>CM035846.1:265640962-266240962 GCA_020510985.1 Pholidichthys leucotaenia | reverse complement strand
TCCTGGGGCAGCGCCTTGATCCGATGGAGGAGATAGGAGAGAGAAGGACGGTGGCTAAACTGTCATCTCTGCTGGAGTCCGAGTTCCACCCTATGCAGGACATACTGAATGGAATGAGGAGCTCATTTAGCAGCAGACTACATCATCCCAGGTGCACAACCGAGAGGTTTCGTAGGTCCTTCCTACCAACGGCTGTCAGACTGTACAACCTAAGCAGGGCTGCTCGCAGAGATAGCAAAAAGACGTAACAAACTAATAGTTTTTTGAATGCAAAAGATGCAATAGACTTACACAATGGTCCCCTCCGGCATACAACTAGGAACATACCGGTCGCTATGGAGGGTGAGAATATGTATGGGCACATAATCATACCATGTAGGATAACTAAGTAGACGGTTATGCTGTTTCATTCCATCTAGCAACAATGCTCTGCACTGTGTGTGTTTATATATTTGCATATTTATTCCATCTAGCTACAATGCTCAGCACTGGGTGTGTTTATATATTTATATATCTACATATTATTCCATCTAGCTACATTGCTCCGCACTGTGTGTGTTTATATACTTGCATATTTATTCCACCTAGCTGCAATGCTCCGTACTGTGGGTGTTTATATATTTACATATTTATTCCATCTAGCTACAATGCTCTGCACTGTGTGTTCATATATTCATATATTTATTCCATCCAGCTACAATGCTCTGCACTGTGTGTCTGTGTGTGTGTGTATATATATATATTTTATAGTAATACGTACATATGTTTATTAGCTGCTCTTGCTTGCTTGTTTTTTTTCTTGCCTTCTGATTGTTGCTCTGAGTGTTGCTATCCCTGTGCTGTTGCAATCCTGGAATTTCCCCGTTGTGGGACTAATAAAGGCTTATCTTATCTTATCTTATCTTAAAAATCAGACAATGTGACTTTCTGGATTTTTTTTTTCCTCATTTTGTCTCTCATAGTTGAGGTATACCTATGATGAAAATTGCAGACCTCTCTCATCTTTTAAGTGGGAGAACTTGCACAATTGGTGGATGACTAAATACTTTTTTGCCCCACTGTATGATATGCAGTTGATCTGGGCATTCTGCTCCATAATTATCAACTTTTAATAATTAACTTTTAATAATTGTGCGAGCACACTGAGAGGAGTGCCATCGGCAATGGCGAGTCGTAGTCCTACAAAGGGGCTCCTGTCTACCGCTGACTGGGGCAGGCTGGGAGTGCCTCCCCGCGAACAATCGTGGAGCGCCCAGTCGGACACCGGTGGGAGAAGCAGCAGCTGAACCGATGGATCGCAGTCCTTTGCAGGGAGCCAAGCTCAGCCTGCCCGGTTCATGGGAGTCTCGGCTGTTACTTCACCCATGGTGTCAGCGGTTCAGCTGCCGCTCCATCCCCCCCTTCCCCCAGCGCACCTCGTGTTCTTCATGCCGAATTATCCATTAGACCTACGCAATCACAGCAACTTTATGATATAATTTTTTAAGCATTAAATCTTAAGTATTATCTTTTTCTAGTAAAATTTGTCGCGTTTGGCTTCCTTGTTCTGCACACAGAGCGCTGTGGCTACTGATGCCTTATATTATCCAATCAGTAGAAGTCAATCCGAAACCAAACCCCATCCACACTTCCTGAAGCCTGGGCATGAGACAGACCGGTGGCTAAACTTTTATTGATAAAAATTACATATTTTGACTTCCGGTCTGGACACCATGGTGATTGCAGCTTAACGCTGAAGCTCCCAGACCCAATCCAGTAAAATACCTTGAAAATCAGATTTAACGGATTTTTGGAAGAGTGAAAATCAAAGGACAAAGTCATCATGCCTAAAGGAAAACAGAAGAAACCGACGTTTACCAGGCCAGGACACGCATCGGCCGAAGAATCTGATCCGGAGGATTTCCATTCAGAAGACAAGGAGCTGAATGAAGCTAACAAAAAGGTTAGCTTGAAAATGGTATTTAAAGAATTAAGACGATTTCGCCGAGAGTGTTGGGCCGAATTTCGTGATTTCAAAGAAGAATTAAAAAGGACAAACAGCAGAGTGGACCAGGCCAAGAACCGAATCTTGGAAGCAGAGGAAAGAATAAAAGCGCTGGAAGATTCCGTGCTGGATCTACACAAAAGGCAGTCAAGACTAGAGGCTAAGCTAACCGACCAAGAAGGAAGACTGAGAAGAGACAACATAAGAATTCATGGTCTGAAAGAAGGAGTCGAGGATGGTTTCACCACAATGACGGCATGCGTGGAATCCTTACTGAGAAAGAAGCTGGATATTCCCCAATCCACCGACTTGAAGATAGAAAGGGCCCACCGTACATTAGCCCCTAGGCCGGCGGTGGAAGCGCCACCAAGATCAGTGGTGGTGAGGTTCTCCAACTTCAAAATAAAACAAGAGGTCGTAAGACTGGCTTGGCAGAAAAAAGGATTTATGCACCAAGAGAGAAAAGTTTTCGTGGAACACGATTACGCCCCGGAGGTCCTTAAAAAGCGCCGGGAATACGACGACGCTAAAAAGGTGCTACGAGAGAAAAAACTACGCTTCCAGACGCCATTTCCGGCGAAGCTAAGAGTCTTCTACGGTGAAGAGACATGTCTCTATAATTCGGTGGAAGAAGCAACCACTGACATGGCGAGAAGAGGGCTCCCGGTAACGGCGTTTAAACCCGCAGCAGACCCGAGCGAAAGAATCAAGGCTCAAATGTGGTCCACACAGATACCCTCAAAATCCACGGGCCAGCAGCGGGAAACCCAGCGCCAGAGCTACAAGGAAAAACTGGCCGTTTACAGGAGGGAATAACCATTTTTTTAGTCAATCTGCACATCCAACCCCCCTCCTACAAGGTAACAAACATTAAAGGAGATGCAGAATCAGCATGTGGTAAAACATTTCATGGAACAGTCATAATATTAGAAACAAATAAGTCTTTTAACCACTTGCACTCCGGGCAATTTTCCTAAAAATGCCAAAAAATAACGTGCCCAAAGTAAATCGAAAGCTGTTATTCAACCCTTTGCAGCATCTTCATGGGGTTGGTCTCATTTAAAAGAAAACACTTTGAATTTTTTGTCAAAAAAAACATAATCTCTCTACGTGCTCCGGCCACTGAGTTACAGTCATCTAAACATACTGAACTTGAAGAAAAAAAAATTGGACACAGTGTTTTTTTGGATACAAATGCTTGTAAATAACACACAGCTGTCCGATCCGGCTGGAAAATGCAACAGAAATGTAGAACCAAGTGTTATCCAGCTGAGATCCAAATTTGGTAACAATACCACAAAAAATGAATATTTTACACAGCTTTGTTCTCAGGCTGTTCCCAGGCGTTTTGGAACTGTGCCAAATTGTGCCAAATGGCACAGTTTGGAAAAACGTCTGTAACTTTTGAATAATTCAATGTAGAATCTTCATTTTAGGCTCTAATGAAAGGTCACACTCAGGGCTGTGTCTGTGTGTGTGTGTGTGTGTGTGGGCGGGGGGTCGTCCCCCCCCCCCCCGCTACCAAGGACCGAGTTCGGCCCTCGCTACATGACGGATTACACTCCTTGCATGTTTTCATAGCAGCTTCCCCCCCCCCCCCTCGCTACTGTGTGTGTGTGTGTGGGGGGGGGGGGGCCGTGAACGCCCCCCCCCCCCCCCGCTACAGAAGAGGGCCATCGCTACATGATGGAATAGACTCATATGCTTCCCCCCGCGGACCGGGGGGCGTTCGGACCGTGAACGCCCCCCCCCCGCTCCTCTTCTGCAGCGGGGGGGGGGGGGGGGGGCGTTCCCGGTCCGAACACGGCAAATGAACCGTTTATCGCAGCGCACGCACTTCGTACTTCGTGCGCAGTACAGTTGTAATTTACCGATCGGTCAAAAGTCATTTTTGGATTACAGTTTTCAGGGATAAATAATAATTTAGCTTATAACACCTTACCTCTTCAAAGCAGCAGAGTCGTGGCGAACATCTCTTCCCCATTGTCAGACGAACGCGACGCTGCTCCGCTCGTGGATCCCGATCAAAACATAATTCCATTATTGCCGTTTTGGTGAATGATTTACGACTTTTGTCGTCGGCCTCCGTCTATTCTGCTGGAATGAGTGCAGGTCCCACTTGTGGGTGTTCTCCATGCTGCTGGGTGAGCCTGGGTCTGTAGTAGATTCGTCTAGCGTCCTTTGTTTTCATCTGTTGCAACAGTAAATCTCTCTTCACCCAGCCTGAATTTCTGTGCTTCAATTGGCTCCTGCGTACACAGTAGGCGGGTCCTCCTTCCTAGATTTTCATTCATTGGCTCTTCAAGGTTTCAGAAACCCAATTCAAGGCTCTTATTAGTTGAATGAGAGGTCAATCAGATGAACTAATCTGTTCGCGGCTGTCTCTGCAGTTTTTTTTTTTTTTTAGTGGCGCTTGGACGCCACTACATCACCATCACCACCATCATGCGTCATGCGTCCAAGCACGCACGAGGGCGCTCTCGTGCGCCCTCGTGCGCCCTAGAACGCAGAGACTTGCCCGCCCGCGGAACAACGGAGTGCAAGTGGTTAAAAAAAAAAAAACTGGTTAAAATAGAAATGTGACAATGATCCACATGTTCTCCCCACACTAACAAATACTGTATTAGCGTGAACGTTTGCTGTGATGGTGGTGGGAGGGGGCACACAATTTCATAGGGTATAGGCATGAAAAAAAAAAAAAAGTCATTACAAGTTCGGATTGGGATCTGAAATTCACGTTAAAAACATGGGACAACTTACAGGGGTAAGAGAGGGCCCTCAACACGTAACAGAGTTTGAGGAATTTCCATCAGAGCCTACACTCCATCAAGGCTCTTCCAGGGTCTCTAAAAAGACCTCAGCTCAGGAAGTTCTTTTGTCAATTTTTTGTTTTAAAGTTTTATACACTATGTTCTTAATGTTTTTTTATGTTCTTAATGTTCTTTCAGTTTCTGGGTAGCATAAAAGAGGGCCACCACACTGTTATACTAAATAAGACAATACAATGGAGAAACAGGGTGTAACCTAAATAATCTCATAATGTAAAAGGGATCCTGAATCCAGTTAAAAGATCCAAGATTCTAGGCAAAATGAAAAAAGACAAAGCAGGAATAATATTTTTACAAGAAACCCACCTAACAGACATGGAGCACACTAAACTCAATAGACAAGGGTTTAAAATGATCTCATCTTCATATAAGTCAGGGAGGAGGAGGGGAGTAGCGACATTGATCTCAACCAAAATTACATTTGAAAAAAAAATCAGAACACAAAGATAAAGAAGGGAGATACAGTTTGGTAATTGGGCGGCTAGAGGGAGAAGATATCACCCTGCTGAATGTATATGCACCTCCAGGGGCTAACTGGAAATTTTATAAAAACGTATTTGACTTAATGATAACTAAAGCCCAAGGTTTAGTGATATGTGGTGGAGACTTCAATCTAAGACTGAATCCATACTGGGATGCATCAGGTAATTTTCCACATCAAAATAACACTCAAAGTAGGAAAACTCGGATGCTACTAAAAGAAATGGGAATCTGTGATGTGTGGAGGGAATTCAACCCCAGTGTAAAAGATTACACATTTTACTCAGCGCCACATTCATCATACTCAAGGATTGATTATTTTTTTAATGTTTAATAGAGACATTGGAAGAGTAAAAACATGTAAAATAGGACTGATTGATCTCTCTGACCACAGTCCGATCTATATGGACTTAAGTATCCAAAAATACACAAATAATACATTTTCTTGGAGGTTGAATTCAAATGTCCTGAAAGGACCACTGAAAGATGAATTGGAATCAGATATTCTCAGATATTTGGAAGAAAATGATAATGGAGAAGTATCCCCTTTAATACTGTGGGACGCATGCAAAGCTGTAATAAGGGGAAAGATTACTGCAAAACTGGCAATCCAAAAGAAACTGAGACAAGAAAAACTAACCACATTAGAGTCAGAACTTAAGAACCTAGAAAAAGAACACAAAGGCAACACTCATTCTAATGACTCGCTCAAAATTAAGGAAATTAAAAAACAAATAAATGAGATCTACACAATAGAAATCCAGAAGAAACTTACATTTCTGAAACAAAAATACTATGAAGCAGGCAGCAAATCGGCAAAATTACTAGCCTATAAATTGAGGAAACAACAAACGGAAAGAGCAATCTACAAAATCAGAGACACAGTATCAAAGGAAATAAAATTCAGAATTCAGGATATTCTTAAAAGCTTCGAGAACTACTATAAGAACTTGTACTCCCTCAAAAAACATAAAAACGCATCCGAAGCATTCCTAAACACATTAAACCTTCCCCAACTTACTGAGTCTCAAAATAAAACACTACTGTCAGAAATACAACCTAAAGAATTAGAAAAAGCAATTATGAAACTTAAAGCTAACAAATCCCCAGAAGCAGATGGCTATACAGCAGAGTGGTAACAAAACCTTTAAACAGCAACTATCTCCTCTCCTCCTGAAAACATTTAACTATGTCCTCCACACAGGGGAAATCCCCCCCTCCTGGAGAGAAGGGGTCATTGCAGTCATACCTAAACCTGAAAAGGATAAACTAGAATGCTCTAACTACAGACCAATCAGTGTATTAAATCAGGACTATAAGCTTTTCACCACTATCCTTGCCAAAAGGTTAGAAAATATACTGACAGACTTAATTCATTTAGACCAAACAGGTTTTATAAGATAAAGACAGACACAAGACAACATTAGACGCACTTTACACATAATTCATCATATAAAAAAATATAACTTAAATGCAGTCATATTGGGATTAGATGCTGAAAAAGCATTCGATTTGGTTGACTGGTCTTTCCTATATAGAATCTTATCCAGTTTCAATTTTCATAACAACTTCATTAGAACTATCCAGGCATTATATAAAAAACCAACAGCTAAAATAAGGATTAACGGTAATTTGTCATCATCTTTTGAGCTGGAAAGAGGATGTCGTCAGGGCTGCCCCTTGTCTCCACTGCTCTTTGCAATCTTCATAGAACCTCTGAGCCAATGGATAAGACAGAATCAAAAAATTCAAGGTATTACACACTTGGTCAGAAGGAACATAAAATAGCACTCTTTGCTGATGACATTTTAATATACCTAGGGCAGCCGGACACCTCTTTTCCAGAACTAATCTCAGTTTTTTCAGAGTATGGAGATTTATCGGGGTATGAACTAAAATGCATAAAACCCAAGTTTTAACATTCAACTATGACCCAAATCAATATTCACTAAGCAAACTCAAAACTAACTGGGAGATGGAATCTATGAAATATCTGGGGGTCAATATCCCGAAACAACTCAACAAAATTATAACACTAAACTATGATCCACTGGTGGCAAAAATAAAATCTGATCTAGCAAGATGGAATATGATACCATTCTTGGGTACTGCACAAAGAATTGAAGCAGTCAAAATGAATATACTTCCACGTCTTCTATACCTTTTCCAAACAATACCGGTAGAACCTCCCAAAAAAACATGGCAGGAGCTGGACAGAAGGATCTCAAGATTCATATGGCAGGGCAAGAGACCTAGAATCAAATACAGAACCCTACAGCTAAACAAAGACAAAGGTGGGCTTGCGCTGCCAAATATCAGGGACTATTTTAAAGCCGCACAAATTAAAACTTTAGTAGGGATATGTAACCCAGTCTACACTGCACAATGGAAGGAGATGGAATGCCAAATAACAAGTGACATCCCCCTACGGGCGATAATAGGGAACAATGCCTTACCTAAACTTTTGAATAACACTAACCCGTGGATAGTGACCCCGCTAAAAATTTGGTTTAAGATAGTCAGAGAGAATCAAACTAAAGAGCCCTATCGATTTCTGCAATGGATTGCCTATGATCAAGAATTTACTCCTAATAAAACAGACACTAGATTTAAAAAGTGGAAAGAGAACGGACTGATAAAATATTACGATTTTTTTAAAGGGCAAACTTTAAGAAGTTTTGAAGATTTGAAAAAACAAGGTCTAATAAATCAAGACCTTTACAGGTTCTTTCAGCTTAGACACCACATAAACAATATACTTAAAAAGGAGGATTTGGAAAGGGCCCAGTCAGGTGTTCTGAAGGTCTTCTTAATGGCATATAAAGGGATCCCAGGGATCAGATACATTTCTAAAATATACCAAGGTCTTCAAGACTTAAAAGGAGACAACACATCATATATAAAAGAGAGATGGGAAAAAGAGGGGAATTTCACTTTACAACTGGAAATATGGGAAAAGCTAAATAAACAGCAATGGAAAAGTACCTCATCCCTGCAGTGGAGAGAATTTGGATGGAAAAATTTGGTAAGATTTTTCAGAACACCTGCACAAAACAAATTTACTCACAATGGGTTGAATTGTTGGTGCTTGTGTGGCGAAGAGACTGCAAATCATTTTCAGGTGTTTTGGTCATGCCCAGTTATCCACCAATATTGGACCAATGTACAGACAATATTGGGGAAAATATTCAAAATAACAGTTCCCTTTTCTTTTGTAACTTTGTATTTGGGTTTACTACCGGATTCACTGGAAAGATGAGGAGAAAAATACTTATTCACTGTTTTAATATTGGCAAGTAAAAAAGCCCTAACTAAAAAATGGATGTTGAAAGACTGTTCTACACCTGAAGATTGGATTAACGTGATCCAAGACATTTACTCGATGGAAAAGTTGACATTCGCACTGAGACAGGACATGGATGGGTTCTTGAACTTTTGGCAACCCTGGATCGCATGTGTGTCTTCCATTAGATCTAATCTTTGACAAATACCATTTCAATAATGGCCCCGCTCTTTGTTCCAATGCTACTCAGATTCTCTTTTATTTGTATTTATTTTTTGTTTGTTTGTTTGTTTGTTTTTTGCTTTTTTTTGGTCATTTTTTTTTGTTCTCTTTAATTTCACTTTTTCTTTCACTTAAAAAAAGGGGGTGTTGTAATAATTATTCTTCCAATGTTGTCAAATAACAAAAAATAAGGGAACATGTGATGAAAATGTAAACAATGCAATGCTGTAATGACGTGTATACCCTTTACAAAAACTTAAATAAAAAAAAAAAAATTACATATTTTGATTAAGCAACTCCATAATCGCACACAATCGTTACCTCAGCAAAGCACGTTTAAAATCTGAGGCCAGTCTGACAAAGGGTTCAAGAGATATGAGTGGAACAGACAGACACACAAACACACAGAGATTTCGTGAATTTAAAGATAGATTCTTCTTTCTTACTTTACTGTGCAGTAGCCTGGTGGAGCACCCACAATTTCATTGTACTGTACAACTATACAATGACAATCAAGCCTATTCTATTCCAGTGACTCCTCAACTTTACTTGTTGTACAGTAATAAGGCATAAGAAATGCTAACCTTGACCTTTGACCCCAAACCCATAGTCTGAGGTCAGGAACCTAAGGTGAACCTGTGTAGCAAGTGTGGTGACTAGCTTTCTTTATTGTTGAGATATAGTTTATAAGCCATTTTGATGTTCACTTTTGACCTTGCAATCCCAAAACCATAGTCACACTTCAGGTTCACAGGGTGAACCTGTGTACCAAGTTTGGTGACTAACTTTACTCATACAGTAATAAAGCATAGGCAAGGTTAACTTTGACCTTTGACCTTTTGACCCCAAACCTGTAGTCTGAGGTCAGGATCACAAGGTGAACCTGTGGACCCGGTTTGGTGGCCCTACGTTTACTCATTTTATAGTAATAATGCAAATGGAATGCTAACCTTGACTTCTGACCCCAAACCCATTGTCAGAGGTCAGGATTCCAAGGTGAACCTGTGTACCAGGTTTGATGGCCCTAGCTTTACTTGTTTTAGCCTAATAGTAAATACAGCATTTACCACAGTGCAACTGCAATATTAACTTTGAACTTTGACTCCTTGACCCCAAACCCATAGTTAGGTTAGGGTGTAAATTGTCCAAGATATGTATTAGATACAACTATTGTATCGATTTGAAAAGCCTACATCATTTCTTTCAGAAGTGACTGTGTTTAGAAGACTTAGGGAAAATCTGACCTCTGACCTCAAGGTCATCCAATGAGAGTGAAATTGCAATATCATACCTGCCAACTTGCAAAACCTGAAAAACCTAGCAGCTGACCGGGGTCCAGGGGCCGCAGGCCCCGGTAGGTCCAGGACAAAGTCCTGGTGGGGGTTTCAGGGGGGCAAAGCCCCCCAACGCCAAACAAATATTAGCATTAAATCAAATTAAAATGTGGCTAACAACCTCATATTTCTTCAACAATTATGTTTCTATTTTCCTTAAATTGTCAATGCAGATATGCTGATGGAAAAGATCAAGGACAAACTCTATGGTAACTCTCAAGCATTGTTGTTTTCCATGGTGCACCTCTTAGCTTTCTTCAGTTGGTCTTCTGAATGGAACACACTGTGGCACTTGTTACCTGAAGCTGTCATCATCATTTTCCTGGTCATGAGGTTGCCCAGAACTTTAGTTGACAGACTGGACCTGAACTCAGTTTTGTTCTTGTTCACATGGCTGAATATGCGCTCACAGTCCGCAGTAATAATTCCTGGAAATGCTTTGGAGTATTCCTCACGAAAAGACTTGCCATGTGTGTGGATATGGATTATCATAGTCTCTTAATTTTCTTAATCAGTGTTCATCTATATTTATTTAAGTCAGTAAGATCTCTGATTATTATACTCTTTTGCTTCCTCAGGTGTTCCATTTAGTTTGATCCAAACTCTACAATTTCGTGTCCATGTTGCCTGTATCTTATTTTGTCTTTTCAGCATCCGTGCTTGCCGTGCTATTTCAGCATTAGTTTTTGTTAGATGTTCATTGAGGTAAACTTCTGTTCCCTGTAACTTTCTGGCCTGCCTCAGTATGTCATTCTTTATCCAAGGATGTGATTTGGGGTTGGGGAAATTATCTGAAAATTTAGCAGGGGTCCGGGGGATGCAGTCCCCCAGTGGGGTCCAGGGCAGAGCACCGGCAGGGGGGGGCAAGTGGCCGAAACTCTTGGGTTTTTATGATTTTTAAGTACCAGAACTGTGCTTAAATGACATAAAACAAATAGCTGAATGCCACTTATTACTGTATAATATTGACATGTTCCAAGAAGATAAAATCTCTGAACTTAGTTCAGAGATTTTTTGATCTCTTCCATTTCCTCCTTCTTTGGTGGCATTTTTACTGATTTGTTGACAGTAAAACAATCTCTGCTGGTGACGCCGATATCCGATCCCACCGACCTCGAATCCAGCTGGGCCTCAGCTAGCCCCCTCCGCTGCTAGTCCTGCTGCTTACCAGGAGCGCATGCGCACCAATGTCAAGTCAAGTTCCTCGTGTGTTTTTTACATGCTTGGCAATAAAGTTTATTCTGATTCTGATTCTGATTCTGATTACCGCCGCTGCAATTGAGCTCCTGTCCAGCCGGGGTACCGGCAGCTCCTCCACCGAGTCCCGCTGCCCACCGCCGCTGTAGTTGAGCTCCGATCCTGCTCCTGTCCAGCTGGGGTCCCAGTAGATCCTCCGCTGAGCCCCGCCACCTACCGCCGTCTTCCTCAGTAGTTCCTCCGCCAAGCCCCGCCGCTGTAGCAGGGCTCCAGCTACAGTCGACTTATCCAGCTGGGGCCCCGGCTGCTCCTCCACTGGTCCCCGTCTCCTACCACCACTGTACTTGAACTTCGATCCGGCTCCCGTCCAGCTGTTGCCTCGGTTGGTTCCTCCGGCGAGCCCCAATCATCGGCGACGGAGTCGCTTCTTTGTGTCGGTGTTAGGTGCTACAACTAGCTATGGCGTTAGCTATAGCGATAGCGTTAGCTTAGCAAACACTTCAGGTAAGTTTAGATACGATTCCTAGCGATCTCGTGTTTGGAACTGCTTTCGTGTTTTTTTTTTATGATTTAAAATTTTTGATTGAATTTTTAGTGAAAAACCGTAATTTTGATTAATAAAGCCGTAACCCAGAATGGGGTCTTGAAAACCGTAACCATTACGGCAAAACCGGAGTAGTTGGCAGGTATGCAATATGTACATCATCAGAATATCTCAAACCATGGTACCAAGTTTCAAAACAACTGAAACAAAATTATAGGAGTTGATTTCACAAGGCAGTTACTGTCTATGAAGTGAGGTGAAGCAGGAGGCCATATGTCAGGAGCTACAATTTCTGCAAAAATCATCCGATCAGAACCAAACTGCAATATGCGCATCCTCAGTATAGATCACACCATGGTACCAAGTTTCAAAACAATCAAACCAAAACTGAAGAACTGATTTCACAAAAGTGGGACAGACAGACAGACGGACTGACCCATAACATAATCCCCCTTTGGGCTTCGACCGGCAGGGAATAAAAAACCTCTGCTAAAGAACACAAACACGGTCAATCCTTAAAAAATGTTTTTCTTTTAACAGGGACACTGAAGCTCTGGTAAACAGTGATATTTCCTATTTGTTAAAAACAGTTCAGAACCTATTCAAAAGATAAACTGAGACATGAAGAGAAATGTGTCAAAACATGACAAGTATGACTACGCTGTGGGATTTGGCCATGTTCTGGGCATTATCAACTTTTGACCAAAACGGGTTTTATTTGAGGACCTGTAAAAATCTTCTTGTGATCTAACCTTCATGTGTGCTAGCTGTTGTTGCTGCTGTTGTTGCTGCAGTCTCCTGAGGGCCTCCTGCTGCTGCTGTCTCTGTCTCTGTAGCTCCTGCTGTCTTTGAACCTCCTGTTCTCTCCTTTTCTGCTCTTCCTGTTGTTGGGCCAGAGCAGTTGCCGCTGCCGCTGCAGCTGCTGCTTCTTCTTCTTTGGCTCGCTTCTCCTCCTCACGTCTTCGCAATGCCTCAAGCTCCTCCTGCTTTCTTTGCTCCTCTTCCTGATTTAATAGAAATTTTTGCATTAAGAATGTTCACATTTCAAGTCAAAAGAGTATAAAATTAGAAGCTTGCCTGTTTCCGAAGACAGTCTTCTCGTTTCTTTCTCTCCTCCTCTTCCCGCCGTCTCTCCTCTAATTTTCTGAGAGCCTCCTCCTGTGCTTGTCTCTCTTCTTCCTGCCTGCGTTGTGCCTCTTCTTGCTCCCTTTGTCTCCTTAGTGCCTCCTCCTGAAGAGTTACAACACTGGGTCAGCATCACAGAAAAGAGTGAATGTGGAAAGAAACTCCAAAACATGAGTTCAGAATGGAGGATCTATACAGAAGGTTAAAAAAACAAGAGCACTCTGAGGAGAGAGCAATATCCCCCACCTTTGTTTTCTTTGAAGATCCCAAAACTTACTGAGAGCATTTTTCAACTTTTCAATATAATTACTGTGGCAGAACCAAACTATGATAAGCCCATCATCCACAAATATACAGTACAACAAAGTATACAACTCATAGTTGTAGGTCAGGATCCCAAGATGAACCTGTGTAGCAAGTATGGTGACCCTAGAGTGCTTTACACATTCTCTAGTTAGAGATCATAGAGTGCCAACCTTGACATTTGACCCCAAACCTGTAGTCAGAGATTATACTCAGAGTGAAACTGTGCACCAGTAGGGATGTGATTTGGGGTTGGGGAAATTATCTGAAAATTCAGCACAGGGTCTGGGGCAGAGCCCCGGTGGGGGGGGCGAAGCCCCCCAAAGCTCCTGGGTTTTTATGATTTTTAAGTACCAGAACTGTGCTTAAATGACATAAAACAAACAGCTGAATGCCACTTATTACTGTATAATATTGACTTATGTTCCAACAAGATAGCATTCCTAAAATATTCCAACAAGCATTATCCATCACTTGATCAAATCAAAATCAGTTAATTTTATCTATTCCATAATAGAAATAAAATTCATTCATACCATTACTTTTTATAATTTCAGCATTCATTTCAGATCACCAGTTTCAATCTCCATTGAGTCTTGAGTAGTTCATTTTGCACAATCACTGATGTAGCCAAGTCTTAGAAATATTCAAAAGTTATGAGTCAATGTCCACTGTCAATTTCAAACTGTTTGGAATCATAAAAGTAATCTAACAAAATTATTTTGCTATTTTTTCTCCTCAATATCAATGTCAGGGCACTGCAGGAGTTTTGGGGGATGGTTAACTTTTATAACCGTTTCCTCCCCCGCGCAGCCCAGCTCATACAGCCGTTGTATGCCGCACTCAAGAAACAGAAACCATCGGACAGAGTCGACTGGACTCCTGAGCGGGAGCAGGCGTTCTGAGGTTAAAACAGCTCTGGCAAACGCTGCACTACTGGTGCACCCAGACCCGGCGGCTCGGATAGCGCTCACTACCGACGCCTCGGACATGGGCATACCGGCCGTCGTGGAGCAATGCGTTGCCGGTTCTTGGCAGCAGCTCACCTTTTTTAGCAGGTCTTTGCACGACAGTGAGCATAAATACAGCGTGTTCAACAGAGAGTTAATGGCTCTCCACCTGGCAATACACCATTTCCAGTTCTGCCTGAAAGGGCGCACCTTCACTGCGTTCGTGGACCACAAGCCACTAACGTACTTAACGTACTTTATCTTCCTGGAAGATTAAAAAAAAAAAAGCGGAATTCCGCGAATTAGCGGAAAAATCACATCCCTAACCAGGTTTGGTGACCCTAGTTTTCTTTGTTGTTGAGATAATAGTTTATAAGCCATGTTGATGTTGACCTTTGACCTTGTGATTCCAAAACCACAGTCACTTCAAGGTCACAGGGTGAACCTGTGTACCAGGTTTGGCGGCCATAGCTTTACTTGTACAGTAATAAGGCATAAGAAATGCTAACCTTGACCTTTGACCCCAAACCTATAGTCAGAGGTCAGGATTCCAAGGTGAACCTGTGTAGATAGTTTATAAGCCATTTTGATGTTGACCTTTGACCTTGTGATCCCAAAAGCACAGTCACACTTCAGGATTACAGGGTGAACCTGTGTACCAAGTTTGGTGACCCTAACTTTACTTGCTGTACAGTAATGAGGCATAGGGAATGTTAACCTTGACCTTTGACCTTTTGACCCAAACCCATAGTCAGAGTTCAGGCTCCCAAGGTGAACCTGTATACCAGGTTTGGTGGCCCTAGCTTTACTTGTTTTATCGTAATAGTAAATGTAGCATTTACTACATTGCAACTGCAATGTAGTAAATGTAGCATTTACTACATTGCAACTGCAATGTTAACTGTGAACCTTTGACCCCTTGACCCCAAACCCATAGCTCAGTGAGGGTGTAAGTCGTCCAAGATGTGTATTAGATACAACTACCATATCAATTTGAAAAGCCTGTATCATTTCTTTCAGAAGTGATTGTGTTTAGAAGATATAGGGAAAATCTGACCTCTGACCTAAAGGTCATCCGATGAGAGCGAGACTGCAATACGTGCATCATCAGAGTATATCAAACCATGGTACCAAGTTTCAAAACAATCGGAACAAAACTGTAGGAGGAGTTGATTTCACAAGACAGTTACTGTCTATGAAATGAAACAGGAGAGCACAGGTCAGGGGCTACAATTCCCACAAAAATCATCTGATCAGAACCAAACTGCAATATGCATCAGGCTGTCGCAATAACCACAATTATGTAGTACCACATTATGGACAAGTTGAGCAACTGCATGGTGTAAATAAACCCTGAAAGGTTTATTCTTTCAGGTTAATTACCTGATCAATAATTCTGAGATATGCATTTTTTGATCTTTGCATAAATGTTTTCCTATTAGTAGTTAATTTTACAAAGTACAGAGAGGCCTTATGCCTCTGAAGTAAAAAAGGAGGCTTTTATTTTGATAACAGTGGTTTTGTTTTCACTTCCTGTGCTTGCCTCTGGAATTGTAAGTAAGGCTATGGTGCTTAGCAGAGACAGTCAAGCTACGAACGCTAATGTTAATCGGTTTATAGACCCGTAATGAGGCACAAGCGCTTACGGTGGTTGTAGTTTGTGTTTTACTTAATGTGTACTGTACAAAAGTAAGAAAATAAAACTGTCAATTTCACCAGTCGAAACCATTGCCATCACATATTACGGGGATCCGTACACACAGTGTTCACTTTTTTGTGTGTGTGTGGCTAAATGTCGTTCACTTGTGTTGCCCTACTAATTATTAAATTGTTCAATGTTAAGTGTATTTTTATTGCCAACAACATGTTTGCACCCGGTACTGTGGAAGCTTCCACAGCACCATGTGGGGCACTCTCTCTCCAGACGGACTCCAGCAGACAGTTAGTGGCGGAAATGTTTGGACGAATTGCTAAAAACAGCTGTGACAGTGAGCACTGAAAGGGCACAAAGTGTGTTATTTTCTTCTGAGTTGAGTGTTTATGATCCTGACAATTGAGCTCCTAGAGCGAAACAACTACTGCATAGTGCATTGCTTGTTTGAACGTGATTTTTCGGACAGCAGCAAAAATCCCAAAATCACAGAGGCAAGAGCCACGCAGGGTCCTTTATGGAGGCTGTCCTGTTTAAATAAGATGAATGTCGCTGCAGTCTCCAATCAGTCCACACACCCTGTAGTTGAAATACTGGAGTTACCACCCCTGTTTTATGAAAATGATCTTTTTTTTTTTTTTTTACAGGATCAGCAGTTCATGCCTGTAGGAAAACAGGAGCTCTGCACAATTGTCACACACGCACAAGTTGAAAGTAGAGCTGTAGCGAGTTTCTCACAGCTTCCATCGTTTGCCACATAAGTTATGAACCCTGTTTAAATTACAAGACCATGGGGTCCTAAAAACATTTGCAATAATACCGCATATCGCGGTGTTGAGCTATCCACCGTCACTGCAGCGGAAATTCCTCCACTGCGGCAGCCCTAAATATGCGCATCCTCAGTGTGTATCAAACCATGGTACCAAGTTTCAAAACAATCAGAACAAAACTGTAGGAGGAGCTGATTTCACAAAAGTGGGACAGACAGACAGACAGACGGACTGACCCTTAACATAATCCCCCTTTGGGCTTTGATTGGCAGGGGATTAAAAAAAAAAAAAAAAAACTAAACCAGGGAGTATGCAGATGCTTCAAATGACTAAAAAGGGAGCCCAGACTGACTTCTGATTTTTTTCTTAAAATAACAGTGAACTCAAAAGTAATTTAGTCAAGAGTACTGATCTGATTAGGTCTGGAGGAAACACTTCACCCTACATCATGGGCTAGATTTAAAACAGAGACCACAGCAAGTGCAGCAGGCAGGTTTTCGATTTTTTCACAGGGAAACTGGAACTACAATATGCTAAAAGATTATAAGGCATGTTTGTCCATCCAGGCTTCAGATTTCACTGTCAATAATGACGAACTAGTCTACCTGTTTCTGTCTTGCCAGTTCCTCCTCTTCCAAGCGTTTTCGTTCTTCTTCCTGTCGAGCCCTCAGGGCCTCCTCCAACCGCTTTCTTTCTTCTTCCTCCCTTTTGGCTCGTATTTCTGACTCACGCCTCTCCAGCTCCAACTGAGAGAATACAATTAATCTAACAGTCTTCATTACATGCCACATTTTCTGTCTTAAACTGTTCCAAAAAGATTGTCTACCAGGGAATTTAAGCAAGTGAAAACACTGCTTACCTTTGCAGTCTTTGATTTCTCATACTGCTGCATTTGCTCTATAGTTGGTGCCTGTGCCACTGAGTCTATTGGTAAATCCCATACGCTGCTGGCATCCCACGCTGCTGAGAAGAAAATATTATACCAAAGACCTGCTCTAACAACAGAGACTTTCAAAATCCACAGCCAGATATCAAAGTGAGAAACTCACTGCTTGGAGCAGTTTGTTGGAGGTTTGTTGTGCAGGAAGCCTGAGATGGCGGATTCTGCATTTCCCACACAGAACCAGAGTCTGGTACAGACAGGGATCGTGTAATGGGAGGTAGAAGGCTCTCAGATGGTCTAGAAAACCAACCAAACAAAAAAAATTCAAACAACAAATACAGTTCTGCCTTAATGTTTATTACAAGATCTCATTTATAAACACTGAAGCATTTGGAACACCAGCAGTTCCATCAATATGGATTTCCTCCCCTTTTTTGCACTGCTGCTACTTTTCCACCGGCTCTTTGTCTCTGAGGTAAGCGCGATCGGGATCATGCCGGGCAGAATACATTATTCCAGGGACATGTTGCTGCATTTAAACACGGTTGATGCAGCGTCTGTGATTGAGTCTAAGCCGCAACTGCCGGACTTTATTTTGAGAGATGTTCATGGACACAGCGGTGAAAAGAGAGACGGGAGAAGGAAGCGCGGAAAGCGTGAAATTACGCCTGAGAAGACATCAGTTTGGTAACATTCCTCTTCCTTCTATGATTTTTGGGAACGTACAATCTCTGAGGAACAAGGTGGATGAAATTCAAGGGAATGTACGCTACCAGAAGGACTTTAAGAACTGCTGTGTCATGGCTTATACCGAGTCTTGGCTTACTGCGCATGACCGGGACGTGGACCTGTGGATTGATGGCTTTGGAGTCCCACTCCGCTCTGATCGGCAGGAAGAGGTAACGGGGAAGCATCAGGGGGGCGGCGTATGTTTATATATTAATAAGCAGTACTGCACATCTGTCACGGTCAGAGAGCACATCTGTACACCCGATGTGGAGCTTCTGTCTGTGTCACTACGCCCCTTTTATTTGCCTCGCGAGTTCCCCCAGCTTTTTATCACGACTGTGTACATCCACCCAAGGGCAGATGCTGACTCCGCCTCCAGCACCATCTTTGATGTGGTGCAGCGGCTGCAGTCAATTTCTCCAGAGGCGCCAAACTTTATTCTTGGGGATTTTAACCATGTTTCTTTAAAGAACACACTTAAAAACTTTTATCAGTATGTCTCCTGCCCAACCAGGCGAAAAAAGACATTGGACCTGTGCTATGGATCCATAGAGAGGGCCTATAAATCACTCCCCCTTCCTCCTTTAGGATCCTCAGATCACAACTGTGTACATTTGCTGCCCACGTATAAAACTGCTCTCAGAAGAGGCAAGGTGGAGACCAGAGACATAGATGTGTGGACAGAGGATTCAGTGCACTGCCTCCAGGAATGCTTTAACTGTACAGACTGGGAGATGTTCACACTGTCCTGCGGGGATGATTTGGACTCTTTGGTGGACGTCACATGCTCATACATGGCTTTCTGTAAAAATACGATCGTTCCACGTAAACGTGTCAAAATATATCCCAACAACAAGCCATGGGTTACAAAATCAGTTAAATCCTGCTTACAGAGGAAAGCACTTGCCTTTAAACAGGGGTCTGTTTCTGAGCTACAGGTTGCCACAAAAGAGCTGAAGGCCGAAATTTTACAAGCAAAACAGAATTATAAATCAGAGTTGGAAAGCAAGATGGCAACAAAGAAACTTGGTTCAGCCTGGGCCAGTATGAAAACTATTGCAGGCCTTCAGAGCACAGAATGCAGCAATCGTGTGTTTTTAGATGGTTTTAATTCAGACACAGAGCTGGCTAATGCTCTTAATTGTTTTTATGGTCATTTTGACTCCTTTGATTTTACCACTGAAACCCAAGATTTGAAACAGAAACTCAAAGACAATCAGCACTTTAATATTGAGGTGCAGGATGTTAAAAGGGAGTTCTGCGCTGTAAAAGTGAACAAAAGTCAGGGCCCTGATAATATATGTGGGCGCTTGGTAAAGTCCTGTGCACATGAACTGAGTCCTATATTCCATTGCATTTTCAATAAGTCCTTACAGACACAACATGTGCCTAAGATAGGCACTATATAAAGGCGCTATATAAGTGCAGGTTAGTTAGTTAGTTAGTTAGCTAAGATCTGGAAAGAAGCCGTGGTTGTTCCCGTTCCAAACTCCAGCTGTCCTAAAACGGTAAACGACTTTAGACCAGTTGCTTTGACTTCAATTTTCATGAAAATTTTTGAAAAACTGGTCAGATGTGAGGTCCTAAAGCAGACCGAGCATGCACTGGATCCTCTGCAGTTTGCCTATAGGCCTCACAGAGGAGTGAAGGATGCCACTGTCACTCTGTTTAACATGCTTTTTAAACATCTGGATTTTAATGGGACACACGCCAGGCTTTAATTTGTGGACTTTTCCTCCGCCTTTAATACAATCCAACCTCATATTTTAGTTGAAAGGCTCCTGCAATAATTTGATCTGCGCAACAATCTGGTGGGTTGGATTCTGGATTTCTTAACCAACAGGACGCAGAGAGTAAGGGTCAATGGTACATTGTCTGACTTAAAGTGCTCTTCTACTGGCTCTCCTCAGGGGTGTGTGTTGTCACCACTACTCTTCATCCTGTACACAAACGTGTCGAAGCAGACATGACAACAGAGACATTATAAAGTATGCTAATGACTCAGTTATTGTCAGTCTCCTCCAGGATGGTGAGAGTGGCTACGGCCCAGTAGTTGATGATTTTGTTCACTGGTGTGAGGATTCCTACCTGCAGCTGAATACGACAAAAACTAAAGACATAATTATTGACTTTAGGAGGAAAACTCCCAGGCACAAAGTCACCGTAGGTTTGCTGTCCCAAAAAGTAAAACCCAGCGCTACAAAAACAGCTTTGTTCCTGCTGCTGTCAAAGAGTTGAACAAGTTGTAACAATATATTGCACATAATTTAGGTACCTATTTATTAACTCCATTTTATATTTACTTATTTTTGTAGGATGTTATTTGGGTTCTAAATATTTTATTGGGTTTTAGACCTTTGAGTTTTTAACCTCTTTGACTAGTTTTTAACTTTTTAATATGACCCTTCTCTCTTACCTCTGGTTTTTCTCTCATCTCTTTGTCTTTATACCCTGATTGATGGAGCCTTCAGTATTTTTATCATGTTTATAGTCAGCTTCATGTGTGCCTGTGTTTGTGTCTATGTTGAATGTAATTGTGGCTTGTAAATATGGATGTCACCAGACTGCAAAACAAACCTACCTACGGGTACAAATAAAGTAACCTGGAACCTGAACCTAACACCAACTAGAAATTGGATTTTGAAATAATGTGTTGTTAACCTGATCTTAAGAGCCTGGTATTGCTGTAGAATCAGGTTAATCTGCTGTTGGTGCTGCTGCTGCTGTTGAAGAGGAGCAGAACTAAGAGCTGCAGCTTTTTGCTGGGCCAAAGCCTGGGCATACTGCTGCCTGAAGGGTGACAAGAACAAATCGAGCATAAGGTTTAACAGATGGTAAATAGTCAACATTGAGCAGTTTAATTTATCCATTTTGCATGAAGCTAAATATGAATGATAATTTAGCTTCTGAGGTGAGTTTGTTAGATAAACTGAAACAAATATAAAGTAATAAGGTTTTTCAGTAAAGCAGGTATGAAAAAGCTGGAGACCTACAGTGGATATAAAAAGTCTACACAACCCTGTTCAAATGCCAGGTTTTTGTGATGTAAAAAATGACACCAAGATATATCATTTCAAAACTTTTTCCACCATTAATGTGACCTATAACTTGTACAACCCAATTGAAAAACAAACTGAAATCTTTTAAGGTGAAAAATAAAAAAATTAAAATAACCTGGTTGCATAAATATGCACACCCTCTTATAACTGGGGATGTGGCTGTGCTCAGAATGAACCAATCACATTCAAACTCATGTTAAACGGGAGTCAGCACACACCTGCCAACATTTAAAGTGCCTCTGATTAACCCCAAATAAAGTTCAACTGTTCTAGTAGGCTTTTCCTAACATTTTTGTAGTCACATCTTACAGCACAAGCCATGGTCCACAGAGAGCTTCCAGAGCATCAGAGGGATATCATTGTTCAAAGGTATCAGTCAGGAGAAGGGTACAAAAGAATTTCCAAGGCATTAAATATACCATGGAACACAGTGAAGACAGTCATTATCAAGTGGAGAAAATATGGCACAACAGTGGCATTACCAAGAACTGGACGTCCCTCCAAAATTGATTAAAAGACAAGAGAAGAAAACTGGTCAGGGAGGCTGCCAAGAGGCTGACAGCAACATTGAAAGTGCTGCAGGAATTTCTGGCAAGTACTGGCTTTTTAGTATATGTGACAACAATCTCCAGTCTTCTTCATATGTCTGGGCTATGGGGTAATGATGGTGTGATGAAGCCCCGTGAGTGTGTCGAATCTTTCTGGCCAATTGCTCCACTAAAAGGTTGATTACGCAAAGGCCCATTTAACACCTCATTTGGGAGTACTGACATCTGCTTTTCATTTGATGTACAGCAGTCCTACTGTGATATTACATGCGGGCTACATACCAGTGGATCTGTAAACATAATTTAATAATAATAATAATAATACCCAAGTATTATGTTAGAATCCTCATATGAGGAATTGCATGCCAGATGAATTTATGTTGAACATGGGATATCAAAGTATCAGTACATCACAATATATCAGTCATGGTATACTAATAAAGTATATCAATGTGTTTGTGTTATGGGACATAATTCAAATTGATATGACAAGAATTCATGTCTTGTGAACACACACACACACACACACACACACACACACACACACACACACACACACACACACACACACACACACACACACACTATGATACAAAACCATCCTTCTTCATATGAGTGATTTTGGGAGATATGGGTTAGTTTTCCTTATTTCCTTATTTATCAAGTCAAAATGCTTCAAATCAGCAGATGTTCTTTGCCTTTTTGGTGGCTCCATTTTCTAAGAAATACTGTCAGTCTCCTACATGTAATGATCCTCAGCATCACCTATCAAGCAGAACACTTTATGCATTTCCCAAGCCTTTTTCAGCAAGTGAGTCACACAATGAGGCAGTCATGTGATTTCTGGAGAAACGGGGCCTCCTTTGTCTTGGGTCACGTGATCTTCTGAAACATTATACGGGCCTCGACACAAGCCTCATTTGGCCACGCCCCCTTTGCTCGAAACAGGCCTTGGGACTTCAGTGTCAGACATAACATCACTACTATGGGGTAAGGTGACAAGACAGAAGCCTTATCTTACGAAGAAAAACATCCAAGCCCGGCTACATTTTGCAAAAACACATTTGACATCTCCCAAACGCATGTGGGAAAATGCGTTATGGTCCGATGAAACCATGGTTGAACTTCCATTCATCCATCCATCTTCTACTGCTTTTCCGGAGGTCCGGGTTGCAGAGACAGCAGTTCAAGCAGAGAAGCCCATACTTCCCTTTCCCCAGCTACCTGCTCCAGCTCTTCAGAGAGGATACCAAGGCGTTCCCAGACCAGCTGGGAGACATAGTCTCTCCATCGAGTCCTGGGTCTGCCCCGGGGTCTCCCCCCAGTGGGACGTGCCCGAAACACCTCAAGTGGGAGGCGTCCAGGAAGCATCCTAATCAGATGCCCATACCACTTCAACTGACTCCTTTCAATGTGGAGGAGCAGCGGTTCTACTCTGAGCCTCTCCCAGATGACTGAGCTCCTCACCCTATCTCTGAGGGTGAGTCCAGCAATCCTACAGAGAAAGCTCATTTCAGCCGCTTGTATCTGCGATCTCGTCCTTTCGGTCATTACCCAAAGCTCATGACCATAGGTGAGAGTAGGAACGTAGACTGACTGGTAAATCGATAGCGTTGCCTTAGAACTCAGCTCCCTCTTCACCACAACAGACCGGTACAATGTCCGCATCACTGCAGATGCTGCTCCGATCTGTCTGTCGATCTCTCGCTCCATTCTCCCCTCACTCGTGAATAAGACCCCAAGATACTTAAACTCCTCCACTCGGGGCAGGAGCTTGTCCCCAACCCAGAGAGGACAATCCACCTTTTTCTGGCTGAGGACCATGGACTCGGACTTGGAGGTGCTGATTCTCATCCCAGCCGCTTCACACTCAGCGGCAAACCGTCCCAGCAAAAACTGTAGGTCATTGCTGGATGAAGCCAACAGGACAACATCATCTGCAAACAACAGAGATGAGATCCTGTGGTCACCAAGCATGACACCCTTCATTCCCTGGCTGCGCCTAGAAATCCTGTCCATAAAAATTATGAACAGGATCGGTGACAAAGGGCAGCCCTGGCAGAGCCCAACTCTCACTGGGAATGAGTCCGACCAAGTGTTGGCAATACGAACCAAACTCTCACAACGGTTGTACAGAGACCCAATAGCTCATAACATCAAGCCCGATACCCCATACTCCCAAAGCACCCCCCACAAAAAACCACGAGGGACGCAGTCGAATGCCTTCTCCAAGCCCACAAAACACATGTAAACCGGTTGGGCAAACTCCCACGAACCCTTGAGAATTCTCAAGAGGGTAAACAGCTGGTCCGATGTGCCACGGCCAGGACGAAAACCACATTGCTCCTCCTGAATCCAAGGTTCGACCAACGGCCGGACTCTCCTCTCCAGTACCTTGGCATAGACCTTCCCAGGGAAGCTGAGGAGTGTGATCCCTCTAAAGTTGGAGCACACCCTCCGGTCCCCTTTTTTGAAGAGAGGAACCACCACCCCGGTTTGCCTTGCCAAAGGCGCTGTCCCTGACCTCCACACAATGTTGCAGCCCTACAACATCCAAGGCCTTGAGGTACTCAGGGCGAACCTCGTCCACCCCTGGGGCCCGGCCACCAAGGAAATTTTTAACCGCCTTGGCGACCTCAGCCCCTGTGATAGGCGAGTCATCCCCCTAGTCCACAAGCCCTGCTTCCTCTGTGGAAGGTGTATCAGTGGGATTGAGGAGATCCTCAAAGTATTCCTTCCACCGCCCGACGATATCCCCAGTCGAGGTCAACAGCGCCCCATCCACACCATACACAGTGAGGACAGGGAGCTGCTTCCCCCTCCTGAGCCACCGGACAGTTTGCCAGAATCTCTTCGAGGCCGACTGACGATCCTCTCATGGATCGTCACCTTATCATGGTGGGGGGTTTGCGTGCCCCAGTGATCCCAGGAGCTACGTTGTCCGGGGCAATTTGCCTCTGATAGGGTCACCCAAGACAAATTGGTCCTGGGTGAAGGGCCAGACTAAGAACGATCCAACAGACTCATGATAAATACTAGATCAAGGATTCAGTGTACCCCGCCCGGTATGGGGTTACCGGGGCCCTACCCTGGAGCCAGGCCTGGGGGGAGGGGCTCGATGGCTAGCGTCTGGTGGATGGGTTTCCACCCATGGGACCCAGCCGGGCTTAGGCCGAAGGAGTTACATGGGTCCGCCCTCCAGTGGGCTCACCACCTGCAGGAGGGATCATGGGGGTCTGGTGCTATGTGGATTAGGTGGCGGTCAAAAGCGGAGACCTTGGTGGTTGAACTTTTTGGCCATAATTCCAAAAGGTATATTTAGTGCAAATAACACTGCTCATCACCAAAAGAACACCATACCTACAGTGAAGCATGGTGATGGCAGCATTATGCGTTGGGGCTGTTTTTCTTCTTTTCTTTGGGGCTGTACACAGGAAAGGCCCTCGCAATCTGACAGATTTGGAGCATTTTTGCCAAAATAGAGAGCAAATATTTCCACATCAAGATGTGCCACGCTGATAGACTCCTAACCAAAAAGACTTGAATGCTGTAATCAAAGCCAAAGGTGCCGCAACAAAGTATTAGTTTAAGGGTGTGCATATTTATGCAACCAGGCTATCGTTAAGTTTTTTTTATTTTTCCCAAAAGATTTCAGTTTATTTTTCAATTGGGTTGTACAGGTTATAGGTCACATTAATGGTGGAAAAAGTTTTCAAAATGATTGAGCTTGGTCTCATTTTTTTACATCACAAAAACCAAGCATTTGAACAGGGGTGCGTAGACTTTTTATATCCACTGTATATACCTGTGCATCCAAAAAACAATACTTCAAAAAAAGTTTAACTTTAATATTTTCTATATTCATCACATGTAACGTTAGTCATTTCAATACTTTTTGTTTAAATTCTGATCCCGAGTTAACTCTTTGAATCAAATTACAGAACCATGACATTCTATTTTTTGAGATACACTGTTATTGTAGTCTTGTATGTGCCTCTATAGGGGACATCATTTTATAAAGCCTGAACCTACCTGAGGAGGTATTGATATTGGAGCTGCTGTAATTGGTAAAGGTTGAGAGCAGTGAGCTCCTGCTGCCTCTTCAACCTCTCTTGATCACCATCCCCCTGCAATATACAAGATGAAAAGATGAATGTGAATAACAAAAACAGTCAGCCATCCATTGTTTTCACTAATGGATAAAAATTCAAGTGTCAGATCTCAAAACTTCAGTACCAGGATCTTTTACTGTGCAGTGGGATAATGGTCTCAGAGTTGAGAATTAGAACAACTAAATGCGCAACATCACATACCAAAGCATGCGTGAAGGAGTAGCTTATTCCGTCCTGATGAACACACCAAGTTCACAAAGAGTCTTCACTTTAGTTCTTTTTCTATATAATTAAATTACACATCCTGTGACATTTGGTGTCAACCTAGACACCAATCTGGATACAGACCCACATGGGGATCATTGTGGGTGACTTGAAATTTTTGCAAATTGTAACAATGGAATCGGTGCTATTGGATTAGTTTATTTCACCATCGCTGGAATGACCTAATCTGGGGAACTATATCCAGATAACTTATCCTATAAAAATTGTAACTGTAATATTTTTCTGATACAGCACATTGTACATGATAAAACATTCTTCAGCCAATATATTGGTGAGAAGTTAAAAATCATGGTGGCCACCACTTTTAGTATCTTGCAACATAGCCAGAAGTGAAAATAATCTACACCCCAACTCCTTTAGGACATCTAACTAATAAAAATAGACTTCTGCCACCACCTACAGGTCAGTAGCCAATACTGCCAATGACCATTTATCAAGAGACGGCAGCAAGTATGCCAAGGCTTTCCTCGTTCAATAAAAACTTTAACCTGGACATCACTAACACAGACAATGTGGAGGGCAAATGCATAAGCTTGTCTTTCTTTGGTCTTTTGACCCAGATGAGCTGAAAAGCAAGCATATTAGAATTTTAATGGATTACATTATGAGGGATGAATACCTGTAGAGGTGGAGGTGCAGGGCCTGGAGTGAATGGCACCCTCCCCCAAATCTTCATGATTTCTCCAAGAGGTTGAAATACTTCATCACACCCCCGTTTGACCAGCAGAGACATTGTGAAGTAACCAGCCTGAAACCACTCAGTCATTTCCTGATTACTGAATGGACCTGAAAGAGCACAGAAAACATTCAGGAATTTCTGCTGAAGCATTTTAGTGTACACAAAAACACTATAAGTATACTTAGAGGTACAGGATGTTAAATTTTAAGTGTTATATTTTGACACAATCAAAATAACCCTTCAAGTACAGCATCTCACAAAAGTGAGTACACCCCTCACATTTTTGTAAATATTTTATTATATCTTTTCATGGGATAACACTGAAGATATGACACTTTCATACAATGTAGTCAGTGTACAGCTTGTATAACAGTGTAAATTTGCTGTCCCCTCAAAATAACGCAACACACAGCCATTAATGTCTAAACCACTGGCAACAAAAGTGGGTACATCTCTAAGTGAAAATGTCCAAATTGTGCCCAAAGTGTCAATATTTTGTGTGGCCACCATTATTTTCCAGCACTTCCTTAACACTCTTGGGCATGGAGTTCACTAGAGCTTTACAGGTTGTCACTGGAATCCTCTTCCACTCCTCCATGACGACATCACGGAGCTGGTGGATGTTAGAGACCTTGCACTCCTCCACCTTCCGTTTGAGGATGCCCCACAGATGCTCAGTAGGGTTTAGGTCTAGAGACATACTTGGCCAGTCCATCACCTTTACCCTCAGTTTCTTTAGCAAGGCAGTTGTTGTTATCATGTTGGAATACTGCCCTGTGGCCCAGTTTCCAAAGGGAGGGGATCATGCTCTGCTTTAGTATGTCACAGTACACGTTGGCATTCATGGTTCCCTCAATGAACTGTAGCGCCCCAGTGCCGGCAGCACTCATGCAGCCCCAAACCATGACACTCCCACCACTATGCTTGACTGTAGGCAAGACACTTGTTTTTGTACTCCTCACCTGGTTGTCGCCACACACGCTTGACACCATCTGAACCAAGTAAGTTTATCTTGGTCTCATCAGACCACAGGACATGGTTCCAGTAATCCATGTCCTTAGTCTGCTTGTCTTCAGCAAAGTGTTTGCGGGCTTTCTTGTGCATCATCTTTAAAAGGGGCTTCCTTCTGGGACAACAGCCATGCAGACCAATTTGATGCAGTGTGCAGCATATGGGCTGAGCAATGACATGACCCCCCCCCCCCCACCTCTTCAGCCTCTGCAGCAATGCTGGCAGCACTCATATGTCTATTTTCAAAAGACAACCCCTGGATACGACACTGAGCATGTGCACTCAACTTCTTTGGTCGCCCATGGCGAGGCCTGTTCTGAGTGGAACCTATCCTGTTAAACCACTGTATGGTCTTGGCCACCATGCTGCAGCTCAGTTTCAGGGCACTGGCAATCTTCTTATAGCCTAGGCCATCTTTATGTAGAGCAACAATTCCTTTTTCCTCAGAGTTCTTTGCCATGAGGTGCCATGTTGAACTTCTAGTGACCAGTATGAGAGAGTATGAGAGCAATAACACCAAATTTAACACACCTGCTCCCTATTCACACCTGAGACCTTGTAACACTAATGAGTCACATGACACTGGGGAGGGAAAATGGCTAATTGGGCACAATTTGGACATTTACACTTAGGGGTGTACTCACTTTTGGTGCCAGTGGCTTAGACATTAATGGCTGTGTGTTGAGTTATTTTGAGGGGACAGCAAATTTACACTGTTATACACTGCTTCTCCAACAACCGACCATGGGTCACGAGTGACCTGAAAGCACTTCTGAACAAAAAGAAGAGAGCTTTTAGGGCTGGAGACAAGGAGAAGCTGAGGGGAGTGCAGCATGAGCTGAGCGAGATGCTGAGGAGGTGCAAGGACAATTATAGGAGGAAGTTGGAAGATAAACTCAGGCAAAACAACGCTAAAGATGTGTGGGAGGGAACATAACTGGGTGCAAGGGGAGAGCCAGGCAGCCATCTGGGAGCCAGGAGAGAGCTGAGGAACTGAATCTGTTTTTTAATAGGTTCAACTCACAGTCTGTCACCCCAGCAACACAACCAGACCCCCACGCACCCCTCCCCACCCACCCTCCTGTACAGAACCTCTCTCCTCCTCCTCCTCCTCCTCCTCCTCCCCCCCCTCCTCCTCAGGGGGCACCAGGACCCTCCCTCACTTCACGGTGACTACAGACCAGGTGGAGAAACAGCTGGAGAGACGGGCCCTGATGGCATCTCCACAAGGTCCTTGAGGACCTGTGCCAACCAACTAGCTCCGGTACTGAAACACCTGTACAACCTGATCCTGAGTCTGGAGAGAGTACCGGTGCTGTGGAAGACATCCTGCCTGGTTCCTGTCCCCAAGAAGTCATCTCCATCGGACCTGAACGACTATCGACCAGTTGCCCTCACATCTCATGTGATGAAGGTCCTGGAGAGACTGGTCTTAGCCCACCTGAGGCCGCAGGTGAAGACGTGGCTGGACCCTCTGCAGTTTGCATATCAGCCCCATTTAGGAGTTGAAGATGCTGTCATCTACCTGCTGCAACTGAATGGTGGAGGAGATACTGTGAGAATCACTTTTTTTGATTTCTCCAGTGCTTTCAACACCATCCAGCCACTGCTGCTGGGTGAGAAGCTGCGGGTGATGGGGGTTGACAGCTCTGTGATCTCCTGGATTACTGACTACCTGACAGGCAGACCACAGTTTGTCCGGCTGGGCAATATCTTGTCTGGAGTGGTGGCTAGTGATACAGGAGCTCCACAGGGGACTGTGCTCTCTCCTTTTCTCTTTACCTTATACACCACTGACTTTCAGTACAACACTGAGTCATGCCACTTGCAGAAATTCTCTGATGACTCAGCTGTTCTGGGGTGTATAAGAGAAGGAGGAGTACAGGGCACTGGTAGACAGATTTGTGGAGTGGACAGAGCAGAATCACCTGAGGTTGAATGTCAGCAAGACCAGAGAGATGGCGATCGACTTCAGGAAGAGGAAGATGCCTTCTCAGCCACTGCAGATTAGGGGGGGAGGGATGTGGGAGTGGTTGAGGACTACAAATATCTGGGTGTCAGGATCAGCAGCAGGTTGGACTGGAGATCCAACACCAATGCTGCGCACAAGAAGGGGATGAACAGACTCTTACTTCCTGAGGAAGCTGAGATCCTTCCAACGTGTGCAGCAGGATGCTGGAGCTTTTCTACCAGACCGTTGTTGCCAGTGCCATCTTCTTTACTGCTATCTGTTGGGGTAGCAGTATCAGAGCCAGAGACACCAACAGACTTGACAAGATTATCAAGAGGGCTGGATCTGTGATTGGTCTCAGACCGGAGACCTTTGAGGCAGTGGTGGAGAGGAGAACACTAAATAAACTGCGATCCATCATGGACAATACTGATCACCCCCTCCACCACACACTAGACAGACAGCGAAGCACTTTCTCCAGTAGACTACTACAGCTTCGCTGTTGAACGGTCAAATACAGGAAATCTTTCCTGCCACATGCAATTTCACTGTACAATAACTCACTATGATGTTGTATTCTGGTCATAGCTATGCTGCCACACTGCACCTTACAGACTAACTGGTACCTCACATTTTCACTCTGCTCCTGATAGTCCTTTGTGCAATGGGATGATTCATGTGTTTATACGGGTCATCATATATTAAGCTATGATGTATATAGGTTTTATAATAGTGTTAGTTTTTACTTTCCACGGGCAATCCCTTTGTCTGTCATGTGTGTTTCTGTTGTTTGGTTGTCTACTATCATGCTGCTGTTACACTGTAATTTCCCAGTTTGGGATCAATAAAGTACATCTATCTATCTAAGATGTACACTGACTACTTTACATAGTATCAAAGTGTCATATCTTCAGTGTTGTCCCATCAAAAGATATAATAAAATATTTACAGAAATGTGAGGGGTGTACTCAGTTTTGTGAGATGCTGTATTTTATAACATTGTGGCCGACACACATTGTGGGCTCACGCTGCCACAGAGACAGGACTGAATGTGTATTGTGGGGTGTCAGGTCTGCAAGGACGGAGGACTCAAATCTACAGGAGGTAACAAGGAAGTGTGAGATTTGTCTCTTTGTCCCACAGAAGACGCCCCGGAGGGTATTCCGGTTCATCAGGAAATGAGAGACAATGGTGAAGCTTCAAAGGGATGCTTTGTAACTGTATGTTGACTGAAGACACCATGTGACTTGAATTCTGATGCTGGAAATGTATAAAAGGAGGTTGAAGTATGATTCTTTCTCTTTCCTGCTTTGAGAATGCTAGAAGCTGTGTTCTATCAAATAAAGCTGGTTTTATGACTGAAACTCAGCCTCGTTATTTGAGCATGCTTCTACACTGGTGACCTACGACGGAAAATGAGCAGACAGAATTCTCCCGAGCGGGGCTCGGTGGAAGCCAGCCTGATGGCCGCCTCCACGATCCGGCTGCCCGATTTCTGGCAGCACAGCCCACGCTCATGGTTTAGCGCAATCGAGGCGCAGTTCAACCTCCGGAGAATCTTCAACGACGACACCAGATTCTACCACGTGGTAGCGAAGCTGGACAGCGACACGGTCCAGAGAGTGGAGGATCTGGTTAATCATCCACCAGACAGCGACAAGTACAGCGCATTGAAGGACGCGCTGATCAGCCATTTCACCCCCTCAGTCCAACAACGAGCAGAGGGGCTCCTGGCACTGTCGGAGGCAGAAAACGATAGACCTGCGGACCTGATGGTGAAGATGCTGCAGCTCAAAGCCTCTGAGGATGGCGAATTCATTTTCGCCCACCTTTTTCTCCGAACCCTACCACCAGCAGTGAGAGTGGCCCTGGCAGAGTCACCCCGATTGGCCAAGCGAGACTACCATGGGTTGAGCAAGGAGGCGCAGAAGTTGGTCGACGCCCACAAGCAGAACGCGGTTTCGGCCGCGGCGGCCAGTCCGGGAACGGCGTCCGGAGACAGCGCGGGACCAGCGGCCGCGGCGCCTGACGCACCAACAACGGCGGCGACAGGAGCCAGACAACGCGGAGCGGAGAACGGCTTGTGCTTCTACCACCGCCGTTTTGCAGAGAGAGCGCACAGGTGCGTCCCACCGTGCAATTTTAAAGCGCCAGGGAAACGCCAAGGCCGAGGGCCGGTAGCAGCTGCGACCCTCGGCAACGAGAACAGGCTGCTTTACCTGACGGATGCACGCTCGGGGAAACAGTTCCTCGTGGACACGGGCTCTCAGCTGAGCTTCGTCACACCCACCTACGCGGAACGGCTGTTGCCTTCTAAAGCCCCCTGGGTGTCAGTGTCAGCAGCGAACGGCTCCACGATTAAAACGTTTGGTGAGAGGACCATGCTTCTGTCCTTACAGGGCCGTTCATTTGAGTGGACATTTATTGTAGCAGCAGTCAGTTTCAACATGTTAGGGGCTGATTTTTTGTGCTCACATGGTTTATTGGTTGACCTTGCTAATAGACGTCTGATTAATGCACTGTCCTTTCATTCTATTCCCTGCACAGCTCGGGTGGCCCCGCCAACTGCACATGCCAGCGTCTCAGCCGCGGGTGGTAAGTTTCACACTCTGCTTGCTCAGTTTCCAGCACTCACAGTCCCCACGTTTTCAGCAACGGTGGCCAAACATGGGGTAGAACATTTCATAACAACCACAGGCCCTCCCGTGTTTGCAAAGGCTCGGCGCTTGGACCCAGCTAAACTGGCCATCGCGCGCGAGGAGTTCACTAATCTGGAAAAACTAGGCATTGTTAGACGCTCCAAGAGCGCTTGGGCTTCGCCGTTACACATGGTCCCAAAGGCTGACGGCTCGTGGCGACCTTCCGGCGATTTCCGCAGGTTGAACAACGTTTCAGCTCACGGCCGCTACCCGATTCCGCACATCCAGGATTTTTCTGTTCATTTGGCGGGGGCGCGCATTTTTTCTAAAATAGACTTGGTGCGCGGCTATCACCAGGTTCCAGTGCGCACGCAGGATGTACCCAAAACAGCGGTCATAACGCCTTTCGGCCTTTTTGAGTTCTTGCGCATGCCTTTTGGCCTCAAGGGGGCCGCGCAGACTTTCCAACGCATGATGGATGCAGTTTTACGCGACCTGCCTTTCGTGTTCGTTTATTTGGACGATATTTTGGTAGCCAGCACGTCCAAAGGCGCACATGAAAAACACCTCACAGCAGTTTTCCAGAGGTTGGCAGAGCATGGGTTAATAGTTAACCCAGCGAAGTGCCAGTTTGGGGTGGCACAGATTGATTTTTTGGGACATCGCGTTTCGGCAGAGGGAGCAGTTCCCCTTCCAAATAAAGTGCGTGCCATAACGGATTTTCCGCAACCTCAAACGGTCAAGGCGCTTCAGGAGTTTCTAGGGATGGTTAATTTTTACAACCGTTTCCTCCCAAGCGCAGCACGACTCATGCAGCCATTGTACACCGCGTTAAAAAAACAAAAGCCCGCAAATAAAGTTGAATGGTCTCCGGAGCGGGAGCGCGCTTTTGCCCAGGTCAAATCGGCCCTGGCAAACGCAGTTTTGTTAGCGCACCCAGTTCCAACGGCCCGCATGGCGCTCACCACTGACGCTTCCGATGTAGCGGTGGGGGCGGTAGTTGAACAGTTTGTGGCAGGTACCTGGCAACCCCTCGCATTTTTCAGCAGGACCTTGCGCGATAGTGAACGGAAATACAGCACGTTTGACAGGGAGCTTTTGGCCCTACACTTGGCCATCCGTCATTTTCAGTTCTGGTTAGAGGGGCGACGTTTCACCGCTTTTGTGGATCATAAACCGCTAACGTTTGCGATGGCCAAAATTTCAGAACCCTGGTCAGGCCGGCAACAAAGGCAACTAGCCGCAATATCGGAGTTTACTACTGATATTCAGCATGTCGCGGGTAAACACAATGTTGTAGCAGACTGCCTCTCGCGTGCAGTAGCACCGCCAAGCCCTATAGGGGCAGACTCTGTAGCCATGGCCGCGGGCCCGGGCAGCGACGCGGGAGCGCGCGCAGCCCCGGTCTGTGTTGGGTTAGATTATGCAGCCATGGCTGCGGAGCAGGTTAATGACGCGGACGTGCGCACGCTCCAGTCTGGACCAACAGGGTTAAGGCTGGAGCACAGGGTGCAACAAAACGGTATGCCCCCGCTAATCTGCGATGTCTCCACGGGACGGCCCCGCCCTGTGGTGCCAACCGCGTGGCGTCGCCGTGTTTTTGACTTGGTCCATTCTCTCGCGCACCCGCGCATCGATCAAATTGGTGGGGGAGAAATTTGTTTGGCCCGGGTTGCGCAAACAGGTCAAGGAATGGGCAGCAGCCTGCGTAGCGTGTCAGCGAGCTAAAATACAGAGACACACTAAGGCCCCGTTAGAACCTTTCCACATCCCCGCTAAGCGTTTTGATCACGTGCATATTGACCTGGTCGGCCCGCTTCCGTTATCACACGGGCACACACATCTTTTGACGATGGTAGACCGCACCACGCGCTGGCCAGAGGCGATTCCTCTGACATCAACCACAGCGGAAGAAGTTGCGCGAGCATTTTTAACAGCATGGGTTGCGCGTTTTGGTGTACCGTCGGACATAACGTCCGACAGGGGTCCCCAATTTATTTCCGAGCTATGGTCATCGATGGCCCGCAGCTTGGGGGTGAAGATTCATCGCACCACCGCATATAACCCCCAGGCCAATGGTTTATGCGAACGCTTTCACAGGTCATTGAAAGCAGCCCTCAGAGCGTCGCTAACGGATACAAATTGGGTAGACAAACTTCCATGGGTGTTATTAGGGTTGCATTCTGCACCTAAGGAAGATTTGCACGCTTCCCCGGCTGAATTAGTTTTCGCTCAGCCGCTCCGTTTGCCCGGGGAATTTCTTCCTGATAATCCTGCACCTAACGGCCCCCCCCGCTCAGCCGTGGCAGAGCGGCTCAGGAGCAAACACGCGTCCTGGCCCAGTCCATCACAGTTTCCCACACGTTTTTGTGCCCAAGGCTTTAAAAAATGCAGAGTTTGTTTTTGTTAAACATGACGCCCAGCGTCCAAGTTTGCGGCCATTTTACGACGGACCGTTTCGAGTGCTGGAGACCGGGCAGAAGCATTTTCTGCTAGATTTAGGGGGCAGAAGGGAGCTGATTTGCATTAACAGGCTCAAACCCGCTTTTGTTCTGGCTGACGAGGAGGTGCAGCTCGCGAGGCCCCCCCGCCGGGGCAGGCCGCCGAGAAGACATTCTCAAAAGTCTTCACGGAGAGGTGCTAACAGCTTTAATCCACAGGTGCAGAGAGACGTTGCAGGTGCAGCCAAGCCAGGTTGCAGCAGATTTGGCAGAAGATTAAAACCTAGGCAGTTGGTGGATTGATTAGCGATGTATGGAGTGCTTTGTGTTTCTCTTTTTGTTATGCCATGCAGATTTTGCCTTACTAGATGTTTGGGGGGGGTAGTGTGGCCGACACACATTGTGGGCTCACGCTGCCACAGAGACAGGACTGAATGTGTATTGTGGGGTGTCACGTCTGCAAGGATGGAGGACTCAAATCTACAGGAGGTAACAAGGAAGTGTGAGATTTGTCTCTTTGTCCCACAGAAGATGCCCCGGAGGGTATTCCGGTTCATCAGGAAATGAGAGACAATGGTGAAGCTTCAAAGGGATGCTTTGTAACTGTATGTTGACTGAAGACACCATGTGACTTGAATTCTGATGCTGGAAATGTATAAAAGGGGGTTGAAGTATGATTCTTTCTCTTTCCTGCTTTGAGAATGCTAGAAGCTGTGTTCTATCAAATAAAGCTGGTTTTATGACTGAAACTCAGCCTCGTTATTTGAGCATGCTTCTACAACATTACCTTTTGTGTTTTTTTTTCAGATCATGACCAATCTGAAATATTTTTACTAAGAAGCAGCAAACAAGTTAAATCAGACCAGAATGACATCTTTAGGCTGCCTGTTAACCTTTAAATTTTCAATGGTTTAAACCAGTGCTTCTCAATTATTTTTTGCAAAGCCCCCCCTAGGAAAGAGAAAATATTTCGCGCCCCCCCAACTCGCCGCAGTGACTATAAATAAGATCATTATCTATAAAAATTGTATAAGTATACCTAAAATTGTATCCTTTTTAACATTAACAAAAGAAAAAAGCAATATAAATCAACTTTCAACAAATATTAACTTTATTTTGCCACACAGAAACCCTGTTATAGTCTAAAACAGAAAAAAAAAACTTAAAGTGCATCAAAGTGCCTGAAATAAAAAATATGTCAATCCTTATTTAAACTAGAAACATTTTTGACCAACTGAACCATTTGATGCTGAGAAAAATAATTCAATCAATAAATAATATTAAATGTTAACACATTTGGTACTCCTGTGTTATATATATATACAGTGGGGCAAAAAAGTATTTAGTCAGCCACCAATTGTGCAACTTCTCCCACTTAAAAGATGAGAGAGGTCTCCAATTTTCATCATAGGTATACCTCAACTATGAGAGACAAAATGAGAAAAAAAAAATCCAGAAAATCACATTGAACGATTTTTAATGAATTAACTGGTAAATTCCTCAGTAAAATAAGTATTTGGTCACCTACAAACAAGCAAGATTTCTGGCTCTCACAGACCTGTAACTTCTTTAAGAGGCTCCTCTGTCCTCCACTCGTTACCTGTATTAATGGCACCTGTTTGAACTCGTTATCAGTACAAAAGACACCTGTCCACAACCTCAAACAGTCAGACTCCAAACTCCACTATAGCCAAGACCAAAGAGCTGTCAAAGGACACCAGAAACAAAATTGTAGACCTGCACCAGGCTGGGAAGACTGAATTTGCAATAGGTAAGCAGCTTGGTGTGAAGAAATCAACTGTGGGAGCAATTATTAGAAAATGGATGACATACAAGACCACTGATAATCTCCCTCGATCTGGGGCTCCACGCAAAATCTCACCCCGTGGGGTCAAAATTATCATGAGAACGGTGAGCAAAAATCCCAGAACCACATGGGGGGACCTAGTGAATGACCTGCAGAGAGCTGGGACCAAAGTAACAAAGGCTACATCAGAAACACACTACGCCGCCAGGGACTCAAATCCTGCAGTGCCAGACGTGTCCCCCTGCTTAAGCCAGTACATGTCCAGGCCCGTCTGAAGTTTGTTAGAGAGCATTTGGATGATCCAGAAGAGGATTGGGAGAATGTCATATGGTCATATGAAACCAAAATAGAACTTTTTGGTAAAAACTCAACTTGTCATGTTTGGAGGAGAAAGAACACCATACCTACTGTGAAGCATGGGGGTGGAAACATCATACTTTGGGGCTGTTTTTCTGCAAAGGGACCAGGACGACTGATCTGTGTAAAGGAAAGAATGAATGGGGCCATGTATCGTGAGATTTTGAGTGAAAACCTCCTTCCACCAGCAAGGGCATTGAAGATGAAACGTGGCTGGGTCTTTCAGCATGACAATGATCCCAAACACACCGCCCAGGCAACGAAGGAGTGGCTTCATAAGAAGCATTTCAAGGTCCTGGAGTGGCCTAGCAAGTCTCCAGATCTCAACCCCATAGAAAATCTTTGGAGGGAGTTGAAAGTCCGTGTTGCCCAGCGACAGCCCCAAAACATCACTGCTCTAGAGGAGATCTGCATGGAAGAATGGGCCAAAATACCAGCAACAGTGTGTGAAAACCTTGTGAAGACTTACAGAAAACGTTTGACCTCTGTCATTGCCAACAAAGGGTATATAACAAAGTACTGAGATGAACTTTTGTTATTGACCAAATACTTATTTTACTGAGGAATTTACCAATTAATTCATTAAAAATCCTTCAATGTGATTTTCTGGATTTTTTTTTCTTATTTTGTCTCTCATAGTTGAGGTATACCTGTGATGAAAATTGGACACCTCTCTCATCTTTTAAGTGGGAGAACTTGCACAGTTGGTGGCTGACTAAATACCTTTTTACCCCACTGTATGTGTGTGTGTGTGTGTGTGTGTGTGTGTGTGTGTGTATGTATATATACATATATATATATATATATATATATATATATATATATATATATATATATATATATATATATATATATACTGTGTATGTATATATACATATATATATATATATTTGGGCTGCACGGTGGCGCAGTGGTTTAGCACTGTGGCAGCACAGTTTTACCCTCGGCCGGGGAACCGCGGGGATCATGAGATCGTGGGTTCGATCCCAGCCCCCGACCAACAGTGAACTGTGTGGAGTTTGCATGTTCTCCCCGTGTTGCGCGGGTTTACTCCGGGATTTCTCCGGTTTCCTCCCGCACACCAAAAACATGTAGGTTTAGGGCGCTCGCGCACGCAGCGACCAGCAGCCGGTGGCATGGCACCAGACTGCAAACCAAGTCTACCTACGGGTACAAATAAGTAACAAAAAAAAAAAACAAAAAAAATTAACATTTTAGTCTGAAGAAAAAGGTAGAAAAAGGCAGTATCAACTCCTCTGCAATTGTGTGGGGTTTTTTGCACTGCGCAATTTGGTGCGCCACTTTAAATGATGCTGAAAGTGCTCGCTGGTTTACTGATGTAGCGTTCACAAAGCGGGATGATTGTTGGCCGTACTCCGCACGTTTTTGCTGAAAAAAATCAAGCGACTTATCAACGTGTTGAGGATGTAATGTCTGTAGGTGACATCTTAATTTATTTGGCTTCATGCTGTCCGCTGCCAACACTTTCAGACACAGTGAACACACCGGTCTTTCCTCGTCTCCCACCGTAGTCAGAGTGAAGCCAAGCGCTAGATAAGCTTCGTCATATTTCCTCGTCTTAGCTTTTGGGAGACTTTCATTTGTCTCTTTACCTGTGTCTCTCTCCGCCTTTCTTTTCGTTACTGTTAAATATTTCTCCATGGTGTCTCTCGAGGGGTTTGTTGACAGCAATTTAAAAAGTTTTAAACTCCCGCACAGACTTTGACAATGAGAGCGCCACTGCACCACCTGCTGCCGTGGATGTGCAATTACACTTTACACGGCAAAAGCAAAGCCTGTTCCCCGGCATCGCATCGCGCCCCACTATTTGAGAAGGACTGGTTTAAACTAACAGCTAATTTATATCTGTAGATGGCAGCCATGGGTATTTTTCCTCATTTTCAGACATAATTTTATGTTATGTTATTTTTTGGTTTTTGTTATTCTCCTCTGGCTCAAGAAATATTTAACTTATTGATGTTTACTTTTTATTCATATATGATTTAGAAGAAAAAAAAATAAATTTATGAGAATCAAGTCTCAAATACACATTACAAAATTATTTTATAACACTGCAAAATTATGAGGAAAAATAGTTGATGTATTTAAAAAAAAGAAAAAAAAAAAAAGAAAAAAAAGATGGCCCTTTTTATACGATTATCTAAATCAGGGGTCACCAACTGGCGGACTCCGGTCCGGATCCGGACCCCGAGGGTAATCTGTCCAGACCCCGAAGCTTTTGATACAATTTGAGGGAAAAGGGGAGACTGTTTTGTTTTGATGGGAAAAAAGCGGAACTGAACTGCTGTACTGGCGATCGCCCGGACAGATAATGACATGAGCCCTTGGGTGCTGTCCTGCTGCAGACTCCCCGATCCCCCCCCCCCTCGCTGTCCCATGAACGTCACTCTCACTCTGTGGCTCCAACCGCTCCAGAATATATGCAGCAGGTCGTAAAAATCACACAGTTCACTGCCCCCCCTCCCCCCGACACAAGGCCGACAGCCAAGACATCCACCCCGGACAGACATGCTTCGTTTTAAGGTCTGTATCCACGAAATGAAGCGCTGTTGTGAAATTCAATGTATTTACCGGGGAAATCCTTCCTCTATTCTGCCCAGAGTAGTCCGTGCTGGGATGCAGAGGTGAGGTCGCTGGTTATGGAGGCCCTTTTCGCAGCCTTCAATATCACGTTAAAAACTCAGTAAAAGCTCCGTGTGTTACTGAACAGGAAACGTTCCACCTCCCCTTTACCTGTAATCACAAAGTTACAGCTCCATCTAACACAGTTTACTGTTGAGATAAAAAAAGAAATGTTGGAGGAATTCTGTAGTACGGAGTTATATTTTCTGTCCGATTTTTTTGTCTTAGTTTGAAACAGTTTTTTCTACACTGAAAAAATTGTATAGAGGTGGACTTTTTTGTGAAATTTTGTTCTTTAGACATTAATCTTTTTAAAAAATGCAATACAATTTAGTTCGTGTTCTCCTGGAAAACATTTTTAGGATTTCAGTTGTGGATTTTAGAATTTTAGACCTATTTATCTGGAGTCAACAAACACATTTAGTGTTCTCCCGTTTATAAAATTTTAAATTACATATTTTGTTTGAAACTGAACAAAGGATTCATTTTAATTTTTTTGTTTAAAAATTAATACAGAGCTAAAAACAGCTAAAACATGAGCTTAATAAAATAATTGTGAAAGCAAGCTAAATGATATTGGCCTGTCTGTATACAGCTGTGGTCTCCTGAAAGAATGTCAGTGAAAGGATGACAGTTCTTAAAAGCACATTTTGAGATAAATTTGTCCAAGTGTCAGATTTCTTTTCAATTTGTTTTAATAGAAGATGCTGGAAGTAAATTCACAGGTCAATGCAAATACTTTGCTTAAAGGGGACCTGTGGTGGTCGTCTAAACGCATTCAACTTGAAAACATTAGGCAAAGTATTCGTTATTTGGTTAAATAATTATTGCCAGCCATCTACCACCAGAGAAATATGCAAATACGACCGCCGGCATGGCCAGCCAATGAAAACTATGAGCGCAGCCATGACACATGCGGATGTGACGTCACCACGTTGCTACTGAAAAGTCAATACTCCGCCGGTACCAGCGACTAGGGTGCTTTTGTCAGTGTTTTTGTTCTGAATTGTCGGACTCTGAGGAAGAATTCGTTCAACATGGCTACAGGTTTGAGCCAGAAAGGACTTCTGAGGGTGAAAGTGACGAAGTGGTCCTCATACACAATGGAATTTCGTCCGAAAGGAAACGTCTGTGCCCTGTTCCAAGATTGCGCAACCACTTTTCCGCTACGATCTTCCGACAAGGTGTGTTGGGTTTGGGTACACAAAAGAAGTGTTTATCTTTGTTTTTTCGCTTATTATTGAGACATCCAAAGGCTTTACATTCCGCCATGCTGCGATATCCATATCGCATTGTATGTTTTTGTTGTTACAAGAGCGCCGAGTGTCTGCTGATCTGTATATACTTTTAGCGGTGAGGGAAGAGCCCAGCACCGAATCCCTGGCCGTCTGGCGGCCGTTACGACCTCAGATCAGACGAGACGACCCGCTGAATTTAAGCATTTATTTATTTATTTTCTACTCGTTTTAGTTCTGCATTTAATATGAACCCTGAGTTTGAAATAAACGTTTGAATTTGAATATCCCTAAAGCCACTGCTCATCCGGGCACTCCAGGCTCAGCCAATATTGATCCAGATCGTGGTATCCACGACACTACGTCACAGGAAGCGTCCTGGCAGGCCATGTAACCGCCAGTATGGCTGCGCGCATGTTTTGCTGACATAACTGAACCAGCACATCAGCAATGGATTTATATTGCATTGCTTTGAACTTGAACTTAAACTTGAACTAGAACGTGAGACAGGGGCTCAATATAATATCTTTTTTTTCACGACCACCACAGGTCCCCTTTAAAAGGACCAAGTTGTCACACAGTGGGAGGGAAAAATCCTGAATGGAAAAAAATGTATCGAGATGCATTGAGAATGGTTTTAGAATTAAATCGGAGGTCTGAATCATAATCGAATAATGAGGTGCCTAAAGACTCCCTCACCGAACTCAGTCCTGGGCTGGGAAGGAGGCCCTACTTATCGGACCTCTTGCAGTTTTAGATGGTGACCCCCTGATCTAAACTGTAGAATTTACAGAAAATGTACATAAAATATATATCGTGATATATATTATTAATAAGATGACTTGTATCGTGATATGAATTTTTTTCCCCACATCACACAGCCCTAATAAGACATAGGAAATGTTAACCTTGACCTTTTGACCCCAAACCCATCCTCAGAGGTCAGGATCCCAAGGTGAACCTGTGTACCAGGTTTGGTGGCCCTAGACTTACTTGTTTTATAGTAATAGTAAATGTAGCATTTACCATAGTGCAATTGCAATGTTAACTTTGAACTTTAACCCCTTGACCCCAAACCCATAGTTAGGTCAGGGTATAACTCATCCAAGATGTGTATTAGATACAACTACTGTACAATTTGAAAAGCCTACATCATTTTTTTTCAGTAATTATTGTGTTTAGAAGATTTAGGGAAAAATCTGACCTCTCACCTTTGACCTCAAGGTCATCCGATGCAAGTGAAATTGGAATATGGACATCATCAGTATATATCAAACCATGGTACCAAGTTTCAAAACAATCGGAACAAAACTGTAGGAGGAGTTGATTTCACAAAAGTGGGACAGACGGATGGACGGACGGACCCATGACATAATTCCCCTTCGGCCTTCACCCAAAGCGGTCAAAGAGCTCTTTGGGTTTTGTCCGGCGGTGGATTAAAAAAAACAAAAAACCTGCAAACTGCCAGCAGTAAATTCTCCAATAAATAAAATATTCTCAAATAGGGCTGTCACAGTGGAATTTCCCCTGCAGTGACAGTGGATAGGGACCCTGTGGTCTCATAATTTAGACAGGGTTCATAACTTATGTGGCAAATGATGGAAGCTATGTTGAGAATTTCTGCAGCTGCAGCTCTGCTCCCAACTTATGTGCACGTGTGACAATTGTGCGGCACTCAGGTCTTCCTAGTCATTAACAAAAAAAAAAAAATCAATCATTTTCATAAAGCAGTGGCCGTAACTCCAGCATTTCAACTACAGGGTGTGTGGACTGGTTGGAGAAAGCTGTGACATTCAGCTTATTTAAACAGAACAGACTCCGTGTAGGACCATGCATGACTCGTCTCCGTGTCTCTCCATAGTGATTTTTGGATAATGCCGCTGTCCGAAAAATCACGTTCACACAGCAAACAAGCAATGCACTATGCAGTAGCACAGCTTAATCATCAGGATCATAAACACTCCGCTCAGAAGGAGCCTATCCAGTCATTATTTTATTAAAAATAGGATATTTTCTCATCTCCACCCCCACACACAAGCGGTTGCTCGTTATCCTCCATGGTAGGCTTGCCCATCGCGCAGTACTACATAATTGCGGTTTACGTGACAGCCTTATTCTCAAACAAAATTAAAAAGTAAAATAAATAAATTCTCTTTTTAGGAAATGAACGATGCAGACAAGTGCAACAACAGAAGTTTGAACAGCCTTCATAAAAAGTTCACATAACTAAATAAAATAATGAAACATGAGTTGGAAACTTGAACTTGACAACTTAATCTAAATGTGAAACAACAGAGTAAAGTTCAGTCTTTTAACCCAAAAACTAAAGAAATAAAACTCAAATATCAGCACTGTATGCTGCAGCAGTCTCGAGACTCACCCTGTATCTCCCCCTGCGGGTCTTTGTAAAACCACTTGAGAGCAGCTTCATGGGTGAGTGGCAAGGCGGTAGACTTGGGCTTCTCCGAAGTCTTAGATGAGAGTCTGTCATCATCCACCCCACTGTCCTGTAGGTAAGCTACCATCTTTTCTGCCTCCTGGATAAGAAAAGTCACAGAGTTATTAAATGAATTTATTTCCATTTATATTGATACAACAAAACAGGTTACTGCTGGTTTAGTAAAACAAAGTACAGACGCATCTCAAAAATATTACATCATGAAAATGTATTTATTATAGTTTACTTCCAAAATTAAATTTTCATATATTTTATACTCCTTAAAAGTCATGGGAAATATTTCAAGCCTTATTTACTTTAATTTTGAGGAGTATTATTTATATTTAGATCAGAAATCTGGTACCTCAGATAATTAGAATATTTCATTTCAAGTTGAATAAATTACTGTTTAAACCAGGGATGGACAACCGGCGGCCCCCCACCCTCATTCACTGCAGCCCACCAGTCCATTCCCAAAAATGAATTTCACGTTTGATGGTATTTGGAGCTACATTCTTAAATGCAATTATAGTGTCCGCCAGCAGAGGGAGCTCTAATCGACAGCTAGGTACCGTGCTGTGCCAGTGGTCAAGCAAGAGAGTGAGGGAGTGAGGTGCATTGGAGTCTGTGTTGTACGGTATGTGTTGCATGCCAAGACTGGAAAGTTATCCTCCAAGCTAGTTAGCATTTTTTAACAAACTGCTTAGAAAACTTGACCCAAATTAAGATGGGTTTTACAATTAAACTGCTTTTAATGCAGTTTCAGTCATCATCCTGGGCTGCCCTGCATGCAACTGGGCATGTCCTTCAACCAGTTAAGTCTTTTATCACAGGATTTATTTTGATAATGTAGTGCTAGCCATAATTAGCCTTGCGGTATGTGGTTGGGACTAGTAATCACCAATCCTGGCATTTGAAGGAGGGAGGAAAGTGAAAAGATTTTGACATTAAGGACAATGGAAGGGAGAGGCTCAGAGTAGAACCGCTCCTCCTCCACATTGAAAGGAGTCAGTTGAGGTGGTATGGGCATCTGATTAGGATGCCTCCTGGACGCCTCCCACTTGAGGTGTTTCAGGCACGTCCCACTGGGAGGAGACCCCGGGGCAGACCCAGGACTCGGTGGAGAGACTATGTCTCCCAGCTGGTTTGGGAACGCCTTGGTATCCTCTCTGAAGAGCTGTTGCAGGTGGCTGGGGAGAGAGAAGTCTGGGCTTCTCTGCTTGAACTGCTGCCTCCGTGACCCTGACCTCCGGAAAAGCGGTAGAAGATGGATGGATGGATGGACAATGAAAGGTTTTATTTGTAGAAAAAAAGGGCACAAGACACCATTTTAATTAGTTTGTTTTTATAGGGGATTTATATCCACCGGAGTGCATCTTTAAAACTTTTTTTTAATTCCCCATTTTGTCCTTCTCTGCTCCTCCATACCCACAATGATTCTATTTGCCCATCATTTTGATGGAGTTTTAAAATTAGGTCATGATATAATTTTATCAATAATTTTAATTCTAATATATCAAAACACTGAGTAGCTTTTATTTTTAGTTTTAACTGTGAAACTTTTGACTTTGAAGAAAGTAATAAAAACAAAATCCTCCCCCTATTGGGTATTAAATACCTCACAGGTGTACATGTAAATCTGGCTCTTGGGATGTGAGGAAAAAAATTTGTCGCCCTCACTACCACCAAAGTTGCCCATCCATGGTTTAAACAGTATAAATACAGCATATCTCCCCAATAATTCTGGGTAATTCTGCACTCTTATGTACATAGTTCCACCCGTGTAGCCACTACCAGAGCTGTGTATATCTCCATAATCCTGGGCCATTTCGATTTTCATTTTATTTTTATTTCCATTTTACTATTATTTCAGTCGTGTGTTTAACCATGCGTTCTATAACTGTGTTTTATCTATCCTTCTCTCCTACTTTACTGCGCAGTAGCCTGGTGGAGCACCCACAATTTCGTTGTACTGTACTACTGTACAATGACTATAAAGCCTATTCTGTTCTATCCTATTCTAATAAAATGCAATCATGTTGCCTTATCACCGTGTGAAACCCTAGCAAAGCAGCCAATCATTGTCGATATGTTGTCCACTCCCAAAGAAGAATGAAAAATATAAACTTTGGCAATGCAGTTGTATGAAAGAAAAAAATGTCAACAACCAGGATGACCGAATGAGTGACAGAGGAGAATACCTAGCATCTCTGTGCTATCCGAGTGCACCACAAGGTACAGTGGAGGGCAAGACCACACCAGCAAGAAGTAGCTTTTTTTTGGGGGGGGGGGGGGTCGCAAAATCCCAAGTTGTTGTGTGCACCACATACACTTGGAGGCCTCCTCCACTGAGGGACCAAGCACAATGAACCACTGTTGTGAGAATAATTTACCACGGACACTTCGGAATGCGCTTTATGCTCCTGTCTGAACATCGCTTCCCGCTGGAATCTACCATGACTGGGCTATCTCCAGTTACTGTCAGTTCAAGGACAGACTGTGCCGAGTCACCAGGATGAACACCAACCACCAAATTGCTTCTTAGCAGGGCCTGCACAATGCTTGTTATGGACCACGACCCTCCACTATGAGGTAAAAACAGTTTGCCTTGCACATCACTGAAGATCAAGAGGCACAGCCATTATCAATAGTGCATGACTAGCACACCAACAACTGCAAAATCAATTTAAGTCACAATTCAATATAGTGTAGCTCAGTAATAAAACCAGTAACCATGTAATACAGGGGTGTCCGATCATGTGCCATGGAAAGCCAAGACCCTGCAGGCTTTACCAGCAGATTCCACTGAATTTCTTCTCACTGATTGCTGATAAGTGAAAACACCTGCTGAAGAGACTGGGTAGAAGAGAAAACCTGCAGGGTCATGGCCCTCCATGGCACATGATTGGACACCCATGATGTAATAGCAAGGACTTTCAGCAAAGCAAACAAGCTACAATTCAAAGTGGAACAAATTCAGAGAGAATATCGAAGAATCATTTAACCCCCTAAGTGTTTCCTCTGGCTTAAAAACTCTGACGTGGTGGCAACCTATTTTTTTTTTTTTTTTTTTTGGGGGGGGGGGTAAAAATGAGAAAACATTCATAATTCTGTGGTAATTTACTCATGCATACTTCAACTATATGATCAGAGGTGGGTGTAGTAGCCAGAAGTTGTACTCATGTAAAAGCAGTGTTGTCTTATTTATCTATAAATGCACAGAATCTGTGTGTGTGTGTGTGTTCCTTGCATATCTCTTGAACCGTTCATCAGACTGGCCTAAGATTTTATGTGCTTTGCTTATGGTTACAAGGGTGTGCATCCCTGAGTATGGAGTTGCTTAGTTAAAATATGTAATTTTTATCAATAAAAGTTTAGCCACCACTCTGTTGCTTCAGGAAGTGTGGGCGGGGTTTTGGATTGACTCCATGTTGATTAGATAATACGTGGCATCATGACCATGCTGATTAGATAATACGCGGCATCACAACCATGCTGACTGGATAATACGCGGCATCACAACCATGCTGATTGGATAATATGCGGCATCACAACCACGCTGATTGGATAATACGCGGCATCATGACCAGTCAGTCACCACAGTGTTCACTAAACAAAACAAGGAAGTGAAAAATGACAAATTTGACTACAAAAAGATAATACTGAAGATTTAATGCTTAAAAAAATTATACCATAAAGTTGCTGTGACTGCGTAGGTCTAAAGGATAATTCGGCATACGTAGAGAACACGAGGTGCGCGAGCAGACTGGGCGGAGCGTCAGCTGGGACCGGGCCTGACAAAGAAAACCGGTGTATCCAATACAGAACATGCCGAGAGAAGCAGCAGCCTGACACGACCTGGCTCAAAGGCACACTAACTGATGGCGATAAAAGAAAAGTTGTTTTCAACAAAGAAAAAAAAAAAACAAGATAATGCATGGAGTATGCTTTTGCCGGGAGGCCCAGCCAACAGCAAAGTGTGATTTATTATGGAAAACAGTTGAGCTCTGCACTTCGAGCAATCAGCTAATTGGTTCCACCTCCTCCAGTGTTCTGATATTTTGACATGTCTATCAGAACAGCACTGGACAGCTGATAGTACAGACTGCAGTCAAAGGTAAAAAAAAAACAAAAAAAAAAACAAACAAAAAAAAAAAACCTTGGGGGGAGGGCTAAACAATGATTTGGATCTTTATCCTGTAGCTTGAAAGTGCTCAGACACATCCCTGACATTTCCCGTTACACGAACAAGTACATGTGCTTAGCTCTATGTGTGTGTGTGTGTGTGTGCGCTGCAGGCAGCAGCTGAGCAGAGCTCTGTACGAGATTTTCCTGTGAATCAATGCTGCAAATATGCCATTATAGGGTAGCTCCAAGTTAGAAACCCATTCAATAAGTTACACATAGGTTCAAAGAGTGTTACTCATATGTTAGAAATTGTTTTTGGGTACGCTAGACATTAACATACCTGTCAACTTTTAAAACCTGAAAAGCCTAGTAGCTAGCCGGGGTCCAGGCAGGCCCCGGTAGGTTCAGGACAAAGCCCCCCAACGCCAAACAAATATTAGCATTAAATCAAGTTAAAATGTGGCCAACAACCTCATATTTCTTCAACAATCATGTTTCTGTTTTCCTTAAATTGTCAATGCAGATATGCTGATGGAAAAGATCAAGGACAAACTCTATGGTAACTCTCAAGCATTGTTGTTTTCCATGGTGCACCTCTTAGCTTTCTTCAGTTGGTCTTCTGAATGGGACACACTGTAGCACTTGTTAACCGAAGCTGTCATCATTTCCCTGGTCATGAGGTTGCCCAGAACTTTAGCTGACAGATTGGACCTGAACTCAGTTTTGTTCTTGCTCACATGGCTGAATAGGCGTTCACAGTCTGCAATAATAATTCCTGGAAATGCTTTGGAGTATTCCTCACGAAAAGACTTGCCATGTGTGTGGATATGGATTATCATAGTCTCTTAATTTTCTTAATCAGTGTTCATCTATATTTATTTAAGTCAGTAAGATCTCTGATTATTATACTCTTTGCTTCCTCAGGTGTTCCATTTAGTTTGATCCAAACTCTACAATTTCTTGTCCATGTTGCCTGTATCTTATTTTGTCTTTTCAGCATCCGTGCTTGCCGTGCTACTTCAGCATTAGTTTTTGTTAGATGTTCATTGAGGTAAACTTCTGTTCCCCGTAGCTTTCTGGCCTGCCTCAGTATGTCATTCTTTACCCTTCTGTTCACAAAACACATCACAATTGATTTCTTTGTTTTATTATCCTTTCTGGGTAAAGCATGACAGGCTGAAATTGCATTTGCTTCAACCTTTATATTTCTACTTTCTAGGAACTGAAGCACCTGGTTTTCCAGGGAGACTGATTCACTCAGGGGAGCCTCCTCACCTCTCATTCCTGCTGTAGCATGAGCATATGATTGATATTTAATGTCTAGTCCACTTATAATTAGATCATCCATACCAGAACATTGTTCAAGATCCTCGACACGTCGCACCAAGTCTGCAATTTTTTTTGTCTTTTTCCTTAATTGTTCATTTTAATTCTCGGACTTCTTCCATTAGCCCTAATAGTTTAGCCTGCTGACTAGCCACTTTGGTCAGTTCTTCTGACAAGAACTTCTGAGATTTTTTGATCTCTTCCATTTCCCCCTTCTTTGGTGGCATTTTTACTGACCTGTTGATAGTAAAACAATCTCTGCTGGTGATGCAGATATCCGATCCAACCGACCTCGAATCCAGCTGGGCCTCAGCTAGCCCCCTCCGCTGCTAGTCCCGCTGCTTACCGCCGCTGCAATTGAGCTCCTGTCCAGCCGGGGTACCGGCAGCTCCTCCACCGAGTCCCGCCGCCCACCACCACTGTAGTTGAGCTCCGATCCTGCTCCTGTCAAGCTGGGGTCCCGGTAGATCCTCCACTGAGCCCTGCCACCTACCGCCGTCTTCCTCAGTAGTTCCTCCGCCGAGCCCCGCCGCTGTAGCTGGGCTCCGATTCCGGCTCTTATCTAGCTGGGGCCCCGGCTGCTCCTCCACTGGTCCCCATCTCCTACCACCGCTGTACTTGAACTCCGATCGGGCTCCCGTCCAACTGTTGCCTCGGTTGGTTCCTCTGGCGAGCCCCAGTCACTGGGGACGGAGTCGCTTCTTTGTATCGGTGTTAGGTGCTACAACTAGCTATGGTGTTAGCTATAGCGATAGCGTTAGCTTAGCAAACGCTTCAGGTAAATTTAGATACGATTCCTAGCGATCTTGTGTTTGGAATTGCTTTCGTGTTTTTTTTTTACAATTTAAAATTTTTGACTGAACTTTTAGTGAAAAACCGTAATTTTGATTAATAAAGCCGTAACCCGGAATGGGGTCTTGAAAACCGTAACCATTATGGCAAAACCGGAGTCGTTGGCAGGTATGCATTAACATTGATGTATTTCGACTTTTGAGTAACTATAAGTCAATGACAAGTAATGTATGTAAACAAACGCATAACTTCCCTACAACCTTTGCTCCACAAATGCAGGACATATCAACCATATACGCTGGATACGTTCAGAGGAGCTTGGCTAACTTCACTGTATACCAGCGTGCTTCAGGGTTCTTCAGCGTGCTCTTAACTTAGAAAAAACTTAGCCATAACTGATTCGATGTACGCTAGCTATTCTCCAAATTTTTTCCATACGTTTTGCAAACACTGCCTAAATCATCTAGGTGTGACAGGGCCTAAACGCAGGATACAACAGCACCCAATTAACAAAATAAATCATTTTTAGTTAAATATTTACTGACAAATGGGCAACACTGATGCAACGGGTGCAGTCAAACGGGTCCTTCTGCTGTGTATAATAATGTTGGGTGTTTTGTAGTTAATTTGGTTGATTACAGTATTAAAAAACCTTTGAAATATTGCTTAAGTATAAAATGATGTACTACAATGGGTCTCAAGTATTTGTAAATGTGTCCTGTTATAGTATTGCATGAGTTTATTGATGATACACAGAAGAAATTCAATACTACATTTAACCCCATCACTGAACAGTGATATAAACTAAAATAATTATCATGATAACTGAACAATTCCCATTCCCCAAAGTGCAAGATACACCATTATCTTGAATATACTGTGATAAAAGATCACACAAATAAGTGATCTGACAAACAAATAAACGAGGGACCTGAAACAGTCGCTAAGACTGGATGTCCCATTCATTTTCAATATTTAGGTATTCTGTAATTAATATTCACACAATCAAATAAATCTTAGTGCCATTTACTCCCTTTTATATTTGTCAAAGTCTAACATGTGACTGCCGACATACAGCCTACACCTCTACATCTCTTTGGATTTCACCTTCAAACACAGCCTACATTTGGGCCTGTTAAGTCTAGTTGGGATACCCATGTCAGACAGGAATACTTGCATTCTACGGGCAATGCACTAGTAAAACTAGAAAAGCACTCAGAGAGCGCAGACCTCCGCCAAGCACTACAGTTCCCCCCATACAGTGTTTGTGTATACATTTTCAGATTCCTTGGCCATGAAAACATATGACTAGCAATTGGATTGACAATGATAGGATTAGTGGTTGAGTAGTTATTCACGAAAATGACATTTTCCGTAATGGCGGCCACAGTTCCGCCCATACAGTGTTTGTGCGTACGTTTTCAGATTCCTTGACCACGAAAACATATGAGTAGCAATTGGATTGACAATGATAGGATTAGTGGTTGAGTAGTTATTCACGAAAATGACATTTTCCGTAATGGCGGCCACAGTTCCGCCCATACAGTGTTTGTGTGTACGTTTTCAGATTCCTTGACCACGAAAACATATGAGTAGCAATTGGATTGACAATGATAGGATTAGTGGTTGAGTAGTTATTCACGAAAATGGCATTTTCCGTAATGGCGGCCAAAGTTCCCCCCATACAGTATTTAAGTGTACGTTTTCAGATTCCTTGACCATGAAAACATATGACTAGCAATTGGATTGACAATGACAGGACTAGTGGTTCAGTAGTTATTCACGAAAATGGCATTTTCCGTAATGGCGGCCACAGTTCCGCCCATACAGTGTTTGTGTGTATGTTTTCAGATTCCTTGACCATGAAAACATATGACTAGCAATTGGATTGACAATGATAGGATTAGTGGTTGAGTAGTTATTCACGAAAATGGCATTTTCCGTAATGGCGGCCACAGTTCCCCCCATACAGTGTTTGTGTGTACGTTTTCAGATTCCTTGACCATGAAAACATATGACTAGCAATTGGATTGACAATGATAGGATTAGTGGTTCAGTAGTTATTCACGAAAATGGCATTTTCCGTAATGGTGGTTTTCTTCTGGACGGTGATCCGGATCATCCCCCAAATTTAATCAGTTCTTCCTTGTACCATTTCCAACAATGCCTGAAAGTTTCATCGAAATCCGTCCAAAACTTTTTGAGTTATCTTGCTAACCAACAGACAGACAGACAGACAGACAGACAGACAAACCCCGGCAAAAACATAACCTCCTGGCGGAGGTAATTACTAATCAACAGTAGACACCCAAAAAATTACTAGTTGAGTTGTGTAAGAGTACAAAAGCATCCACTTAAAAAAAATACTTGAGTAATGACTTTCGTCTTGAAGGTTTGAGTTTTTTCTCCTAAATTTATAACCATTTTCTTGTAGTTTTCTACTTTTTTCCCTCTGTAAATTTGTTGTTACCTAAATTTGCAACCATCTTCCTCAAATTTGTAATTTCCTCTTGTAAAATTATGACTGTTCTTGTACATGAGACTTTATCCACACTGGGTGTGTTTATGTTTATATATCTATATATTTATTCCATCTAGCTACAATGCTCCGCACTGTGTGTTTATATATCTACATATTATTCCATCTAGCTACATTGCTCCACACTGTGTTTACATATTCATATATTTATTCCATCCAGCTACAATGCTCTGCACTGTGTGTCTGTGTGTGTGTATATATATATATTTTATAGTAATATGTACATATGTATATTAGCTGCTCTTGCTTGCTTGTTTTTTTTTTCTTGCCTTCTGATTGTTGCTCTGAGTGTTGCTATCCCTGTGCTGTTGCAATCCTGGAATTTCCCCGTTGTGGGACTAATAAAGGCTTATCTCATCTTATCTTATCTTATTATAAACTGTGGATTATTTTATGGCTAATTGGTCTATTTTTTTTTTTTTTTATAAAATTACTGTTTTTTTTTAATAAATTTGAAACAGACTGTGGTAAAATTTTGACTTTTTTCCCCCTCATACAATTTACACTTTTGGCCATAATTTTGCAAAGCCAAAACAGAACAATAATTTTAATTCCGATTTCAAAGAAAAAATATTAATAAAATTATATTTAATGAAATGAATTACCAAAGATGCATTTATTTGTTATAATATTTCTATATATTTATAGGGTTTTTTTTTTTTTTTAGAACTCTCCTCACCACCCAGACAACAGGAAAAACCTCTCTTATTTTAAAATCCAAATGTTGGCAGGTTTACTTTGTCTAAAGGCTGGAGGATGTTTACGGAATAACGTTAGTGACTTTGTGAATTTCGGTCATTTTAACTTGCCAGGTACATAATAATGAATATAAATTAGTCAATATTGTAGTGTTTGGTGAAGTAAACCCTCAACCCTTTCCCTCAATTAGCCTGCATATGAAGCCAAACCACACCTGTTTGCTAAGTGACTCATTATTGTTCCCATTATGAGCGGGTTAAAACCATGATAAATGCCTCCACTCCTTACATACCTCTTCTGCTTTTTTTCCTAGTTTAAAGTACTTTAATAAGCTCATGCTTCTCTCGGACAGCGACACTAGATAGACACGGCCGCCTGCCGACTAGAACTGCCATGTGGGTGGCACGCTTTCGAACTCTAACATGCGGATGACTGTCACGTGTGTTGTTCGCTTGCGCACTTGCGGAGCGTCATTCCTTCATTTATTTTCCTTAGTATGGCGGCGTAGTATCTGGCGTGGTGGGCGCCACGCAGAAATGTTACCAGCGGAAGCCTGCCCCTATAATATCCATGTCGTCAATACATGTACAAACATTATGTGAAATAAAAATGTCCTAAGTCGAAAACTGCAGGAGTTAAGGCCTGTTTAAAGTCCCTCTGAGGGGAAAATGTTTGTGTTCAATAGACTGTGTTTGCGTACACGACAGTATTCAGAGTGGTTTTTAAGTCACTGCAGCTGCCGTTCAGCAGCCGCATTTCACGCATGTGCAGTGGTAATACGGATGTGATTTGGGGTTGGGGAAATTATCTGAAAATTTATCAGGGGGTCTGGGGGACCATGTTCCCCAGCGTGGTCCGGGGCAGAGCCCCGGTGGGGGAGCAAGGGGGGCGAAGCCCCCCGAAGCTCCTGGGTTTTTATGATTTTTAAGTACCAGAACTGTGCTTAAATGACATAAAACAAACAGCTGAATGTCACTTATTACTGTATAATATTGACTTATGTTCCAAGAAGATAGCATTCCTAAAATATTCCAACAAGCATTATCCATCACATGTGTGGCGTTAAAAATATTTTTTAAATAAAGTCCAAAACATCTTCAGCAGGTAAGATGAAGAAAAGTGAAAAGTGAACTCCTGTGGCAGATATAAGGCGTTTGATCGCCTCTAAGGCATTTGATCGTGTCAATCACAGGATATTGTTTAGGAAAATGATTGACAGGGGGGTTCCCAAGTACTTGGTACATATCCTGATTTACTGGTACGCACATCAGAAGATGCTGGTGAAATGGGGGAAGAATCATTCATCCCCATTTGGTGTGAGCAGTGGTGTCAGACAGGGCAGTATACTGTCCCCTATTCTATTTAATCTTTATATGGATGAGTTGTCAAAACAACTGAATGCCTGTAAAACTGGGTGTTTAATAGGAAATAAGTTAGTGAATCATTTTATGTATGCTGATGATCTAGTTATTCTCAGTCCAAGCAGTGCTGGTCTTCAGGAGTTATTAAGAGTGTGTAGTGCTTATGGAGAGGAAAATGACATAAAATATAATACAAATAAGAGTTGTGTGCTGATTTGCCGCACTAAAGATTTGTTAATGAAATTCCCTGTCTTTGAATTGGCAGGCAGGGAATTAATTGTCAGGGATAAAATTAAATATCTGGGACATTTTATTAATGATTGACTGATGATGATGATATTTTCAGACAATGCTACAAAATCTACATGCAAGCAAATATTCTTGCACGCAGGTTTCGTTTTTGTTCAGATGAGGTGAAACTGGTTCTTTTTAAAACCTACTGTACACCTTTATACACTGCTCATTTATGGATAAATTATAGGAAACAAAGTATGCAGAAATTACAGGTTGCTTACAATGATGCTTTAAGAATTTTACTTAAAAAGCCTCGATGGTGCAGTGCTTCCGAGTTATTTGTCTCATCACGTGTAAATACACTGCATGCAGTAATAAGGAATCTTATGTATAAATTCATCTGTCGGCTTGATGTATCTAGAAATGAAATCATTCAAATCATGTCTAGCATTAAGCTCAGTTCTATTCGCTGTCAGTCACAGTTTAGAAGGCATTGGTACAGTAGTCTTTTTAAAGTCTGTACTGTCTTTGTACTTCTTTTAATAGTTGTGTCTTATTGTTTTGTAACTTTTTGATTGTTTTTCTTACTGTTTTCAACTGTCTTGTTTTATTTTATTTATTTATTTTATTTTTGAAGGACCATGAGTCTGGAATAAAGTCTTTGATTGACTGATTGATTGATTGATTGATAGATATAAAGGTCTACATTTAACCATGAGAAACTCCAGGTTAGCTGAGCAGTGTCTCCCAACACTGACAGTTCGTGCACCAAGCCTTGTTAATATAAATGCATACTCCCCCACCTCTGGTCTTACCGGAGTCATTAGCTGCTCTGTCTGCCCGCAGAGTGTGCCGTCCGGCCAGCTCGACAGCACCGTCAAGTAATTCAATTCAGCTTTATTTATAATGCACCACATCACAACAAAAGCAGTCTCGTGGCGCCACACAAGTACTCCACTATGTAGCCATATTTCCGTGAAAATCATGATATTGCAGTTCATAAGTTTCTTATTGTTGGTGATCCAAAGCCGTAGCTCATCCATTCTGTTCGCCACTGACCATACATTAGCGAGGAAAATGCTGGGTAGTGAAAGCCGGTGCGGTGTTAGCTTTAGCTTAGCTCTTAGCCCTCCGCGCTTCCCCCGCCTTTGTTTACGGTCTCTACGCCGCCTGCGAGCACTTCCGGTTGGCCGGGTAGCTTACCTAGCGTCGGGTGTTCTCCAGAGCTCAGGGATGAAACGTAGGTTGCTGATAAAAAGGTCGTTATTTTGTAATCCAATGTCCAAAAGTTCATTTCGGGTGTAGGATGTAAAAGCAAAGCTGTTCTGAACGAACAGACCCGAAATGAGCAGAAATATCTCTGCTAATCCACAAAATCTGAAGAGACGCTGAGCCTCGCGTTGTGCAAGCGCCGCCATCTGGTCTGAAAATTTTTGGAAGATAAGAAAAGCGGAATTCCGCGAATTAGCGGAAAAATCACATCCCTATGGTAAATTATCTGCAGTTCACATGCCCATACTGTCGGCAGCAGCCAAGAGCGACCAAACTGATTTGAACAGCTGCAATTCAAACACAAAAGAAGAGCACAGTGGCAGACGTTTTAAATGGTGGAAGCGATGGAGGTGTGTGAATACAATGGCAATCAAGATGAACAGGAGCTTTTGCTGTTTAGTGGCAGAGGAAGAAAGCAGACGGGCAAAACTACGGACATTTGTTCACCCAGTATTGATGGACTGCTCGATACTTCCCTCTGGCGGGAGTTTCCTGGCACATGCGCAGTTCACTGTGACCATTTGTGTACTTGTACATGCGTTCACTTTTTGGGGGCTGCATGCGCTCACTCTCTGCATAGAATTTGCGCATGAATTCATCCACCGTGCTTGTTCGCATACCAATGCATTTTTGCCACTATGAATTGGGCTTTAGCCGGACAAACCATGTATCCTCTATTGAAGCTCAATTCCAAAACTGATAAAATTGTAAAACCTGTAATTTTCACAAAAATGTTCCAAAATCAGAATTCTTGTAATATGCACCTCATCAATACATGTACAACGACTGTGTGAAATCAAGTCATAGCTTGAAAACTGTGGGAGGAGTTCAACAGACAAGTCATACGGACGAACAGAGATCATACAATATGTCCCGTATTCTGAGACAGGCGTATAATAAAAAGAGCCATAAAATCTCTGGTTGCAATGGTTCACATCACAAAGCAAGCAATGCTAGCAGCCCTAGTACTCATGTCATGTCGGGGGAAAAAAAAACATGATGGGGTGTGAGTTTGGTGAGCATGGGGGCAAATGCCTAGAGGGGAAAGCATTGCATTAGCTTCTTTCAGTTTTACAGGAATGAGCTAATAAAATAGGTCAGAATGACATGGGATATATTATTGACTTTGCATTAATAAACATTCTAGGACTAATAGATGTGTAGTGGGGTGACTAGAATTTAGAGAGCTCTAGAAACCCTGGTCAGGCTGCTGGCTAGCTCTGATGCTCAATGAGAACCTTCCACTTCTCATCTAAGAAGAGGGCATGCAAACTAGCCAGGAAGCACGTCTGTATCAGGTCAGCTAAATAACAAGAGCACTCTGAGGTGAGTGCAATATCCCCCGCCTCAGAATCAGAATAAGAATGAGATTTATTGCCATTGTTCATGTAGTACACAAACTAGGAATTTGTCTCGGTGCAATGCTGCAACATTAAACATGGAGTAGCACTAAAGATAAAAATAAAAAACTATGCATTCTAAAATGTAGAATATGAATGAGTAAATACTAATCTATGCAATTTTTAAATATATTAACAAGCAGCAGATATTGTGGAGTTCCACATAGTGCAGTCGGTAGTGCAAAAGAAAACAGTGATAATTATCATGAGTTCGGTTGAGCTGCTGTACATAGTGCACGAGAGTCTAATAAGTCACTTAGTGTTCAGCAGTCTGATGGCAGAGGGAAGAAGCTGTTCATGTAGCGGTAGGTTTTAGTCTGAATGGACCGAAGTCCTCTGTCTGAGGGGAGGGGGGCAAACAGTGCATGTCCAGGGTGTGAAGGGTCGGCTATGATCCGACCTGCACGCCTCCGGGTCCTGGAGATGTACAGGTCCTGGAGGGATGGGAGCCTGCAGCCGATCACCTTCTCAGCTTCGCGCACAACGCACTGCAGTCTTAGTCTGTCCCTGGCGGTGGCTCCTGCGTACCACACGGTGATGGAGGTGGTGAGGATGGACTCGATGATGGCCGGGTAGAACTGCACCAACATCTTGGTGGGTAGCTTGAGCTTCCTCAGCTGCCGCAGGAAGAACATCCTCTGCTGGGCCTTTTTGATGAGGGAGCTGATGGTCGGCTCCCACTTGAGGTCCCGGGTGATGGTGGTGCCCAGGAAGCGGAAGGAATCCGCAGTGGTGATGGGAGAGTCTGTGAGGGTAAGGGGGGGCAGAGGGGCTGTGACTTTTCTGAAGTCCACGATCATCTCCACCGTCTTCAGAGCGTTCAGCTGCAGGTTGTTGTGGCTGCACCAGGACGCCAGCTGGGCCACCTCTCTCCTGTAGACGGACTCGTCGCCGTTGGAGATGAGCCCGATGAGGGTGGTGTCGTCCGCAAACTTGATCAGCTTGACAGACTGGTGGCTGGAGGTGCAGGAGTTGGTGTACAGGGAGAAGAGCAGGGGGGAAAGTACATAGCCCTGGGGTGATCCGGTGCTGATGCTAACAGAGTCTGAGACAGTCTTTCCCAGCCGCACATGCTGCCTCCGGTCCGTCAGGAAGTCGGTGATCCACCTGCAGAGGGAGTCAGGCACGTTGAGCAGGGACAGCTTGTCCTGGAGCAGAGCGGGGTGGATGGTATTGAATGCAGAGCTGAAGTCCACAAACAGGATCCTGACGTAGGTTCCCGGGGAGTCCAGGTGCTGCAGGATGGAGTGGAGGGCCAGGTTGACTGCGTCGTCCACAGACCTGTTGGCTCTGTAGGCAAACTGCAGCGGGTCCAGGAGGGGAGTGGTGATGGTCTTGAGGTGGGGCAGGACCAGGCTCTCAAAGGACTTCATGACTACAGAGGTGAGCGCTACAGGTCTGTAGTCGTTAAGTCCAGTGATCCGTGGCTTCTTGGGGACAGGGACGATGGTAGAGGTTTTGAGGCAGGCCGGCACGTGGCATGACTTCAGGGAGGTGTTAAAAATGTCTGTGAAGACAGCAGTCAGCTCCTCCGCACAGTGTCTCAGGGTGGAGGGAGACATGCCGTCCGGACCGGGGGCCTTGCGCGGGTTCAGTCTGGAGAACTGTCTGTGCACGTCCTGCTCACTGATGGCAAGGGCGGGGGGGAGGAGGGGGGGGGGCGCCTTTGATGAAGTGGGGACCATGGAGGCAGTGGCGCTGGGGGGAGGGGGGGAGTTGGACAAAGCTGACGAGGTGTCAAAATGGGCATAGTGTTGGGACAGTCTTTGACAAAGGGCTTTGTCATCCTGACCCTTAGAAACCTGAGGCCGATAGTTGGTGATCTGCCTCAGTCCTCTCCACACAGAAGCAGAGTCGTTAGCAGTGAACTGTTGCTGGAGTCTCTGAATACACAGATTTAGCTCTCCTCAGCTCTCTGCTAAACCGGTATTTGACCTCCCTGTAGCAGTCCCTGTCTCCACTTTTCAACGCTGCTTCCTTCTCCTTCCTGATCTGTCTGAGCTTAGCTGTGAACCAGGGCTTGTCGTTGGAGTAACTCACCCTGGTGCGCGATGGAAGAATGCTCTCCTCACAAAAGTGGATATATGAGGTCACGGTGTCCGTGTATTCATCCAGATCATGCGTGGCTCCTTTAAACATGCCCCAGTCAGTTATTTCTAAGCACGTGCACAGTTCCTCCCCAGCTTCACTGGTCCATTTCCTCGTAGTGCTCACAACAGGTTTTGTGAGCTTCAGTCTCTGTCTGTATGTGGGAATCAGGTGGACCATCATGTGATCAGATAGTCCGAGCGCAGCGCGGGGAACAGCGCGATACGCATCCTTAACTGTAGTGTAACAGTGATCCAGCGTGTTCTCTCCTCTGGTGGGGCATTTAATAAACTCTTAGTATCGGGGGAGTTTGTGGCTCAGGTTGCTCTGGTTAAAGTCACCAACCACAATAACCAGAGAGTCCGGAAAAGTCCGCTCCGCTTGCTGAATGTGATCCGTGAGCGCGCGCTGAGCCTCGCGCACGTCCGCGTCGGGCGGGACATAAACAGCGGCCAGGATGAATGAAGCTCCATTTTCTTTTAAGATCCCAATACTTACTGATGCACAGCAGTTCTCAACTTTTCAGTATAATTACTGAGTCAGAACCAAATTATGATAAGCCCATCCTCCATGAATATACAACAAAGTATACAGCCCATAGTTGTAGGTCGTACATAGTTGTAGCAAGTACAGTGACCCTAGAGAAATTTACACATTTTTTTGTAAGAGTTCATAGGGAGTGTCAACCTTGACCTTTGACCCCAAACCTATAGTCAGAAGTTATGGTCTCAGAGTGAACCTGTGTACCAGGATTGGTGACCCTCTCTTTCTTTGTTGTTGAGATATACTTTATAAGGCATTTTGATGTTGACCTTTGACCTTGCAATCCCAAAACCAGTCACACCTCAGGGTCACAGGGTGAACCTGTGTACCAAGTTTGGTGGCCCTAGCTTTACTCGTAGTACAGTAATAAGGCATAAGGAATGTTAACCTTGACCGTTGACTCCAAACCCATAGTCAGAGGTCAGGATTCCAAGGTGAACCTGTGTACAAGGTTTGGTAGCCCTAGCTTTACTCGTTGTACAGTAATAAGGCATAAAAATGCTAACCTTTGACCTTTTGACACCAAACCCATAGTCTGAGGTCAGAATCCCAAGGTGAACCTGTGTAGAAAGTTTGGTGACCCTAGTTTTGTTTGTTATTGAGATATAATTTATAATCCCCTTTGATGTTGACCTTTGACCTTGCAATCAAAAAAGCATAGTCACACTTCAAGGTCACAGGGTGAACCTGTGTACCAAGGTGACCCTAACTTTACTTGTTGTACAGTAGTAAGGCATAGGGAATGTAAACCTTGACCTCTGACCTTTTGACCCCAAACTCAATAGTCTGAGGTCAGGATCCTAAGGTGAATCTGTGGGCCAGGTTTGGTGGCCCTAACTTTACTCGTTTTATAGTAATAGTGTAAATGGAATGCTAACCTTGACCTTTCATCTTCTGACTCCAAACCCATAGTAAGAGGTCAGGATTTCAAGGTGAACCTGTATACCAGGTTTAGTGGCCCTAGCTTTACGATTTCAAATCCCAGTGTGTTGCTCCCTTATCTTTTTACCTTTTAAACTTACTCCCTGCTTGTTTCAGGGACAACAGACTCTGAAATCTGACCTGAATTGCTTTCTCTATGTGCTGTTTTTCTTTTAATATCTTCTTGCCTGTCTCAGGGACTACAAATAGAAATTAGTGAGAATGCTATAATCTGGTACAGAATATCTTTACCATGTGTTTAATGTTTTTTCTGTACATGGTCCCTGACAAATAAACCAATAAACTAAACTCATTTTATAGTAATAGTTAATGTAGCATTTACCATAGTGCAACTGCAATGTTAACTTTGACCCTCTGACCCCAATCCCATAGTTAGGGATGAGGGTGCAAGTCGTTCAAGATGTGTATTAGATACAACTACTGTATTTGAAAAACCAGCACCATTTCTTTCAGTAGTTATTATGTTTAGAAGATTTAGGGGAAAATCTGACCTCTGACCTCAGGGTCATCCCTGAGGCCCCCCCCCCCCCCCGACCAACAGTGAGGAGTTTGTATGTTCTCCCTGTGTCTGTGTGGGTTTACTCCGGTTTCCTCCTACAGGCCACAAACATGCAGGTTAGGTTAATTGGAGACTCTAAAGTGGCCTTAGGTGTGAATGTGTGTGTAAATAGTAAAGGGATAGCGCCGTACCGTTCCTGCTTCATCCATCCAGGTGGATGCCCTGAATTTCCCCTCTGGGAATCAATAAAGTACACACACACACACACACAAAAAAAAATCTGATGACAGTCAAATTACAATATGCACATCATCAGAATATATCAAACCATGGTACCAAGTGTCAAAACAATTGGACCAAAACTGTAGGAGGAGTTGATTTCACAAAAGTGGGACAGACAGACAGACGGATGGACTGACCCATAACATAATCCCCATTCGGTCTTCACCCAAAGGGCTCATCGACCCCTTTGGACTTCGGCTTGCAGGGGATAATGCAATAACCTCTCAGAGGAGAACAGCAAATACAAATAACGAGTTTCAGGCAGAGATGTAGTTCCAGTTTCTATGGGGAGAACAACTCCTGTGCGGGTGGACTTTGGGCTTTTTGACTTTGCAGATCATATATATAAAAATCATACGATATGCACTAAAATAAAGGGGAAACCTCAAAAAAATAGATGATCTTTAATTCACTAATTTTTGATTTTTTTTTTGATTTTGTATACTTTATTGATCCCCAGAGGGGAAATTGAGGGCATCCACCTGGATGGATGAAGCAGCCACGCTACGGCGCTATCCCTTAACCATTCACACACACATTCACACCTAGGGCCACTTTAACAGTCTCCAATTAACCTAACCTGCATGTTTTTGGCCTGTGGGAGGAAACCGGAGAAATCCCGGAGTAAACCCACGCAGATACGGGGAGAACATGCAAACTCCACACAGATCACTGCTGGTCAGGGGCTGGGATCAAACCAGGGATCCCATGGCCAAGGGTGGGTTGCCGTGCTTGCACAGTGCTAACCACTGCGCCAATCTATAGTAAAGGAGCACCAACAAAGTACTGAGTGTATGAAAAAACAAAAGAGGTTTGAAATATTTTCCTTGTATGGGAAAAAAAAAAAAAAAAAAAAATATGTATGTATATACAGTATATATATTTATTTATTTATTTATATATATATATAAATAATATATATATAATATATATTATATATATAATATAATATATATATATAGTATATATTTTATATATATTTTAATATATATATTTTTTTATATATATTTTTTCCCAAAAAAATTATATATATATATATATATATATATATATACTGTATATATATATATATAATTTTTTTTTTGAATTATGAACAAAATAATTTTTTTTACAATATTCAATTTTTTTTATATGTGCCTGAATGGTTGTTGAAAACCATTTTTAAGTCATTATTTCACTGGTGGATATACACTCACCGGCCACTTTATTAGGTACACCTGTCCAACTGCTCGTTAACACTTAATTTCTAATCAGCCAATCACATGGCGGCAACTCAGTGCATTTAGGCATGTAGACATGGTCAAGACAATCTCCTGCAGTTCAAACCGAGCATCAGTATGGGGAAGAAAGGTGATTTGAGTGACTTTGAACGTGGCATGGTTGTTGGTGCCAGAAGGGCTGGTCTGAGTATTTCAGAAACTGCTGATCTACTGGGATTTTCACGCACAACCATCTCTAGGGTTTACAGAGAATGGTCCGAAAAAGAAAAAATATCCAGTGAGCGGCAGTTCTGTGGGCGGAAATGCCTTGTTGATGCCAGAGGTCAGAGGAGAATGGCCAGACTGGTTCGAGCTGATAGAAAGGCAACAGTGACTCAAATAACCACCCGTTACAACCAAGGTAGGCAGAAGAGCATCTCTGAACGCACAGTACGTCGAACTTTGAGGCAGATGGGCTACAGCAGCAGAAGACCACGCCGGGTGCCACTCCTTTCAGCTAAGAACAGGAAACTGAGGCTACAATTTGCACAAGCTCATCGAAATTGGACAATAGAAGATTGGAAAAACGTTGCCTGGTCTGATGAGTCTCGATTTCTGCTGCGACATTCGGATGGTAGGGTCAGAATTTGGCGTCAACAACATGAAAGCATGGATCCATCCTGCCTTGTATCAATGGTTCAGGCTGGTGGTGGTGGTGTAATGGTGTGGGGAATATTTTCTTGGCACTCTTTGGGCCCCTTGGTACCAATTGAGCATCGTTGCAACGCTACAGCCTACCTGAGTATTGTTGCTGACCATGTCCATCCCTTTATGACCACAATGTACCCAACTTCTGATGGCTACTTTCAGCAGGATAATGCCCCATGTCATAAAGCTGGAATCATCTCAGACTGGTTTCTTGAACATGACAATGAGTTCACTGTACTCAAATGGCCTCCACAGTCACCAGATCTCAATCCAATAGAGCATCTTTGGGATGTGGTGGAACGGGAGATTCGCATCATGGATGTGCAGCCGACAAATCTGCGCCAACTGTGTGATGCCATCATGTCAATATGGACCAAACTCTCTGAGGAATGCTTCCAGCACCTTGTTGAATCTATGCCATGAAGAACTGAGGCAGTTCTGAAGGCAAAAGGGGGTCCAACCCGTTACTAGCATGGTGTACCTAATAAAGTGGCCGGTGATGCATTACTCGTAACTTTGATACTGAGAATTATTTTTAGAATAAAAACATTAAATGACAAACTTATTTTTTACTTTTCAGAGATCACAGAAATGTCATGGATTTTAAGACAGTAGCCTGTCTAACATAATTTAATGCTCAAAGCTGAAAGCTTACCTGTTCAAAATTTTTTAGACCCTCATCTTCATCAGTGTCATGTCTATATCTGCCAACAGGTGCTACTACATTTGAAGGAAAGGGTAAAGGATTGTTCATTGCCACAGGGGCTTCTATTGGCTTTTGCTGCGGTAGTTGAAGGGTGGGTGAAGGAGCAGATACTTCTGCATCAAAATATAGGAGAAGAAAGGCAAACATTTTTTCCATGTAAAACCATATGAAAAAAAAAAATCAAGTCAGCTTTACTGTGGAACTTTACACACCTGAAAGGGCTGTAGAAAGGTGGCTCATGGGAAGGGACTCCAATATGCTATTAGACATAGAGGTCAGCAGGGGAACTTTGCCAGGCTCTGGGGGAAGATCGAGGGCTTGCTGCCGTTCAGCCGGCCTGTCAGTCTCTTCTGTTCTGTTGGGTGGTTTTGGGGGCAAAGACTGGGCTGAAGCCTGGGGCTCTGAGACCGATGGAGCAACAGATGGAGATTCTTCTGACACTTTAGCCAACTCTGAAATCAAGTCACAAAATTGGATCATAAGCAAATAATTTCATTTTTGCTTTAGTTCATCTTATTTGCATATTTAATGCACATTTTTCATAATACACCTAATAAAATGTACTTTTCTAAGTACCAAAGTTGTGCCCTTCAGAGGTAAAGTGGGCTATCCAACAAAACCATTATTTTGAGAAAATGAGCTCTAAAGTTGAAATATTCTCAAAAAATCAGTGTGCCTATATCATTAAAAAGTTACTCCCTATAATTACCTTCAAGGTGTGACTTAAATATGAAAATATATTTAAATCACATGAACTTTAGAGCTCATTTTCTCAAAATAATGGTTTTGTGGGATAGCCCACTTTACCTCTGAAGGGCACAGTTTATAAACGAGAATTTTTTTTGTCATGCATTTCTGTCAAGGATTTCTAATGGGCACAATGTTTATGCACATTAATACAATTGGATGTAGTAACAGTAATTGAAATAATTGCTGCTGAACACAAGGCCGCAATTTACATTAGTTCTGAGGTCAGCCTTAAAAGAGCATAACATAATTCTACATGAAAAGAAGTTTTGTTAAACAAAAGGTTTATTTTTTATGTTTTTGTATATTCTGGTGTAAGTGAAGGACGACCACTGGGGATATTTTCCAGAATCCCTGCACCTATCCATTCTTAAGACAAATTTCAAAAAGTATTGCATACGCTGTTAAAGAAATGCAATTATGTAGTAGTTAATGAGCCTGAAGGTTTGCATAAAACAGGTTTATCCACACACTCATTTTCAACTATACTCGCTAGCCTATTAAAAAAACAAGAATACCACCATTACCTCAGATTATGATGGCATATACATTAAACTACAGTAAACATCAATAATGAAGCCTACTTCCAACTGTGAGGTTCCCTGTGTTATAAAATTCTGACAGCACTTTTTATTACATTACAGATCTAGCGTGGCCATCCTAAAAAAATATGGCATGAAAATTCCTAAAATGTAAGTCAATACTGTTTAGATCCTACAACCACTCTTATTGTTAAAAGGTGTCACAGCCACCCCACACAGCCTCAAACTAAGAGAGCAGCTTGATTTTTTTCAAGCATGCCAGAAAATTTGATATTAACTTTAGGAACAGATAACAGGTGAGGGCATGCCTCATGCTGCTCTGATATAACCAGTTCCTCCAGGATTTCGTGGGATGTTTTTATGATTGTTACGGGCCAAAAAGCCTGAATTCGCAGGAGCTTTTTAATAAGTTGTGATAAAAGTTGTGATGTTTTTAGAGTGTTTTTTGCTCTAAAAGTTGTGGGAAGAATTCCAAATTTTAAAGCAGGTGCTTTTTTCCAGTTTACTGCAGTGATATTCTATATAACAATACAAGAAAAGCACAGACTTGTCAAAAATTTCCTATTATAGTGATTTGTAAATTAAGCAGAAACTTCTGCTATACAGAAAAACTCTTGTGCAACAGCAAAAACAAACATTAACACAATATCCACACAACAGCTAAATTGCATTGAACGCATGTTGAAGAGTAGAGATTTGGAAATTATTAGCAGCACCTTCACTTGAAAACTCCCTACGGTCCCCAACCACTCAGTACCGAGTGGAGGAAAAAAATAAATAATTTATTCTGTTGCTCTGTATTGGCTATTGGAGTCTGTGTTTTTCTGAAAAAAAAAATTACAGAAAATATTCCCTCTCCTTCCATGCCTACCTGTCTGTCTGCTGCACGTTGGTCTTCACACACACATCTTTCATTTACGGCGGGACCGGGGGGGGGGGGGGGTCGTGCGCTCCCACGACACGGTGCTTTTGGGGTAGGTGCATATTTTTCAACACAAACCTAGTGCTTCGTACACGCGGTCAGGGCAGAGACGTGGCGAGATGTCCACTGGCAGGCTGTGGGAGACGGAGGAAGGGACGGTATTGGAAACCTCGCGGGTGAGTTTTTTTAAAGTCATACACTCTGTTTGCTGATGTGTTCCATTACTCACTGTTAACTCACTGTAAACACGAAAGTGAACATTGTGCAGCAATGCATTTGATTGGTTAGACTGAGCATTTCAGCGCCAGTTAGAGACAAATTTGATTGGTGAAACTGGCAGAAGTTGTCGAGGATTGGCCTAAATTGCGGGAAAGTTGCGGTGATTGGACAAAGTTGCAAGGTCATACAATAGTTAAAAAAAAAAAAAAAAATCACCCTTACTGTCATTCAACCGTACAACCAATCATGTACGCTGACTGGCTGATTTCGCGCGAATTGATGCAATCGCAACATTGCGAAATCCTGGAGGGACTGTGTAACAAGCATCATTTATAGCTTCAAGCAAAGAGTTGGTAACAATCCATTAAAAAAAATACATTGAAATGCAAAATTTTGTCTGGGACAATGTCCAAGTTAGGCTTAAGAATAGAGAACATAAAGTGGTGTGAAAAAGTGTTTGCCCCTTTCCTGATTTCTCTTTTTTTTTTGTGTTCGTCACACTTAAAATGTTTCAGATCATCTAACAAATTTAAATATTAAACAAAGATAACACAAGTAAACACAAAATGCAGTTTTTAAATGAAGGTGTTTATTATTAAGGGTAAAAAAAAAAATAATCCAAACCTACATGGCCCTGTGTGAAAAAGTGATTGCCGCCCCCCCCAGCACCACCACAATTAAAACATAAATTAACTGTGGCTTATCGCATCTTTAGAAAGCAGAGTTCAATTTCTCTAGCCACACCCAGACCTGATTACTGCCACACCTGTTCTCAATTAAGAAATCACTTAAATAGGACCTGCCTGACAAAATGAAGTCGATCAAAAGATCCTCAAAAGCTAGACATCATGCTGCCATCCAAAGAAATTCAGAAACAAATGACAAAGTAACCGAGGTTATAAAGCCATTTCTAAAGCTCTGGGACTCCAGCAAACCACAGTGAGCGCCTGGCAAAAACATGGAACAGTGGTGAACCTTCCCAGGAGTGGCCGGCCGACCAAAATTACCCCAAGAGCGCAGCAACGACTCATCCAAGAGGTCACAAAAGACCCCACAACAACATCCAAAGAACTGCAAGCCTCACTTGCCTCAGTTAAGGTCAGTGTTCATGACTCCACCATAAGAAAGAGACTGGGCAAAAATGGCCTGCATGGCAGAGTTCCAAGACAAAAACCACTGCTGAGCAAAAAGAACATAAAGGCTCGTCTCAGTTTTGCCAGAAGACATCTTGATGATCCCCAAGATTTTAGGGAAAATACTCTGTGGACTGATGAGACAAAAGTTGAACTTTTTAGAAGGTGTGTGTCCCATTACATCTGGCGTAAAAGTAGCACAGCATTTCAGAAAAGGAAGATCATACCAACAGTAAAATATGGTGGTGGTAGTGTGATGGTTTGGGACTGTTTTGCTGCTTCAAGACCTGGAAGACTTGCTGTGGTAAATGGAACAATGAATCTTGCTGTCTACCAAAAAATCCTGAAGGAGAATGTCCGGCCATCTGTTTGTGACCTCAAGCTGAAGCGCACTTGCGTTCTGCAGCAGGACAATGATCCAAAACACACCAGCAAGTTCATCTCTGAATGGCTTCAGAAAAACAAAATGAAGACTTTGGAGTGGCCTAGTCAAAGTCCTGACCTGAATCCGATTGAGATGCTGTGGCATGACCTTAAAAAGGCCGTTCATGCTCAAAAACCCTCCAATGTGGCTGAATTACAACAATTCTGCAAAGATCAGTGGGCCAAAATTCCTCCACAGTGCTGTAAAAGACTCATTGCCAGTTATCACAAACACTTGATTGCAGTTGTTGCTGCTAAGGGTGGCCCAACCAGTTATTAGGTTTAGGGGGCAATCACTTTTTCACACAGGGCCATACAGGTTTGTATTTTTTTCCCCCTTAATAATAAACACCTTCATTTAAAAAACTACGTTTTGCGTTTACTTATGTTATCTTTGTCTAATATTTAAATTTGTTTGATGATCTGCAACATTTACAGTGGGGTAAAAAAGTATTTAGTCAGCCACCAATTGTGCAAGTTCTCCCACTTAAAAGATGAGAGAGGTCTTCAATTTTCATCATAGGTATACCTCAACTATGAGAGACAAAATGAGAAAAAAAAATCCAGAAAATCACATTGAAGGATTTTTAAAGAATTTATTTGCAAATTATGGTGGAAAATAAGTATTTGGTCAATAACAAAAGTTCATCTCAATACTTTGTTATATACCCTTTGTTGGCAGTGACAGAGGTCAAACGTTTTCTGTAAGTCTTCACAAGGTTTTCACACACTGTTGCTGGTATTTTGGCCCATTCCTCCATGCAGATCTCCTCTAGAGCAGTGATGTTTTGGGGCTGTCGCTGGGCAACACGGACTTTCAACTCCCTCCAAAGATTTTCTAGGGGTTGAGATCTGGAGACTGGCTAGGCCACTCCAGGACCTTGAAATGCTTCTTACGAAGCCACTCCTTCGTTGCCCGGGCGGTGTGTTTGGGATCACTGTCATGCTGAAAGACCCAGCCACGTTTCATCTTCAATGGCCCTGCTGAAGGAAGGAGGTTTTCACTCAAAATCTCACGATACATGGCACCATTCATTCTTTCCTTTACACGGATCAGTCGTCCTGGTCCCTTTGCAGAAAAACAGCCCCAAAGCATGATGTTTCCACCCCCATGCTTCACAGTAGGTATGGTGTTCTTTGGATGCAACTCAGCATTCTTTCTCCTCCAAACACAAGAAGTTGAGTTTTTACCAAAAAGTTCTATTTTGGTTTCATCTGACCATATGACATTCTCCCAATCCTCTTCTGGATCATCCAAATGCTCTCTAGCAAACTTCAGATGGGCCTGGACATATACTGGCTTAAGCAGGGGGACACGTCTGGCACTGCAGGATTTGAGTCCCTGGCGGCGTAGTGTGCTACTGATGGTAGCCTTTGTTACTTTGGTCCCAGCTCTCTGCAGGTCATTCACTAGGTCCACCCGTGTGGTTCTGGGATTTTTGCTCACCGTTCTCGTGATCATTTTGACCCCACGGGGTGAGATCTTGCGTGGAGCCCCAGATCGAGGGAGATTATCAGTGGTCTTGTATGTCTTCCATTTTCTAATAATTGCTCCCACAGTTGATTTCTTCACACCAAGCTGCCTACCTATTGCAGATTCAGTCTTCCCAGCCTGGTGCAGGTCTACAATTTTGGTTCTGGTGTCCTTTGACAGCTCTTTGGTCTTGGCCATAGTGGAGTTTGGAGTCTGACTGTTTGAGGTTGTGGACAGGTGTCTTTTATACTGATAACGAGTTCAAACATGTGCCATTAATACAGGTAACGAGTGGAGGACAGAGGAGCCTCTTAAAGAAGAAGTTACAGATCTGTGAGAGCCAGAAATCTTGCTTGTTTGTAGGTGACCAAATACTTATTTTCCACCATAATTTGCAAATAAATTCTTTAAAAATCAGACAATGTGATTTTCTGGATTTTTTTCCCCTCATTTTGTCTCTCATAGTTGAGGTATACCTATGATGAAAATTGGAGACCATTCTCATCTTTTAAGTGGGAGAACTTGCACAATTGGTGGCTGACTAAATACTTTTTTGCCCCACTGTAAGTGTGACAAATATACAGAGAAATCAGGAAGGGAGCAAACACTTTTTTCATATCACTGTAACTTATTAACTTCTTGTTGCTCAACTGCAAATACTACCTTCAAGTTTAGTATTACTAGTGCATGCCTGTAGAAAGCAAGTATTCCTGTCTGAAAAAGGTAGGCCAATCAGGCTTTACAGGCCCAAATATAGGCTGTGTTTGAAAGTGGAATACAGAGGTGTAGCCTATATGCAGGCAATCACACATGTCAGACTTTGACAAATATGAAATGGACTGAACTGTGATTTATTTGATTGTGTGAATATTAATTACAGAATAAGTGAAAATGAATGGGACATCCAGTATTAGCCACTGTTTAAGAACCGCGGGTTTCTTTTTTTTGTCATATCACTTATTTGTGTGATCTTTTATGACTTATATTCATAATGATGTATCTTGCACTTTGGGGAATGGGAGTTGTTCAGTCACCATTCTGTTTTAGTTTATGGTGCATCATCAATAAACTCATGCAGTACTATGACAGGACACGTTTACAAATATTTGAGACCAGTTGTAGTGCATCTTTTTATATTTTAGCAATATTATAAATACACAACACCCAACATTATTATACACAGCAGAATGACCTGTTTGGCTGCAACTGTTACATCAGTGTTGCCCATTTGTCTCTAAATATTTAAATAAAAATGATTTATTTCCTTATATGGGCATTTCTGGGTCTTGCTTGGTCAGAGTCAACATTTTGTCAAAGTGTGCATATGTGCTCACAAATGATATGCAGTTGATCTGGCCATTCCGCTGCACAATCATGGTGGTATTATTATGAAGTTTTTAATTTTTAGATACTCACATGGGAGGGGGGACTCACAATCCTGCAAAGGACAGTGGTACCACACGGGTGAAGCAGCAGCTGGGACTCCCATCTACCACTGACCAGGCAGGCTGGGCGTGCCTCCCCACGAAGGAAAGTGGTCCGCCCAGTCAGATGTTGGTGTTGGAGAAGCAGCAGCTGAACCAGTGGATCGCAGTCCTTTGCAGGGAGCCAAGCCAGTCTGCCTGGTTTACCCATGTGCCACCGCTGTCCTTTGCGGCACCACGGGTCCCCGCCAGCCCCCCAGCAGACCTTGTGTTCTCCACATATGCCGAATTATTCTTTAGAGCTATGCAATCACAGCAACATTATAGTATAATTTTTTAAGCATTAAATCTTCAGTACTCTCTTTTTCTGGTCAAATTTGTCACTTTTCACTTCCTTGTTCTGTTTACGGAGCGCTCTGGTGACTGGTCGCGATGCTACGTATTGTCCAATCAGTACAAAGTCAATCTGAAACCCTGCCCACACTTCTAGAAGCCAAAGCATGAGCAAATGGAGTGGTGGCTAAACTTTTATTGATAAAAATTACATATTTTCAATGAGCAACTCCACACTTGGGGATGCACACCCTCGTAACCTCAGCAAAGCACTTATAGGGGCAGATTTACTAAGGCAGTGCAAATTAGCGAGTGTGCAAATTACACAGAGCGCCTAAGGGAGCCAATTTTTGCCAGTAATCTGCAAACACGCAAAATTATGAACACAGACACAGTCACTTCATTTCAATAATGCCCACCCATCCACCCAGAACACGCAAAATTGCACACAGGCACATCTGATGAGGAAGTGGGTCATCAACAAAGGCATAGCCAGTGTGGAAGAGCACACGAGTTTTTTTAAAGCTTTTTTTAACCTTTTGTTTAAGCGCAAACCCCAGTAAAATAGTTTACATTTGTTCGTCATATATCAAAGTTTTGATTTTCATTTCACATGGCAGACTCCTTTGTTTAATATGTATAAATTAAGGACTACTCATGAATAAATTGATTATTGACCAACGTGTTTATTTTATTAACACAAGAACCATCACGGTCTGATGGAGACTCTGGGGTTTTATTATGTGAATAACTTTGTTTTAACAAAATCTACAGGTCTCTCGGTTCACAACTTTTTATAAATGCCATTGAGTTACGGTGTTGCAATTCTGGGGGACGTTTTTATGGATCTGTGTGCTCTTTTTATTAATAATCTCATTGTTGTTTTCCATATTGTGCATCCTGAACTGGGAGAGAGAAATATAGAGAAGAGGGAACTGAATTACCATTTTATGCACAGCAAAAAGAAATACTATAAATATAAAAATATGGACAGAGAAAAAAAACGAAGAAAATTGGCAATGTGGAAGATTTTGCTTCAAGAGCAAGGGAGAGCTGAGGAAAACTCCAGTCCGAGTCTAACCTCTGCAGAAAAAAGTCATTATCAGCTGATAAATCTGTATGTCCACTGCAGGTATAAGAGCTCCTACTGCATCCTATTTCATGGATACAAATTCATGTAGTAGGTTATATGTTATATACAGTGTAAACAAATGAAATAAAAAACTGCCGGCTGATGTCCAGTTCAGCATAACACCGATTTCTATGAGACCACTGATATTCATATAATCTGTTCTTCTGTCATGCCAAATAAAGTCGCGGGCAGAGAGAAGCTTCTGCCACACGCCCTTGGTTCTCAATGGTGTCTCGGCACCAGTGATCGCTATCATGTCAGGTGCAGATGAATTAAGACAAGCTTTTTTGGGGCGTTAAATCCTGGTGCATTTAGCAGCAGATTCACAACCACAAACCTTATTAAATCACCTTGTGCCAGTCATTTAAATACTCTCCTCCCTCAAATTTGCATGTTGACACAACACCCACAAATGCATATGCAATGAGGCCAGGCACAAAATTAGCATAGTCCACGCCTTTCCACCACAAATTTTGCCCTGCGCCCTTTAGTAAATCTCAACAGTAGTTTTTTAACACCAAAACAGGGTTTTGCGATGGCGCAGCACGTTAGTAAATCTGCCCCATAAAATTTGAGGCCAGTCTAACCAACGGTTTTGAGAGCTATCTGAGAAACACACACACAGACAGATCTGTTGCATTTATAGATAGATTAGTACTAACGGCGCATTCCTTCTCCAGTCTTAGGTTGGAAATCAAACACTGAGTTCAAGTTGTATTCTACTGCAACAAGTCCGAAAGAAAAATCATGACTCTAGAGTTAGTCACTGTTAGCACCATGGAGTGAAAACAATACGGTGCCCAGTAATTTCCATATAAAAGCATCATAGCTGAATATTCATTAATATAAGTTGGAAGCGATATAAATACACAAGTGCTAATAAATAATACACTTCCCTAGTGTTGATACGTGGCCCATAGACGCAGCCATCCTGATATCCAACGTTGGTCGTGCCCAGACTCGCCTGGCTTCAAGGCGCAAAAATAGTTGCAGGGCACGCCCTAAATTCGACTCATCAGGGGGAGAAGGAATGCCACATAATACAACCCACTCTCCATTTAACAGAGAACCTGTGAATAAAAGGACTAAAGGATTAAAAACAAAGGATCCCCAAGTATCCAAGTGATTGACCTTTTCGGTCACCTTCTCTTTTAACCTCCATTTCTGCCTCTTTGGTCTCTTTGGGTGGCTCCTCCTCCTCTGGGCCCTCTTCACACTCTTCCAAAGGTTTAAAGTCAAGCTCTACCTCTTCCAGAATAGGCTCCTTAGAGGCCTTCTAAGAAAACACAAGAAACAACAAAATTACAGGAAATCTGATACAGGGAAGTGTCCCCTTTTTGCATGTAGCTAGAGTTAAATATCTAAAGAATTTTTTTGTTTCATTATATCCAACAAGAAGCTTCTATTTGATTAAATACTGCATTTTAAGTAAAATCCAGTACCTTAAGTGACAAAAAGGCTCCAGATGAATCAAAGGTGCCCGCTTCCTCGTCTGCATCCTCCAGACACCACTCTGGCAGGCTGTCCCTCTCATCCTCCAGGCTGCCACTCCCTGACCTTGGCCTCCTGTAGCCCCGTTCATCTTCTCTTGCATCAAATGGGAAACGGCGTCGTTGGTCTGGGTGTTCCCGCCACCCAGCTGACCGAGGCCCATCTGGGGGGAAAAAAAATTAAATTAAAACCATTCTCAGAATACAAATAAAGTTAAAAGAACAAACACACACAAAATACACAGCAGAACTTTTGCGATGGGATCACAAATATAAAAATGATTCTGATTTCTAAGCAGTTGAAGCTGCAAGTCTATATTTCAAACATCATGACTGAACTCAAGTCCACTGTATGCATATGTAGAGGCAAATTTTCAAAAACTGTGACACTGTCCATATAGTCATGGACTGAGCTCTATATTTATCATAGGTAAAATTATTGGTGAAGTGGTCAATTAAGTGCCCACCTGGGCTTGGGGGGCACCACCGATCATTGTCCCGCCGAGACCCCGCCAGGCGCCAGCCCCCCTCATCATCCTCACCATTCTGATCATCTCGAGAAGTACGCCAGTTCTCGCTCTCTGAACGAGTGAAGTCATGCTTCCTTGGAAGTCCTGTTCCACCATCCTCGTAGTTGCCTCGGACTGGAGAAGTAGTGGACAGGCAGGCAGGTACGAATGAGGCCAATATACTGACTGCAAAATTACATCAGATCCTATACTCTGAATTAGTAAATAACAGTCACTCAAAAACGTTAGCTACCAAAAGGATAAGTCAAGTATTAAATCTGTAGAAATCGCACTTACTGTGATTGAGCTGAAAATGCCCTGGAGCAGCATCTGTCAAGTTCATAGAAAGTGACAGATCAGTAATGGGATTTATCAGAAAGGATGTCATGTATTGATTATTTGAGTAGTGTAATGCATCACTGACCTGGGTCTTTTCGACCTGGTTTTTCAAACCTTCTATCTCCCCTAGTGAGATAAAAAAAAATACCCATTATTTAAAGTCATGACTAAAACATGTAATTTTAAAAGAATACATCTGTTTAGGCCAAATTCTATTACAAGCACACATATGAAAAATTCATCACCTTTCTTCCCAGCTTTGGGAACGATGCATCTCCCTCCCTCCACGACCAAAACCTTCCACATCATCAAAACTTCTTTGGTAAAACCCTCCATCTCCCCTTCCACGCCCTGAAAAGAAGCACAAGTTGATATTACCTAACATGACAAAATGATATTCTATTACTAATTTTCCATGTTTGCTGTGTTGGGGAATATGTGGTTTGACTGCTGAGAAAGTATTGTTCAAATATATGAAATTCTCAGCAAAAGATGAGAACAAAAGCTAGACCAATACTGATGTTTAACCAATCAAATAATGCTACGGATAGGCTACAAAATCACAGTAAAAACAGTCAGTGAAGCAGCTGCCATGGATCCTGGAGGAGCGCATTTTTATAAGATAAGATAAGATAAGATAAGCCTTTATTAGTCCCACAATGGGGAAATTCCAGGATTGCAACAGCACAGGAATAGCAACACTCAGAGCAACAATCAGAAGGCAAGAGAAAAACAAGAGCAGCGAGTATACATATGTACATATAAATATAAATATATACAGTTAGGCCCAGAAATATTTGGAAAGTGCCACAAGTTTTGTTATTTTAGCTGTTTACGAAAACATATTCAGGATACAATTATATAATCAATATGGGCTTAAAGTGCAGACTCTCAGCTGTAATTTGAGAGTATTCACATCCAAATTGGAGCAAGGGTTTAGGAATTACAGCTCTTTAATACGTAGCCGCCTCTTTTTCAAGGGACCAAAAGTCATTGGACAATTGACTCACAAGGCTGCAAAAAAAAAAAAAAAAAAAAAAAAAAACAAGGCTGCATGGGCTCTTCCCTCGTTAACCTGTCATCAATTAAGCAGTTAAAAGGTCTGGAGTTGATTCCAGGTGTGGCGTTTGCATTTGGAAGCTGTTGCTGTGAACACACAACATGCGGTCAAAGGAGCTCTCAATGGAGGTGAAACAGACCATCCTGAAGCTGAAAAAAAAAAAAAAGAAATCCATCAGAGAGATAGCAGAAATGTTAGGAGTGGCCAAATCAACAGTTTGGTACATTCTGAGAAAAAAAAAGAGTGCACTGGTGAGCTTGGGAACTCAAAAAGGCCTGGACGTCCGCGGAAGACAACAGTGGTGGATGATCGCAGAACCCCTTCACAACATCCACTCAAGCGAAGAACACTCTCCAGGAAGTAGGTGTATCAGTATCTAAATCTACCATAAAGAGAAGACTTCATGAGAGTAAATACAAAGGACTCACCACAAGGTGCAAACCATTGATCAGCCTCAAAAATAGAAAGGCCAGAATTGACTTTGCCAAAAAACACCGGAAGAAGCCAGCCCAGTTCTGGAACAGCATTCTTTGGACAGATGAGACTAAGTTCAACCTGTACCAGAATGATGGGAAGAAGAAAGTTTGGAGAAGAATTGGAACAGCTCATGATCCAAAGCACTACATCTTCTGTAAAACATGGTGGAGGCAGTGTGATGGCATGGGCATGCATAGCTTCCAATGGCACTGGGTCACTTGTGTTTATTGATGATGTGACAAAAGACAGAAGCAGCTGGATGAATTCTGAAGTGTATAGGGATATACTTTCTGCTCAGATTCAGCCAAATGCAGCAAAGCTGATTGGACGGCGCTTCACCAATGATCCAAAACATACTGCAAAAGCAACCCAGGAGTTTTTTAAAGCAACAAAGTGGAATATTCTGCAATGGCCGAGTCAATCACCAGATCTCAACCCAATCGAGCATGCATTTCACTTGCTCAAGACAAAACTTAAGGCAGAAAGACCCACAAACAAGCAACAACTGAAGACAGCTGCAGTAAAGGCCTGGCAAAGCATCACAAAGGAGGAAACCCAGCGTTTGGTGATGTCCATGGGTTCCAGACTTCAGGCAGTCATTGCCTGCAAAGGATTCTCAACAAAATATTTAAAAGTAACATTTTACATAGGGTTATGTTTATTTGTCCAATTACTTCTGAGCCCCTGAAATGAGGAGCGTTTGTATAAAAATAGCTACAATTCCTACATGTTTAATCATATATTTTTGTTCAACCCCTTGAATTAAACCTTAAAGTCTGCACTTCAATTCCATTGTAGTTGTTTCATTTCAAATCCAATGGGGTGGCATGCAGAGCCCAAATCATGAAGATTGTGTCACTGTCCAAATATTTCTGGGCCTAACTGTACATATAGACACACGGTGGGGAGCATTGTAGCTAGATGGAATAAATATATGAGTATATAAACACACAGTGCGGAGTATTGTAGCTAGATGGAATAAATATGTAAATATATAAACACACACAGTGCGGAGCATTGGAGCTAGATGGAATGAAACAGCACAACCGTCTACTTAGTTATCCTACATGGTATGATTATGTACCCATACATATTCTCACCCTCCATAGCGACCGGTATTTTCCTAGTTGTATACCGGAGGGGACCATTGTGTAAGTCTATTGCGTCTTTTGCATTCAATACTATTAGGTTGTCACATCTTTTTGCTATCTCTGCGAGCAGCCCTGTTTAGGTTATACAGTCTGACAGCCGTAGGTAGGAAGGACCTGCGAAACCTCTCGGTTGTGCACCTAGGATGATGTAGTCTGCTGCTAAATGAGCTCCTCAGTGCATTCAGTATGTCCTGCATAGGGTGGAACTCGGACTCCAGCAGAGATGACAGTTTAGCCACCATCCTTCTCTCTCCTATCTCCTCCACTGGGTCAAGGCGCTGCCCCAGGACAGAGCTAGCTTTCTTGATCAGTTTGTTCAGTCTCTTCCTATCGGCTGCTGTAATGCCACTGCCCCAGCAGACCACTCCAAAAGTGATGGCTGATGCCACCACCGTGTCATAGAATGACTTCAGCAGCGCCCCTTGTACACCAAAAGACCTGAGTCTCCTCAGTAGGAACAGCCTGCGCTGTCCCTTCTTGTAGAATGCGTCGGTATTGTGTGACCAGTCTAGTTTATTGTTCAGATGAACACCCAGGTACTTGTAGGATGTCACCATCTCAATGTCTGTTCCCTGTATATGTACTGGTGTTGTGAGGGGTTGTCCTTGCCTGCGGCAGTCCACCACCAGCTCCTTAGTTTTCCTCACGTTAATCTGGAGGCAGTTCCGATGGCACCAGTCCACAAAGTCCTGGATAAGCCCTCTGTACTCAGCTTCATCTCTGTTGGAGATGAGGCCAACGATCGCAGAGTTGTCAGAGAACTTCTGTAGATGGCAGTGTGTTGTGTTGTGTGAGAAGTCCGCAGTATAAAGGGTGAACAGGAAGGGAACCAAAACAGTTCCCTGGGGGGCCCCCGTGCTACCGATGATCATGTCAGACACACAGTCCCGGGTTCTCACAAACTGAGGCCGTTTTGTGAGGTAGTCCATGATCCATGATTTATATTAATAAAACTAGTGCCTACCTGTGCATGCCCGTAGAAACCAAGTATAAGCAAGTATTTCTGCATGCCCATAGAAAGCAGGTGGAAGCAAGCACGTCAGCACTCGTTCAGTGATGCCTGCCTTTGAGCTCTGATCGTGTCATAGCGAGTCCTATGATCTTTGATGATGTCATAGTGAGTCCTATGATAGTGATGACTGCCTTTGATCTTTGATGATGTCATAGTGAGTTCCTATGAGCTTTGCTGATGGCACAGCGAGTCCTATGGCCGTGAGCGATGCCTGCCTTTGATCTTTTATGTCACAGCGAGTCCTTTGATCATGAGTGATGCCTGCCTTTGATCTCTCTCTCTCTCACACACACACACACACACACACACACACACACACACACACACACACAGATTTTCTTGAATCACTCTATACTATGGTGTCTATATGATGTCACATAGACATCATAGGCACATCATAGCCGATCCTAAGATCTTTTAGCGAATCCTATGGTCGTGACAGACATCGTCACATGACAGACTTCTTGACTTATATATACAGTGAATAAATGCCATGCAACGCACAGAGAAGCTGAGACGCAGGAGATGCTATATGTATGGTCTCGCCACATGGACTCGCTATATTCATGGTGTCTATTCTCTGCAGGAACAACCAAATGTCTGGCCACGGCCAAGACGGATAATTTTTTCAAACATAAGGAGTTGTAACTCCTTATACAAAGATACAGAGTGATGATAATCAAGTCAGTGGCGGTAATGCACCTGTAAGCTGGTTGCCAACTGCCATTCAAATCTAAAAGAATAAGAAGAGGCACATCATAGGCTCAGTGATGCATGGGTATGCACGGGCATGCACAGGTATGCACTAGTATCGAGTGATTATCAGACATAGGCCAAAGATTCAGATATTTAGAAAAATGCCAAATACTGGCTCATATTGTGGGACTAATAAAGGCTTATCTTATAATTGGTCCATCTGTAAATTAAGGCACTTCAACTACTAGTTTTGAGCAGCTGAGATTAAAGTATGCAAAAAACTAAAACCCAAAGTGATATTACCCCTTATCTGAAACTGTGGACAAACCGCTGTTCTCCTTAAACTAATCATAACTGTCTGCAGTTGTTATAACTCTTCTTTTTAGCCAAAGTCAAATTCCTTGTATGTGTTGTGCATACTTGGCCAATAAAGCTGATTCTGATTCTGAAACCTAGCTAAATTAAAGAATGATATCCACCTTATTCCTTAGGGTGCCACTGTAGGAACGATTATGTGCGGAGCTTCCAGTTTCGGCTGACCTAGCGTTAAATCAGTAAGAGTGGAGTAGCAGGGGCATTTAAAATAGCGTTTTTCAAAGTTTTTCAAATTCATTTTAATGTATAGTCCACATAAGTGTTTTGCACTCAAGTGGCAGCTAATTTCAGCTCTTCTAGTTTTTGCATAGTTCTGGTACTTGTTGCTGGTGTTCGTGGTTGTGCCAATAGACTGTATCAATGGAGGCTTCTCACCACACAGCGACAGACGACATCCAAGCACGGTGTTGTGGTATACGTCTGCTCCAAGGTAAATTTGATTATGTCCAACATATTTTAAAAAAATGCAGCCACCTTTATTGCAGTAGAGACGTGCTGGTCGGAATGCACACCGCGTCATTATGAGTACAGGCAACAAGAAGTCATAAATCATGACTCTTTGTTTGGTAGCGGCAAAGTCCCAGGAAAACCCCATGAGTGTCTGGTATCATTGGAAAGCTTAGAAATCATACTTTCTAAAAATATCTATGCTTTTGTGAAAGACATAAGTCCTGACCGATCGGACGCAAGTTTTCAACCTAGCCAAAATATAAACAAATTGTCTTTTTTCCGGGCCAGTCTTTGTGCACTTCCTACAAATTTAAATATCATTTTGAAGATCTTTCAATACAGAATATGGAAATAGCGTTACATCAGTTTTGAAAATGTCCTCAATGTGACTCATTTTGCCAGCACGGGTCATCTGTTTACAGCGTTAGCATCTCAGCAGCGGCACTAACTAATGGAGCTACTGCCTATGAGGTCACTTTTTAAGGCCATCTTCCCATCCCTTGATAGTCCTGGGAAGTGGTATGATTATATTATTGTTTTGAGGTGCAAGAGGCCGTGTTCCCGCATTTCTAATGACGAAGTCATTGTTTTTTTAACAAGGAAAAGTGTCCCGTTTCAGTGACAACCATATTGTTCTAAACCAGTACCAGAAGTTGCTACCTAATTCACGCAAGGCATCATGGGGACTAGGAATAAGGTGGATACATTTCGTGAGGAAATCTGAATGGCTTTATTTTGCAGTAACTGGCATGGTTTCAGTTTATTCCTCCCCTTCAGAGGAATGGGTCACTGTAAATCAACAGTGTTGTTCAGTGATCGCTTATCACAGTGGTCTTATCCTAGATGACCGTGCCCTCAGTCAAAAAAAAAAAAAAATGTGGGGTCGCTGAATGGTGTGATCAGCATAAAAATATGTGAACCATGCCAAGAACAGTCATCACATCAACCCAGGGAGACATCTATAGGAGAATTTAAACTGACATGGTGAATTCTCCACAGCCCATAAAAAAGAAAATTGGTTTTCCATTGTTTCAGAGGCGAAGATTTGTAGAATCAATCCCAAGGCACCCTAAGACAGTCTAGGCTTCTCTTTTTCCTTCTTGTCTTAGACTGCAGCTAAAACAAAAAGGCATTTTAAAATGAAATCCATCACATTCAGTAAACAATTCAACTGGAGCTACCAGTCCATCCATTATCTTAATTGCTTGTTGAACTCAGAACTGAGGAAGGTTTAATCTCAGGGACAGAGCTGCTAGGAACAATGCTGGCATGCTTACCTCTACCCCTTGAGGTACTTCGACCTCTCGGTGCTCCGACTGTCGGTCCACCTCCTCGCCCTGTAAGCCGAAGTACAGCAGCGCTGTTTACAGACATGGAAAAATTTCTCTGGAAATAAAAATGGGGGAGGGGTGCGCATTAGCTCACAACTCTTGACACCTGCTGTAGATCTAAAAGACTAAATTTAAAAAAAAAAAAGCTCAGTATAATCACAGAAATCACACAAGCCACCTGCTGTAAAGCCTATAAAAAAACTTAAAAAAAAAAACATATCTGGTAAGAAAAAAAAAACCACTCAATTTCCCAGTTGTCATGTTTTTAGTTAGTTTACAGGTAAATCTCAAAAAATTAGAATATCATGAAAATGTTACTCATTTCAAAAAGTGAAATCCATATATTATATAGATTCATTACGCAGAGAGTGATATCGCAGAGTGATATATTTCAAGTGTTTATTTAGTTTAATTTTGATGATTATTGCTTACAGCCCATGAAAACCCCAGATTCAGTTTCTCAAAAAATTAAATATTATATAAAATTAATTTTAAAAAATAGTTTTTTAATACAAACGTGGACCAAATGAAAAGTATGTCCATGTACACACTCAATACTTGGTCGGGGCTCCTTTTGGATTAATTACTGTATCAGTGTGGCGTGGCATGGAGGTGTCAGCCTGTGGCACTGCTGAGGTGTTATGGCGGCCCAGGTTGCTTTGATAGTGACCTTCAGCTCACTGAAGGTCAGCTGACTGACCTTTTCAGTCAGTCCACATATGTATTAAAAAAACTTTTTTAAATTAATTTTATGTAATATTCTAATTTTTTGAGAAACCGAATTTGGGGTTTTCATGGGCTGTAAGCAATAATCATTAAAATTAAAATAAACACTTGAAATATATCACTATGTGTAATGAATCTATATAATATATGGGTTTCACTTTCTCAAACGAATGACAAAAAATATTGAACTTTTTCATGATATTCTAATTTTTTGAGATGTACCTGTAAGTTTATTCAGTTTGGTTTCATAATACATAACAAAATATAAGAGAAGATATAAAAAAACAAAACAAATGGTAAATGGCATTCACTTATATAGCGCTTTTATTCTCATCTGTTGATGACCAAAGCGCTTTACAGATCCTACTACCCACCCATTCACACACACATTCACACTGTGTGAACAAAAACCAAAAGGGTGAAGGTTTATCTTATGACAAGTACCCATACCTGTTCCTCTTCTGTAAATGACACGAGTGCCAGAGGTGGGAGAGGCTCCTCTTGCAATATAGGCAGGAACTCCTTGTCCTGTAGATCTATAGGGATCTGGAAAAGAGAAATTAAACATTCCTGTTATGACATACAGTATATTAAGGAAAATGAAGTAGATACATCACAGCAACTTCAGTTTTATGAAACTCACACAAGACAAACACAAAGCAAAAACAACTAAGATGCACACATTTTAGATGCTACACACCTTATTATCCTTTACATAAAGTGCTAACATTTCTTCTCGTCCGTAGCGATAGTCTGCAAGTTTATACTTTGGCAACGCAGGTGAGAGGGGTGGAGATGCAACAGCATTACTGCTTCCACCACCACCAGTTCCGCCACCTCCAGACAGGGCACGGAGCCTGTAGAAAGAGAAAATAATAATAAAAATGGATAAAATATAGATGACTTGCAAGTCCAGACACGAATGAAAAAGAGCTACTTGAGACCCAAACTGTAAACCACTTTCACAATTTGGGAGAAAAACCCTTTTGTTAATACAAACGTGGTCAATTACCATTCTGGTCCAAAGGTAAGTGTCTGGGTTTCGGCCATTCTTCCTCAAGGTTCTATTTTTTTTTTTTAAAAAAAAGGAAAGAAAATGAACAAAAAAATCAACTTTAGCTGCCCACAGCATAAATACATATATATAAAGTCAACTACTTCAATAATGTAAAATGCATTTACCCATAATTAAATCTGTTCTAATTCTAGCCTAAACATAAGCATCTTAGCCATGTCATTACTTTAATGTCACTTCATAAAGACAATTCCTCTATCGTTACTAACACTGCTCTGTAGTTTTAAAGATTGTTTTGTTTTGTCAATTGATTCAACATTTTTCTAGTTCCTGAGGATAAGTAGCCCATCTCACAAGCTCACAGCCGTTTACAATTTCAATCTGCTAAAGCTATTTTAGGAAGTCCCACAGATTGCACTGAGGGGGACGCTGAACGCTAGCAGTTCCCAAGCAAATACACTTCAGATTAATGTTTTGACAACAATGACCCCGGTGACATGGTCACAATGAACTGATTACTGGGAATAAACTGATAACGGTAATCAGTTTGATTCATTGTTTACATCAAAGACTCTGCTATTAACACCCATAGGTAAGAATAAAGGCAAAAACTTATTACAGAGCTGGGCTCCCACAAACACTGGGGACAAAAAAAAACAACAACAAAGCAATTGAACTGACAACAGCACTGACCATATGGAAGTCTGGATAAGCCACGTGGAATTTTCCATTTAGAGAAATAAGTACGGCAACACAAGTGAATTTTAAGGAATTCACGCCAACTTCCCGATCCTGTTTTGCACATGTAGTTAACCTAACATCAAACCTTTGATGCCCGCGTTTACACAACGTTTATTACACTTTTAAATGGCCAAAACTGGCCAACAGCTCGGATCTACACACAGCAACAAACTTACCAGCTTGTAAAAGTAGGACGTTACAGCTAGCTTCCTAATAAGGCCGGGGGCTGCCTAAGTAAACAACAGAAACGGTGAGCATTAAACTTTGAATAGTTTTGAATTGTCGTTTAAACCTTCTGGTTCACTGTGACACTGCTGAAACACAGACATGAGTCTCCTTCACTCACTGTTAGCAGGACTGCTAATACATTAACAGTCGTGGTCACTCCGGAAGCTTAACAGAAGCACCCCTTACCAACTAAGCTAACACTGCAAGCTAGCCAGTAAAATTAGCAACTAATCCAAAAGTGGGATCGGTTCAAAAGGCGTCAATAATCGACGTCAGTCGGGACAGTCCCTATCGATTAAAAGCTGACAGAACAGTTATCAAAATATTAACATAGATGTAGTCTAGTAATTACATATCACTTCATGCCACTGTTCCTTCACAGGAGTAGCTGGCCAACGTCTTTTTTAAATCCCAGTTAGCATGCTAAGCAGGGTACTGGCCAACCAAACCTGGGATTTACAAATAGTGACACTACACAAGTTTACCCTCAAAGGAAAGCCCTTTCATGTATCATACAATGGCCATAAAAATGATGCACTATGGAAGGTTAATCTCAGTCCCCAGCAGTTGTTAACGCGTTAGCCTAACTAGCTTCTTGCGGCCTCCCGAGCAGCCTGGATCCAAGGCGGCCTTTCCGTGCCCCATCACCCGGCACACACACACTAGAGCTCGGTGCTGTCGAGGCCAAGTAAACACGGCGCTTCAACAACAGCCACAAGCAGCCCGTCTCGGTGAAATAAAGGCCCTATGATAGAACACCTGACAATAATGCACACTCGTCTGGGTTGCTGATGTGTCAAACTTTGGCTGTCTTACCTCTGCTTGTTCTGACAACACAAGGTTTGTATGCGAGTTATGTAGCTCTCTCTCTCTCTCTCTCTCTCTCTCTTCGGTTTTCACAAGATGGCTGAGTGTAGGTCACATGACAGGAGATAAACGCTGTGAACGATTTGTCGACCGGTAGCCTACATATGGCTCATACCGGACGACCGCGGAGAAAGAAATCGCTGCGTTTATCAACAAAAATGAAGTCTGATAAAGCAGGCAACTACTTCAAGTTCACAGCTGTAACTGATTGAGAAATGGATAATAAGTACACCACCAGCCCATATTTTAAGATGAGACCCAGCTGTTAGGTTGTTTTTAGTTTTAATTTGAAACAAAAACTAATAAAGATAATTTTCCATAACTATGACAAATACTACAAAATAATTCTTCTTCTTCTTTTAGGTTTGACTGGCGGTTGGCACCCAGTCAAATCTAAAAGAAGAAGAATGTATCTAAAAGAATGTGTGGCGTAACATTATGTAGCTCACATATTCCTTGGCAGAGACCCAGACATGAGGGAACTTTGAGCTCGCAGTGTGTATTGACATCACGCCTCAAACGGACATTGAGTCTGGACCCCCTGCGGACTGGAGAAGAAGCGAGAAGATCTGAGAGTGGACCTGAGGAGACTGTCTGACTCCTGGGGTCAGACAGAGAAGCCGAGAGGACAATGGGAGGATTAGATGTGAATGGAATTCTGTGTTTGATGTGAATGTGATTTGTGTCTGATGTAACAGTATAAAGGTATGTGGTTTATCACAGCTCAATCTCTTCATTCCCTGACTGAGAGAGGAGCTGTAGGACTTGAGATGAAATAAACCAATACTGAAAAATCATTCAGTCTCTTCATTTTGAGGTTCCTACATTGGTGACCCACACGTGAGAAGTATGGAAAGGCTTGGAGGTCATCTCTCCGACTCCGAACCGGATTCACCGGAGACCGCCCGCACCGGCGTAAACTCCATTAGACTCCCCGAGTTCTGGCAAGAGGACCGGCACTCATGGTTCCAACACGTGGAATCGCGGTTCGTGCTTAATGGGGTATCAGCGGATGACGTTAAGTTCCACAATGTCATCGCAAGACTCGACAGCCGCACAGCCCGGTGTGTGCGGAGCCTGGTGCAGCAGCCGCCCGCTGCTGGCAAATACGACGCCCTGAAAGCCGCCCTCATTCGGAGCTTTGTGCCATCAGCCGAGGTGAGGGCCAGATCACTCCTGGACCTGCGCGACAGAGGAGGACGCAGGCCGACCGTCCTCATGGAGGACATGCTGCAGATGATCGGGGCAGACAACGATGCGTTTTTATTTAAACACATCTTCTTGAGGACCCTTCCAGCGCACATGAGAGGCTCCCTGTCCAGCATGAGGTGTGTGGACCAGCAGGACTTCCGCGCGCTGGCTTTGGAAGCGGAGCGGCTCCTGGACGCATGTGGCGAGCAGGAGACGGCAGCGGCAGCAGCAGACCTCGGCGCGGCAGACCAGGGCGACGGAGAACCGGTGGCAGCAGAGCCGTCCCCAGCGACAACAGCGGCAGCGCAGTCCCGGAGCAGAGGAGAGGACGAGCTGTGCTTCTACCATCGACGCTTCGCGCACAAGGCTCACAGATGCGTCCCACCATGCAACTTCAGGAAGCAGGGAAACGCAAGAGCCAAAGGTCGTTAGCAGCTTCGACCCTCAGCGAACGGAACAAGCTGCTCTACCTGACAGACGCGAGCTCCGGACGGCAATTCCTCGTTGACACCAGAGCACAGAGGAGTTTCATCACCGCAACCTACGCGGACCGGGCGGCCGGTCCCCGCGGAGATGGAGCAACAGCCGCAAACGGCTCGTCGATCAAGACTTTTGGCGAAAGAACTCTGCGCCTGTCCTTGCACGGCTGCATCTATGAATGGACCTTCATAGTAGCGGCGGTGAGTTTCAACATGTTAGGCGCCGACTTTTTGTGCTCACATGGCTTGTTGGTAGATCTTGCTAATAGACGCTTGGTTAATGCACTCTCTTTTTGTTCTATTCCCTGTGCAGCGCGAGTGTCCCCGCCGTCAGTACAGGCCAACGCCGCCGCAGCAGGAGGTAAGTTCCACACTCTCCTAAACCAGTTCCCAGCACTCACAGTTCCCACGTTTTCAGCTAAGGTGGTGAAGCACGGGGTGGAGCACCTTATAACCACAAGTGGCCCACCGGTTTTTGCGAAGGCTCGGCGCTTGGATGCAGCTAAGCTCTCTATTGCGCGTGAGGAGTTCGCCAACCTGGAAAGGTTGGGTGTAATTCGCCGCTCGAAGTCCGCTTGGGCTTCCCCCCTCCACATGGTCCCTAAGGCGGACGGCTCGTGGAGACCGTGCGGCGATTATCGCAGGTTAAACAATGCCACAGCGCAGGACCGCTACCCAATTCCGCATATCCAAGATTTTTCGGTGCATTTGGCCAAGGCGCGACTTTTTTCTAAAATAGACCTGGTCCGCGGTTATCATCAGGTCCCGGTCCGACCAGAGGACATTCCCAAGACAGCTGTAATAACCCCTTTCGGGCTTTTTGAATTTTTACGCATGCCTTTTGGCCTTAAAGGCGCTGCGCAAACCTTCCAACGCATGATGGATGCCGTTTTGCGTGACCTCTCTTTTGTTTTTGCCTACTTAGATGATATTTTAGTCGCCAGCGCCTCTGAGGAGGAACACGAAAGTCACCTCAGAACTGTTTTTCAGAGGTTGGGAGCGCACGGGTTGATAATCAACCCAGCCAAGTGCCATTTTGGCGCAGCTCAGATCGATTTTTTAGGGCACCGCATCTCCCCAGAGGGTGCAGTTCCACTGCCCTCCAAAGTACGCGCAGTGGCTGAGTTTCCCCAGCCACAAACGGTAAAAGCGTTGCAAGAATTTTTAGGTATGGTAAATTTTTACAACCGTTTCATACCTCACGCGGCGCAGCTCATGCAACCGTTGTATGTCGCGCTAAAAAAACAGAAGCCTCCAGTGCGATTGAGTGGTCCCCGGAGCGGGAGCGCGCATTCACTGAGGTTAAGAAAGCACTAGCGAATGCAGCACTGCTGGCTCACCCAGACCCGGCAGCCCGAATAGCGCTAACCACAGACGCGTCAGATGTGGCCATAGGAGCCGTGGTAGAACAGCAAGTCGCCGGGGCTTGGCAGCCACTCGCTTTTTTTAGCAGATCCCTACGCTATGCTGAGCGAAAATATAGCGTGTTTGACAGGGAACTGCTAGCGCTCCACCTGGCCATTCGTCATTTCCAGTTCTGGTTGGAAGGGCGGCGTTTCACCGCGTTTGTCGACCACAAACCGTTAACCTTTGCAATGTCCAAAGTCTCTGAACCATGGTCAGGCCGACAGCAGAGGCAGCTGGCCGCAATTTCAGAATTCACCACCGATATACTGTATAGCACGTAGCCGGTAAATTTAATGTGGTGGTGGACTGCCTCTCGCGAGCGGTAACAGCGCCTGTCCGCGCGGATGGGGGCTGTAGCGCCGCAGACGCGGAGCGCGGTAACAGCGCGGACGCGCACGCGGCTCCGGTGCACGTAGGGATAGATTACGTGGCCATGGCAGCAGAGCAGGGCGAAGACACAGACGTGCGCGCGCTCCTGTCTGGACCAACAGGGTTAAGGCTGGAGAACGTAAGTTTACAAACCGGTTCACCCCCGCTTATTTGGGATGTATCCACCGGGCGACCTCGCCCAGTGGTACCGGCCACGTGGCGCCGTCGTGTTTTTGACGCGGTGCACTCCCTAGCACATCCGGGAGTACGCGCTTCGGTGAAAATGGTAGCAGAGAAGTTTGTTTGGCCGAGCCTGCGCAAGCACGTGAAGGAGTGGGCGAGAGCCTGCATGTCCTGCCAGCGGGCCAAAGTTCACAGACACACAAAAGCCCCTTTAGAATCTTTCCACATTCCGGCTAAGAGGTTTGATCATGTGCACGTGGACCTAGTGGGACCCCTGCCGCCCTCGCAGGGGTTCACACATCTCCTGACAATGGTGGACCGGACCACGCGTTGGCCGGAAGTGGTCCCATTGCAGTCTACCACAGCAGCAGAGGTAACTCGCGTTTTTTTAACAGCCTGGGTAGCGCGGTTCGGAGTCCCGTCGGACATTACGTCCGATAGGGGTCCGCAGTTCGTTTCAGAGCTATGGTCAGCCATGGCCAGCGGCTTAGGGGCAACAGCCCATCGCACCACCGCTTATCACCCACAGGCCAACGGTTTATGTGAGCGTTTTCACAGGTCGTTGAAGGCATCCCTCAGAGCGTCGCTCACGGATACAAATTGGGTAAACAAACTACCATGGGTTTTATTGGGGTTGCGTTCGGCACCCAAGGAGGATTTAGATGCCTCACCTGCTGAATTAGTTTTTACTCAACCTCTCAGGCTGCCAGGAGAATTCCTGCCAGCCCATGCAGCACCCGAGCGCCCCCCGGTGCGGGGACCTCTATGCGGCACGGGGGCAGGAATGCTCCAGGGCCCCGCTCATCACACTTTTCCGCGGGTTTTTGTTCCCAAGGCTTTGCAAAACGCAGAGTTTGTTTTTGTCAGGCACGACGCCCAGCATCACAGCCTCCGCCCACCTTACGATGGTCCGTTCCGAGTGCTGGAAACCGGGGAGAAATATTTTGTGCTGGACTTGGGGGGCAGGAAAGAGACAATCATTGTTGACAGATTAAAGCCTGCTTTTGTGTTACGTGACGAACCTGTACGGCCGGCGGGGGCGCCTCGACGCGGCAGGCCTCCCAAGGGACAGCCCCTAGTTCCCCAGCAGGGGGTAAATAACCCTTCTCCCCCTCATTCCACAGGCGCACCGCAGGACGGCACAACACAGGCTGCGAAGCCTGCGTTCAGCAGATTCGGGAGGAGATTGAAGCCTAAGCAACGGGCAGAGTGATGTGTATTTTGATCAACCCGCGTAAATTGTGCTGTAGATCCTGCAAAGGGGGGGGTGATGTAAGGGTGTAATGTGTATGACTGTCCATTATTGACATAAGGTGTATAGCAGGTAGAGTGATGTTGGTGTATATCCGTTCTTGGGCGTTTCGGGGGGAGTGATGTGGCGTAACATTATGTAGCTCACATATTCCTTGGCAGAGACCCAGACATGAGGGAACTTTGAGCTTGCAGTGTGTATTGACATCACGCCTCAAACGGACATTGAGTCTGGACCCCCTGCGGACTGGAGAAGAAGCGAGAAGATCTGAGAGTGGACCTGAGGAGACTGTCTGACTCCTGGGGTCAGACAGAGAAGCCAAGAGGACAATGGGAGGATTAGATGTGAATGGAATTCTGTGTTTGATGTGAATGTGATTTGTGTCTGATGTAACAGTATAAAGGTATGTGGTTTATCACAGCTCGATCTCTTCATTCCCTGACTGAGAGAGGAGCTGTAGGACTTGAGATGAAATAAACCAATACTGAAAAAATCATTCAGTCTCTTCATTTCGAGGTTCCTACAAATGTAACTTTTTTGTTTTATTTATCAGTGTAAAATCTGATAACTAGTACAATTAAAGAAGCGTTAAACAAAGCTAAAATATTAAAAACATCTTTTAATTTATTTTTTTGTTCAAAAGGTCAACTTTAAAGGGGTATAGTTGCGTTGACTGCATTTCCCCCACATTTTAACAGCTCACACATGTCTTCATGAAATGTTTGTGACGTATTTTGTTCAAATTTTCTTTAATTATTTAATTATTGCAGCAAAATTGTTTTTATTTTCTCTGTCTCTGATAATACTTTGTCACTTTAAAATCATTCAATTCCACCCTCCCTCTTAGGAGGGATCGGGAAGGTTGATACCAGCATTTTTACCTTTCTTCTTCTTTTACATTTGATTCTTTTTCTTTTAGATTTGATTGGCGGCTGGCAACCAGCTCACAGGTGCTTTACCGCCATGTACTTCACTCTATATCATCACTCCATCTGGTCAGGAGCTGTAGTCCTTCTAGCATCATATGTCCAAACGAACCTCAACTCTATCTTCAGACATCATTCTTCTTCATCTCCTCGTACTTCACTCTATATCATCACTCTACACATCTTGCCACGGCCAAGATGTTGGCCACCCAGGCCACTCCCATTCATGACATTTTCCTCAGAGCTTGGTGACATTTTCCTCATAGCTTTGTGACATCCTCCTCATAGCTTTGTGATGTTCTCTTCATAGCTTTTTGACATATTCCTCATAGCTTTGTGACACTCTTCTTTTTAATCTCGTATCTGCATCTCAGCTCACAAATGCAATTAATGGGTTACTTGGAGAAGTTTTAAATGCAAGGGTTCTTTGTAGTGGTTCGTTGCTGGTTACATGTAAAGATAGCGTTCAACAAGGAAAAGCAATCAAAATCACTAAGATGGAAGGAAAAAATGTGTAGTGTTCAGTATTGGAAGGAAATAAGGCAATGAGAGGAGTGATACCAGGCATTTCAACGGCTGTCTCAACTGATGAAATAATGAGGAACTTAACTGGAGCAAAAGTGACAGAGGTACGGCGATTGAAAGCTAATAGAAATGGTGAAAAATGTGATAGTCTGTCAGTAATGTTAATATTTGATGAAACAAGACTGCCAAGTAAGGAGTATATTGTCTACATGAGCTATGAAGTCATACTTTGCATTCCTTCTCCACTCAGATGTTTCAAATTTCAAAAGTTTGGTCATGTAGCAGCGATATGCAAAGGTAGATGGAGCACATCTTCAACCTGAGCCTGAAGCTGGGGAGGGTACCACAGTTGTGGAAAACATCTTGGGTGGTACCTGTACCAAAGACTTCCCACCCCAAAGACCTGAACAGCTACAGACCAGTGGCCCTGACGTCTCACATGATGAAGACCCTGGAGAGACTGCTCCTTGCTCACCTCCGCCCCCTGGTGAGACCAGTGATGGATCCACTCCAGTTCGTCTACCAGCATGGCATTGGGGTGGAGGATGCAGTGGTCTTCCTCCTTCACCGTTCCCTGTCCCACCTGGAGAAGCCCGGGAACGCAGTAAGGATCATGTTCTTTGACTTCTCCAGTGCTTTCAACACCATCCAACCGATGATCCTGAACGACAAGCTGCTGTGTGCAGAGGTGGACCAGCACCTGTCATCATGGATCCTGGACTACCTCACTAACTGGCCACAGTTTGTGAGAATCTGGGATTGTGTGTCCGACACGATCATCGGTAGCATGGGGGCCCCCCCAGGGAACGGTTCTGGCTCCCTTCCTGTTCACCCTTTAAACTGCGGACTTCTCACACAACACAACACACTGCCATCTACAGAAGTTCTCTGACGACTCTGTGATCGTCGGCCTCATTTCCAACGGAGATGAAGCTGAGTACAGAGGACTTATCCAGGACTTTGTGGACTGGTGCCATCGGAACTGCCTCCAGATCTTGTTGTCGGCCTCCGTCGGTCTATGATGACCATGGAAGAGAATCCTAAACGTCTACTCTGCTGGAACAGCACCGCCTGTGGCTGAACAGGCCGATGCGCGAATGGCAGACCCTGTCACACAGGTCACACTTGTGGGTGGTCTCTGTGCTGCTGGAGCTGTGGCGGTTCTTCCTGAGGGTCCTTTTTTCATCTGCTGCAGCAGTCAGTCTCTCTTCACCCGCCTTGAGCTGTCTGGTCAGGGTGCCTCTCCATTTGGAGCGGTCCGTTGCAAGGTCCTCCCAGCATTCTGTGTTGATCTCCAGGGCCTTCATGTCTCTCTTGCAGATGTCTCTAAAGCGCAGCTGTGGGCGGCCAACGTCTCTCCTGCCAGTTGCCAGTTCTCCGTAGAGGACGTCTTTGGGGATTCTGCCATCCTCCATACGGTGAACGTGGCCTAGCCAGCGGAGCCTGCGCTGCCTGAGTAGAGTGAACATGGAGGGAAGGCCGGCGCAGGACAGAACTTCTGTGTTGGGCACTTTGTCCTGCCAGGATATGTCCAGGATGCGGCGAATGCAGCGCAAGTGGAAGGAGTTCAGTCTCTTTTCCTGCCGGGCGTATGTTGTCCACGTCTCACTCCCATAGAGCAGTGTGCTGATGACGCAGGCGTTGTACACTGCCATCTTCGTCTTGACAGAGAGTTTGGGATTCTCCCACACTCGTGTGGTGAGGCGAGCGAGTGTGGAGGCTGATTTTCCAATCCTCTTGTTGATCTCTGTATCAAGGGAGAGGTTGCTGCTGATTGTGGACCCCAGGTACGTGAACTGATTCACGACCTCCAGCTAGTAGTCGTCGATGGTGATGGTTGGTGGTGCTTCCGTGCCTTGCGCCAAGACGTTAGTCTTCTTCAGGCTGATGGTAAGCCCGAAGTCCTTGCATGCCTGGGAGAAGCAGTCCATCAGGGTCTGAAGCTCCTGCTGTGTGTGGGTCGCGACTGCAGCGTCGTCTGCGAACAGCATGTATCTGATTAGAGCCTCGCATACTTTGGTTCTAGCTTTCAGGCGGGTGAGGTTGAAAAGCCTGCCGTCAGATCTTGTGTGCAGGTAGATTCCCTCTGTTGCTTTGCTGAAGGCATGCCTCAGGAGCATAGCAAAGAAAATCCCAAAGAGGGTTGGCGCAAGTACACAGCCCTGTTTCACTCCGCTGCATATGTTGAATGGCTCTGAGACGTTGCCGTCGTGCTGCACTATCCCCTGCATGTTGGTGTGAAACGATTCGATGAGGCTTTGCAACTTTGGTGGGCATCCTATCTTTGGCAGGATCTTGAAAAGGCCCTCTCTGCTGACCAGCTCGAACGCTTTGGTGAGGTCGATGAAGGCGATGTACAGGGGCATGTTCTGTTCTCTGCATTTCTCCTGGAGTTGGCGGATGGAGAATATCATGTCTACCGTCGATCACTCAGCGCGGAAGCCACACTGAGACTCGAGGTAGACACGTTCGGCAAGCTTCTGCTTTGCCAACAACGCTGAGGAGGGAGATGCCCCTGTAGTTGTTGCAGTCGCTTCTCTCCCCTTTGTTTCTGTAGAGGGTGATGATCTTGGCGTCCCTCATGTCCTGTGGTATGGCACCTTCCTTCCAGCACTGGCAGAGGATGTCATGCAATGGCAGCAGTAGGGCAGTCTTGCAGTGCTTGATCAGGTCGGGGGGTATGCTGTCATTGCCGGGTGCCTTGCCAGCGGCCAAGCTATCAATGGCCTTGCTGAGTTTGTCGATGGTTGGCTCGGCGTCAAGTTCGTCCATGGATGGCAGGCAGTCGATTGCATCAAGGGCTGACAGTGTCACGGTGTTCTGTCTGGAGTAGAGGTCGGAGTAGTGTTCCACCCATCTTTCCATCTGCTTGTTCTTTTCTGTGATTATCTCCCCAGTGGAGGATTTGAGGGGGGCCGTCTTGCTCTGAGCCGGACCAAGTGCTTTCTTGATGCCGTCGTACATACCACGGATGTTCCCTGTTATGGCAGCGGTTTGAATGTCTTGGCTGAGCTGAGTCCAGTACTCGTTGGCACAGCGCCAAGCAGTCTGCTGAACTTTGCTTCTCGCAGCCCTGAGAATCTGGAGATTCTTCTCGTTTGAGTACTTCTTGTACTCAGCAAGTGCTGAGCGCTTGGCTTCAATGACGGGGGTCATCTCGGTCAACTTGGCATCAAACCAGTCCTGTGACTTCGAGGTCTTCCTCCCAAAGGTAGCCAAGGCTGTGCGGTGGATGGTGTTTCGCAGCTCTTCCCACTTCTGCTTTGCAGATTCTCCTTTTTGTGGTACACCAAGTTCCTTCTCAAAGGTGGAGGCAAACTGCTCAACAAGTTCTGGTTGGGCCATCTTGCTGGTGTCAATCCGTGCCTTTCCAGGCTGTCTAGCACGATGGAATTTCTTCAGCTGCAGCTTGACCTTGCAACACACCAATGAATGGTCTGTGTCGCAATCTGCACTCTGGAACGAACGGGTGATCAGCACGTTCTTCAGTGAGGTGCAGCTGGTCAGGATCAAGTCCAGCTGGTGCCAGTGCTTTGAGCGCGGATGTCGCCAGGAAACCTTGTGTTGGGGCTTGGTCTTGAAGAACGAGTGTGTGATGCACAGATTGTGATATGTGCAGAACTCGAGCAGCCGCTGTCCATTGTCGTTCATTCTGCCCACGCCAAATGGTCCAAGACAGGAGGGCCAGGAGTCGTGGTCAGCACTCACTCGGGCATTGAAGTCTCCAAGGAGAATGAGTTGCTCAGAGTTGGGGATGATCCTGACAGTTGTTGCTAGATTCTTGTAGAACTCATCTTTTGCCTCTGGTGTGGCTGTCAGTGTTGGGGCATACACACTGACGAGGGTGACTGGGCCTTGAGTGGTGTTGAGGCGGAGGGTGAGGAGTCGTGCAGAGCCATTGCTGCCCGGTTCCACCATCTTCAGCAAGGTGTTCTTCACTGCGAAGCCCACTCCGTGTTCCCTGTGTTCGTCACTGCCCTTTCCCTGCCAGTAGAACGTGTAGTCCTTCTCTCTCAGTGTGCCTGCGTCAGCCAACCGTGTTTCCTGGAGAGTGGCGATATCCACTTCCAGTCTCTTCAGCTCATTATTGATGACGGCAGTCTTCCTGGTGTCGCTGATGTCCTTGAGGTTAGCAGCGAGTCCTGTCATCATAGTGCGGACGTTCCAAGTTCCCAGTTTTAGAGTTGGTCTCTTTTGTTTTTTTGTCTTGCCTGGTGCGAAGGTTCTCAGCCTGCCGTTCGGACTTCTCCTCATCCCCATACACCCAATGAGGAAAGCAGGCTGTGGCGGGACAACACCTTATTGGCTGGGGGCTGCCCAGCTTGAGGCGGGCGGTAGCTGTCCAGTGAGATCCGATGATCCCTCCCACTGTCGGGAACAACCCTGGTGCCGTGCTCTACGCCAATTGAGCGGTGGCTTATAACCGGTAACTGTCATTCCCCGTGTTTTGTCTATGCCAAAGGCGAAGCTGGAGTGTCCTCTCCAGTGATCCGGTGTTCTACCTTCCAGCGTTGGGCGTTGGTTGGATTCAAGCCTGGGCAGGAAGATATGGAGGACAAGATGTTGCCCATGCAGCATGTCCCCCCTCTCCACGTCATTGATGAATCCAAAGGAACAGCAGGGCTGCTACAGTTTGGCACCAGCGCCGTCGCAGGAGCTGCCAGAGCGATGTTGAGCACAACAGAGAACTGCCTGAGGGACTCTAACTCCGGATTTTTTCTCAGGGTTGACTCCCGAAGCCTTTCCCGTGACCGGGTGTGCCGCAAGGCAGCGGAAGTTTGAAATCAGGGTTTACCTTCCCCTAGATGGGCTACCTTCCCAGGTTGACGAGCCACCATCTACCCGAAGCATCTGGTTTTAAGGCGCCAGAGATCCGCCCTCGCCCCTTCTCCTATTAGTAAAAGCAGTTCCGCCGGGCTTAGAGACTAAACCACAAGGGCAGGTTAGGAGTTGGACTTAGTTGTCAGAGGCTTTTCGAGACGCACACCATAAGGAGCATTTTATAAGCACTGGGAGCTTAACCCCAGTGCCACTCCTGGCTATGACAACCTTGGAACAACGCTAGGAAAACTAAGGAGATGGTGGTGGATTGCTGCAGGCAAGGACAATCCCTCACAGCACCAGTAAACATCCAGGGAACAGACATTGAGATGGTGACATCCTACAAGTACCTGGGTGTTCATCTGAACAATAAACTAGACTGGTCACACAATACCGACGCACTCTACAAGAAGGGACAGCACAGGCTGTTCCTATTGAGGAGGCTCAGGTCTTTTGGTGTACAAGGGGCGCTCTTGAAGACATTCTGCGACACGGTGGTGGCATCAGCCATCACTTCTGGAGTGGTCTGCTGGGGCAGTGGCATCACAGCAGCCGATAGGAAGAGACTGAACAAACTAATCAAGAAAGCTAGCTCTGTCCTGGGGCAACGCCTTGACCCAGTGGAGGAGATAAGGGAGAGAAGGATGGTGGCTAAACTGTCATCTCTGCTGGAGTTCAAGTCCCACCCCATGCAGGACATACTGAATGCACTGAGGAGCTCATTTAGCAGTAGACTACATCATCCTAGGTGCGCGACTGAGAGGTTTTGCAGGTCCTTCCTACCTACGGCTGTCAGACTGTATAATCTAAGCAGGGCTGCTCGCAGAGATAGCAAAAAAACGTGACAACCTAATAGTACTGAATGCAAAAGACGCAACAGACTTACACAAGTGGTCCCCTCCAGTATACAACTAGGACAATATCAGTCACTATGGAGGGTGACAATATGTATGGGTACATATTCATACCATGTAGGGTAACTAAATAGACGGTTATGCTGTTTATTCCATCTAGCTACAATGCTCCGCACTGTGTGTATATATATTTATATATTTATGTGTACATATGTATATTCACTGCTCTTATTTTCTTATCTTCTAAATTATTGCTCTGAGTGTTGCTATCCCTGTGCTGTTGCAATCCTGGAATTTCCCCATTGTGGGACGAATAAAGGCTTATCTCATACCTGTCAAGGCATACCTCATGCCTCCCTTATCGGGGGGGCTTTCACACCTGTACTGAGTACTTAAAAACTGTATTTATCGGCAGATGAAAGAAAACTGAAGCAAAAAAATAATAATAAAAAAAAATAAATAAAAAAAATGATAATATTAATAATAAATAAAAAACAATATTTTTCAAATTTACATTAGCACAAGGTAGATTGCTTAATTTGAAAGTACACAATAAGAATAATTCTGAATATAGTTCTTAGTTGTCAGCTAGATATATACACTTGGAATTAAAGAGTTTTTAATTGTCAGCTTTGTTACACTAATGCACTTGGATGAACTTGAAACAAGAAAATGTTCCCATTCCGATGCTGGAATGGGCACGTCCAGCAGCCTGGTCTGGGACATCTCCCCATCGAAAATTCTTGCAAGGATGACGAGACGCTTTTCGGTGTTCTTGTCGTTGCTCTCATCGACCATGATTGAGAAAGGCCCCTTCCTGCATGCTTCTATGACTTGTTCTGTGTAGGCAGGTGCCAGGCTCTCTTTGATGATCATGGTCGTTTTGGTTCTTTTGCAAGCAAAGTCTTGAGCGCTCTTGCTGTCAGGAAACAATGTTGACACCAAATCACTGAAGTGATCTGCCACCGATGGGGGTAGATTGTGCTCTGCCACAAAATGACAAAACATCACTTCTGCTAGTGATGCATTGGATTTGGAAGGCGTCTGTTCTCTCACTGGCTGAAAATGTTCATCCATCGATTGATACGTTTTCAATTTGGCTACTCAGTTTTTGTGGCGCTATGTAGCAAAGTGCAACTTCAGGTCGAAAATCCCAATGCAGTCACTTTTATGCTCTTCCTACATGGAACACAGAAGGAGTGTGTAGGGCCCTCTGGAGAAGCCTTTATCCATCCAGCGTATTTTCCCTTCTCGAAGCTCGGACTCTCCCATTCTTTTCGGTGGCGTCCAGTCCCTCGAGTTCCCTTTTCTTCAAGCTTTGTTTTCTTCACCGGCGGCGCGCTGCATGAAGCCATTTTGAAAATCACAAAAAGACTGCTTAGGTGCGCTCAATTTTGCCAGGCATCGAATTACTGTTCAGTTGATTTTAGGTTCTCTCAATAATTTTTTTTTTCGCTGTATATTTTTCTTTTTGGCGTACAGAAATGGCAATACGCCCGTATTTGCTAAAATTGCATTTTCCCCATATTAAAATACAGCAAAACCGTATCATTTGACGGGTATGTTATCTTATCTTATCTTAGACAACGATGTGCCAGATGCTCCGGTCAACATGAATATGGCAAGTGTGAAAGAGGAACCAAATTAAAGTGCTGTAACTGCGGTGGTGAACATAGATCTGCATATTGAGGTTGTGAAGCCAGCAAAAGAGCAGCAGAAATTCAGCAGACAAAAGTCTCCCAGGGACTAACATGCAGAAGCTGCGAAAAAGGTGCCAGCTAAAAAAGTGGGAGTGGACTCGAACAGGGAAAGTGTGCAGACTTGCAGGGCATGCAGTAGAATTAAGGAAGATATTCTGGTTTTGAAGGAAAATAATTTTGTCTTATTTGTAGTAGATGTGATAAACTGCACTGCGCAGACTTCCAAGAAAACAGAAAAAATCAAAATCATTGTGAAAACAGCAGAAGAATATCTCGGCATAAGGGGCTACATTGGGAAGCAGTTGAGGACTTAAATGGGGGATCTTTAAGTTCAAAGACGTCATTAGCTGGTGGATCAACCGCCAATCAAGTCTAAAAGAAGAAGAAGAAGAATGAGATGAGATGCAGATACGGACTACAGCTAGAAGAAGAATAATGAGACGCAGATACGAGGTTAAAAGAAGAAGAACATCACAAAGCTATGAGGAGGATGTCACAAAGCTATAAGGAGGATGTCACAAAGCTATGAGGAAAACGTCACCAAGCTCCGACGAAAATGTCACAAAAGTATGGGGAAAACATCACAAAACTATGAGGAAAACGTCATAATAGGAGTGGCCTGGGTGGCCGACATCTTGGCCGTGGCAATGTGTAGAGTGATGATATAGAGTGAAGTGATGATATGGAGTAAAGTACGAGGAGACGAAGACGAGTGATGTCTGACGATAGAGTTGAGGTTCGATTGGACACAGCAATGATGATAGAAGGACTACAGCTCCTGGCCAGATGGAGTGATGATGTAGAGTGAAGTGCGTGGTGGTAATGCACCTGTGGGCTGGTTGCCAACCGCCAATCAAATCTAAAAGAAGAAGAAGAATCAAATCTAAAAGAAGAAGCAGAAGAAGAAGAACCAGAAAGAGTGAAGTACGTGGCGGTAATGCACCTGTAAGCAGGTTGCCAACCGCCAATCAAATCTAAAAGAAGAAGAAGATCTCATTATTCTTCTAGCTGTAGTCCGTATCTGCGTCTCATCTCATTCTTCTTCTTTTTCTTTTAGATTGGCGGTTGATCCACCAGCCCATGATGTCTTTGAGCTTAAAGATCCCCCACTCAACAAGTCCTCAACTGCTTCCCACTGTAGCCCCTTAACGTCGAGATATTTTTCTGCTGCTTTCACAATGATTTTGATTTTTTCTGTTTTCTTGGAAGTCTGCACAGTGCAGTTTATCACATCTACCACAAATAAGACAAAATTATTTTCCTTCAAAACCAGCGTATCTTACTTAATTCTACTGCATGCACTGCAAGTCTGCACACTTGCCCTGTTCGAGTCCACTCCCACTTTTTTAGCTGGCACCTTTTTCGCAGCTTTTGCATAAGTTAATCCCAGGGAGACTTTTATCTGCTGAATTTCTGCTGTTCTTTTGCTGGCTTCACAACCTCAATATGCAGAGCTATGCTCACCACCGCAGTTACAACACTTTAATTTGGCTCCTCTTTCACACTTTCCATATTCATGTTCACCGGAGCATCTGGCACATCATTGTCTACTTTTGCATATCACTGCTACATGACCAAACTTTTGGCATTTGAAACATCTGAGTGGAGGAGGAACGTAAAGTCTGACTTCATAGCTCATGTAGCCAATAAACACTTTACTTGGCGGTCTTGTTTCATCAAATTTAAACATTACTGACAGACTATCACATTTTTCGCCTTTTCTATTAGTTTTCAATCTCCGTACCTCTGTCACTTTTGCTCCAGTTAAGTTCCTCATTATTCCATCAGTTGAGACAGCCGTTGAAATGCCCGATATCACTCCTCTCATTGTGTTATTTCCTTCCACTGCTGAACACTGCACATTTTTCCCCTCCATCTTGACTCTTGACTACTTTTCCTTGTGGAACACTATCATTACATGTAACTAGCAACGAACCACTATGAAGAACCCTTGCATTTAAAACTTCTCCAAGTAACCCATTAATTGCATTTGTGAGCTTAATTGGGTTCCACTCACGAAACAATGCCCCTCCCTGAGTAAGTTTAATGATTATTTTCCACTCCTTCTGTTCATTCTGGGATCGTTCATCCTCTGATTCCTCAGCACTTGATAATGGTCTTGATTGAGTTTCTTGATGTCTATGTTTGTTTCTTTTAGACTCCACCATGCTCCATACTTCCTCTTCCCCGCTTCCCACCTCCATTCCTCCTAGTTGAATTATATCCACTTCTAGATTTTCAGAAGCTGTCCTCTTGCACATCCGACTTGTCCAATGACTTGAGTCCCCTCCTCCAGTCTTTTCATTACCACCACTTGCATGACCCTCCTTTCTTCTTCTTCTTCTCTTAGATTTGATTGGCGGTTGGCAACCAGCTTACAGGTGCATTATCGCCACACACTTCACTCTATATCATCACTCTATCTGGTCAGGAGCTTTAGTCCTTACTGCCACGTACTTCACTCTGTAAACATCACTCTATCATCACTCCATAAATTCAAGAAATCTCTGTCAGAATAATGACTGAATAATCAAGTCAGTGGTGGTAATGCACCTGTAAACTGGTTGCCAACCACCAATCAAATCTAAAAGAAGAAGAAGAAGGTTGGCAACCCCTTCTTCGTCTTCTTCACTCTATATCTTTGTATAAGGAGTTCTGAACAGTCTTCTTCTTCCTCCTCTTCAAACAGTGAGATTTCCGTCCTTGGACAGTGTCCGAGGTGGGGGTCAGCAAGTCTGCTTCTTACGAAACTATACCATTAATTTATGGGACTTATTCTTCAATACCAATACCGATACTTTTTGCCCCTTAAAGAAAAATCCCGTTTGCAGTTTCATTAGCAACTTTATTGCAAGGGTGGTGGCGCAGTGGTTAGCACTGCGGCAGCACAGCAACTCACCCTCGGCCATGGGATTCCTGGTTCGATCCCAGCCCCTGACCAACAGTGATCTGTGTGGAGTTTGCATGTTCTCCCCGTGTCTGCGTGGGTTTACTCCGGGAGTTCTCCGGTTTCCTCCCACAGGCCATAAACATGCAGGTTAGGTTAATTGGAGACTCTAAAAGTGGCCCTAGGTGTGAATACGTGTGTGAATGGTAAAGGGATAGCGCCGTACCGTGGCTGCTTCATCCATCCAGGTGGATGCCCTCAATTTCCCCTCTGGGGATCAATAAAGTATGCAAAATCAATTAAAAAAAAATCAAATATCACTCTATAAATTCAAGAAATCTCTGTCAGTTTGTGTTTGTGTCTGTCTGTGTGTCATGATCATAGGACATCAAAGGACGGCCTATGATGTCTGCATGATGTCTGATGATGATCCTGTATCATCCAACATAGGACTCGCCATGCCGTCATATAGACAATAGACTGGCTACCTATGATGTAGGCATGATGTCCTGTGATGCCTGCCTTGATGACTTTATGATGTCATATAGACCAGCGGTCCCCAACCTTTTTTGCCCCATGGACCGGTTTAATGTCAGACAATATTTTCAGGGGACCAGCCTTTAAGGCAGTGGTCCCCAAACTACGGCCCGCCTCCACATTTGGCCCGGCCCCCTGAACAATACCAGTGACGCATTATGATTTATTTTTTTTTTCAGTCTGGCAACGCGATCGAGACTAATACATGCATAGAACGTGACATTCTAGTCCACCCTTCTATTCCATCCTTCAACAGCAATTCTAGTTCGCTACCTGCTCCGGTCGCCTCTCTCTCTACTCACCCGCACACTTCACACACACCGTCCGCTCCGTGGGGCCACTCACACGGGGGTGTGCCTCGGCTGCGCGCGCGCACGCACTCACTCACTCACTCACGTTCATGCACTGAGGTGCCCTATCTAAACACATGAACCAGACACATCCTATAATACTAGACTCACCCCTGTCAAACGGAATAATGGCGAAAAGGTTAGGCAAGAGAAAAATTGATTCAGAATGCAGGGTATTTAACCTGCAGTGGACAAACGATTATTTTTTGTTCAATGCAAAGAAAAGGCTGTTTGTCTCATCTGTCAAGAGACTGTGGCGGTATTCAAAGAATACAATCTGCGCCGACACTATGAATCCCGTCACAAAGACAAGTATGATAGCTTGCAAGGCCAAATGCGAGCAGACAAACTCTCAAAGCTAAAAAGTGGACTGTTAGCTCAGCAGAATACATTTGTACGCCAAGCTCAGCTGAACCAGTCATCCGTTCGGGCCAGCTTTTGGGTTGCTCAACTGATAGCAAGCAGCGGTAAACCTTTCACTGATGGAGAATTTGTCAAGAAATGTTTGAATGCTGTCGCGGAGGAGGTGTGTCCCGAGAAGAAAGATGTCTTTAATGCCGTGAGTCTGTCGGTGAGTACAATCACCAGACGCATTGAAGAAATCGGGGGTAATGCCCAGCTGCAGCAGAAGACGAAAGAATTTGACTTTTTTTCATTAGCACTGGATGAGAGCACGGACGTGCAGAACACAGCGCAGCTACTCATTTTTATTCGTGGAGTTAGCGCAAACTTTGAAATGTGCGAGGAGCTGGCAGCCCTCCAATGTCTCACAGGGACTACGACGGGGGAGGATATTTTCGGCAAAGTATAGGTAATGTGGGTGACCCCCCACAGCCTACAGACTAGCAGAGCGTACAGCTGGAGCAATTAGCAGAACAATGACTGATATCAATAGGCAGCCTCTCCTTTGTCTAGCTTCTTCCGCCAGTGGTCTGCTTTGATATGTGTGACTCAAATGCAGGTGTTCATGCTTCCTGTTCTGTGATGCTAGTGTGCCTTTCATGTATTGTCTGTAACTGGGTATAAAAACTGCATTGCTCTGTAACTCATTGTCTCTCTGACTGCTTCTGACGACACGCACTCTGTGTCTCCTCACGAGAGCCTGAGGACCCGCTCCAGCCCGCCTGCACAGGGCTGGAGTGAGTTCTATGATGGCGGGATGAATAATAATAAACTCCCTCAAAAACTCTCAGTTCGCAGTGCCTTATTATTCCATGCCGCCACAGGTAAGAGTTTAAGTAAGAGATTCTGCTCTGACAACTAAGCTGAACTTTTACCTGTTAAGATTGCGCACGGCACAACAGAAAGTTAATGTTCCATGGACTTTTTTTCTGAGAAGAACCAGAGAGGGTTATTTGGTTATTATTTATTTCATAAATAGTGTTATTTATTTTGGCGCCTTGCATGGCAGCGGCCCTCTGATTCTACACTTGGGGTGTGTGTGATTAACACAGTAGATAGGTAAAACACAATCTCGTTCTACTGTACATGATTGGTTGTACAGTTGAATGACAATAAAGGGTGATTTAATTAATTTAATTAATTAATTAATTAATAGTGTTATTATTTATTTTCTGACTTTTTTTTCCCTGTGAAGATCCCGGAAAGGGTTATTAATATTTGGTTATGTGTGGCTTTCTGGAAAACAATAAATGTTTACATTTAGGCACCCCTGCGATCGTCTCAATTTTTCTGTTACAAACTGACCCCGGCCCCCATCAGAGAAGGCAAAAGTTATGTGGCCCTCACAGGAAAAAGTTTGGGGACCCCTGCTTTAAGGCCTTTAAGGTGTGGCGGATAAATACAACAAAATAACATGATACGACCAGCATAAAAACTGTGGTATTTTCTAAATATAATAATAAACGTGAATCCACTGTGTGCTCGTTTGCAACTTTATTAGCAGTGTCCTCTTAACATCATGACAACAACAACATAACATGAGTAACATTTGCTCTACCCACAACTCTCTCTGGTCGCTATGGTAACGTTTAAACATGCCTTCAAAACAAGATACACCACAAACACAAATATAAAGTGCAAAGAAACTGACATGATTTAGGACCCAGGAGACAGACACTGACATGGGCAGATTGTGACAATAATCCTTTTATTTAATAGTGAGAGAGTGTAGTGCGTGAGTGAGTGCGTGGATCGTGTTCTGGTCACTGGAGCTGAGCAGCCTGGACGGAGACCCGGCAACCCTGGAACATACAAGCAGAAATAATTACTTTTGCTCCACACTCGTGAAGAGCTGCAGGTGGAGAGGCTTACTTGAGTGAAGCACAGGTGTCGCCCTGCTGAGTTCCAGCGGCCGTGCAGCGTGGAGGTGAAGGTGTCCGTGAACGTGCTGGAGATACCACCCGTGGCTGTGATGAGGGAAATCCTTGTGATAACACCGGCCGTGACTTCACAGACCGGGATGACGATGATCCAGACGATGACAAGGTTAGTGATTCCACTGAACGTGGTGATGATGATACAGCTGATAACGATGACAGGGACTCCACTGATAGCGGTGGCGAATACTCCTGCAACTGAGATAACAGTAGTTCTTGAAGCTGAGGAGCAAGACGTACCGGTAGTCGCGGTGGTAGCAAAGCGCTACGTGGGCGAGATGGCATTGCCCCGTCAGCTGGGGACGCAGGTCCGCCGCCTAGGAGGTCCACCTGTGCACAGGGGTATAGACAAGGGGTTGAGTAACAAATTGTTCTCTTACTTGGTTGAAACTGACGAGAGATTCTTGACGAAGCAAGAGAGGTTCTTGACGAGGCAAGAGAGGTTCCTGACGAGACAAGAGAGGTTCCTGACGAGACAAGAGAGGTTTCTGACGAGACAAGAGAGTGGAGTTCAGGCTCATACTCCAACAAGGAGGACAGACGACTCCGTGACGGGCTGTCAGCGACGCTGGCTTTTAACAGCCGTTGATTGGCACCTGTTGGTCTGTGCACAGCTGGAGTTGATGACGCCAATGACGGCCCAGAGGCCGCCATGACAGAAACTTTCCAAAGACGTTTGTTTTTTACTCATTTTGCTAGCTCGTGGGTTTAATTTTAGCGGTAACTTATCACGTGACCGAGACAAACGTCTTGACGTGCGTCAAGAGTGAGCCATAGACGGATGTAATGGAGAGAATCCGGTAATTTTTCAAAATAAAACATCATTCAGACTCAGATAATAAATAAAATGGAAGTAATGTAAGTTACTTATTCTTTCTGTGTGGCCCGGTACCAAATGACCCACGGACCAGTACCAGTCCGCGGCCCAGGGGTTGGGGACTGCTGATGTAGACCATCGCTCACCAAAGAAGAGATACTCATCACCTGATTATAAATAGGACACAGCACTTTAAACCACACCCATTCAAAGCAGTAAATCTGGAAATCTTACTCATCACCCGATTAACAAGAGGACACACTATGTTAAACCACACCCATTCGAAGCAGTACATTTGACCAACAAAACAGACATTGCAATGGCTCAAGATACATCATTGAACACATACAGCCTCACGTGTTGGTTGCAACATCTGTGATTGGTGTCAATGCTGGATGCACTCTCCTGATTCCAGGAATCACACTCACATAATCTGACAACATGTTTCCATTCACCTTGCGACGTAAACACTTTCCAGTAACACCCAGCTTTGCTATGACTGTGAATAAGTCACAGGGCCAGTCTTAACAGTGCGTTGGTGTTTTCTGCACAAGAGATTTCTTCAGCCATGGCCAATTCTATGTTGCCGCGAGCAGAGTTGGCAGATCAAGCAGTCTTCGTATTCTTGCTCAAGATGAAGAATCTAAGCAAAAGTGTTGCTTTCTGAGCAGTGTTGTTTTTAAAGAGGTGCTGACACAGTAAAAATGTGGAACCTTGAAGAATGCCAGTCTACACTACAAATGTGTAAAATGCCAAGCAACACGCTGATTTTCTCCGGATTCTCCGGTTTCTTGGTTTCTACGGGCATGCACGGGTCTTCCTGAACAGGGTCGAAAGCCACTTTTTGCTCAGATCTATTTTCGTGATCCTGTCCATGAACTGGAATTACGATGCACCTATCCCTCAACCAGTGGTCTGAACGAAGAAGAAGAAGACCCACCAGATGGAGAGCAATAGAATGAGGAGAACTGCTGCACGTCAGAAAAGATGCAGTGAAGATGAAACACCTCAGGTTTGAGCAGTACACCACAGGCATGACTGTGAACAACACAGCCGTCTGAGACAGGCAGAGACCCTTCAGCAAAGTGCATGCAGAAATACTTGCGTAGACTTGGTTTCTACGGGCATGGACGGGTATGCACGGGTATGTACTAGTGAATATAAATACTTGAAAGAAATGCTTATAAAATAATAAAATAGAACAATGAGTAAAGTAAATAAAAATAAAATGAAATAGAATTCAATTATAACTAGAAAAGCACTCATAGAGCGCATACCTCCGCCAAGGCTCCTTCCGTTTCTCATGGATCACCTCCAAAATGTAATGGGTTTGTGTGTAGGCCTACAGCCAGTTGTGGTGAAAATTGCATCAAAGTTTGTCCATCAGTTTTGGAGTGTTGTTGCTAACACATTGTGAGAAGATAGGAGCCTTGGCTGAGGTATGCATTCTCAGATCATCAGCAAAATATAATGGGTTTCTCTCTATCCCAAGAACCGCCTCTGGTGAAAATTTCATCCAAATCCATCCAGTAGTTTTTATGTAATCCTGGTGCACAAATACAAAAAAGCCCTTGGTGGAGGTATGCACTCTCAGATCATCACCAAAATCTAATCATTTGTCCCCCGTGCCATTACACACCTTTCCTGAAAACTTCATCAAAATCCATTCATAACTTTTGGAGTATTGTTGCTAACACACTGTGAGAAGATAAGAGCCTTGGCTGAGGTATGCATTCTCAGATCATCAGCAAAATATAATGGGTTCCTCTCTAGCCCAAGAACCACCTCTGGTGAAAATTTCATCCAAATCCATCCAGTAGTCTTTGTGTAATCCTGCTGCACAAACACAAACAAAGCCCTTGGTGGAGGTATGCACTCTCAGATCATCACCAAAATCTAATCATCTGTTCCCCGTGCCATTGCACACCTTTCCTGAAAATTTCGTCAAAATCCATTCATAAGTTTTTGAGTTATGTTGGTAACAGGCAAACAGACAGACAGACAAACCCCGGTAAAAACATTACCTCCTTGGCGGAAGTAATAAAAATAATTAAGACTTACAATGAAAGTAATTCAATTTCTTAATTTGGTGAAGATTCTGTTGTCCAGGTGGGTAAGTATGCTGTATGAAAGCTCAGTCAAGTCAACTGGATTCAAGTATTTTTTACTTCTGAAATGTTTCAAAAGATTCAGAGATTCAAAGATTTTTATTTGTCAACACTATACGTACAGGACATAACAGGAAAATTGAAATGCCATTTCTGTCTCTCTTAGTGGTGTGCATAATATCACTCTATAAATTCAAGAAATCTCTGTGTGTCAGTGTGTCACGATCATAAGAGTCACTAAAAGATCATAGGACCGCCTATGATGTTCCTATGATGTCTCCATGATGTCCTATGATGTTCCTATGATCTCAGGCATCATAGGACTTGCTATGCTATTATCAAAGATCATAGGACTCACTATGACATCATCAAAGATCAAAGGCAGGCATCACTTACGATCATAGGACTCGCTATGACATCATCAAAGATCATAGGACTCACTATGACATCATCAAAGATCAAAGGCAGGCATTACTTACGATCATAGGACTCGCTATGACATCATCAAAGATCATAGGACTCACTATGACATCATCAAAGATCAAAGACAGTCATCACTCACGATCATAGGACTCACTATGACATCATCAAAGATCATAGGACTCACTATGACATCATCAAAGATCAAAGGCAGGCATCACTTACGATCATAGGACTCGCTATGACATCATCAAAGATCATAGGACTTGCTATGACATCAAAGATCAAAGGCAGGCATCACTCACAATCATTGGACTTGCTATCATCAAAGATCATAGGGCTCTCTATGACGCAATCAAAGATCAAAGGCAGGCATCACTGAATGAATGCTGACGTTCTTGCTTACACCTGCTTTCTATGGGCATGGAGAAATACATGCTTATACTTGGTTTCTACGGGCATGCACGGGTATGAACGGGCATGCACAGATAGGCACTAGTATAAGAGAAGAAAGAATAAGGATGAAAAACAACAACAGCAGACTATGTACAGTAATGCTACCCATCTTCTTCTTTTAGATTTGATTGGCGGTTGGCAACCAGCTTACAGGTGCATTACCGCCACTGACTTCTTCTTCTTCTTCTTCTTTTATCACTCTATATCTTTGTATAAGGAGTTCTGAACAACTCCCTATGTGCGAAAAACTTATCCATCCCGGACTGTGTCCGAGGTGCGACAGTACAAATCACTCTATCTCTCTATATATAATTCAAGAAATCTCTGTCTGTCTGTCTGTCTGTCTGTCTGTCTGTCTGTCTGTCACGATCATAGGACTCACTACAAGATCATAGGACTTGCTATGACATCATCAAAGATCAAAGGCAGGCATCACTCCCGATCATAGGATTTGCTATGACATCATCAATGATCATAGGACTTGCTATGACATCATCAAAGATCAAAGGACTCGCTATGACATCTTCAAAGATCAACAGCAGGCGTCACTGAACAGGTGGTGATGTGCTTGCTTACACCTGCTTTCTATGGGCATGCAGAAATACTTGCTTATATTTGGTTTCTATGGGCATGCACAGGTATGGACGGGCATGCACAGGTATGCACTGGTCATCATCATATGATTCAAGAAATCTCTGTGTGTGTCTGTCTGTGTGTCATGACCATAGGACTCGCTGAAAGATCATAGGCCCACCTATGATGTTCCTATGATATCTGCATGATGTCCTATGATGTTCCTATGTATATAACAAAATCTACCTACGGGTACAAATAAGTAACAAAAAAAAAAAAGACTCCTTATGTGCGAAAAAATTATCCGTCCTTGGACTGCATCACTCACGATCATAGGACACGCTATGACATCATCAAAGAGCAAAGGCAGGCATCACTCACACTCACTTACAATCATAGGACATCAAAGATCAAAGACATGCGTCACACACAATCATAGGACTCGCTATGACATCATCAAAGATCAAACGCAGGCATCACTCACGATCATATGACTCACAATGACATCAGCAAAGATCATAGGACTCGCTATGACATCATCAAAGCTCAAATGCAGGTATCATAGGAGTCACTACGACATCATCAAAGATCATAGGACTCACTATGACATCATCAAACATCAAAGGCAGTCATCACACGATCACAAGGACTCACTATGACATCATCAAAGATCAAAGGCAGTCATCACTCACGATCATAGGACTTGCTATGACATCATCAAAGTTCATAAGACTCGCTATGACACATCAAAGATTAAAGACAGGCATCACTGAACAAGTGCTGATGTGCTTGCTTACACCCTTGCTTACACCTGCTTTCTACGGGCATGCAGAAATACTTGCTTAGGGATGCGGAAGAGGACAGCTCCTGAAAATCTGGAAGAAGTGGATATAATTCAGCTAGGAGGAATGGAGGTGGGAAGTGGGGAAGAGGAAGTTTGGAGCATGGTGGAGTCTAAAAGAAGCAAACGTAGACGTCAAGAAACTCAATCAAGGCCGTTATCAAGTGCTGAGGATGAACGATCCTGGAATGAACAGAAGGAGTGGAAAGTAATCATTAAACTTACTCAGGAAGGGACATCGTTTCGTGAGTGGAACCGAATTAAGCTCACAAATACAATTAATGGGTTACTTGGAGAAGTTTTTAATGCAAGGGTTCTTCATAGTGGTTCGTTGCTGGTTACTTGTAAAGATAGTGTTCAACAAGGAAAAGCAATCAGAGTCACTAAGATGGAGGGAAAAATGTGCAGTGTTCAGCAATGGAAGGAAATAAGGCAATGAGAGGAGTGATATCAGGCATTTCAACGGCTGTCTCAACTGATGAAATAATGAGGAACTTAACTGGAGCAAAAATGACAGAGGTACGGAGATTGAAAGCTAATAGAAATGGCGAAAAATGTGATAGTCTCTCAGTAATGTTAAAATTTGATGAAATAAGACTGCCAAGTAAGGTGTATATTGGCTACATGAGCTATGAAGTCAGACTTTACGTTCCTCCTCCACTCAGATGTTTCAAATGTCAAAAGTTTGGTCATGTAGCAGCGATATGCAAAGGTAGACAACGATGTGCCAGATGCTCCGGTGAACATGAATATGGAAAGTGTGAAAAAGGAGCCAAATCAAAGTGCTGTAACTGCAGTGGTGAACATAGGTCTGCATATTGAGGTTGTGAAGCCAGCAAAAGAGCATCAGAACTTCAACAGATAAAAGTCTTCCAGGGATTAACATATGCAGAACCTGCAAAAAAGGTGCCAGCTAAAAAACGTGGGAGTGGGCTCCAGCAGGGAAAGTGTGCAGACTTGCAGTGCATGCAGTAGAGTTAAGTAAGATACAGTACTCTGGTTTTGAAGGAAAATAATTTTGTCTTATTTGTGGCAGATGTGATAAACTGCACTGCACAGACTTCCAAGAAAACAAAAAAAATCAAAATCATTGTGAAAGCAGCAGAAAAATTTCTCGGCATTAAGGGGTTACATTGGGAAGCAGTTGAGGACTTGTTAAGTGGGGGATCTTTAAGTTCAAAGACATCATGGGCTGGTGGATCAACCGCCAATCAAGTCTAAAAGAAGAAGAATGAGATGAGACGCAGATACGGGCTACAGAGACTGAGGAAATGTCACAAAGTGATGAGGAAAACATCACAAAGCTATGAGGAAAACGTCATAAAGCTATGAGGAAGATTCTCTCTTTCGACACCTTAAAGCAGGCACATTATCACACAGACCCTGGATATGCTTTATTCATTGATTATGGCACGAGCAAAAAACCTGTTGGCAGATATATGTCATTAAGCAATCATATTTATGCATTTCTTTTATTCATTGATGCATATTTACAGGCAAAAATTCTCATGCTGGCCCCTTTGCTTGGCAACCTTCAACATAGCTTTTATCACTGAATTAAGACACAGCAAAATGGATAAATTCAGTTCAATTCAACTTTATTTATATAGCACCATTACACAACAACAGTCATCTCATAGCACTTTCAACTGTAGGGGAACCCCCACAGTTGCAGAAAGACCCCAGCAATCAGGCGATCCCCTGTAAGCAAGCGCTTGGCCATGGTTGAGAGGAAAAACTCCCTTTTAACAGGAAGAAACCTCCAGCAGAACCAGGCTCAGGGAGGGGCAATCATCTACTGCAACTGGCTGGGGGGTGAGGGGATAGAGAAGATGAAAAGAACAGACATGTAGAGAGCAAACAGCACGATGGGGACTCAATCTATGGGAGAGAACAAACAGATGTTAATGACCAGCAAAAAAAAAAAAAAATTCATTGAGAGTGAAGAAAGGAGTGAGGCGCAGTGCATTATTGGAGGTCCCCCGGCTGACTAAACCTATTAGCAGCATAACTAAGGGAGGGTTCGGAACCACATGATCCCTCCCTAATTGTAGGCTATATCAAAAAGGAAGGTTTTAACCCTATTCTTAAAAACAGAGATCGAGTCTGACTCCCGAATCCAGATTGGCAGCTGGTTCCACAGGAGAGGAACTTGATAACTGAAGGCTCTGCCTCCCATTGTACTTTTGGAGATTCTAGGTATTACAAGTAATCCTGCATTTTGGGAGCGTAGTGCTCCGTTAGGATAATACGGTAGTATCAGATCTTTTAAATAAAAAGGGGCCTGATTATTTAGAGCTTTGTAAGTAAGAAGAAGGATTTTAAACTTAATTCTAAACTCTATGGGAAGCCAATGAAGGGAGGCCAGAACCGGAGAGATATGAGCTCTCTTTCTAGTACCTGTTAAAACTCTTGCTGCAGCATTTTGGATCAGCTGAAGACTTTTTAAAGATGTTTTAGGACAACCTGATAATAAAGAATTACAATAATCTAATCTAGAGCTAACAAAAGTGTGGATCAGTTTCTCAGCATCACTCTGAGACAAGATGCTCCTAATCTTGGCAATATTACGCAAATGATAGAAGGCAGTCTTAGAAACAAATTTAATATGTGAATTGAAAGACAGATCTTGATCAAAAATAATTTCAAGGTTCCTCATAGAGCTATTAAGAGAAAGAGTAACTGCATCCAAACTGAAAGTTTGATTTGGAAAGGTATTTCTAAGGTTTTTTGGACCAACAAGAATGACTTCAGTCTTATCTGAATTTAATAGCAGGAAATTACAAGTCATCCAAGCTTTGATTTCCTTAAGACAGGCTTCTAACTTGGCTAATTGATTACTATCATCTGGCTTCACTGACAGGTATAATTGTGTGTCATCTGCATAACAATGAAAATGTATACAGTGCTTTCTAATAATGTTGCCTAATGGAAGCATATATAAACTAAAAAGAGTAGGGCCTAGCAAATGAGCAGAGCAAAACATGATAAATGATAAATGAGCAAAGCAAAACATTTCAAGTCAGAAGATATTAGATAGATAGATAGATAGATACTTTATTTCGAACAAAAAAGTAAAAAAAACAAACAAAACAAAACAAATGACAAGTGCGACAAAGTGACAGTATACAGTGCTCGAAAGGGAGAAGGAAGAAGTGAACACTTATTAACTCCAACTCCTCTTTTCCATAAATACAACCCATGGGAAATATATTCAATTTACCACATTTAAGACCCCAAGTAAACAATTAACTATATTTTGTACATATCAACATTGACACCCATCCATCCCAACATACATACAGTCCATACATCAATACCAGCCCCAAACAACACAGATATACACAGCACTGTCCCACCCACCATTCCATAGTGTCCCAGAGTGAGCATAGTGAATCGTACATATAAATACTACCCTTCTAACATATATTCTTTAAGCAAATAATGTTTATACCTATTTTTGAATTGATTTCTGTTTGTACATAGTTTCAGTTCCAGCTCCAGACTGTTCCACAAATCCACACCACAGACAGATATGCACATACTTTTCTTAGTTGTTCTTATCTTAGGTTTTGTAAAGTTTAAGTCTCCTCTCAAATTATAATCATTGCCTCTTTTTTTGAATATTTTTTGTATATTAGTTGGGAGTTGATTATTAATTGCCCTGTACATGACTTGTGCTGTCTTAAATTTAACTAAATCCATGAACTTTATGACATGTGACTTTAAAAACAACGAATTGGTATGATCTCTATATCCTACATTATTTATTATCCTTATAGCTTTTTTTTTGTAATGTGCATATTGGCTGTTGGTTGGTCTTGTAGGTGTTTCCCCAGACTTCTACACAGTAGTTAAGATAAGGTAGAAACAGTGAATTGTACAGTAAGAACAATGATTTATAGTCCAAGATGTTTCTTGTCTTCCCCAGTATCCCTATACATTTTGCCAACTTGGCCTGGATGTGACTGATGTGAGGTTTCCAGCAGATTTTATTGTCTAGCGTCACCCCCAGAAACTTATTTTCCTGTACTGTTTCTATTCTGGTATCATCTATCGTTACCATTATTTCATGATTTATTTTATAATTTCCAAACAACATAATCTTTGTTTTTTTTTTCAGATTTAGAGATAATTTATTTTTGTTGAACCACTGCGTTAACCTTTTCATTTCAGTTGTGACCACCTCTAAAACCTGCTGCAAATTCTCACCAGTGCAAAGGATATTTGTGTCATCCGCAAACAAAATAAATTTCAGAATTTTTGATACTTGGCATACAGTATGTCATTTATATACAAGATAAAGAGTTTGGGTCCCAAAACTGACCCCTGGAGCAAACCACAAGTGATGTCCATGAAGGGTGATTTGTACTCACCAATTTGTACAAATTGTTGTCTGTTACTTAAATAACTTTCCACCCAACTCAGTCCGACCCCTCTTATCCCATGCTTTTCCAATTTCCTCAGTAGAATTCTGTGGTCAGTGGTGTCAAAAGCTTTCTTTAAATCTATAAATACTCCTACAGCAAACTTTTTTTTATCTATACAACTAGTAATTTCTTCTATAAGTTCGATCAGTGCCAAAGATGTTGATTTATCTGCTCTAAAACCATACTGGCTGTCTGTAAGGAGGTTGTGTTTTTCAATGAAATCATCCAGTCTCTTAGTGAAGATTTTTTCAAGTATTTTGGAGAATTGTGAGAGTAAAGAGACCAGCCTGTAATTTGTGAAATAATGACTGTCTCCTGTTTTATATAGTGGTATTACTTTTGCTATTTTCATTTTGTTTGGAAATTTACCAGTTTGAAATGACAGGTTACAGATGTGGGTGAGTGGTTTAACAATTCCTTCAATTCCTTTTTTCACTATTGTCATGTCAATTTCATTCCAGTCCGTTGATTTTTTGTTCTTAAATTTACTCACAGTCTCGATAATTTCCTTTTTAGTAACTGCACCCAAAAAGATTGTGTTTGGATTTCTATCTTCTATTTCATTTACAGAACCACTGTTTGTTTCTGGTGTCACTATTGATTTTGCTAATTCAGGACCAATGTTTACAAAAAATTTATTGAAACCACTAACCACATCCTCCATATTATTTATCAAATTGTCATTTTCAATAAAACATTCTGGATAATTAGCATTCTTAGGTCGGTTACTAATAATCCCATTGAGTACTTGCCATATTCCTCTTAAGTTATTCTTATTATCCTCTAATATTCTGTTGTAGTATTCTTTCTTACAAGTCCTCATTATATTAGTAAGCTTGTTTTTATATCTTTTATATTTGATCTCAGCCTCTTCCATTCTGCACTTAATGAATTGTTTATATAATGTATTCTTCTTTTTACATGCATTTAGTACCCCGTTGGTGACCCAAGGAATATTTTTGTTTTGTTGTTTGTCACTGTATTGTTTTATAGGACAGTTTTTATTGTACAATGATTGAAATATTTGTAAAAAATTTATCATATGCTTCATTTATATAATTTTCATCACAAACTATCTTCCAGTCTTGTTTTAATAATTCCTTTGCAAGTAAATACATAGATTCTTCAGTTCTTATTCTTGTCACGACTTGCCGCTCATCAGCGGCTTCAGCTGTGTGCACACCTGCGCCTCGTCAGCAGCGAGCTATTTAACCCACTCGGCCCAGTGCTGCGGTCTGGAGCCGTCTGTTCTCGTTGGTACTTCCAAAGCTTCTGAATCAACCTCAGATCACCAGCAAGATTACTACGACACGTAAGCATCCCTTACCTTGTCTCCAAAGTTCTTCACCCCTGTGCACAGGTGGACTCCCCGGCGGCGGATTCCCCCCGTCATCGCCAACTCATCTCCACCATCCACGCAGGCCCTGCAGGATGCTGTCTCCCGGGCTCATCACTTGCCAACGCCAGCCACCTGTTCCTGCAAGTAAGCAACACTCTGACTATTATCCCTGTCTCGGTGTGGTGCCCGCTACCCTTGTCCTCTGCTTTCTCTCCATAGGGTTGTCCGGCTGAATGGCGCGCTGCTCTGCTGCCTGCGCATCGGCGTTCACCCCAGCACATACACATACCGCATACATCCATTCATACACACCTGCCTGTTGAATAAAGCTGTTAAATCTATCCTGAGCCTGCGTGCGTGTTTCCTGGGCCAGACATTATGTCAGTATGGCTCCAGCAAAGCGGCCCAGCAGACAGCGGGCTCGCACGCCGTCTTTCCACCCTCGAGGCTCGGGTGGATTTAATAGCCCATCAACAGCAGGTGATCCTAAACCAGTTGGTAAACATAACTCACCGGTTAGACCGCCTGGACCCCCAGCAGGCGTTCCCCCCGGCTCGCCAGGGTGGGCCAACTCCTGTCGCTCCGATGCCCGGTCAGTCTACCTCGGGAACGCCAACCCGACTCACACCGATCCCAACTCCCGCCCGCTTCAGCGGAAAGCTCGGCGGGGCGCCGGGGTTTATTATGCAGTGTGAGTCAGTGTTTCTGCGCGTTCCCGGGGATTTTCCCTCAGACCATAGCCGAATTGGCTACATTGGAAATCTCTTGGAGGGGCGAGCGCTAACTTGGGCTTACGCCGTAATGGCGAAGCCCAGTTACGCGAACCTCTCCTATAGCCAGTTTGTGCAGAGCTTTCTCGAGGTCTTCGATCACTCCCGGCGCAATAGCGTCCTAACTAACGGGCTCCTTGCTCTTCAACAGGGAAGCCGGCCAGCGGCGGACTATGCTATCGACTTCCGGGTTGCAGCGGAGGAGGTTGGCTGGGATGAGGCCGCACTCTGTGGCATCTTCCTCCGCAGCCTCAGCTCGGATCTGAGGGATGAATTGGCCGGTCGGGATCTTCCGGAGACACTGGCGGAGTTGATTTCCACCGCCATTAGTTTAGACAATAGGCTGCGTGAACGGTCCACCGAGCGGAAGTTTAGCAGCCGCTCGCATGGAGGCTCCGTCCGCACGCCTCAAGACCGCCCCCTGGCGTTACCTCCACCGGAGCCCTCCGAGGAATCGGAGGCGATGGTGGTAGGCCGGTCAAAGCTCCCCCTAGCGGAGAAACAACGCCGCCGGAAGTTGGGTCTCTGCATGTATTGCGGAGGAGGCCAACATTCCGTGGAGCATTGTCCGGAAAAGCCAAACGGGGAGGTCCGCAAGTCACTGTAGGGGGCCTCGCGGACTCTAACCGGTCAAATCCCCTCACAAGTCTGTCCTTGCCCATCCGATTTTGTCACAACGCCACGGGGCATCTCACACATGCACTGGTGGACTCAGGAGCAGAGCAGAGCTTCATTTCAAAGAGCCTGGCAACCCAATTGGGCATTCCCTGCCACCCTCTGGCCGCTCCTCTCAGCCTGATCACCCTCTCCCGTGCACCCCTCGGCCAAGTGACTCATCGCACGCAACCAGTCCCAGTAATAATTTCGGGTAACCACCGAGAGGAACTCACCCTCTACGTCCTGTCCTCCTCTGTGACGCCTGTTATCCTTGGGTATTCAGAATCAGAATCAGAATCAGAAAAAGATTTATTGCCAAGTACATTAACAGATACTGATAACAGGACTCTGATAACAGCTCACTGATAACATACGAGGGATTTGACTTGACACAGAAAATGAACCTGCATTTCCGGTGACATGGCATGCATCTGAAACGCGCCTGCCAACAGGAGGGTACAGGTAGCATAAGAAATAATACAATGGGAAGGAGCAAAAAAATCATTGATTTCAGAATAGTGGTCATGAATGATCAATATTATGATTACAAAGAAAAAAAAAAGCCCTCAATGCACACTCAGCAGACCAAAAGAGTTCACAGGACACAAAGAGAGCAGTGAGTGAATCATCTTGTTGTCAGTTTGTGGATCAATATGAATGTAATGTTGAAGCAAGTGTTGTATCAGTAAGAACAACAAGGACACTTTGGCAGGAGATGTTTTGTCTGGCTACTGGCAATTGTCCTTGGCAATTGTCCATGCAGCTGCTGTCCGAAGGCCATGTGCTCAGTGTTTTGAAAAACAGAGACTGCAGATGATCAGGAGGATTTTTGTAAGGGAAATTGAGCCAAATAGAACTGATCACAGAGAAAGAACTTTATATTCTTCTGCAGATTCAGTACTTAATCCTTCATTCCTGGTTGCGTCTGCATTGGCAGACAGGAAAGATCGCCGCCTGGAGTTCGTTCTGCATGGGCACCTGCTTACAGTCCGCAGCCTGCGCCCCGTCTTCTCCTCCCCCGGTTAAGGACGCCACGCCTCCGGATCTCACCTTGGTGCCCTCGGAGTTCCACGATCTGGGCCTCGTCTTCAGCAAATCCAGGGTGATGTCCCTTCCTCCTCATCGGCCCTACGATTGTGCCATCAACCTCCGCCCGGGGGCTCCTCTGCCGTCGGGCCGTCTTTACAGCCTGTCAGCGCCGGAGCAGGAAGCGATGGACAGCTACATCAAGGAGTCTCTCAGCGCAGGTATCATCTGCCCCTCCTCATCTCCGCTCGGTGCTGGATTCTTCTTCGTGTCGAAGAAGGATGGGTCCTTCCGCCCGTGTATCGACTTCCGGGCATTGAATGACATCACGGAGAAGGACCGTTATACCCTGCCGCTGATGGACACTGCCTTCCACTCCCTGCAGGGGGCAACCTGGTTCACCAAATTGGATCTCCGCAGTGCATACCATCTCATCCGGATCAGGGAGGGGGATGAGTGGAAGACAGCATTTAGAACACCAAGTGGGCATTTTGAATACCTGGTAATGCCCTTTGGTCTGACCAACGCCCCTGCCATTTTTCAGCGCCTTATCAACGACATCCTGCGTGATTTCCTGGGCCTCTTCGTGTTCGTGTACCTGGATGACATCCTCATCTTCTCCAGGTCACGAGAAGAACATCAGGTGCACGTGAGGCGGGTCCTGCAGCAGCTGCTGGAGAACAGGTTGTATGTAAAGGCTGAAAAGTGTGAGTTTTACGCCAAGACCACCTCCTTAGGCTTTGTGATCTCACACAACCAGGTCCTACCCGACCCCGCTAAGGTTAAAGCGGTGGTGGATTGGCCCACGCCGACCTCCAGGAAGCAGGTCCAGCAATTCCTTGGGTTCGCCAATTTCTACCGCCGTTTTGTACCCAACTTCGGTGCCATCGCTGCCCCGCTGCCCCGTCTCACATCGCCTAAGAACACCTTCTGCTGGACTGAAGAGGTCGCTGCGGCGTTCCAGGCGCTGAAGACGGAGTTCTCCTCCTCCCGGGTCCTGACCCAGGTTGACCTTGCGCTGCAGTGTCTGGTGGAGGTTGACGCGTCTGATACGGGGGTGGGGGCGGTGCTGTCCCAGCAATCACCCACCGATGGGGCCAAACGACCCTGTGCCTTCTTCTCACAGCTCCTGTCCCCGGCCGAGCGGAACTACGACGTTGAGGACAGGGAGCTTCTCGCCATCAAGCTCGCCCTGCAGGAGTGGCGCCACTGGCTGGAGGGGGCTGCTTTACCATTCGTGGTGCTGACGGACCATAAGAACTTGGAGTATCTTCGATCTGCTAGACGTCTGAATGCCCGCCAGGCGCGCTGGTCCCTGTTCTTTGCCCGGTTCCACTTCACCATAACCTATCGCCCCGGCTCTAAGAACGTCCTACCCGATGCCCTCTCCAGGCAGTTTGCCCCTGAGACATCGGAGGAGCCGGGCCACCCCATCCTGCACAGTTCGTGTGTGGTAGGAGCGATTTCCTGGTCCATCAGGGACAAGATCCGGAGGGCGCAGGAGACTGAACCGGACCCTGGCGGCGTACCAGAGGGAAGGGTGTTCGTTCCATCTTCTGTCCGGGGGGAGGTCATCCATTGGGTCCACACCTCCAAGCTCGCCTGTCACCCTGGTGTATCTCGGCTTGTGGATCTCCTCCAGCGCTCCTTCTGGTGGCCGGGTCTGCAGAAGGATGCCGCCAACTACGTCTGGGCGTGCCCTGTGTGTGCCACTGCCAAGTCAGGTAATTCTCCTCCCGCGGGTTTGATCTAGCCTCTGCCGACCCCTGGCAGACCCTGGTCCCATATAGCCCTCGACTTTGTCACTGGTCTCCCCACTTCCAACTCCTATAACGCTGTGCTGACCATCGTGGACCGGTTCTCCAAGGCCGCCCACTTCGTGCCTCTTTGGGGTCTTCCAACGGTACAGGAGACAGAGGACCTCTTGGTTCAGCACGTGGTCAGGCTACACGGGATACCGGTGGATGTCGTCTCGGATCGGGGTCCCCAGTTTGTCTCTGAGGTTTGGAGGTGTTTTTGCAACACCCTGGGGGCCACAGTTAGCCTCTCCTCCGGTCACCACCCGCAATCCAACGGGCAGTGTGAGCGGGCCAACCAGGAGTTGGAAGCTACCCTGCGCTGCGTCACTTCGTCTAACCCGTCTTCCTGGAGCACGCACCTGTCTTGGGTAGAGTACGCCCACAACACTGCTCGGTCTTCTGCTATAGGGATGTCTCCCTTCAAGGCGTCCCTGGGCTATGATCCACCTTTGTTCCCGGAGCAGGAGGCGGAGCTGGCGGTCCCTTCCATCCAGGCGCACCTGAGACGTTGTCAGGCTCTGTGGTCCCAGACACGGAATGCGCTCTTACGCACGGCGGCGCGCAACAGCACCATGGCTAACCGTCACAGGAGACCGGCCCCTGCCTACCAGGTGGGTCAACAGGTCTGGTTGGCCACTCAGGATTTCCACCTCAAGGGAGAGAAGAGGAAGTTGGCCCCACGCTTTGTTGGTCCCCACACCATTTCTAAAATTGTTAACCCGGTGGCTGTGCGTCTGGCCCTCCCCCCCTCCCTTCGCATTTGCCCTACCTTCCATGTTTCTAGAATCAAGGCCTATGTCTCCGACCCCCTCTGCCCCCCGCCCGCAGCGCCGCCCGCGCCTATGATGATCGACGGCCACCCGGCCTGGAGAGTCGCCTCCTTCCTGGACTCCCGGCGCCGGGGGCGCGGGCTGCAGTACTTGGTGGACTGGGAGGGATTCGGTCCGGAATGGAGGTCCTGGATGCCCTCTTCTTGGGTGTTAGACAAAAGCCTCATCACGGAGTTCCATCGGGCACATCCGGACAAACCAGCGCCAGGAGGTGCTGCTAGGGGGGGGGAGTACTGTCACGACTCGCCGCTCATCAGCGGCTTCAGCTGCGCGCACACCTGCGCCTTGTCAGCAGCGGGCTATTTAGCCCACTCGGCCCAGTGCTGCGGTCTGTTCTCGTCGGTACTTCCAAAGCTCGTGAATCAACCTCAGATCACCAGCAAGATTACTACGACACGTAAGCATCCCTTACCTTGTTTCCAAAGTTCTTCACCCCTGTGCACAGGTGGACTCCCCGGCGGCGGATTCCCCCCGTCATCGCCAACTCATCTCCACCATCCACGCAGGCCCTGCAGGACGCTGTCTCCCGGGCTCATCACTTGCCAACGCCAGCCACCTGTTCCTGCAAGTAAGCAACACTCTGACTATTATCCCTGTCTCGGTGTGGTGCCCGTTACCCTTGTCCTCTGCTTTCTCTCCATAGGGTTGTCCGGCTGAACGGCGCGCTGCTCTGCTGCCTGCGCATCGGCGTTCACCCCAGCACATACACATACCACATACATCCATTCATACACACCTGCCTGTTGAATAAAGCTGTTAAATCTATCCTGAGCCTGCGTGCGTGTTTCCTGGGTCAGACATTATGTCAATTCTTTTATATTTAATATTTTTGGTATACTTTTTCTTCCTATAATCACATTGATAGACAACAAAAATCGGCAGGTGGTCACTGATATCAATCAATAAAAGCCCACTCATGATATTATTTTCCATAATGTTTGTGAATATGTTATCTATTAGTGTGGCACTGTGTGATGTGATTCTGCTAGGTCTGGTGATTGTTGGATGTAAGCCCATACTGTACATTGTGGTGATAAATTCTTCTGTCAAACTATGTTGTTTTGAATTCATAAGATCTACACTCACCGGCCACTTTATTAGGTACACCTGTCCAACTGCTCGTTAACACTTAATTTCTAATCAGCCAATCACATGGCGGCAACTCAGTGCATTTAGGCATGTAGACATGGTCAAGACAATCTCCTGCAGTTCAAACCGAGCATCAGTATGGGGAAGAAAGGTGATTTGAGTGACTTTGAACGTGGCATGGTTGTTGGTGCCAGAAGGGCTGGTCTGAGTATTTCAGAAACTGCTGATCTACTGGGATTTTCACGCACAACCATCTCTAGGGTTTACAGAGAATGGTCCGAAAAAGAAAAAATATCCAGTGAGCGGCAGTTCTGTGGGCGGAAATGCCTTGTTGATGCCAGAGGTCAGAGGAGAATGGCCAGACTGGTTCGAGCTGATAGAAAGGCAACAGTGACTCAAATAACCACCCGTTACAACCAAGGTAGGCAGAAGAGCATCTCTGAACGCACAGTACATCGAACTTTGAGGCAGATGGGCTACAGCAGCAGAAGACCACGCCGGGTGCCACTCCTTTCAGCTAAGAACAGGAAACTGAGGCTACAATTTGCACAAGCTCATCGAAATTGGACAATAGAAGATTGGAAAAACGTTGCCTGGTCTGATGAGTCTCGATTTCTGCTGCGACATTCGGATGGTAGGGTCAGAATTTGGCGTCAACAACATGAAAGCATGGATCCATCCTGCCTTGTATCAATGGTTCAGGCTGGTGGTGGTGGTGTAATGGTGTGGGGAATATTTTCTTGGCACTCTTTGGGCCCCTTGGTACCAATTGAGCATCGTTGCAACGCTACAGCCTACCTGAGTATTGTTGCTGACCATGTCCATCCCTTTATGACCACAATGTACCCAACTTCTGATGGCTACTTTCAGCAGGATAATGCGCCATGTCATAAAGCTGGAATCATCTCAGACTGGTTTCTTGAACATGACAATGAGTTCACTGTACTCAAATGGCCTCCACAGTCACCAGATCTCAATCCAATAGAGCATCTTTGGGATGTGGTGGAACGGGAGATTGGCATCATGGATGTGCAGCCGACAAATCTGCGCCAACTGTGTGATGCCATCATGTCAATATGGACCAAACTCTCTGAGGAATGCTTCCAGCACCTTGTTGAATCTATGCCACGAAGAATTGAGGCAGTTCTGAAGGCAAAAGGGGGTCCAACCCGTTACTAGCATGGTGTACCTAATAAAGTGGCCGGTGAGTGTATATTGAAATCCCCACAGATGAACATAACTTTATGAGTTAGTTTTGCATACATTTTTTCCATCCAGTCCTTAAATAAGTCAATGTTTGATCCAGGTGTTCTATATACACAGCTCACGACCATATTCTTCACATTGTCCAGACAGATTTCTATTGTAATACATTCAAATAAATCATCCACAGTTACTGTCAAATTTTCAACAACCTTGTATTGCAAGGTCTTGTCAACATAAATTGCAACTCCTCCTTTTTTCACTTTTCTATTTATATAATTTAATTCATAGCCATCCAATGTAAAATTCACTCCTTTCTCTTCACTGAGCCACGTCTCTGATATTGCCACAATATTGAATGGCTCTTTAAACTGATGTAAATAATGTTTAATGTTATTAAAGTTGGCATAGAGACTTCTGCTGTTGAAGTGGATCATAGAAATATTGAAATCAGATGTGACCATTGTGTTAAACTGTCCATCCGTGTAGTAACTACAGTTATTATTGATGGAGGTAAATAAATTATTATCAGGGTCTATGTTATATTCTACGTCCTGTGGGTTGTGATCCGTATATTCAAAAACTTTCAGTTCCTGATGTTCCTGTTTCTTGATCTTTTGTTTCATGTAATTAAATGTCCTGTTGCAGATGAGTGTGATCCTTCAGTGTCCTACAGTTGTCTCTTGTTGCTGTTGACTCCAGTTCATAATGTTCATTGATATTTGTCCAGTTCCATAATATTTCGGATGTTAATGACCTTGGCTTCTTCAGGTGATCCATTTAATTTGATGTATATTTTACAGTTTGATGTCCAGGTGTTTTGAATCTTTTTCTGCTTTCTCATGTATCTAGCTTTTCTGGCTATTTCTGCGTTTTCTTTTGTGAGGAGCTCGTTTATGTAAATGTTCATTCCTTTCGGTTTCCTCCCTTGTTTTAGCAGCACAGTCTTGTGTTTTCTATTCACAAACCTCATGATTACAGCCGGTTTGTCGCTGCTTTTCCTGGGCAGAGGGTGGCAGGCCTCAATGGTGTTACAGTCCAGCTGGATTCATTTGGACTGCTGGAAGGCCGCCACTTGTTGTTCCGTGGATTCGTCTTCCAGCGCGTCGAGCCTCCCTCCGCTGTCCGCGGCCACCACCCGAGCATATGATCGGGGTTTAATGTGGAGCCCAGTGATGATCACGTCGTTCACCTGGGTGTACTGCTCCAGGTCCAACACTCTGCTCTCCAGATACGCCAGCCTCTTGTCCTTCTCGGCGTTCTGGATCCGCAGCGCTTTCACCTCCTCAAGCAGGCCCACGATGTTTTTTTGCTGCAGCTTAACAGCAGAAATCTCTTCAACCAAGAAGTTGAGCGATCTTTTAATATCAGCCACCTCCTCAGTCTGCTGAGCTTTCTTGGGACCCATGATCCCGGATGACGTATGTTGACTAAACAGGTACTGAACAGCTGTTTAGCTAGCTGAATGGTGGGCCGCTCCGCTCCACTCTCGTTTCCCAGTCCGTAGATGCCGTAGATGTCGTTATTGGCATCTTTAAGTCAGGCAGGGGTTGAAACTAAGATGTCCAGTCCTTAATCCAAATTCAGTTCTCAAAAGCCAAAAAAAAGTAGTCAAAAACCAGCACCAAAACACAGAAATCCACCGACTGACAGAATCTGACAGCAAGTTGACAGCAGGTTGACAGGAACCAGAAGTCAAAACATTTTATTACTGTCAATGTATGCTGTATCCGGGCCTCAAGACCTGCCGTACAACAGAGCTTTAAATCTTCACATCTATTCTGACTACATGACCACAAATAGCACAATATTTTGATGATACCTGTAAAAAAGCACAAGAAATAAGAAGGGGCCAGAGGTTACTAGCACATAGCTCACCATAGGGGGGTACCTTCAGCGCAACCCCTTTTCACGTAGATTCATATGCATGAGTGTGGTGTTGGATGTGTGTACAGTGGACAGAACAGTGGATTACAGAAAGACATAATATATACATTTCAAACAGCCTCTCCTTCACTGTCATTCCCCGATTCACAATGGTCATTGTTGTGGAGGAGAGACTTAGGCTCCACTTGGGAGTGGACTTGAGTCATCATCCTTTGGGCTGGCTCTTTAGACAGGGTCGTAACTATACATCTTTTCCAGCAGCATTCTCAGACATGGGATACAGCTGTAGCCCACTATGAGTATCACTGCTAGCGAGATGACTTTAATCAGAATTACTGAGCGCACTACTCCTGCCCAATGTCCAAAGATAGACTGCAGCCATGCAATAAACGCATCTTCTTCATAACCAGTATTTTGACCAAACTCAGTTCTCAGGCCTTCTAAAGCCTCTATACCACGTGTAATACTGCCACCTGGTCTCAGTTAAGCAGAATAGGTGACATCACTGCTATCTGCACTGACTATGCCAGCAACAGTCTGCAGTAGAGGTCAATTTGGCTCAACAGCTCTAGCACAATGAGTCACATGAATCCAATTACTGAGCTTTCGTCTTTTCCACACTTGTACTGCATGTGATATGGCCTTTATCACTTTAAAAGGTTCTTGCCACTTAGGTGAGTCCCAGTGTGGTCTCACTACTTTTTGCCACACCCATTTACTAGGTTCCAATGGGGCGGTGTCTCCTTGTTGAGAATGTCCAAAACCTGTTGAGAGAGCTTCAGATATTTTTTAGAGTCTTGATGTACTGTGTCAGTTCTACAGCTTAACCGTTCCTAGACGTCAAAAGTGAATCAACAAATAGTCCTTGCATCTTTCTCCCTGTTAGCAGCTCATGAGGAGTCAGGCAGAGCATCATGTTGGGGGTAGATGCAGTGCCACCAGCGCTAATGGAAACCTATGTCATGCCTGTCTCCATGCATTCTTTGGCTAGTATTCTTTTCAGTGTACCATTTGCTCTTTCAACTAGCCCTTGGGAGGATGGATGCACCACAGAACCAAACTTATGCCTTAAGCCTAAGGCGCATTCAAATTCCTTCAAATGTTTATTTGCAAAATGTCTGCCATTGTCTGATCTGATCACTCTTGAAAAACCATGCCTAGGAATCACTTCCTCAGTCAGCCATTTAATCACTTCCTTTGCACTTTCTGTTTTACATGCTTTAGCCTCAACCCATCTTGAAAATGTGTCCACACACACCAACAGATATCGGTAGCCTCTGCATCTGTTTTTTGGGCCCATGTCCGTAAAGTCAATCACAATGTCTTTCCATGGCCCTTCAGGGGCTGGAAAAACTCCCATAGAAGCCTTTAACATGTGTTTGGGATTGAACTTTAGGCATGCTTCACATTCAGAAACAACTACACTCACCGGCCACTTTATTAGGTACACCTGTCCAACTGCTCGTTAACACTTAATTTCTAATCAGCCAATCACATGGCGGCAACTCAGTGCATTTAGGCATGTAGACATGGTGAAGACAATCTCCTGCAGTTCAAACCGAGCATCAGTATGGGGAAGAAAGGTGATTTGAGTGACTTTGAACGTGGCATGGTTGTTGGTGCCAGAAGGGCTGGTCTGAGTATTTCAGAAACTGCTGATCTACTGGGATTTTCACGCACAACCATCTCTAGGGTTTACAGAGAATGGTCCGAAAAAGAAAAAATATCCAGTGAGCGGCAGTTCTGTGGGCGGAAATGCCTTGTTGATGCCAGAGGTCAGAGGAGAATGGCCAGACTGGTTCGAGCTGATAGAAAGGCAACAGTGACTCAAATAACCACCCGTTACAACCAAGGTAGGCAGAAGAGCATCTCTGAACGCACAGTACGTCGAACTTTGAGGCAGATGGGCTACAGCAGCAGAAGACCACGCCGGGTGCCACTTCTTTCAGCTAAGAACAGGAAACTGAGGCTACAATTTGCACAAGCTCATCGAAATTGGACAATAGAAGATTGGAAAAACGTTGCCTGGTCTGATGAGTCTCGATTTCTGCTGCGACATTCGGATGGTAGGGTCAGAATTTGGCGTCAACAACATGAAAGCATGGATCCATCCTGCCTTGTATCAATGGTTCAGGCTGGTGGTGGTGGTGTAATGGTGTGGGGAATATTTTCTTGGCACTCTTTGGGCCCCTTGGTACCAATTGAGCATCGTTGCAACGCTACAGCCTACCTGAGTATTGTTGCTGACCATGTCCATCCCTTTATGACCACAATGTACCCAACTTCTGATGGCTACTTTCAGCAGGATAATGCGCCATGTCATAAAGCTGGAATCATCTCAGACTGGTTTCTTGAACATGACAATGAGTTCACTGTACTCAAATGGCCTCCACAGTCACCAGATCTCAATCCAATAGAGCATCTTTGGGATGTGGTGGAACGGGAGATTCGCATCATGGATGTGCAGCCGACAAATCTGCGCCAACTGTGTGATGCCATCATGTCAATATGGACCAAACTGTCTGAGGAATGCTTCCAGCACCTTGTTGAATCTATGCCACGAAGAATTGAGGCAGTTCTGAAGGCAAAAGGGGGTCAAACCCGTTACTAGCATGGTGTACCTAATAAAGTGGCCAGTAGTTCTGCAACCTCGGCCAGATGTGGATGCCACCAATGTCCTTCAGTCAAAGCAGAAATTTTTGTTTTTGAGACATGGTCTTTCAAGTGTGCTTCTTTACATAGCAACAACAACACCTTAGCTGGGGCTACTAGCCTTCCGTCAGTTGATCTCCACAAACCTTCCTCATCCTTCTTTGCTCCTTTCTCTATCCACCTACTTTTTCTTCAGGACTTGCCTTCTCTTGTAGCTGCTTAATTTCCTCTGTGCCTAGTTTCATGTACGCCTGATCTTCTTTCTGTACCATCATACTTGCTTGAGTATCATAGCCACCTGCTTGCTTAGCAGCCAAATCAGCAGCTTCATTTCCTTTGGCTACAACAGCATTTCTTTTTTGATGTCCTTTGCACTTCAAAATTGCTACCCTCTTTGGCTGACCCATGGCCTCCAACAGCTCAACCATTTCAGTTAGGTGTCTAATCGGTGTGTTAATTGGAATGAGGAATCCTTTTCTTTACCAATGTGGCAAATCAGCATGTGCAGCCTGGTGAGCATAAGCTGATTCAGTGTATATGTTTGCCTCTTGTTGTTTTGCATATTGACATGCTTTAGTGAGAGCTACAATTTCAGCTTTTTGAGCAGAGGCACACTGGTCTACCATTCCTGCCTCTATAATTTGAAATACAACTGTCTCCTCATCATATTTTACAACTGCAAATGAAGCACTCAATGATCCATCTGTTTTCCTGTAGCAACATCCATCACAAAAAAGATTCAAATTTGAATGTTCAATTTCATTTGCTTAGAGATTTCGAACAGCTTTCATGTCTGTTTCCACAATTGCACAACAGTCATGAGGTTCACCTGTGAGCATGTCCTCTGCCATGTTTGTGCCTTCACTTATGTAAATGACATTTGGTGCTTGTAGTATTCTTTTCAACCTTTGTGTTCTTTTGGCTGAGAGTGTGAACAACACACTCTATAGATATGAAACTACATGCATTGCGTGCACAATCACAGTGTGTTGCATGGTAATGTGAGAAGTTTTCTCCAGTGCTTTGGCTATCGTGGCAACATGACGTGTGCACAATGGATGTCCTTTTTCTATGTTATCTAATGTTGAACTGTAGTACATTAGAAATGACCTTGATCCTATACCTTCCCCCTTCTGATACAGCACGGCATTTACAATTCCTTGCTGTTCAGAAATGTCTAAGTGAAATGGGGAAACGTAATCAGGTGGTTTGAGTGAACACGCATGTGACATCAGTTGTTTTAGTTCAATAAACACACCCTCGGCTGAAGTAGTCCATTGCAATGGTAATGTGAGACTTTTGTGTCCGGTTCTTTAAGAAGATCGCGCAGGGGTTGAATAAGCGCAATGTAATTTGGGACAAAATTTCTGCTGTATCCGGTAAGACCCAAAAATGACATCATTTCCCTCACAGTGTATGGTTTGGGGTGTGAGAGAATTGATGACCTTTGTGATGGAGACACCACAGAGTCGCCAAATGTGATTAGCCTGCCCAAATAATGAACTCTGGGACAACAACACTGTACCTTTTTGCGGCTTACTTTGTAGCCTTACTGGTAAAGATGTTTCAAGAGGATCTCCCTGGCTGAAAGCACAGAGGCAGCAGTAGGGCCTGCTAATAGCAGATCATCAACATACTGTAACAACAATGTACTGGGGGCAGGAATAAATCCTGCAAATTTTGATGCAGTATGTGATTAAAAATGGCTGATGAGTCAACAAAACCTTGTGGTAACCTGCTGCATGTGTACTGTTGACCCTGATAGGTGAATGCAAAAAGAAAAAAGCCTACTGTCTGCATGTAGAGGAATGCTGAAAAAAGCATTAGAAATGTCCACCACAGTAAAAAATTTGTGCTGTGGTGTAATGCTATTCAGGAGCAGGTAAGAATTTGGAACAGTGTAGTTTGTCATGGGCCATCCTGTAGTCCGTTTTGCCAGGCTTTTCTACAGGAAGAATTGATGTGTTTCATGGGGACTGTGTTGGCACTAGAACCCCTGCTTGGAGAAAACCCTGCATTGTTCCTGCTGTGCCTGTCTCCTTCTCTTTTGTGAGAGGATACTGTGCTCTCCATATTGGTTGAGCATGTGCTTTCAATGAGATTTTGACTGGTGAACAGGTAATCAGACCAACGTCTGCAGAGCCGTCTGACCACAGAGTGGGGGGCAGAGCATCCAAAAATGCACCAGAATCTGGATGGTCAGTGTTTTCTCTGCCATGTGTTCTATCTAGGTGCAATGTTTGTGGAGTGGCCTGAATTGTGACATTGCATGAGATGCGATAACAATCAGCAGATGGTGAGTAATGTAGGTCCCTACATTGTGTGACAACCCAGTCAGTCAACCTAAGACAGTTTTTCACCATTGGTCTCAGTGCCCTTGCCTCCTCCCCTGTGGACACTCCCAGCGTGACATGGGGTGCAGCAGTGTCCAAGAGGGCATACAGAGGCAACAAGTCTTTATCCAGATAAACTGCAGCAGTGACTCCTTGTGGACACACATAAATGTCTTTACACACCAAGTCCTGTACCCCCACCAAAGTGTCCCACTGATCGTCATACAGTTCCTGTTCATCATGTCAATAGTTCATTGTGCAGGGGAGTAGATCATGTGGGGGGTCATAAGGTCAAACAGAGTCGATCCATGGAGGCCATGAAATATATATGTCTACCAGTGGATTTTTGTTAGGGTTCACATCATTCAGCTGCAACCACCATACAGTTGCAAAAGAGGTTTGATCTTCCTCTGTGTCTGCTTCCTGTATTTGCAGCTGTGGAGCATTTAGGGAAGCAGACAAATCTGATGTGCACCGGAGCATAGTCCCATCTGGTAAACACACAACAGTTCCAGTAGAAGCAAAATAGATGTGTGCCCTCACTTTTAAAAGCACATCTCTTCCCAGAAGGTTTACAGGACAGTCTGGTAAATACAGAAAAGAGTGGACAAAATCCAGTCCAGCCAGTGAACAGTTCAGTGGTACTGTCCCAGAGATGCCAACCACCAATGTACAATTAGTGGAGAGCCATGTGTGATTGCTGAGACATCTGTGTCTGCTGTGGCTGATCTGACCACACCCCGGGTGCTGGAGGTGGGGTGGGTGTGTATGGGTACCAGTTACTCCCTCTTCCAGGGGCTGAAGCTGTACAGTGTCGAACCCAATGTCCTGACCTTCCACATTGATAACACGTTTGGTGGAGCAGTTGATGAAGCTGTACAGTCACGAGCCCAATGACCTCTTTTGCCACAACGCAGGCACGTGTCTCCTGGTGGGCATGATGGTCTCATGCCTCCCTTGTATGCACCTCTTCCATGCCCTCTTTGTGATGGGTGTAGATACCTTTGTTGGGGTGCCAACACAAAGGGCTCAGCCGGGACAGAACCAATAATGGCCTGAGGGGTTGTCACTGCAACGGCTGGAGCCTGTACAGTATTTTCTATGTTTTTTATCTTTGTTCATCACATCCCTAGTTGCCTTTAATTGGGCTATTATCAGCTGATTAGATCGAGCTGCTGTTTCTGTCTCTTTTTCATCTTGTTTTTTATTGTATTGTCTCACGTAGTGATGCACATGGGACAGCCATTCTGCTCAGGGGTGGGTGTTTAAACCCACAGCTGCTTCCAGAACGGCTCTAACAGGTTGTGGGACTGATGTCTGAACAACATTGCGGAATACCACCTGTGTAGTTGCGTTATTGCGTGGATTTTCTCCAGTCACATCAGTCCAAAGTGCCAAACACCTGTCTATATAGGCTCCTGCTTCCTCACCTTTTTTCATAGGAATGTCTGTTAGTTCAGCACTAGTGAGATCTACAGGGAACATTCCTCTTATTACAGCAAAAATGTTATGACTGTGTTGTCTAAATTGAGCCTCATCAGGCTCATTTGTTGTGCCAGCCTCTTCCTCTACTGTATATGTTTGAACACAGAGGCTGAAGTGTGAGGGGCTACTATTCTCCTGATATCTGCTAAACACAAACGGCAATCAACTGTGGCCCTCTGCATGGCTCTGATCCACAGGGATGCTCCTGAGATCAGTGCAGGCAATGTGTCTCAAATGCCTTTAAGGTCCTTGAAGGATCCTTTCAGAATATTGAGTCGCCCCAGTTTCTGTAGCTATTATGGGCATATGCTTATAATCAACTTTAGATATGGCACCTGATTGTAAACGTGTGCATTGAGGTGCTTTTTCAGTCAAATTTCCCATTGTCGACCCATAATTATCATATTTCCACTGTTTTTGTGTGCCTGTGGATGGTGATGCATTTCTGTCTGTGTAGTCAGTGATTTTCTTAGGGGTGTTTCCACAGAAACAGATAAATTTTGTGGACTAGCTCCCGCCGCTGCTAAAGATCTTTGTAATTTGTTCATTGCAGCCCCTAAATCATCCTTCCCATTTGCTGTTTCTAGTTTTGGTAAGGGGGTGAGGTGGCAGCTATCTCCAGTTTACTGGGGAACTCCTTCTCCTCCTCACTGTGAGAAAAGTGTTTGTGTTAATCTTGTGACTCTGTTGGTGTTAGTCCTCTTTTTTTTCTTCAGCTTTCCTTTCTTTTTAGCACTATGAATTGTGGGAAGAATCATAAGTTTTAAAGCGTATGATTTTTCTCTTTCATAGTTTCCTATAATGATATTTTATGCAACACCACAAGAAAAGCACAATTATCAAAAAAATCCTGTTGCCCCTTCTTATCATTATTATTAATGTTTTTACTTGTATTATGGGTAACCCCCACAACATACTGGGACAAGCAGAGCGCTCAGCTGGGGCAATTAACAGAGCAATGAGATATGTGTATTGAGATCAATAGGCAGCCTCGCTTTGTCTAGTTCAGGCGCCAGTATCCCGCTGTTATGTATGACTCAAATGCAAACGTTCATGCTTCCTGCTCTCACTGTGATGCAAATGTCCCATGCCTTTCATGTATTGTCTGTAACTGGGTATAAAAAGTGCATATGCTCTGTGGCTCTCTCTCACTGCTCATCTGACTAGACGCATCCACTGTCTGCTAGGAGAGCCTCCGGGCTCGCTCTGGCGCACATGCACAGCACCGGAGTGAGTCTGTGATGGTGGTATGAATAATAAACTCCCTCAAAAACTCTCAGTTCGCTGCATATTATTCTTCCGCCACACTGGTGACCCCGAGAAAGCACACGCTTTGTGCAGCAACCTTATGACCTGGACATCCACGCTGGAACCGGCCGAGGGACACAAAGATCGTCTCCTCCCTCTCACCGCTCCAACGCATCTGCATGAGCCCGAGGGACAGAGATCACCTACTCCCTCTCATCGCTTGTCCGCATCGACACGAGCCCGAGGGACAGAGATCGCCTACTCCCTCTCACCGCTCCAACGCATCTGCACGAGCCCGAGGGACAGAGATCGTCTCCTTCCTCTCACCGCTCCAATGCACCACGAGCGCACGACGCAACAGCTCAACAGGGATGACCATCGGCGCCGACGACGCTGATCTCCATCAAGCTCCCTGACCCTGACTCGCCTCTCAACAGCGGACCACCCACGCACCGAACCCCCGCGCGCACACCGGGGGGTTACAAGGACAGCGCACCACGCACGGGACATTAACGGCTCCACAGACCGCCATCGTCCTTCGCCGCTGTACACAGAACCTTCAGGGCTGCTCACACACCTGAAGCACGCACGCAGCTCGCTCACAGGATTTTGTACGGGTCTCAGCCACGGCGCACAAGGGAATTCAGCCGTCAGCTGTCCCCGAGGGCTTTAGGACTGCGCGCACACCTAAAGTCAACACGCCAAGTCCCTCACACTGCTGCAGCTCCTTTTTTCTTCATGACCGCGAGAGGAGTCAGAGACTAATTTTTCTTCTTACAGCTGCTGTGGACCTCCGCACGTTCAACGGGACAGCCCCTCAACATCGCGGATCCACAGGCAATTTTTGCGCGGCTCAGACAATTTCGCTGTCCCGGGCCGGCACTGGCTACCCCCGCCCCCCTCCCTCCACCGCTGCCTGCAGCGAGCTTCCTCCGCAGCTCGCTCCCAAAGCCGGACTATCGAGGCCTCAGCTTCCCGCTGAGCCCTCTGGGGGGGAGTGTATGGGTAACCCCCACAACATACTGGGACAAGCAGAGCGCTCAGCTGGGGCAATTAGCAGAGCAATGAGATGTGTGTATTGAGATCAATAGGCAGCCTCGCTTTGTCTAGTTCAGGCGCCAGTATCCCGCTGTTATGTATGACTCAAATGCAAACGTTCATGCTTCCTGCTCTCACTGTGATGCAAATGTCCCATGCCTTTCATGTATTGTCTGTAACTGGGTATAAAAACTGCATATGCTCTGTGGCTCTCTCTCACTGCTCATCTGACTAGACGCATCCACTGTCTGCTAGGAGAGCCTCCGGGCTCGCTCTGGCGCGCATGCTCGGCACCGGAGTGAGTCTGTGATGGCGGTATGAATAATAAACTCCCTCAAAAACTCTCAGTTCGCTGCATATTATTCTTCCGCCACAGTATATTATTATCATTTATTATTATAATTATTATGATTCTGACCCGAGCCACTGACAACTCATCATTATTGTTTGCAATAGTATTTGCATTTTTTATATGTCAGTTTATTCATTATCTGTATATAATTTGGCAGCTCCTGTCATCCATTTTTATTGGTATTAAGTTTTAATTTTGTTTCTTTTTATTCTGTCAGCTGTTATCTAAAAATCCTTGAGTATTACTTAATGAAATGATGTGGCTCAGAGTCAGCTATTTGAAAGCCAACAAAAACTCTATTTCTTTTTACTAGTTTACTATATTCTATTTAATCTGTTCATTCATTAATATTATTATTCTCAATTATTTATTTGTTTATGTAGGAAAAAGTCAATTCTGGACAACCTCTAGTAAACCCCCAGAAAACAGTGTTGGTCAGATGCTAATGGTTAATATAAATATTCCTAATAAATGTACCTAATAGACTGTAATTTAAATATTAATGGTAAATAGGAGCATTTATAGGGAATGTGACTACAGGAATGAATATGGACTGTTAGATGTGAACTGTCAGTGAAAGCAGTAGCGTTTCTACGCCAGAGGTGGCGCTCAGTAGTGATAAGATACTGTACAGTATTAGAGAACAAGAGAAGGAGAGTGGCGAATGTTCCAGAGAAAGAGTGTAAAGAAAATGGTGTTTAGCGATGTGCTGTGTAAATGTGTGCCATGCCGTGTGAGCTGGTAAAGTCAATAAAAGCCACTGCAAAGTCTGACAGCTTGGCTTCCTCATCCTTCCTCCCCCTTCGCCCCTCCTGGGTGTAACAAAACTTGGTAGCAGAGGATGGTTCAGTCGTATCTGAGATGGTGAGTGTGCAAATTAAAAAAAAAAAGAAAGGCCGTAACGATGGAGCTGGAGCAGCTACAAGATAAGCTAAGCGAGGCCTTGGTGTCGTTACGGGCCGAACAGCTAAAGGAGGTCTGTTTATTTGCAAAGATAAGCCCAGCCAAGCCGTCTAAGAAGTACACGCTGATACGACTGTTAATCGAGGAGGTGGAGAAAACCATTGAACGCGAAGAGGAGGATGTAGCCCGCGAGTTTCTGCTAAAGCTAATAGCATGTGCTAACGAAGCTAAGCTAAGTGAACCATTGACGCAGGCAGCGACAGCGGCCGGCACGAGCCGGGAGACAGAGGCACTCGCCAGTTTACAGAGCCAGTATGCCGCTCTGCATGAAAGTATCATTGATTCAGCTAAAAGGGTTGAAAAGGAAATAATAAGGCTGACGGAAGACGAGGCCGCGCCGCCACCGGGCCGCCATTTTGTGACACAGCCCGGGGCCGCGCCGCCACAGAGCCGCCATTTTGTGCCACAGCCCGCGGTCCCCATAGCGCCCCTACTGCCAGAAGTGGTCATTAAACAGGAGTTTAAGATAAATGGGCAGATAGGGGAGAGGGGCCAAAAAGACAAGTTGTCTTATTCCAATCTCACTCACCAGATCAATATGGGCTTAAAGAAAAAGCACAGTGAGGCTGAGATAATTGAGGCTGTTGTCAGAGCAGTGAGTCCCGGATTGAGTTTGCGCGCTATGCTGGAAATTAAGTCAGATCTCACCCTGCCACAGCTGCGCATAATCCTGAGAGGACATTATAAAGAGGATAGTTCCACTGACTTGTATCATCGTCTGATAAACCTCACACAAGACAGTAATGAGTCACCTCAGAACTTCCTGTTTCGCGCCATTGAGCTAAAGGAAAGACTTTTAGCAGCATCCAGAGAGCCTGGCACGGAAGAGCAGTTTAGTTCTGATCTTATTCAGAGGAAGTTTCTGAGGGCGGTGGAAACAGGACTGATCAGTGCTGATGTGAAGTATCAGCTGAAGCGCTATTTGGAGGATCCTGCCGTCACCGACGAGCTTCTGATTTCAAAGACGAATGCAGTAGCCAGTCTTGAATGGGAACGACACCAAAAATTCAAGAGGCACACGAAAGAACCAAAAGTTCGAGAATGCCGAGTGGAAAATCTGACGGATCAGTATGCAACCGAGAGAGAAGTGGATGGCCAAGAGCGCCCCCTACCATCGACAAAAGGGAAAATCCTTAAGTCCCAAAGCACAGTGACCCGTACGGAATCTGAGCTCCTGGACATAGTCACGCAGCTGAAGAGTGACATGGAGGAGATCAAGAAGGCCATACGTGAGTCTCCCCGAGCACCTCATGCTCAAAGAGCCAGGAGGACACGTGGCTGCAAGAGATGTCAGTCCACCCGCAATGGCGATCAGTGTGACCACTGCTTCAGATGTGGAATCAGCGGCCATATGTCAAGGGAATGTCGGATAGGGAGGAGACTCGGAAGAAGAACAGGGCAAGTAGACACGGCGGCCAATACTGTGGCAACCACACCAGAACAAGCTAACACACAAGAACTGTATGAGCTAGTTACTGACAGTATTCGGAGGTTGGAAGCAAGGCTGGTAGCTAAGGCCGAGGCACCTCCTGAAGAAACGGTCCGTGTTAATCTACCGTCCCCTAATCGCCAATTACAGTTACTCAATTTGGTTGGAAAAAGATATGTCATCACCTGCTTCCTCGATTACAAGGAGACACAAGCATTGTGGGACACAGGGTCACAGGTCTGTTTAATGAATGACACCTGGAGACAGGAGCACCTGCCACACACCACCGTCAGAGACTTAGCCGAGTTGGTGGGACCAAATATCCTAAATGGGAGGGCAGTGAACCAGACACCGATTCCATTCTCAGGGTGGGCCGAAGTCACTTTTAAGCTGCCGACAGTTAGTCGCCCACCGGTGGAACTCTTAGTTCCTGTGCTAGTTGTGAAGGAGGATGGAGTGGCAGAGCCGCCTATCATTGGGTTCAACGTGATTGACCATGTCCTGAAGATGGGCATTAAACCGCCTTGTGCCATCAGTGAAGCTGTTTGTGCAGCCTTCTCATTTGACTGTAAGAAAACAGAAGTGTTTCTGAAGGTGATGCAAGGTGAGGAGGATAGGCTAGAAGAAGGAATGGTAAAAGTTGGCAGTGAGTTGGTTACCATCCCTGCTGGCCAAACCAAAGCAGTCAAAGGTTGTGCCAGAGCAGGCTCACTTCCAGACACACAAGACGTCTTATTTGAGCTGAGTCAGTACACCCAATTACCGGAGGGTTTGCAGATGCAAAGTGGGTTGGTGCAGTTATGGAAAGGGAGACGATCTATGTTCAAAATACCTATAACAAACAGTACGTCCCGTGATATCCAGCTGCCCGCTAAGACCATTTTGGGGGAAATACAGAGAGTTAAAACTGCTTACCCGGCAGACATTAGACCCCCTGCTGTAAACCAAGCGACAGTTGACCCGACGACGAGTGAAACAGGAAGAAATAAAGAGACCGAGATGAACTGTGCTGTCAAAGAGACTATGGACATGTGGGACCCTCCAGTTCCTCTTGATCATCTCTCGCCCATACAACGAGAGCAAGTAAAACAGCTCTTACGGGAGGAACGGCAAGCGTTTTCCCATGATGAGTATGATGTAGGGACAATTCCCTCTTTACAGTTGAAGATCCGACTCAAAGATCACGATCCTGTCAAAAGAACTTATGTTTCTGTTCCCAAACCACTTCATAAAGAAGTAAAGGAGTATCTAGAAGACCTGCTTAACAGGGGCTGGATCACCAAATCCAAGTCATCGTATTCCAGTCCAATCGTCTGTGTGCGAAAGAAAGATGGAGGTCTGCGTTTGTGTTGTGACTTTAGAGAGCTGAACAAGAAGTCTATTCCTGACAGACATACAAGATATGCTAAACAGTCTAAATGGGAGTGTGTGGTTTTCAGTCCTCGACCAAGGGAAGGCGTATCACCAGGGTTTCCTGGAAGAGTCAAGTAGGCCCCTTACACTTCCGGTTATGGCTGCCACGTAGGACGGACGTGTCTCGCTCTGCTCTGCTCCTGGAGAAAAAAAAATCGGCAAATAACTCTCTCATTTGGGACAGAACGTATCCCAGCATTTGGGCGAGGATATGTCGGCGAAGCCTAAGGCTGGAAAACCAGGAAAAGGAAAAAGCGAGCCGCCGAAACAGTCCAAATTAACGGACTTTCAGGTCTGTGACGCAGCAAACAAAACTCCATATATGGCGGAGGAGGCTGGCAACGGTGCGATATCTGCGGGGGGAGGCGCAGATGCGCTGATGGCTGCCATGAGTTCAATGAGAGCGGACTTTTCCTCTAGATTTGATGGGATTATGACAGCGTTGGAAGGAATAAGAAAGGAATTGGGTGACTGTGTAGAACGAACGGCGCAGATGGAGCTCCGTCTCGCTAGTGCTGAAGATGACGTCACCCGTCTTCAATTAAAGGTGCGCACTTTGGAAAAAAAAAATAAATCTCTGGAAGATAATATTTTGGATTTGGAATCTCGGTCGAGACAGAATAATTTGAGGCTGGTGGGTCTTCCAGAGGAATCAGAAGGTCGGGACGTATGTTCCTTTCTGGAAAAGTGGATTCCGGAGGTGCTGGGCAGCGAGGAGTTGCAATCAGCAGTGGTTCTGGAAAAAGCACATCGTATTGGCCCACGGAGAGATAAGGGACCGCCTGTCACCATGGGTTGAGATGCCGTCTCGGCACTCAGCCCTTGTTTTCCCTCATCCCTGCTTCCCATTGAGCAGCGTCTCAGCTGGCTGGCAGCATTATGGACGGCTGGGGCCAATTAGTCTTCATCAGCTGGGGCGCTGCCAATGAGGATAAATAGGAGCAGCCTCGATGACTCGGGGCTGCGACATAAACACATTGCTAAGCTGAAGCCCCTTCGTCTGGTGTCAGCTTATACTCCTCTTGCAGCATTCCTGTGTTTGTATCCCGCTGTGAGTATGTACGTCTTGCTACCCCCACGTCCGGTACGAGCTGCTTACCTCTGCGCTGTGCAACCTGTGAGTGTACCTCTGCATGAGTATCTGTGCTCTCCTCATCCCTTCCCCTTTACCCTGAATAAAATATCACGACTCACTGGCTTGCCCCTGGCTCTGATTGCCCGGCTCCCTAGAGCCGGATATGACAGTATGTCGCAGCCAGAAGAGCTACCGGCGGCCGTGAGTCGCCGTGGAAATGTACCTTTCTGTCCGGGTGTCAGCGCTGCTAGCATGCCGTTTCCCAGGAGTCACTTCCGGCGCCAGGGCGATGAGCTGAGGTCCATCTCGGAGGCTGTCGACGGGACGTTCTTCACCCTGCACGACGCCTCCAACGCGAGACGCTGGCATCCGGGCCGTGCTGAGGAACTCCTGGACTGTCACCCTCACTCTCTGTACCATCTGGAGGACAGTGCCAGGATAGACGCTGCAGGTACACAGCGAGAGAAGCTCCACGGGGTGGATGGAAATCCCGGCAGGGAGTCGAAGTGGGCGACGTCTTTCCCCGCTTCGGAGTCCCGTTCCTGCCGTTATTCCAGTCCGGGAGTTCGCGCCAACCAGAGGACTTCCCCCGACCTGCGCCACGTCACTCGGGATTCCCTTCAAGGAGCCGCAGCTGACAGCAGTTATGTCCGGGGTCGAGTGGCTGTCGCGAGCTCTACTGTGTTTCCTGTCACCACCTTCAGGCATGTGGCGGCGGCAGTGAGATTGATGGTGAGGACTTCAGGGCTACGAAGCTTTCCCGTGCTCGACGCCTTCCTCGTCTCGATCTCCGATCTGGAGCGGCGAATCCTGGGTTTCCCCCTCGCTTCGTCCCCTGGGAGTAGTCGTCATCACATCGCCGAGTCACCTCTGCACGAACCTCGTCCGGATCCAGTTCTGGGTCATCGTCAGGACAGTTCCTCCCACGCAGCTGTCATCCCTTCGCCTCGTCAGTGTGGAGATTCTACAGCCTCGACCCCTGAGCCTCGTTCCCCCGCTGTCATTCCTGGACATTCGGGCTGGCTCACCCCGGCTGTTTCCCCCTCCTCCTCGACGCGCTTCCTGACCGCTGTGTGTGCCTGGAATCCCGGCCTGGTGAGCTCTCTGCTGGAGACAACGCGAGCGACCCTCAGACGAATTCCCGGGGGGTCCTCCGTTATCGCCGGGCGGGGAGAGGAAGAAGCAGATTCCACTACAGCAGGCGATACTCAACCTCCAGGGGGCAGGCAAGTCATTGTTTTTTCACACCTGCTTAATGATTTGCTCTGTCACATCCCTGGAGGAGAAGTTCAGGGTTCGCAGCTCCCTGAACTCTCCCCACCTGCTGTAACCTGTATGCCTAATCCCGCATCCTCTGTGTCTCTCTCCGCCGAGCGGTCCCCGGCTCCGGGTCAACGTGGTGGGATATGGAGAGGGCCTGTGGTTCCGCTGCTACATTGCGGACGGAAGAGGGGGACTGACTGCTGCGTGGAGTCTACGCCGACGACTGAGCGTCCCCGGGTCTCCACGGAGGAGCGGTTCGGTCCGGCGGGACGAGATTCTTCTGGCTTCACGCCGAGTGGATTGTCGGCGGGGTCACCTGAGCTGGAGGAATCTCAAGCTGCGCTGACCATCGTGCTGGCTGCGGGGCCCGACGCGGCTAGATGGGAGCCTGACAACGACCTCCTGACGACGGATCCTGGATCTTCGCAGTCCTGGATGGCGTCAGAACCCGAGATCAGGCGAGTGCTCTCCTTTTTCTCTTTTTATCCCCGAGCACTTCAGCCTATCTCCAGGGGAGACGAGCCGGGTGCAGCCGTCCGCTGCGTCTGAGCTCGTCTCGCCGGGTTCTGGCGCTGCCGGTGATCCTGATCCCGGTTCTGTTTTCTCTTCTGAGCCTTCTTCCAGGGTCACCGGCAAGGAGTTGCTGTTCCTCGTGGTGCTGGAGGGTCCGGGTTCAACGTTGGAGGTCGGTTCTGGTGCAGTATTCAACGTGGGTTCGCCCGAGACCCAGTCGGGGTCCAACGTGGGTTCGCCTGAGGCCCAATCGGGGTCCGACGTGGGTGCTGCCCCCAGTATTGTCCAGGTCCGGTGAGGAGGTGGCCGTTTTCCTGCGGCCTGACGCCCGCCGCCCTCGTCATCGGCTCTCCCCTGAGCCTCTTCCACCGGGATCCGCTCTGATCCTTCGCCCGTCTCAACGGTCCTGGTGGTTGAGTGATGCGGGTCGACGACCCGACCCACAGAACTTTCGGTTCGGTGATCTGGTTCCCCCCACTGGTCTGTTTCCCTCTGGGCAGCCTGGTTCGGCTGCCGGTGGACTGGATTCCTGGGATCTGGGTCCAGAGTTCGCCGTCCGAACACTTCTCTTCCCCTGATTCGCCAGCTGGACAATGGGCGGGGAGATCTCCGGAGCCATCTCGGCCATTTTTGGACTCTGCCTGCCATTCACCTCGGGTGTCACTTTTTCTTTTGTTATTAAGGTCACTCGGGTGTAATGTTCTGTCCTGTTGGTGGATTTGTTTTTATAGTGCTGTGTTTTCCATCGCTCATGCTCAGCATTTTACTTTTTGTACTATGTTTTTAGCCTCGTTTTTTGTATTGTAGAGTTATGTTTTGTTTTCCGTAACACCATGCTCTGCAGTTATCCATTTATTCCAGTCACTTTCATTTCTTTAGGTGACTGGGTATTTATATATTCGTGTGTGTGGGTTTTTCTTTGCCTGCACTCAGTATTTCTTTTTTGTCCTGTTGGTTCATTATAGAGTCATGTGCTTTGTTTTCCATAACACCATGCTCTATAATTGTCATTTGTTCCAGTCACCCTCACTTTTCTTGGTGACTGTATGTACTTAAATTAGCGCTGTGTATAGGTTCCCCTTTATTTAACCGTACTCAGCATTTTTTGCCCTGTACCTTTTTGGTGGTTCTTTTTTCCTTGCTCTGGGTCACGCATGGTTGGTACTCTCTGGGTAGTATGTAACCGGCGTGCTGACCCAGTTCTTCTCCCCATCTGTACCTGGGTTAATTATTCTGTTTTGTCAGTATTGTATTTGGGTTTTTCTTTCCCGCTACCCTACATTGCCCCATTGGTGTTGTCCTTCCCTTGGCTTCTTCCCCTCCGGTCCGCCTCCCACCCTAGGTGTGGGGGGGGGGGGGCTGGGATGTTCCTGGTCGTTCAGGAGCCCGACCTTGAGGGAGGGGCTCTGTCACCATGGGTTGAGATGCCGTCTCGGCACTCAGCCCTTGTTTTCCCTCATCCCTGCTTCCCATTGAGCAGCGTCTCAGCTGGCTGGCAGCATTATGGACGGCTGGGGCCAATTAGTCTTCATCAGCTGGGGCGCTGCCAATGAGGATAAATAGGAGCAGCCTCGATGACTCGGGGCTGCGACATAAACACATTGCTAAGCTGAAGCCCCTTCGTCTGGTGTCAGCTTATACTCCTCTTGCAGCATTCCTGTGTTTGTATCCCGCTGTGAGTATGTACGTCTTGCTACCCCCACGTCCGGTACGAGCTGCTTACCTCTGCGCTGTGCAACCTGTGAGTGTACCTCTGCATGAGTATCTGTGCTCTCCTCATCCCTTCCCCTTTACCCTGAATAAAATATCACGACTCACTGGCTTGCCCCTGGCTCTGATTGCCCGGCTCCCTAGAGCCGGATATGACACCGCCGAGGACCTTAATTATGAAGTTTCTTAGCAACAGAGACAGGATGAAGATCTTCAACGCTGCACGTGCTAAAGGAGAGATTAAACACCAGGACCAGCAGGTGCGGTTCTACCCAGATTTGGCCACAGGAATCCAGCAATTGAGGAAGCAGTTTGATCCCGTACGTAAGGAGCTGCGCAACCTTGGGATTCGTCATGGTGTAATCTATCCTGCGAGACTGCTGACCACGTATGAGGGCAGAAACCACATCTTCAAGACCCCAGAGGAGGCGCAGGAGTTCATCAAGAAGATCAAAGAAGAAGAAGAGACTGGTGGGAGCTAAGCATGTACAAAATATAAGGTAGAATAATTAAGCATTTGCACAGGCATCTGACTGACTTGAAGTAAATAGTAAGTTTGCAAAATATAGATTGTATTATATATTAAAAAAACAAAACAAAAACAAAACAAAAAAAAAAAAACTATGATGTACAAAGTTGTTAAAAATTTTGGAGTTAAGTTGGAAAACTACAGAGGAGAGTTAATGTTACGTCATTAAAAGCAGTAGAGTTAGGGTGATTGGGAGGATGAAGAAGGAGTGGCTTAGGCTGTTCCCCGTGGGTGTGGAACGGTCGATGGCTATATCGGGAGACAGAATTTTTCTTTTGATTTTGGGGGGTTTGCCACAAGTGTGGGAAGGGGAAATTTGTTTGTGTGTAGTTTGTAGGATGAATGTTCAACCACTCATGTTTTTGCTTCTCTGTATGAGCATGTTTACACTGCAAGGTAATCCCAAACTCTCTATTGATCATGGACCAAAGTGTTAATCTTAATTTAACTTCATGGAATTGCAGAGGTCTACAAAATTAAAAAACTTAAACAAGTTATGAATAAAATAAAGGACATGGGTTCAAGAATTGTGTTTTTACAAGAAACTCATCTGATAGAGGAGGATGTTAAAAGAATTAGGAGTAGATGGCAGGGAAGTGTATTCACCTCTTCATTTTCATCCCGAGCCAGGGGAGTTATGACTCTCATACATAAATCAGTTCCTTTTCAAGTGAAAAATGTAATTGGAGACAAATTTGGAAGATATGTAATCATTCAAGGTTCTTTGCTATTAGAAAATATAAATCTTGTGAACTTATATGGTCCCAATATAGATGATCAGAAGTTCTTTGCTAATTTATTTCTCATCTTATCATCACTTACAGGGCAACATATAATAGCAGGGGATTTTAATTGTACATTGAATCCCGGTATAGATAGATCAACAGGACTGGATTGTACGCACATTGGATGTAGGATGACTATTAATCATTTTATGAAAGAATTGAGATTGTTAGATATATGGAGAGAAATGAAACCACAAGTTAAAGCCTATTCTTGTTATTCCAGTACCTACAAGACATTCTCACGTATTGATTATTTTTTGATTTCCACAGAATTAAGGTCCAAGATTCAAAACTGCTTTTATGATAACATCGTGATCTCTGATCATGCACCCTGTTGTCTAATATATGTAGATAAAAAATTGACAAAGGAATCAGGTAGATGGCAATTTCAGCATAAATGGCTTCAGGATGAGGAATTTGTCAAGTATATAGAAAAACAGATAGACGAGTTCTTTGACATCAATACTACACAAACATCAGCATGTGTAAAGTGGGAGGCTTTCAAAGCTTTTATTAGGGGACATATTATTAGTTATATAGGATCAAAATCTAAGAAGACTCGAGAGGAGAGAGCTAAATTGGAACATAAAATAAAAAGTCTTCAGGAAAAAGTGTATGCAGGAAGTGACCCAAGGTTGGAGAATGAATTACTGATTTTGAGAGCTGAATACGACAAAAAATCAGCGAATAGAGCTGCCTCGAGTCTTCTAAGATTGAAACAATCTTTTTATGAACAAGGTGAAAAATCAGGAAAATTATTAGCATGGCAGATTAAACAATTGGAAATTAAAACACCAATTACCAGTATTATAAGTAAGGGACAGGTAGTTATAGATCCTTTAGAAATTAATAGAGCCTTTAGAGATTACTATGAAAAAATTATATGATACCAAAAATGAACCTGATTTAACAAAACTAAATGGGTTTTTGAACGAACTATCTATACCGTGTATTCCAAATGAAAACAGGGAGATATTGGAGTCTAAAATTAGTCAAGAAGAAGTTGGGCCTAGCCATTGATAATATGAAATCAGGAAAAAGTGCAGGACCAGATGGTCTTCCAGTTGACCTTTATAAAAAATTTAAGAATAAATTAATAAAACCTTTTTTGGAAATGGTTTTAGAAGCATTTCAAAATAATAATTTACCATCATACATAAATAATGCCTTAATTATACTGCTGCCAAAACCAGGTAAGCCCTCTAATAAATGTGAAAATATGAGACCAATAAGCCTATTAAACGCCGACCTTAAGATAATCTGTAAAATTTTAGCAAGACGAATACAAGAAATTTTACCAAATATTATTAATCGAGATCAGAATGGCTTTATAAAGGGTAGACAAGGCTTCCATAATGTAAGAAGACTATTTAATATTATTTATTTAATAAAGAAGCACCGGATACAGCTCTCCTATCATTGGACGCCGAAAAGGCCTTGATAGAGTTGAATGGCCCTTTCTTTTTGAAGTCCTACAAAGGTTTGGACTTGGAAATAATTTCATAAAATGGGTTCAACTAATATACAATAATGCTACAGCAGAAATCCTAACAAATAACAATATTTCAAAACCAATAAAAATCAATAGAGGATGTCGACAAGGCTGTCCACTTTCACCTTTACTGTTTACTATGGCAATTGAACCTTTAGCGATAGCGATACGTTTACATTCACAAATATATGGAATTAAAGTTGGACCAACAGAACATAAAATCTCCCTGTACGCCGATGATATAATTTTGTTTATGTCGAATCTAAAAAAATCAATTCCAACCTTGTTGAATTTAATAAAGAATTTTGGGGGAAATATCAGGATATAAAATAAATAAAACTAAATCTCAATATTAATGCTAAATGAGACCCAGAGAAATTACCCAGCCCCTGAGGTAAATCAATCAATGTTGTAAATCAGTTTAAATATTTAGGAATCCATATTATGCCTAAGCTAGAATCAGTCGCCAGTGTCAACTATGAAAGCCTTAATGTCAGATATCAATGAGTTAACTCAGAGATGGATGTCACTACCAATGTCGATGATCGGGAGAATCAATATACTTAAAAGTAATATTTTACCTAAAATACTTTATTTATTTCAATACATTCCCTTATCACCCACCTTTAGATCTATTCTCAAGAATAAAAAAAAAGTTAGTGGAATTTATATGGAACAACAGGAGGGCTAGATTACGTTTGTCTTTATTATATTTACCATTTGATCGTGGAGGTCTGAAATGTCCAAATTTTATGTTGTATTATTGGTCGGCACAACTGAGGTCTATGACATATTATTTTTTCATCAAATGATCTCCCTCACTGGACTGAAATGGAATCATACAATTTACCTTTACCTCTTCCATATTCATATACTCAGATTCGGCAAAAAAATTACAAAAACAAGTTAAAAATCCATTTGTAAAGCATATGATCAAAATATGGTGTGAAGCTAAAAACTATTTAAAAGAACCACAGTTATTGTCACAATTTAGTCAATATGGGGTAATCAATATTTTAAACCAGGGAGAGCGGACGCTGTATTTAAAGTAGGAATTTAAAAGGGATACAAAAGATTCAGGATTTATATTTGCCATGAGCAGACAACATAATGTCTTTTGAAGAGCTGAGGAACAAATTTAATCTCAATAGAACACATTTTTTTAATATCTTCAACTTAGAAACTTTATTCGATCAAATCAAAATAAAGCTCTCACTCGACCTATTTATTTCATCCTTGGAAAAAATGATGATGAAAGATAGTAAAAGAAAGGGTATTAATTTCAGAGTTTTATAACTCATTGACACTATCTTCAAGTGAAAATTCACTGAAAAGATTAAACTACTGGAAAGAAGATCTGCAAATTGAAATTTCAGAGGAACAATGGGAATTGGCTTGTACAGAAGCTCAAACCAAATCAATAAATGCACGCCTTAATTGATACATTTCAAATGGTTAATGCGGATGTATGTTACTCCGGAGGAGTTAAATAGATATAACAAAAATATTCCAGATACATGCACAAAATGCATGGAAAGTAAAGGAACCCTATTTCATTGTTTATGGGAATGTAGATTAATAAGAATGTTTTGGGAAGAGGTGAGGGTAACAATTGAAAAAATAATCTCAAAAACAAATCATATTGAATCCTAAACTGTTTTTGTTGGGTCTGTACCCAGAAAAGCATAATTTTAATAAAAGTGAAAGAACATTCATAGACCTCAGTTTGCTTAATGCCAAAAAATGTATTGCACTACTGTGGAAAAAGACTCATAGACCAGATGTGACTCAGTGGTTAAGACAGATGTTAACAAACCTTCCATTAGAAAGAATAACATATATACTGAAATCAAAGGAAATGTGTTTGAGAATATATGGAGACCTTTTATGATTATGTAAAAAATTTAAACATAACTCTTGTAGAAGAAGGTGAATGATGTGTGTGGACCTTGTAAATTCCAAACTGGTGAACATAATAAGTTATACTTATGTATTGGATTGTCTAGACCAGGGGTGTCAAACTCATTTCCATGGAGGGCCAAGACCCCTGCATGTTTTACTTCCACCCAGTGTCTTCAGCAGGTGTTTTCACTGATCAGCAATCAGTGGGAAGAAATTCAATGAAATCACCTGTTGAAGACACTGGGTGGAGGTAAAACCTGCAGGGTCTTGGCCCTCCATGGAACGAGTTTGACACCTGTGGTCTAGACTAAACAGAGGAGCATTGTTGAAGACTTGATTTTGTTGGTGGTTGTTGGTGTTTTTAGTGCATTTTTTTTTTGTAGTACTTTAGTGTTAGTGTTTGATTGTTTGTATCATGTTTGTTAAAAAAAAAAAAAAAGGTTCAATAAAGATATTGTGGAAAAAAAAAGTAGGCCCCTTACTGCATTTATCACTCCCTGGGGTTTGTTCGAGTGGGTAAGAATTCCATTTGGTTTGTCCTCAGCACCAGCAGCATTCCAAAGATCTATGGAGGAGTGCTTGTGGGGGTTGAGAGATGATATTTGTCTGCCTTACCTCGATGATAACCTTGTTCATTCACAGACTTTTGAAGACCACTTGCGAGACCTGAGAAGCGTCCTGCACCGCTATCAAAGCCATGGGGTGAAGCTGACTCCCCGGAAATGTGAGTTATTCAAGCAGCAGGTATGTTTCCTTGGTAAAATGGTAACAGGACAGGGCTACACCATGGACCCTGTGGACATTACCCCAGTGCAGACACTCAAACAGCAGCAACCTTCCACTGTCGGAGAGCTAAGGAAATTGCTAGGTTTCATTTCATATTACCGCAGCTATATTCCAAACTTCTCTCGTATAGCAAAGCCTCTTTACGACCTTCTGGCTAACGATCACACAGATAAAGCAAAGAGAAACTCAAAGAAACATGTCAAAAAGAACGATGGTGGCCACTTACCCTCATCTCATGTGATCAGGTGGCGGCCAGAGCACCAAGCAGTAGTTTGTCAGCTTGCTGACTTTCTCACCCAACCCCCAGTGTTAGGTTACCCGAACTTTGAGGAACCCTTCATTTTGCACTGTGACGCTTCACAGGAGGGGCTTGGAGCGGTGTTATACCAGCGACAACAAGACAAACTGGTGGTGATAGCGTATGGCTCCAGGACACTGTCAAATCCAGAGAAGAACTACCACCTTCATTCAGGGAAGCTGGAGTTTCTTGCCATGAAGTGGGCCATCTGTGAGAGGTTTCAGGATTATTTGTACTATTCTCCACCATTCACTGTCTATACGGACAATAATCCCCTAACGTATGTGCTCACCACTGCAAAGTTAAATGCAACCACACAGAGGTGGGTAGCAGAACTAGCTGATTTCCACTTTGTGATTAAGTATCGCCCTGGAAAAGCAAACAGAGATGCAGACGGACTTTCACGTATGCCCCTAGATATGGAGCAGTACATGAACAGATGTACACAGAATGTTGATCCTGATGTGATGAATTGTGTGGCGCAGGCAGTCAAGGTGAAGTCACAAGAAAATGAGCCATGGCTTTGCCCAGTCACCATTTCTACTCTCATTAGTGAAGCAGATCAAGAAGCCAGCTCTGTAGCTGAAATATCAAAGACTGATCTAAAAAGAGCTCAAGAAGAAGACTCCATGATTGGAGAGGTGTTGCGCTATGTGTTGTCAAAACAGTGGCCAAGAAGTGTAAAGTAGCAGAACAGTAAAATTGCAGCTTTAGTCAGGCAAAAACACAAGGTGTACTTGGAAGATGATGGACTGCTTTACAGGAGAACGGCAACACATGACCAGCTACTCCTACCCCAGAAGTTTCACAAGCTTGTGTTCAAAGAGCTCCATGAAAACATGGGCCATTTAGGGGTAGAGAGAGTGATGAACTTGATAAGAGAGCGTTTTTATTGGGCTCACATGCAAAGAGATGTGGAGCACTACATCACTAAAGTCTGCAGTTGTTTGAAGAACAAACGTCCCAATAAGATAACAAGGGCACCATTGACTAACATTGTCACCACGTGTCCATTTGAATTAGTGTCCGTTGATTTCCTGCACTTGGAGAAGTGCAAAGGAGGATATGAGTATATCCTGGTCTTAATGGACCACTTCACTCGTTTTGCCCAAGCTTACCCTTGTCGTAACAAAGCTGCTCACACCGCTGCTGAGAAGATCTTTGGAGATTTTGCCCTCAAGTTTGGCTTCCCCACACGACTCCATCATGATCAGGGAAGAGAGTTCCAAAATAAGCTTTTTGCAAAACTCCAAGAGTACAGTGGTGTGCAGGGGTCCCGAACAACGCCATACCATCCCCAAGGGAATGGGCAGGTGAACGATTCAATTGTACACTGTTGGCAATGCTCAGAAATTTGCCCGAAGCAAGCCACGGAAGACTGGAAGTCCTCTCTGCGCAAAAGTGGTTCATGCCTATAATTGTACGCGTAGTGGAGCTACGGGGTACGCACCATTTTCTGTGTTTGGCCGTAGTCCAAAGTTGCCTATTGATCTAATGTTTGGCCTCACAACAAAAGAGCAAGAGGTTTCTCAGCAGGACTATGCTGAAAAGTGGAGAGCTACAATGACTGAAGCTTACAAACTCGCCTCTAAAACAGGCAAACAAAGAAGGGATAGAAGTAAAGCACTTTATGATAAAAGGGTTCACGGTGCTGAGTTGTCCCCTGGATCCAGAGTACTGGTTCGAAACTTGACCGAAAAAGGTGGGCCAGGAAAATTAAGATCATACTGGGAAGACAAGGTGTATGTCGTGACCCAAAAGAAGTACCCAGACAGTCCAGTATATGAAATCAGACCTGAAAAGGGCAAGGGACGCACTCGGGTCATGCACAGAAACCTTTTGCTACCCTGTGACTTTCTGTCCATGGAAACAGTGGAGCATGCCTCTAATCAAACAAGAGAAAGAGACTCTAAAAGACAAAGGCATGTGGACAGACAAAACAACACGGATGATGGAAGATGACGAGAGTTGGAGTACCATAATCGGATTACGAGCTGGGAAGGATCAAAATCACCGTCCACTGAGAGCCGATGCACCGGAGTTCTACCCGCACAGTGACACTGCTCCGGAGGATGAGGACCAGGACCCAAATGACGTCACACAGGTGCAGCTGGCACCAGAGGTCGACAATCCGGTGATCCCAGATCCAGCTGAGGCAGACCAGGGCCAGGGTGATGAGGTGTCGGAGTCCAGTTCCAGTGACCAGGAGGGACCTGACGAGTTTCCTGCTAAAACGTATCCTTCAAGAATAAGAAAACAGCCACTGAGATTGACTTATGATAAGTTAGGCCAACCGTGCACTTCATCTGTCTAGAACAAATGGGCAGAAGCTAGAGATAACCATGGTTCAGACATAAATGTTTTGAGAAGTAACTTGGTAGTTACTGTGATGGTTGATTAAAAAATAAAAAAATTAAAAAAAAAATTAAAAAAATAAAAAAAAATTGAAAAACAAACAAAAAAAGATTTTCAGTGTATAAAAATGGTACTTTCTGCCTTCTAGCGTGGTGCTCCGCATAATGGAACGGGGAAAGTAAAGTTACGCACAGAGCTACCAGTGGACTGACCCCCCACTGTAGCTTTCACTACTTACAGTAGCTGTGTGGCCTAGGGTCAGAGAAACGGAGATGGGCGCCGCCCTATGCACCTTCATGGCGTGAAAGGAATTAACTAACTAACTAACCTACTAAGGCACAGGCATTACACAAAGGTTTATTTGGTAGGCTATGACTAGATTGAGTACCCTTACTCTCAGGAAAGATGCAGATACCCACCATGATGGATGGAGCGGTTGATGGTTATCGTGCACAAAGACCTCTTCTGCAAATGTATTGCATGGAATAGGAGATACATGCTGTACTATGGACAATTACCAGTTTGCATCTTTATGGACTTTAATGAACTCTGACTCCTGTTTAGTAATACCCTACTTACATGAGATACATGATTACCAAATGTGGACTGTGAAAGAGGCGTCCAAAGCCAGTTTAGAAAGCTTGGGATCAGTCCGCCAAGGTCTCCGCCTTTGACCGCCACCTAATCCACATAGCACCGGACCCCCATGATCCCTCCTGCAGGTGGTGAACCCACTGGAGGGCGGACCCATGTAACTCCTTCGGGCTGAGCCCGGCCGGGTCCCATGGGTGGAAACCCGGCCACCAGACGCTAGCCTTCGAGCCCCTCCCCCAGGCCTGGCTCCAGGGTGGGGCCCCGGTAACCCCATACCGGGCGGGGTACACTGAATCCTTGATATACAATTTATCATGAGAGTCTGTTGGATCGTTCTTAGTCTGGCCCTTCACCCAGGACCAGTTTGTCTTGGGAGACCCTATCAGAGGCAAATTGCCCCGGACAACATAGCTCCTGGGATCACTGGGGCACGCAAACCCCCCCACCACGATAAGGTGACGATCTATGAGGGGGGTCTCCCACTTGAGGTGTTTCAGGCACGTCCCACTGGGAGGAGACCCCGGGGCAGACCCAGGACTCGGTGGAGAGACTATGTCTCCCAGCTGGTCTGGGAACGCCTTGGTATCCCCTCTGAAGAGCTGGAGCAGGTGGCTGGGGAGAGGGAAATCTGGGCTTCTCTGCTTGAACTGCTGCCTCCGCGACCCGGACCTCCGGAAAAGCGGTAGAAGATGGATGGATGGATGGATGGATGGACTGTGAAAGAAGAGAAAAAAAAACAGTAGTTTTTGGGAAAGGTGTAATGTCGGGACGACATTAAATTTTTGAGGGGCGAGTGTAGGAAAAAGTCAATTCTGGACAACCTCTAGTGAACCCCCAGAAAACAGTGTTGATCAGATGCTAATGGTTAATATAAATATTCCTAATAAATGTACCTAATAGACTGTAATTTAAATATTAATGGTAAATAGGAGCATTTATAGGGAATGTGACTAAAGGAATGAATATGGACTGTTAGATGTGAACTGTCAGTGAAAGCAGTAGCGTTTCTACGCCAGAGGTGGCGCTCAGTAGTGATAAGATACTGTACAGTATTAGAGAACAAGAGAAGGAGAGTGGCGAATGTTCCAGAGAAAGAGTGTAAAGAAAATGGTGTTTAGCGATGTGCTGTGTAAATGTGTGCCGTGCCGTGTGAGCTGGTAAAGTCAATAAAAGCCGCTGCCAAGTCTGACAGCTTGGCTTCCTCATCCTTCCCCGCTTCGCCCTCCTGGGTGTAAAATTTACTTATTGTTATTTGTACGTCAAAATTCCTCATCAACTCTCCCTGTTACTTGACTGAGAAATAGGAGACTTCTAGTTGACATGAGCTGAATGGTAGATAATCTTACTGGGCACAGGAGTCGTTGAAGTGCTGAAGAATCATACAGTCCTCTCCAGGTTGCCGGAGCCTCGCTCCGGAGGTGCAATGTGTGATGTAAGGGAGAAGGAACAGGTGCAGCCCCAGCTGAGGGAAGAAGGAGTGAGTGCGTACAGTGCGCGGGTCTGGTCCGCGGCCTGGAGGAGGGGTAAGTCCGCCGCCAGGAGGGAGGTCCACCTGGGAGAGAGGAGGAGAGAAGCAGGAGATGAAGGTAAGGATTCCTGTGGGAACAGTCTTACTGTTAGTTGGGGAGGCAAAGCTCCCAGATGACAGGTGCCGAGATGATGCGAAGAATGGAGGCGTGACTCCCAGTAGTTGCAGTAGGTGAGTAGAGGCGAGGAGAACTTCACCTAAGGAGCGTAGACGTCTCCGTGCTGGAGAGCAGGAATCCACTCCTGATAAATGGTGCCTAATTGGGGAGAGCAGGTGTGAAAACAGACGCAGCTAGGAATGGTAATTAGTGAACAGAGGCACCCAGTGCGGATCACTACACTAGTTCAATTGTCAGTCTTGAATTACGCATTCTTTTGTTATCTATTTTTTTGTTTTTTCAATCTGTGTTTATTCACTTTTTCTTTAAGTGTTATGTGTCTTTTTTTTTTCCACAATATCTTTATTGAACCTTTTTTTTTTTTTTAACAAACATGATACAAACAATCAAACACTAACACTAAAGTACTACAAAAAAAAAAAATACCCTAAAAACACCAACAACCACCAACAAAATCAAGTCTTCAACAATGCTCCTCTGTTTAGTCTAGACAATCCAATACATTAGTATACATATTATGTTCACCAGTTTGGAATTTACAAGGTCCACACACATCATTCACCTTCTTCTTCAAGAGTTATGTTTAAATTTTTTACATAATCAATAAAAGGTCTCCATATATTCTCAAACACAATTTCCTTTGATTTCAGTATATATGTTATTCTTTCTAATGGAAGGTTTGTTAACATCTGTCTTAACCACTGAGTCACATCTGGTCTATGAGTCTTTTTCCATAATAGTGCAATACATTTTTTGGCATTAAGCAAACTGAGGTCTATGAATGTTCTTTCACTTTTATTAAAATTATGCTTTTCTGGGTACAGACCCAACAAAAACAGTTTAGGATTCAATATGATTTGTTTTGAGATTATTTTTTCAATTGTTACCCTCACCTCTTCCCAAAACATTCTTATTAATCTACATTCCCATAAACAATGAAATAGGGTTCCTTTACTTTCCATGCATTTTGTGCATGTATCTGGTATATTTTTGTTATATCTATTTAACTCCTCCGGTGTAACATACATCCGCATTAACCATTTGAAATGTATCAATTTAAGGCGTGCATTTATTGATTTGGTTTGAGCTTCTGTACAAGCCAATTCCCATTGTTCCTCTGAAATTTCAATTTGCAGATCTTCTTTCCAGTAGTTTAATCTTTTCAGTGAATTTTCACTTGAAGATAGTGTCAATGAGTTATAAAACTCTGAAATAATACCCTTTCTTTTACTATCTTTCATCATCATTTTTTCCAAGGATGAATAAATAGGTCGAGTGAGAGCTTTATTTTGATTTGATTGAATAAAGTTTCTAAGTTGAAGATATTTAAAAAAATGTGTTCTATTGAGATTAAATTTGATCCTCAGCTCTTCAAAAGACATTATGTTGTCTGCACATGGCAAATATAAATCCTGAATCTTTTGTATCCCTTTTAAATTCCATACTTAAATACAGCGTCCGCTCTCCCTGGTTTAAAATATTGATTACCCCATATTGGACTAAATTGTGACAATAACTGTGGTTCTTTTAAATAGTTTTTAGCTTCACACCATATTTTGATCATATGCTTTACAAATGGATTTTTAACTTGTTTTTGTAATTTTTTTGCCGAATCTGAGTATATGAATATGGGAAGAGGTAAAGGTAAATTGTATGATTCCATTTCAGTCCAGTGAGGGAGATCATTTGATGAAAAATAATATGTCATAGACCTCAGTTGTGCCGACCAATAGTACAACATAAAATTTGGACATTTCAGACCTCCACGATCAAATGGTAAATATAATAAAGACAAACGTAATCTAGCCCTCCTGTTGTTCCATATAAATTCCACTAACTTTTTTTTTATTCTTGAGAATAGATCTAAAGGTGGTGATAAGGGAATGTATTGAAATAAATAAAGTATTTTAGGTAAAATATTACTTTTAAGTATATTGATTCTCCCGATCATCGACATTGGTAGTGACATCCATCTCTGAGTTAACTCATTGATATCTGACATTAAGGCTTCATAGTTGACACTGGCGACTGATTCTAGCTTAGGCATAATTTGGATTCCTAAATATTTAAACTGATTTACAACACTGAATTGATTTACCTCAGGGGCTGGGTAATTTCTCTGGGTCTCATTTAGCATTAATATTGAAGATTTAGTTTTATTTATTTTATATCCTGATATTTCCCCAAAATTCTTTATTAAATTCAACAAGGTTGGAATTGATTTTTTTAGATTCGACATAAACAAAATTATATCATCGGCGTACAGGGAGATTTTATGTTCTGTTGGTCCAACTTTAATTCCATATATTTGTGAATGTAAACGTATCGCTATCGCTAAAGGTTCAATTGCCATAGTAAACAGTAAAGGTGAAAGTGGACAGCCTTGTCGACATCCTCTATTGATTTTTATTGGTTTTGAAATATTGTTATTTGTTAGGATTTCTGCTGTAGCATTATTGTATATTATTTGAACCCATTTTATGAAATTATTTCCAAGTCCAAACCTTTGTAGGACTTCAAAAAGAAAGGGCCATTCAACTCTATCAAAGGCCTTTTCGGCGTCCAATGATAGGAGAGCTGTATCCGGTGCTTCTTTATTAAAATAAATAATATTAAATAGTCTTCTTACATTATGGAAGCCTTGTCTACCCTTTATAAAGCCATTCTGATCTCGATTAATAATATTTGGTAAAATTTCTTGTATTCGTCTTGCTAAAATTTTACAGATTATCTTAAGGTCGCCGTTTAATAGGCTTATTGGTCTCATATTTTCACATTTATTAGAGGGCTTACCTGGTTTTGGCAGCAGTATAATTAAGGCATTATTTATGTATGATGGTAAATTATTATTTTGAAATGCTTCTAAAACCATTTCCAAAAAAGGTTTTATTAATTTATTCTTAAATTTTTTATAAAGGTCAACTGGAAGACCATCTGGTCCTGCACTTTTTCCTGATTTCATATTATCAATGGCTAGCCCAACTTCTTCTTGACTAATTTTAGACTCCAATATCTCCCTGTTTTCATTTGGAATACACGGTATAGATAGTTCGTTCAAAACCCATTTAGTTTTGTTAAATCAGGTTCATTTTTGGTATCATATAATTTTTCATAGTAATCTCTAAAGGCTCTATTAATTTCTAAAGGATCTATAACTACCTGTCCCTTACTTATAATACTGGTAATTGGTGTTTTAATTTCCAATTGTTTAATCTGCCATGCTAATAATTTTCCTGATTTTTCACCTTGTTCATAAAAAGATTGTTTCAATCTTAGAAGACTCGAGGCAGCTCTATTCGCTGATTTTTTGTCGTATTCAGCTCTCAAAATCAGTAATTCATTCTCCAACCTTGGGTCACTTCCTGCATACACTTTTTCCTGAAGACTTTTTATTTTATGTTCCAATTTAGCTCTCTCCTCTCGAGTCTTCTTAGATTTTGATCCTGTATAACTAATAATATGTCCCCTAATAAAAGCTTTGAAAGCCTCCCACTTTACACATGCTGATGTTTGTGTAGTATTGATGTCAAAGAACTCGTCTATCTGTTTTTCTATATACTTGACAAATTCCTCATCCTGAAGCCATTTATGCTGAAATTGCCATCTACCTGATTCCTTTGTCAATTTTTTATCTACATATATTAGACAACAGGGTGCATGATCAGAAATCACGATGTTATCATAAAAGCAGTTTTGAATCTTGGACCTTAATTCTGTGGAAATCAAAAAATAATCAATACGTGAGAATGTCTTGTAGGTACTGGAATAACAAGAATAGGCTTTAACTTGTGGTTTCATTTCTCTCCATATATCTAACAATCTCAATTCTTTCATAAAATGATTAATAGTCATCCTACATCCAATGTGCGTACAATCCAGTCCTGTTGATCTATCCACACCTGGATTCAATGTACAATTAAAATCCCCTGCTATTATATGTTGCCCTGTAAGTGATGATAAGATGAGAAATAAATTAGCAAAGAACTTCTGATCATCTATATTGGGACCATATAAGTTCATAAGATTTATATTTTCTAATAGCAAAGAACCTTGAATGATTACATATCTTCCAAATTTGTCTCCAATTACATTTTTCACCTGAAAAGGAACTGATTTATGTATGAGAGTCATAACTCCCCTGGCTCGGGATGAAAATGAAGAGGTGAATACACTTCCCTGCCATCTACTCCTAATTCTTTTAACATCCTCCTCTATCAGATGAGTTTCTTGTAAAAACACAATTCTTGAACCCATGTCCTTTATTTTATTCATAACTTGTTTAAGTTTTTTTAAATTTTGTAGACCTCTGCAATTCCATGAAGTTAAATTAAGATTAACACTTTGGTCCATGATCAATAGAGAGTTTGGGATTACCTTGCAGTGTAAACATGCTCATACAGAGAAGCAAAAACATGAGTGGTTGAACATTCATCCTACAAACTACACACAAACAAATTTCCCCTTCCCACACTTGTGGCAAACCCCCCAAAATCAAAAGAAAAATTCTGTCTCCCGATATAGCCATCGACTGTTCCACACCCACGGGGAACAGCCTAAGCCACTCCTTCTTCATCCTCCCAATCACCCTAACTCTACTGCTTTTAATGACGTAACATTAACTCTCCTCTGTAGTTTTCCAACTTAACTCCAAAATTTTTAACAACTTTGTACATCATAGTTTTTTTTTTTGTTTGTTTTGTTTTTGTTTTGTTTTTTTAATATATAATACAATCTATATTTTGTAAACTTACTATTTACTTCAAGTCAGTCAGATGCCTGTGCAAATGCTTAATTATTCTACCTTATATTTTGTTCATGCTTAGCTCCCACCAGTCTCTTCTTCTTCTTTGATCTTCTTGATGAACTCCTGCGCCTCCTCTGGGGTCTTGAAGATGTGGGTTCTGCCCTCATACGTGGTCAGCAGTCTCGCAGGATAGATTACACCATGACGAATCCCAAGGTTGCGCAGCTCCTTACGTACGGGATCAAACTGCTTCCTCAATTGCTGGATTCCTGTAGCCAAATCTGGGTAGAACCGCACCTGCTGGTCCTGGTGTTTAATCTCTCCTTTAGCACGTGCAGCGTTGAAGATCTTCATCCTGTCTCTGTTGCTAAGAAACTTCATAATTAAGGTCCTCGGCGGTCCCTTATCTCTCCGTGGGCCAATACGATGTGCTTTTTCCAGAACCACTGCTGATTGCAACTCCTCGCTGCCCAGCACCTCCGGAATCCACTTTTCCAGAAAGGAACATACGTCCCGACCTTCTGATTCCTCTGGAAGACCCACCAGCCTCAAATTATTCTGTCTCGACCGAGATTCCAAATCCAAAATATTATCTTCCAGAGATTTATTTTTTTTTTCCAAAGTGCGCACCTTTAATTGAAGACGGGTGACGTCATCTTCAGCACTAGCGAGACGGAGCTCCATCTGCGCCGTTCGTTCTACACAGTCACCCAATTCCTTTCTTATTCCTTCCAACGCTGTCATAATCCCATCAAATCTAGAGGAAAAGTCCGCTCTCATTGAACTCATGGCAGCCATCAGCGCATCTGCGCCATTCCCCGCAAACATCGCACCGCCGCCAGCTTCCTCCGCCATATATGGAGTTTTGTTTGCTGCGTCACAGACCTGAAAGTCCGTTAATTTGGACTGTTTCGGCGGCTCGCTTTTTCCTTTTCCTGGTTTTCCAGCCTTAGGCTTCGCCGACATATCCTCGCCCAAATGCTGGGATACGTTCTGTCCCAAATGAGAGAGTTATTTGCCGATTTTTTTTCTCCAGGAGCAGAGCAGAGCGAGACACGTCCGTCCTACGTGGCAGCCATAACCGGAAGTCGTTATGTGTCTTTTAATGCTGTGTGTCTGCAGCTTTAAACAATACCCCCACTCCTCAGCCTCTTTCTCTCTGACAGTTTCTTCTTCACTCGTGTGTGTGTGTGTGTGTGTGTGTGTGTGTGTGTGTGTGTGTGTGTGTGTGCCTGCACACACTTCTATCTCCCTTTTTCTTATCTTTAGCCAGTAAATTCCTCTAACGCATGCTATCAATCTGCCACTATTTTCTATGGCAGATTTCTGTGTACAGAACTTCACTCCTCCGTCAGACACCCGTTTTTTTTTTTTTCACTGATCCTGCACTTCCCACACCCAATGCTGAAACTTTCTGACTCCCTTTTTTTCTGTCTCCCTCATCTGTCTGCCTCTCAATAGCCTTCTGTTTTTTCACATATTTCCTTCACAATAAAGAATGGTTTTAACAAAGCCATAGTTATCAGGTTCCAAGGTTGTCATAGCCAGGAGCGGCACTGGGGTTAAGCTCCCAGTGCTCATAAAATGCTCCTTATGGCGTGCGTCTCGAAAAGCCTCTGACAACTAAGTCCAACTCCTAGCCTGCCCGTGTGGTTTAGTCTCTAAGCCCGGCAGAACTGCTTTTACTAATAGGAGAAGGGGCGAGGGCGGATCTCTGGCGCCTTAAAACCAGATGCTTCGGGTAGATGGTGGCTCGTCAACCTGGGAAGGTAGCCCATCTAGGGGAAGGTAAACCCTGATTTCAAACCTCTGCTGCCTTGCGGCATACCCGGTCACGGGAAAGGCTTCGGGAGTCAACCCTGAGGAAAAATCCGGAGTCGGAGCCCCTAAGGCAGTTCTATGTTGTGCTCAACATCGTTCTGGCAGCTCCTGCAACGGCGCTGGTGCCAAACTGTAGCAGCCCTGCTGTTCCTTTGGATTCATCAGTGACGTGGAGAGGGGGGACATGCTGCATGGGCAACATCTTGTCCTCCATATCTTCCTGCCCAGGCTTGAATCCTACCAACGCCCAACGCTGGAAGGTAGAACACCGGATCACTGGAGAGGACACTCCAGCTTCGCCTTTGGCGTAAACAAAACACGGGGAATGACAGTTACCGGTTATAAGCCATTGCTCAATTGGCGTAGAGCGTGGCGCCAGGGGTTGTTCCCGACGGTGGGAGGGATCATCAGATCTCACTGGACAGCTACCGCCCGCCTCAAGCTGGGCATCCCCCAGCCAATAAGGTGTTGTCCCGCCACAGCTTGCTTCCCTCATCGGGTGCATGGGGATAAGGAGAAATCCAAACAGCAGGCTAAGAACCTTTGCACCAGGCAAGACAATAAAACAAAAGAGACCAACTCTAAAACTGGGAACTTGGAACGTCCGCACTATGATGACAGGACCCGCTGCTAACCTCAAGGACATCAACGACACCAGGAAGACTGCCATCATCAATAATGAACTGAAGAGACTGGGAGTGGATATCGCCACTCTCCAGGAAACACGGTTAGCTGATGCAGGCACACTGAGAGAGAAGGACTACACGTTCTACTGGCAGGGAAAGGGCAGTGACGAACACAGGGAACACGGAGTGGGCTTCGCAGTGAAGAACACTTTGCTGAAGATGGTGGAACCGGGCAGCACTGGCTCTGCACGACTCCTCACCCTCCGCCTGAACACCACTCAAGGCCCAGTCACCCTCGTCAGTGTGTATGCCCCAACACAGACAGCCACACCAGAGGCAAAAGACGAGTTCTACGAGAATCTCGCAACAACTGTCAGGATCATCCCCAACTCTGAACAACTCATTCTCCTTGGAGACTTCAATGCCAGAGTGGGTGCAGACCACGACTCCTGGCCCTCCTCTCTTGGACCTTTTGGCGTGGGCAGAATGAACGACAACAGACAGCGGCTGCTCGAGTTCTGCACATATCACGATCTGTGCATCACAAACTCGTTCTTCAAGACCAAGCCCCAACACAAGGTTTCCTGGCAACATCCACGCTCAAAGCACTGGCACCAGCTAGACTTGATCCTGACCAGGCGCACCTCACTGAAGAACGTGCTAATCACCCGTTCGTTCCAGAGTGCAGATTGCGACACAGACCATTCATTGGTGTGTTGCAAAGTCAAGCTGCAGCTGAAGAAATTCCATCGTGCTAGACAACCTGGAAAGGCACGGATTGACATCAGCAAGATGGCCCAACCAGAACTTGTTGAGCAGTTTGCCTCCACCTTTGAGAAGGAACTTGGTGTACCACAAGGAGGAGAATCTGCAAAGCAGAAGTGGGAAGAGCTGCGAAACACCATCTACCACACAGCCTTGGCTACCTTTGGGAGGAAGACCTCGAAGTCACAGGACTGGTTTGATGCCAAGTTGACCGAGATGACCCCCGTCATTGAAGCCAAGCGCTCAGCACTTGCTGAGTACAAGAAGTACCCAAACGAGAAGAATCTCCAGATTCTCAGGGCTGCGAGAAGCAAAGTTCAGCAGACTGCTCGGCGCTGTGCCAACGAGTACTGGACTCAGCTCAGCCAAGACATTCAAACCGCTGCCATAACAGGGAACATCCGTGGTATGTACGATGGCATCAAGAAAGCACTTGGTCCGGCTCAGAGCAAGACGGCCCCCCTCAAATCTTCCACTGGGGAGATGATCACAGAGAAGAACAAGCAGATGGAGAGATGGGCGGAACACTACTCCGACCTCTACTCTAGACAGAACACCGTGACACCGTCAGCCCTTGATGCCATCGACTGCCTGCCTTCCATGGACGAACTTGACGCCGAGCCAACCATCGACGAACTCAGTAAGGCCATTGATAGCTTGGCCGCTGGCAAGGCACCCGGCAACGACGGCATACCCCCTGACCTGATCAAGCACTGCAAGACCGCCCTACTGCTGCCATTGCATGACATCCTCTGCCAGTGCTGGAAGGAAGGTGCCGTACCACAGGACATGAGGGACGCCAAGATCATCACCCTCTACAAAAACAAAGGGGAGAGAAGCGACTGCAACAACTACAGGGGCATTTCCCTCCTCAGCGTTGTTGGCAAAGTCTACGCACGAGTTGTTCTCGTTCGTCTACAGAAGCTTGCCGAACGTGTCTACCCCGAGTCTCAGTGTGGCTTCCGCGCTGAGCGATCGACGGTAGACATGATATTCTCCATCCGCCAACTCCAGGAGAAATGCAGAGAACAGAACAGGCCTCTGTACGTCGCCTTCATCGACCTCACCAAAGCGTTCGATCTGGTCAGCAGAGAGGGCCTTTTCAAGATCCTGCCAAAGATAGGATGCCCACCAAAGTTGCAAAGCCTCACTGAATCGTTTCACACCAACATGCAGGGGATAGTGCAGCACAATGGCAACGTCTCAGAGCCATTCAACATACGCAGCAGAGTGAAACAGGGCTGTGTACTTGCGCCAACCCTCTTTGGGATTTTCTTTGCTATGCTCCTGAGGCATGCCTTCAGCACAGCAACAGAGGGAATCTACCTGCACACAAGATCTGACGGCAGGCTTTTCAACCTCGCCCGCCTGAAAGCCAGAACCAAAGTACGCGAGGCTCTAATCAGAGACATGCTGTTCGCAGACGACGCTGCAGTCGCAACCCACACACAGCAGGAGCTTCAGACCCTGATGGACCGCTTCTCCCAGGCATGCAAGGACTTCGGGCTTACCATCAGCCTGAAGAAGACTAACGTCTTGGCGCAAGGCACGGAAGCACCACCAACCATCACCATTGATGACTACAAGCTGGAGGTCGTGAATCAGTTCACGTACCTGGGGTCCACGATCAGCAACAACCTCTCCCTTGATACAGAGATCAACAAGAGGATTGGAAAATCAGCCTTCACACTCGCTCGCCTCACCACACGAGTGTGGGAGAATCCCAAACTCTCTGTCAAGACGAAAATGGCAGTGTACAACGCCTGCGTCATCAGCACACTGCTCTATGGGAGTGAGACGTGGACAACATACGCCCGGCAGGAAAAGAGACTGAACTCCTTCCACTTGCGCTGCATTCGCCACATCCTGGACATATCCTGGCAGGACAAAGTGCCCAACACAGAAGTTCTGTCCCGCGCCGGCCTTCCCTCCATGTTCACTCTACTCAGGCAGCGCAGGCTCCGCTGGTTAGGCCACGTTCACCGTATGGAGGATGGCAGAATCCCCAAAGACGTCCTCTATGGAGAACTGGCAACTGGCAGGAGAGACATTGGCCGCCCACAGCTGCGCTTTAGAGACGTCTGCAAGAGAGACATGAGGGCCCTGGATATCAACACAGAGCGCTGGGAGGACCTTGCAACGGACCGCTCCAAATGGAGAGGCACCCTGACCAGACAGCTCAAGGCGGGTGAAGAGAGACTGACTGCTGCAGCAGATGAAAAAAGGACCCGCAGGAAGAACCGCCACAGACCCAGCAGCACGGAGACCACCCACAAGTGTGACCTGTGTGACAGGGACTGTCATTCGCGCATCGGCCTGTTCAGCCACAGGCGGTGCTGTTCCAGCAGAGTAGACGTTTAGGATTCTCTTCCATGGTCATCATAGACCGACGGAGGCCGACAACGATACAGTTATCAGGTACCCTACACAAACTATGGGAAGAAAAAGTTAGTAAATATTTACAACCCTGGGTCCAAATTTTCAACTCCTTACTGGGAATTGCAGCCTCTACAAGCTTCTACCTGTTGTTCTAATAACACAGGTGGTAGAGCACATGGCCTGCAATGCCATTGGGTCACAAATTCTTTGTTTCTGTTAGACCAGAAAAAATATTACATTCCCCAGGGCTTTCGCCTTTATTCTCAAATCCCACAATGCACTGCCTCTTATTCCAGACAACCAGAAATGGGAATCCGGGATTAGGGCTAACACCTTTCACCCTACACCACTCTTTGTGCCTTAAAATGGGATATAAGAGGATAGCCACCAACACATTTTATCCCCACAATATTCACAAAGACAAGACAATGACAGCATACAGGGAGTACACAATATCTGCAGAAACAATTGTGTGTGCGTGTCTTTCCCTTTGCCACTCGTTAGTATGGGCATTTCAACAGCCTAACTCTATAACAGAGGCTATTTACCGTGACCCCACGTCCAGAACCAAAACCATTGATAGCGTGATATAAGAGCAGTCCAACTGATTTTATCAGGCTGACCAAACACAATTACTCACAACTTGATGGTACTTAAGGTTCTTGTATTGTGTCGGATTCCTTATAATGACATAATTCAGTATGCCATAAATTCCTTAAATACCCATTATATCCATTAACATATGAAAGCCTTGTTTTACCTCAAGACTCCCTATGTATCTTTTGGTAACATATAAAAGTCTCAAAACTTTCCACGTATCATTAGTAACATATGAAAATCCTATAAAGACCTTCTATGTATCATTAGTAACATGTGAAAGTCTTATTTACATAAAAACTTTCCATGTATCATTAATAACATGTAAAAATCCTAAGACTTTCTGAATGAATGAATCTTTATTTCGGATAGATTAAAAGTAAAGATTAAAAAGAAACAGAATAATATAACAAAGGCGAAAAAATCCAACAAGGTCAAATTAAACAATAACTCCTCTGATTATACAGTTCAACATAAGTTATCCGAAATGGGTGATGGCTGAAGCCGCAGCTTATATTGCCCACCCATATTCCATCCAAGAATTCAAAAGAAAAACAAAACAAGAGCGATTACAATTCGGAACAAAGCTAAGACAAAATGTGACAAAAAAAACTAAGCAACAACACAACACAGACTGGATATGACAATCCTTATGTGATTTTACATGTCATCTTGGATATATGTTTGGAGTATTTCTTCCTTTAGTTTTTGTTTAAATTGTCCAAGCGTTGTACATGATTTTAATTCAGGTCCAAAATCGTTCCATAATCTGACTCCTTGCACTGAAACACAGTGTTACTTGGTGGTAGTTCTCACTGAAGGTTTTTGAAATATACATGCTCCTCTGAAATGATATTGTTTCTCCCTTATTTGGAACAGCTTTTGGATATTTGCGGGCAGTGATAGATTCTTCACTTTAAACATTATTACTGCAGTTTTAAAGTCAACCAGATCTTTCAACTTGAGAGCTTTTAATTTAAGAAAAAGTGGGTTTGTTGGTTCCCTGTAAGCAGCTTTGTTTAATGTTCTAATAGCTCTCTTCTGAAGCATAAAGACTGGATATATGTTTGTTTTATATGTATTTCCCCATACTTCAGTACAATATGTCATGTATGGGAGTATTAATGTGTTCTATGTATCTATAACATATGAAAGCTTTATTTTATATTAAAACTCCCTATGTATCTTTAAAAGGTGGCTCATTAATCTGACCCTGAAAATATATTAATGACCAAACAATTCATTCATATTATCTTGCAATTTAAACGATTAAAATATTCTCTGCATGTTCTTAATTCTTCAAAAAAATGACATTAAATTTCCAAATTTCAGTTAAAAAGCGATCTGTCCAGGGTGTACCCTGCCTCTCACCCAAAGATGCTGGGATAGGCTTCAGCCCCCCCGCGACCCGAAAAGGATTAAGTGGAAGAAGATGAATGAATGAATGAATGAATTATAATGATCAAATTCTTAATTTCTGTAAAATTATAATTATGACAAAAAGACTTACTTTGACTAAATAGAACAGACAATTCTACAGGAATTTAGAATAGGCTTCCTTCTTACCTTGTGAGATCAGGGGCCCCGAATTGTCTGTGTCAGACAGGCAAAAACTTTTTGTCCGGTTACCTCCAATGCCTCAATGCAGCGGGACAACTTGGCCAATCATGTCGGACAGTCACCAGGTTGTAAAAACTCTTGTTTCTTCTCTCTGTAAAAATGTGTTCAAGAATTGGTCCGTCAGCACAAAATCATTTTAAATGCATCAGAGATTTAAGAATCACATGAGAGATGCTATTTCACATTTATCTGATTTATTATTCTTTAATTATGCAGAGAATATCACAGTTGTGGTCTGTTTCTGCACGACCTGCCAACAGCCACGAAAAACAATAAATTCAAGTACATATTTCTTCTGGTCAAGGGCGTTCCCCAAACCTTCCGACAATAGTGCCCTCCTTCAGGAATACTGACTCCATCAGTTGTTTTCTCCCCCAAGGTCGGCTGGCCAGGTGCATCGTACTGAACAATGGCTCTCTTCTTCAAGATTGCCACTGTTTGCAGATGTCTTCTCCAAACAGTGGCTCTCTTTTCCTCAGCAAGGTCGCCTGGCCAGGCGCATCCTGCTGATACTCCTATCTCTTATCGCAACCCTGAACACAAGCAAACCTGCCCCCTGCTATATGTGAGCAAAAAGCAGCCCATTGCTTGCCAAGTGATAAGGGATGTGTGTGTGCGTAACTAACCCTCATCTTTTATGTTTAGCGTGAAGCAGTGCAGAGACTTCATACGGCAAAGCACACTTATCTAAACATTTCTACCACAGGCTTGTCTCAGTTTTGCCAGAAAACATCTTGATGATCCCCAAGACTTTTGGGAAAATACTCTGTGGACTGATGAGACAAAAGTTGAACTTTTTGGAAGGTGCGTGTCCCATTACATCTGGCGTAAAAGTAACACACCATTTCAGAAAAGGAACATCATACCAACAGTAAAATATACAGTAGTGGTGGTAGTGAGATGGTGTGGGGCTGTTTTGCTGCTTCAGGGCCTGGAAGACTTGCTGTGGTAAATGGAACAATGAATTCTGTTGTCTACCAAAAAATCCTGAAGGAAAATGTCTAGCCATCTGTTCGTGACCTCAAGCTGAAATGCACTTGGGTTCTGCAGCAGGACAATGATCCAAAACACACCAGAAAGTCCACCTCTGAATGGCTTAAGAAAAACAAAATGAAGACTTTGGAGTGGCCTAGTCAAAGTCCTGACCTGAATCCAATTGAGATGCTGTAGTATGACCTTAAAAAGGCGGATCATGCTCAAAAACCCTCCAGTGTGACTGAATTAGTGTGACTGAATTACAACAATTCTGAAAAGATGAGTGGGCCAAAGTTCCTCCACAGCGCTGTAAAAGACACATTGCCTGTTATTGCAAACGCTTGATTGCAGTTGTTGCTGCTAAGGGTGGCCCAACCAGTTATTAGGTTTAGGGGGCAATGAGTTTTTCACACAGGTGTGACAGTAATCAGGCCTGGGTGTGGCTAGAGAAATTGAACTCAGCTTTACAAAGATGTGATAAACCACAGTTAATTTATGTTTTAACAGCCGGGGAGGGGGGGGTTACTTTATCACACAGGCCATGTAGCTTTGGATTTTTTTCTACACTTAATAATAAACACCTTCATTTAAAAACTGCATTTTGTGTTTACTTGTGTTATCTTTGTCTAATATTTAAATTTGTTTGATGATCTGAAACATTTAAGTGTGACAAACATACAAAAAAAAAAGGGAAATCAGGAAGGGGGCAAGCACTTTTTCACACCACTGTATGTTGCAAATGGGAAGCTCAAGGTGGAGACTAGCCTGATTTTTGTTGTTCTGTTAATACTTCTGTTCTTCCATATCTTATTCCTTGAGCACATAGATGTTTTTGCCATTGCGATTCTACGTTTTATCTCAATGGAGCAACCACCTTGGTTAGATATCATTCAGCCAAGGAAATTGAATTGGTGGATGACTTCAATTAATTAATTTCCTGCCTTGATAAATGGATTCTCTTCATTTTGGTTCACTACCACCACCTTTGTCTTACTAACACTGAGAAAGAGACCATATTTTTCACTTTCTGCTCTTACTCTTTCTATCAACGTCTCCAGATCTTTTATACTACTTGCCAACAGGGTCGTATCATCAGCGTATCTCAGGTTGTTAGTTGTTCTGCCTCCAATTGCTATTCCACCAGCAAAATTTTCAAGGGCTGTTTACATGATATGTTCTGCATATGTATTAAACAGATAAGGCAAGAGTATACAACCCTGTCACACTCCTGCTTCAACATCAAACCAATCTGTATCTCCACATGCCATTTTTACTGTGGACTCCTAATGGTCATAGAGTGTTTGGAGCAGCTCCACAACATGTTTTGGGAAGCCCATTGCTATCAAAGCTGCTCATAGTTTTTGGTGTAGGACAGTGCCGAAAGCTTTGCTGTAGTCTATGAAGCACATGTAGACTGGGAAGTTAAATTCCAAAGCTTTCCCCATGATGTTTCTAAAGTTTGCTATCTGGTTTCTTGTGCCCCTTCCTTCCACAAAGCCAGCTGGCTCTGGGGGATCTCATAACACATGAATTGCTTTATTCTCCCAACAATGATGTAGAGCAGGATCTTGCTTGTATGTGAGATTAGGGAAATAGTCCTGTTCTCACATTCCCGGGTATCACCTTTCTTGGGAAGTGGTAAGAAAACAGATCTTGTCCAGTCTTTTGGCCAGTTCTTATCTTTCCAAATCAGATTGCATAACTTTTGTATCAGGCTAATTCCATCTTCTCCTGTTTCGTTGATAAGCTCAGCTGGGATGCCATCATGACCTGGTGCTTTGCCAGTTCGAAGTTTCTGAATTGCCTGTGCCACTTCTGATGCTAGAATAAAAGGTTCTTCCTCCTGTATTTCAACTGGGATTGATGTACCTCCAAGTCCATCTTTGCTAGCATATAGCCCTTGGCAGTACTGTTTCCACCTTTGCTTGACCTCATCTCTCTCAGAATTTCTCCAGCTTCATCCTTTATGACATTCAACTTTGGTGTTTTCTTCCCTGTGATTTCTTTCATCACTTCGCAAAGATCTCTTGAGTGGTTGGAAGATGATTGCGATTCAACCTCCTTGCATTTCCTTCCAAGGAATGTCTGCTTGTCTTGCCTAACCTTCCACTGGATTTTCCTAGACAGATCTTTGTACTGTCTTCTGTCTTCTTCAGATAGCAGTCCCTTTGCTTTTATCAATCATCTTTCATCTGCTAGTTAACCAACTTCATCGGATAACCATGTAGAGTAACCTTTCTTTACCTTTCAGGTATGGCATTTGTACAAATGGTTGCAGTAAGGTGCAGAGATACACTATACAGCAGCAGATGTAATTACTGTTGGTGTGCCAAGTCTTTCTGTGCAAACAGCTGAGGTAGTTATTGTGTGGGTGAGTGTGTTACAGTCCAGGGGTGGGGATGGGGGGACAGAGTTCAGGGTCCTGATGGCCTGGTGAACAAAGCTGTTTAGCAGCCTTGTGGAGCAGGCCTGGAGGCTCCGGTACGTTTTCTCCGAGGGCAGGAGGCTGAAGAGGGAGTGGGGGGGCGGGTGGAAGGTGTCACTTGCAATGTTGATGGCTCTGCAGGTGAGGCAGATGTCCGGGGGGGGGGGGGTGAAGCGCAGAGGGGCACTGATGATCTTGCTGGCTGCTTTCATTGTATGCTGTAGTGTCTTCCAACAGGAGGTGGTTCAGCTTCCGTATCACACCATGATGCAGCTGGTGAGGATGCTCTCAATGATGCCCCAGTAGAATGAGCACATGATGGGCGGTGGGACTTGTGCTCTCCTCAGTTTGCAGAGGAAATAGAGGTGAGTTTGAACCTTCTTGGCCAGTGATGTGGTGTTGTTGGACCAGGAGAGGTCCTCAGAGATGTGCACCCCCAGGAATTTGATGCTGCTCACCCTCTCCACAGCTGTTCCATCAATGATCAGAGGGGGATGCTGTGTGTGTCCTCTCCTAAACCACAATCTCCTTGTTTTTCCCACGTTTAAGAACAGATTATTGTCTTTACACCACTTGACCAGTTGGTTCACCTCATTTCTGTAGTTGGCCTCTTCATTGTTTGTGATGAGGCCCACCACTGTCATGTCGTCCGCAAACTTGATGATGTTATTGGTGCTGTAGGCTGGTACGCAGTCATGGGTCAACAGGGTGAAGAGCAGTGGGCTGAGCACGCACCCTTGTGGGGCCCCTATGCTCAGTGTGATGGTCTTGGAGGTGTTGCTGCCGACCCACACGTTCTATGGCCTCCCTGTGAGAAAGTCCAGCACCCAGTTAAAGAGAGAGGTTTTGAGTCCCAAGTGTCTACGTTTTTGTATCAGGTGCTGGGGGATAATTGTGTTGAATGCTGAACTGAAGCCCAAGAACAGCATTTGCACATAGGAGTTCTTTGAGTCCAGGTGGGTGAGGGATGGGTGGAGAGCACCAGAGATGGCGTCTTCTGTGGATCTGTTTGACCTGTATGCAAACTGAGATGGGTCGTGGGAGGGAGGGAGGGTGGGTTTGATATTCTGCATGACTAATTCAATTCAATTCAATTCAACTTTATTTATATAGCGCCATTTCACAACAACAGTCATCTCATAGCACTATCAACTGTAGGGAGGACCCCCACAGTTGCAGAAAGACCCCAGCAAACAGGCGATCCCCTGTGAGCAAGCACTTGGCGATGGTGGAGAGGAAAAACTCCCTTTTAACAGGAAGAAACCTCCAGCAGAACCAGGCTCAGGGAGGGGCAGTCATCTGCTGCGACTGGCTGGGGGGTGAGGGGACAGAGAAGAAGAAAAGAACAGACATGTAGAGAGCAAACAGCACGATGGGGACTCAATCTATGGGAGAGAACAAACAAATGTTAATGACCAGCAAAAAAAAAAATATTTCATAGAGAGTGAGGAAAGGAGTGAGGCCCAGTACATTACTGGAGGTCCCCCGGCTGACTAAACCTATTAGCAGCATAACTAAGGGAGGGTTCAGAAACACATGATCCCTCCCTAATTGTAGGCTATATCAAAAAGGTAGGTTTTAGCCCTATTCTTAAAAACAGAGATCGAGTCTGACTCCCGAATCCAGATTGGCAGCTGATTCCACAGGAGAGGAGCTTGATAACTGAAGGCTCTGCCTCCCATTGTACTTTTGGAGATTCTAGGTATTACAAGTAAACCTGCATTTTGGGAGCGTAGTGCTCTGTTAGGATGATACGGTAGTATCAGATCTTTTAAATAAAAAGGAGCCTGATTGTTTAGAGCTTTGTAAGTAAGAAGAAGGATTTTAAACTTAATTCTAAACTCTATGGGAAGCCAATGAAGGGAGGCCAGAACCGGAGAGATATGATCTCTCTTTCTAGTACCTGTTAAAACTCTTGCTGCAGCATTTTGGATCAGCTGAAGACTAGCCGCTCGAAGAACTTCATTATGATGGCGATCAGTGCTACGGGCTGGTAATAGTTCTAGCTGGATGGGATGGGCTTCTTTGTGACTGGTATTATGGTATTATGTTTCACCATTCATCCAAATTCTATGGTAATATCATGCAGCATATATGTGTATTTTTTTTCAGAATGGAATGTTTTTTTTATATTCATTTGATTATTTATTTAATTATTTATTTAATTTTATTTGATTTTTACACTATTATTTTACTAACTTAAATAGTGCTTATTTTGTTTATTTTTCAAAATTATGCTGCTTGGTATCACCATAGAATTTGGACAAATAATGTAACATTTCAGAAGTAAGTTTTGGGTATGCTAGATATTTATCTCAATGTATTTTGACTTCTGAGTCACTTATAAGTAACATGTGTGAATGAATGCATAACTCACCTACAACTTGCCCTGCTTAGGGACATTTTAGCCATACCAGAGGAGCTTGCCTGTACAATGCCATATACCAGCTTGCTTCAGCATTCTTCAGCATTCTTCAGCGTGCTCTTAACTTATACAAAACTTACCCATAACTGATCTGACATACCCCTGCCTATTTTATAAATTTTTACATGTTTGGCAAACGCTACCTGAATCATCTAGGTGTGACAGGGTCAGGGCCTTGTCACACCTAGACGATTTAGGCAACATTTGCCAAACATATAAAAATTGGTCTAAAATGCTGGCCTACACTGAAATTTTCACTTTTGGCCATATGTATCGCATAGACATAATGACTTGGACATATACATAACGTATTAGTAACTTATATAGAATATTTCCATAACTTATAAATAACTTAAACCAACAAATGCTTAGCGTGTTGCTAACATTCACAACTTATGCCCCACTATAGTCTAACTTATGCATAACTTATGCATAGCTTAACCTAACTTCTGCATAGCATGGTCATGCAAAACTGCCATTGCTTCCTGATCCATGAATCCTAGGTGTGCGAGACATCACCTCTGTTCAGCTAAGATGATATTCCTCTCCAAAGACCACAGCAGGGGGGCATGACCGACCTGGCAGAGCTGTCAGATCTGTCAGGTTAGTCACGCCTAAAACAGCTGATATGACATGTCAGGAATGTCAGATGACAGTTTTCACAACCTGGCTCAAAGGTACGTGAACTAATGGCAATAAAAAAAAGTTTATTTTCAATAAAGTGAAAAAAAGCAAGATAATACATGGAGTGTGCTTTTGCAAGGAGGCTCAGCCAACAGAAAAGTGTGATTTATCATGGAAAACAGATAAGCTCTACGCTTAGGGCGATCAGCTGATTGGATCCACCTCCTCTGGTTAGAATCAGAATCAGAATCAGAATCAGAATCAGATTTATTGCCGTTGTTCATGTAGTACACAAACTAGGAATTTGTCTCGGTGCAATGCTGCAACATTAAACATGATAAAATAAAATAAATAAAAAACTATACATGCAATAAAGTGTAGAATAAGAATGAGTAATACTAGTCAAAGCAGTTTTTAAATATATTAGCGAGCAGCAGGTATTGTGGAGTACCACATAGTGCAGTCGGTAATGCAAAAAGAAAACAGTGATGATTGACATGAGTCTGGTTGAGCTGCTGTACATAGTGCACAAGAGTCAATAAGTCACTTAGTGTTCAGCAGTCTCATGGCAGAGGGGAAGAAGCTGTTCATGTGACGGGAGGTTTTAGTCTGAATGGACGGAAGTCTTCTACCTGAGGGGAGGGGGGCAAACAGTACGTGACCAGGGTGTGAAGGATCGACTATGATCCGGCCTGCACGCCTCCGGGTCCTGGAGATGTACAGGTCCTGGAGAAATGGGAGCTTGCAGCCGATCACCTTCTCAGCAGCGCGCACGACGCGCTGCAGCCTTAGTCTGTCCCTGGCAGTGGCTCCTGCGTACCACACGGTTATGGAGGTGGTGAGGATGGACCCGATGATGGCCGGGTAGAACTGCACCAACATCTTGGTGGGTAGCTTGAGCTTCCTCAGCTGCCGCAGGAAGAACATACTCTGCTGGGCCTTTTTGATGAGGGAGCTGATGGTCGGCTCCCACTTGAGGTCCCGGGTGATGGTGGTGCCCAGGAAGCAGAAGGAATCTGCAATGGTGATGGGAGAGCCTGTGAGGGTGAGGGGGGGGGGGGCAGAGGGGTTGTGACTTTCCTGAAGTCCACAATCATCTCCACTGTCTTCAGAGCGTTCAGCTGCAGGTTGTTGTGGCTGCACCAGGACGCCAGCTGGGCCACCTCTCTCCTGTAGACGGACTCGTCGCTGTTGGAGATGAGCCCGATGAGGGTGGTGTCGTCCGCAAACTTGATCAGCTTGACAGACTGGTGGCTGGAGGTGCAGGAGTTGGTATAAAGGGAGAAGAGTAGGGGGGAAAGTACACAGCCCTGGGGTGATCCGGTGCTGATGCTAACAGACTCTGAGACAGTCTTTCCCAGCCGCACATGCTGCCTCCGGTCCGTCAGGAAGTCGGTGATCCACCTGCAGAGGGAGTCAGGCACGTTGAGCAGGGACAGCTTGTCCCGGAGCAGAGCGGGGCGGATGGTGTTGAATGCAGAGCTGAAGTCCACAAACAGGATCCTGGCGTAGGTTCCCAGGGAGTCCAGGTGCTGCAGGATGGAGTGGAGGGCCAGGTTGACTGCGTCGTCCACAGACCTGTTGGCTCGGTAGGCAAACTGCAGCGGGTCCAGGAGGGGAGTGGTGATGGACTTGAGGTGGGGCAGGACCAGGCGCTCAAAGGACTTCATGACTACAGAGGTGAGCGCTACAGGTCTGTAGTCGTTAAGTCCAGTGATCCGTGGCTTCTTGGGGACAGGGATGATGGTGGAGGATTTGAGGCAAGTTGGCACGTGGCATAGCTTAAGGGAGGTGTTAAAAATGTCTGTGAAGACAGGAGTCAGCTCTTTCACACAGTGTCTCAGGGTGGAGGGAGACACACTGTCCGGATCAGGGGCCTTGCGCGGGTTCAGACATTTTGGCATATCTATCAGAACAACACTGGACAGCTGATGGTACAGACTGCAGTCAAAGGTATTAAAAAACATGGGGGGAGGGCTATCCTGTAGCATGAAAGTGCTCAGACACATCTTCGACAGGTCCCGTTACATGAAAAAGTACGTGTGTTAAAAAGGCCAGTGTCACATGGACTATTCCACTCCATTCTCATGTCCACACTCCAACCCGGTAGATGGTGGTAATGCACCTGTAAGCTGGTTGCCAACCGCCAATCAAATCTAAAAGAAGAAGAAGACTATTCCACCCCACCCCTTTCAGAGCTATACATTCCAGCTCCTCAGTGTCCAGCCTGACTGTTGTGAGAGAGAGTTCTTTTATTACTCCTGTTAGTTTGATTGAGACCGAAACTTACTCCACAGCAGACAGCCACAGGTATGGGCTGAGTTATTTTGAGGGGACAACAAATTTACATTGTTGTACAAGCTGTACACTGACTACATTACATTGTATCAAAGTGTCATATCTTCAGTGTTGTCCCATGAAATGATATAATAAAATATTCACAAAAATGTGAGGGGTGTACTCACTTATGAGAGATACTGTCAGTGTTCTAATTCAGCAGCTTCAGGTCAACAGCTCACCTGCACAACCTACCTCAACACCCCTCTGCCAAACTCAGCCACAGTCTTCAAGTCAGAGGATATGGCATGCTCCAGCTAAACCAAGCCTCTCTCCTCAGCCATGGGATCACCGTATATCTCTCACCAAGCACAGGAGCTATGAAGATTACAATGACCCATCCTATCCTGTCTCTAGCTCATCAGAGAGTCAACCTGGAGAAGAACACTCTTTTAGAGCTGAACCACACCGAAGTCAAGCCTCATGGTCACACGAGTCAGATGATGGGTTTTGGAGACATAACAAGACCCACAAGCACTGTCACTCCCGTCACCGAACGCCAAGTCCAGTAGGTGGACAGGAGCGGTTCTACCAGGGGCCTGTGCCCACAATTCCTGACATGAACCACCCTAACCCAAGGGAGTTTAACCATCTCAGGATTGCCCTAGATAATCTCCTTCCCCAAGATACATCAGAAAGATTTAAATATCAGATTCTTGTCGACCACCTTAAGACAGAAGAGACATTACTGCTTGCTGATTCGTACAGCAACTCAACCCATCCCTTTACTGACACTATGGCAGCCCCCAACTTCCAGTATGGGCAACCCCACCAGCTGGCTTTGCAGCACATAGCAGAACTTATGGACGGTCCCAGCGTTGCAAGTGGTGACTCCCGAGGCTTTCGAATGCTTGCACTCTGGGTGCGTTCCTTAGTGAGCATGTTGGAGCAGCTGGGTAGGAAAGGTAAACTTGAGTTAGAGTGCGGCTCCCATGTTTCCCGCCTGTTAGGAAAGCTCCCTCATGACCTACGCTCCAGCTTCCACCACTATATCCATCCTCTCAGGGTACCCATACCAATGCTTCTTGACCTGGCTGACTGGCTTGAGTATGAGCTGCAAGTGCAGGAAAATAACATCAGTTTCAACAGCAGGTCTAAGAGAGAGAAGGACGTGAAGCTCAAAGGTCAAAGAAAACCAGCCAAATCCACAATGGAGCACTCAGCAGTTCTACTGAGCAGAGCAGCCACCACTTCTCAGAGAGAGTTAGCTTCAGCGCCAAATGCAACAGAGACCAAAAAGAAATACTGCCCCTATTGTGACAATGGTAAGCATTCTCTTAATAACTGCAATAACTTCAAGATGCTTAGCTCCACTCAGAAACAGCTCTGGGTAAAAGAGAACCATCGCTGCTGGCACTGTGGATGGGGTCACCGAGCTGCCGACTGCAACCTGAAAATGCGTTGCAAGACTTGTACCAAAAGACACCTGCTTGCTTTGCATGATATTAATGAGGTAGCCAATGAGGGCAGAGAAAGGCCAGAAGAAAAGCCAGAGCGCACCAGAGCCCCACTCATCAACAACACAGAGAAGGTCCTATATATTGACAGACTATTAGAGGGAAGAAAAGTGCTGCTAAAAGTCAGCAAAGTAGTGCTGAGGGATGGAGACAGAAGTATGTATGGATATGCAATCCTGGATGATGGGTCGGAACACACCATTCTCCTCCACCCTGCAGCTCAACAGCTTGGCCTGAAAGGGGAGCCAGAAGACCTTCCCTTAAGAACCATCAGACAGGAGCTGCAGATTTTACATGGTGCCATGGTTTCATTCACCATTGCCTCAGCTGCTGAGCCACATTGGGTTTTCCCTGTGAACAGAGCATTCACTGCAAAATGCCTGTGGCTGGCTGAGCACACACATCCTGTGGAGACTCTTAAGAGAAAATATAAGCACTTGAGAGATTTACCGCTGCAGGAACTTCATCGAATGCACCCAATCCTGCTTATTGGTTCAGGTCATCCACATCTGATCACCCCCGTCCAACCAGTACATTTGGGGCCAGTTGGAGCACCTGCAGCTGTGAGGACATGTCTAGGGTGGACACTTCAGAGACCAGCACAAGGTATGAAGCATTATTTAGCTGAACAGCAGTGTTTGTTCATTTCATCTCTGTCACCGCAAGCAGACATCTACAGCCAAGTCGAGAAGTTGTGGCAAATGGACCTTCTGCCATGGCAGAGTGAAAAGGCCTGCACATATTCACAGCAGGATAAAGAAGCTCGTGCCTTGTTGGAGGGCAAAACAGTAAGAACAAAGATAGAAGGTGTCAACAGGTATGCCACCCCCCTTCTGTGCATGCCACACATGCCCTTACTCCAGGCACCAAAAGAAGTGGTCCTACCTCGGCTGTGGGCCACTGAGAAGAGGCTGGTGAGAGACCTGGAGAAAGCTGCAATTTATAATGTTGAAATTGAGAAGCTGGTAATGGCTGGCTATATCAAGAAGTTGGAGCCAAGACACACCTACCAGTTGGTATATCCACCCTCATATGGTGACACATAATGGGAAGAATCGGGTGGTCTTCAATTGTTCATTCGAATCCAACTCTGGGTCCCTCTCTGCTGGCTGTGTTGCTGAGATTTCGAGAGCATGCAGTGGCCAACAGCAGCAACATAAATGACATGACATAAATGACATAAGAGTCATGACTCTGATGAACTCCTAACATTCACCTAGTCCTACCTGTTGCTGTACTCATGACTTTTCATCCATTATTACATTGCACATAACTCTCACACTGCTTTTTACTTCATTCACATTATATCACTGAATCTGAGTCCACATTGAAATACTGTGTGATTGTATATTTTTTCATATATTTCTGCAAAGTGTGGTTAGTCCGAGTAAATAACTGCATATATTCCTGTATATATTTGCATCCTTTTATAGAAATGTGGACAGACTGTAATTTACTGTACATACTCTGGTTGTCATTGAATCCTTATTTAAATCCTTCACCTGAACAACGAGAGCAAGTTTTTAGCCAAAGTCAAATTCCTTGTATGTGTTGTGCATACTTGGCCAATAAAGCTGATTCTGATTCTGATTCTGATTCTGATGTTCCATCAAGTCAGACTGCTCCCAGAAGACCAGCCTCTTCTGATATTCTTAAGGAAAAACCTCAAGCGTGACAAGCCACCTGACATCTATGAATGGAGAGTGCTTCCCTTTGGGACCATGAGCTCCCCCTGCTGTGCCACATTCGTACTACAGAAGCACATCACTGATCATAGCAGTGAGGGTGAGGACATCAGAGATGCAGTGCTGAGGTCATTCTACGTTGACAACTGCCTTCAAAGCATGACTTCAGAAAAGGAGGCCAAAGTACTAGTGGATAAGCTGCAGAGTACACTAGCAAGTGGTGGCTTTGAGCTTCGACAGTGGGCAAGCAACAAGCCAGTAATCATCTCCCACCTCCCAGCTGAATTCAGATCAGACAGCACAGATATGTGGATAACTCGAGGTGACCCAAATGCAGCTGAGCCAGCACTTGGGCTTCATTGGCACTGCTTCTCAAACACACTGTCTTACAAGCATCGCCCACTCACTCATCCAGTGGTCACACTCAGGACCATTTACTAGGTGCTTGCCAGTCAGTACAACCCTCTAGGGTTCATTATGCCTTACACCACAAGAGCCAAGTTTGTGGTGCAGTGCCTGTGGGATAAGAAGAGAGAATGGGATGACCCCTCACTCCCCGAGGACCTACTTCAGACCTGGCATGAGTGGGAGAGTGAGCTTCTGGCACTGCAGAACATTGTTCTTCCCCGGTGCTACACCAGTAAGGAGATGGACTGTGGGAGAAGCCATAGAGAGGTCCACATATTCTGTGACACCTCAGAACAGGCCTATGGTTCTGCGGCATACCTCCAAACAGAGAATGATGCAGGCAAGGTAGAAATGGCCTTTATCACTGCCAGGTCTCGTGTTGCTCCCAAAAAGCAACAATTAATTCCTTATCTTGAACTGTGTGCAGCCTTAACCAGAGCACAGATAGCTAAGGTGCTAAACGAAGAGCTCACACTTCTCATCCACACTACTACACTTTGGACTGATTCAACCACTGTGCTTTCATGGTTGTACTCAGACTCCTGTAGATTCAAAGTGTTTGTGGGTACATGGATTGCTGAGATCCAAGACCTGACAACCAGGGATTAATGGAGATTTGTGTACTCTGCCAATAACCCTGCCGATGATATAACCCATGGGAGATGTCTTCAGGAATTAAGCTCCACTTCTCGCTGGTTCAGAGGTCCTGCTTCTCTACAAAGAACCTCAGACCAGTGGCCTAAGCTTCCGCAAATCGCCTCCATCTCAGCAGACTGTGAGGAGCTAAAGAAAGCCATGTTCTGTGGACTTGTTGTAGTCCCATCCACTCAAATTATGCCCAGTGTGGAACAGTTCAAGTCCTAGACTGAGTTAGTAACAGCCACTGTTAAGTCTCTGCAGGGGGAGGCTGACTCCCCACTGACTGCTGATAGCTACAAGGAGGCAGAAAGTATTTTACTTCACAGAGTGCTGCAGGAATGCTTCCCACAAGACTGCCAGCAGTTGATGAACAGGAAATCAATCTCAAGGAACAATCGGCTTATCACCTTGGCACCAGAACTTGATGAGGACACACAGCTCATCCAAGTTGAGGGAAGGCTGCGTCAGTCCTCTGTCTTGGATACTGAGACCATTCACCCAATCATCCTTGACCTAAAACACAAGATCACGCAGCTCCTCATCCAACATCATGACTCTGAGCTTCGTCATCCAGGAAGTGAACGGCTGTTTGCAGAGCTGAGGAGAAGGTATTGGATACTCAAAGGGAGAGAAGCTGTTAGGTGTCAACAGCACCACTGCACGGAATGCAGGAAGTGGCGTGGGAAGCCCTGTATTCCTCGAATGGCAGATTTTCCCCCGGCCAGTTTACGCCTTCATAAACCTGCCTTCTATTCTATGGGTGTGGACTGCTTTGACCCCTATATGGCCAAGATTGGCAGGAGAACAGAGAAAAGATGGGGTATTCTCTTCGAGTGCATGACCAGCCGAGTAGTGCACTTGGACCTGCTCTACAGCCTTCACACAGATTCCTTCCTGATGGCTCTGAGAAGCTTTGTGGTTTGGCGTGGAAAGCCCTTGGAGCTTCTCTTGGATCAGGGCACCAATTTCAAAGGTGGAGAGCAGGAGCTGCAGAGGGTCTTTACCTCACTCCAACCAGACCTACAAGTCCAGCTTGCCTCCCAGCAGATTAAGTTCACCTTTTATACACCAAGCGTTCCTCACTTCGGAGGATGTTGGGAGAGAAAAATAAAATCATTAACGCAGGCGCTCCAAGTCACCATCGGCACTCAGTTCATCATTAAGGAGGTCTTGCAAACTGTGCTTGTGGAGATTGAGGGAATTCTCAATTTCAAGCCACTGGGCTATGTCTCTTTGGATGCAGCAGACATTGATCCTGTCACCCCGAACATCCTGTTCAAATCAAAATCAAATCAAATCAAATCAAACTTTATTGTCATATTGCTGTACATACAACTGTAGTGCAGGCAAGATGAAATGGCGTTTCTCTCGGCATCCATATAAGAAGCAGCATGATTTAAGACACATTCCCACATAGCTCCCCCCCCACCCCCCCATCCATTCACACATCCCTGAGACATACTTGGTAAAAAAAAGAATAACTAACTATAATATACAGAATGTCCGTAGGTGCAGTAGTGTGTATGAGAGATTCCGGGTCAACTGTTGATGGGATGGCTAGATTCAACATTGCCCCAGGTGGTGTACCCAGAATCAGAGCTCCTCAGTAGACGACGATGGCGCCATAGCCAATTGCTGGCAGACCACTTCTGGAGGAGTTTTATTTGTTTCTATCTGCCTGGCCTCCAGAGTCGACAGAAGTGGTGTTCGGATTCGACATGCCGTCAGATAGGGGACACTGCCATGACCATTGAGCCCCAGTTACCACGAGCATGCTGGCCCACAGGACAGATTACACAGACTGGGTCTGCATCTGATGGCTGTATACGCACTGTGGAAGTAAAAGTAGGAGGTCGGTTTTACGTCCGACCAGTATCCCGCATCATCAGCCTCCCCAAAATACCAGATGACTAAGCATTCCAATATAGGTACTAGGCCTTTTGTTAAAGTGCAGATTTCCTACAGAAATCTGGGGGTGGCTGTTAAAAAGGCCAGTGTCACATGGTCTATTCCACCCCACCCCTTTCAGAGTGGTACATTCCAGCTCCTCAGTGCCCAGCCTGACTGCTGTGAGGGTGAGTTCTTTTATTGCTCCTGTTAGTTTGAGTGAGACCAAAAACTGTGTTTCTGCCTTTTTCCAGCACTGTGGTGTGTGTCTATTGAATTGTGCATACTGTTCAGAGCATTTAATGCAGTTTTAAGTATTCCTTAACATTGTAAGGATAAGTCAATGGCGGTAATGCACCTGTAAGCTGGTTGCCAACCGCCAATCAAATCTAAAAGAAGTAGTAGTTTTGGATTTGTACCTCCAGACATGTCCAGACATGCCCAACTACGGTCAGTTAATGGAGAGTCACTTTTTCTGTGTTAACTTGAGTTTGGTAACATGACACTTGATTTTTGTTCTGTATTTACCCAGAGTTGTTCATTCATTGGCAATGAAGATGTGAAATATTATTTGTATTTGCACATTTCTGTTTATAAGGACTCAGGGAGTATGCATGACATTACTGCTGCATTCCCGAAATTTTCAGTGTGTTATGCCTGTTTTGTACACATGCTGTAGGTGCTTATTCCATGTCTGGAAGTGTGGAGTGTGTAAATGAAGAGGCAGATTCATGACAGACGATTTATTACACACTCACATCTCACAAGCACAGAATGGCCTGAATGGTTACAGCAAGCTGTCCTCTCTATATCACAAGTCACACTTCACAAGTTTCATGGCACTTCACCTCACACAGCATGATATTTACACTACACTGCATTCAACCCCCTCTGTCCTTCCTGGGCATTGTTCTCCCATGCTTATTCCCTGTCTCTGTCTGAGGTGCTAAATAACCTGACTTCCCCAAGGTCCCCCCCCCCCCCAGCATCTAAGACACAACATCAGTCCACACTTGCTTTTGGCTTTAGTCTTCTCCCATATCTGCTGTAACTGGGGTTTACCGCCTCCGTGGCGCTGCTGTGCCGGTGGGGGGCTGCTGGGAGCGTGTCTGACTGCGGGTGAGCCGTGGCGAGGGGGGGGAACTTCGTTCTGCCCGTGTGGCTGCTCTGGTGAATCGTTTCCCTGGGAAGTTCTCCGTGGGGGTCTTCCACGCCGAGGGGCCCCAGCCAACAGCACTTGCTCATCTGCCACTACAAAGGAGGGTTTGAGTCTGTCTATGCCAATTTTCTCCCGTCTACCCCCCAAGTCTAGCACAAAATGCTTGTCCCCTGTTTCCAACACTCTGAACGGTCCATCATAGGGTGGGCGCAATGGAGGGCGGAGGGCGTCGTGTCTGACGAACACGAACTGCGCGTTCTTCAAAGTTTTAGGCACGAAGGCACGCGGAAAACTGTGGTGGGCAGGGCCCGGCAGCGTGCCTGTGTTTGCGCTACGCTGCAAAAGCTGAGACGGGCAGCTGCCCGGCGCGGGATTATCTGGTAGAAATTCCCCGGGCAGCCGTAGGGGCTGCGCAAAAACAAGCTCTGCCGGGGAAGCTTCCAAATCCTCTTTTGGCGCTGAGCGTGACCCCAATAAAACCCACGGCAACCTGTCTACCCAATTTGCATCCGTCAGTGAAGCCCTGAGTGCTGCTTTCAGTGATCTATGAAAACGCACACATAATCCTTTGGCCTGTGAGTTGTACGTGGTTGTGCGATGAATTGTAACACCCAGGCTGCGAGCCATCGCGGACCAGAGTTCAGAAACAAACTGAGTGCCCCTGTCGGACATAATGTCCGACGGGACTCCAAAACGTGCCACCCATGCTGTTAAAAAAGCATGTGCTACGTCCGCGAACGTGGTTGCCGCCAGTGGGACTGCTTCTGGCCAGCGCGTGGTGCGGTCCACCACTGTCCGGAGGTGCGTGCACCCCTGTGATGGCGGGAGGGGGCCCACGAGGTCCATGTGCACATGGTCGAACCTTTTAGCCGGTACCGGAAACGGCTCCAAAGGAGCCTTCATGTGCCTGTGTACCTTGGCTCGTTGGCACACCACACAGGCTGCAGCCCACTCTTTTACTTGTTTGCGTAGGCTCGGCCACACAAACTTCTCTCCCACCATTTTTCTTTCAAAGGTCTTTTTATTATTATTAATTGAAGTATCAACGAATGAACTCAGTATCAAACTCAGAAGTATCGACGAACTCAGTAAGGCCATTGATAGCTTGGCCGCTGGCAAGGCACCCGGCAACGACGGCATACCCCCTGACCTGATCAAGCACTGCAAGACCGCCCTACTGCTGCCATTGCATGACGTCCTCTGCCAGTGCTGGAAGGAAGGTGCCGTACCACAGGACATGAGGGACGCCAAGATCATCACCCTCTACAAAAACAAAGGGGAGAGAAGCGACTGCAACAACTACAGGGGCATTTCCCTCCTCAGCGTTGTTGGCAAAGTCTACGCACGAGTTGTTCTCGTTCGTCTACAGAAGCTTGCCGAACGTGTCTACCCCGAGTCTCAGTGTGGCTTCCGCGCTGAGCGATCGACGGTAGACATGATATTCTCCATCCGCCAACTCCAGGAGAAATGCAGAGAACAGAACATGCCTCTGTATGTCGCCTTCATCGACCTCACCAAAGCGTTCGATCTGGTCAGCAGAGAGGGCCTTTTCAAGATCCTGCCAAAGATAGGATGCCCACCAAAGTTGCAAAGCCTCATCGAATCGTTTCACACCAACATGCAGGGGATAGTGCAGCATGATGGCAACGTCTCAGAGCCATTCAACATACGCAGCGGAGTGAAACAGGGCTGTGTACTTGCGCCAACCCTCTTTGGGATTTTCTTTGCTATGCTCCTGAGGCATGCCTTCAGCACAGCAACAGAAGGAATCTACCTGCACACAAGATCTGACGGCAGGCTTTTCAACCTTGCCCGCCTGAAAGCCAGAACCAAAGTACGCGAGGCTCTAATCAGAGACATGCTGTTCGCAGACGATGCTGCAGTCGCAACCCACACACAGCAGGAGCTTCAGACCCTGATGGACCGCTTCTCCCAGGCATGCAAGGACTTCGGGCTTACCATCAGCCTGAAGAAGACTAACGTCTTGGCGCAAGGCACGGAAGCACCACCAACCATCACCATTGATGACTACAAGCTGGAGGTCGTAAATCAGTTCACGTACCTGGGGTCCACGATCAGCAACAACCTCTCCCTTGATACAGAGATCAACAAGAGGATTGGAAAATCAGCCTTCACACTCGCTCGCCTCACCACACGAGTGTGGGAGAATCCCAAACTCTCTGTCAAGACGAAGATGGCAGTGTACAACGCCTGCGTCATCAGCACACTGCTCTATGGGAGTGAGACGTGGACAACATACGCCCGGCAGGAAAAGAGACTGAACTCCTTCCACTTGCGCTGCATTCGCCACATCCTGGACATATCCTGGCAGGACAAAGTGCCCAACACAGAAGTTCTGTCCCACGCCGGCCTTCCCTCCATGTTCACTCTACTCAGGCAGCACAGGCTCCGCTGGCTAGGCCACGTTCACCGTATGGAGGATGGCAGAATCCCCAAAGACGTCCTCTATGGAGAACTGGCAACTGGCAGGAGAGACATTGGCCGCCCACAGCTGCGCTTTAGAGACGTCTGCAAGAGAGACATGAAGGCCCTGGATATCAACACAGTGCGCTGGGAGGACCTTGCAACGGACCGCTCCAAATGGAGAGGCACCCTGACCAGACAGCTCAAGGCGGGTGAAGAGAGACTGACTGCTGCAGCAGATGAAAAAAGGACCCGCAGGAAGAACCGCCACAGACCCAGCAGCACGGAGACCACCCACAAGTGTGACCTGTGTGACAGGGACTGTCATTCGCGCATCGGCCTGTTCAGCCACAGGCGGTGCTGTTCCAGCAGAGTAGACGTTTAGGATTCTCTTCCATGGTCATCATAGACCGACGGAGGCCGACGACGAAGTATCAATACAATACAAAGTACTGGAAATTTTCATTTTTGTTTTAACCAAACAGTGCAAAACTAGAATTTAAAACTAACAAATGTGGATGCTTCAAAACACAAAAACCTTTAAATAAACAATAATAATAATAAAAAATACACAAAAAAAAGAAAAAAAAAGAAAAATTGTGTGTGTGAGGTGGGGGTGGGGTAAAGGGGATATGAGCTACTCAGAAACTATAATCATGGGTCTTTCAAAGAAATCAAGAAACAGGCGCCATAATTTATAGAATTTGTTTTCAGAGCCACGAACTGTATATCTGATTTTTTCTAAATCCAAACAGGACATTATATCTTTTATCCACTGTAAATGTGAAGGGGGCGAAGAGTCTTTCCACTTCAGTAATACAGCACGTCTAGCCAATAATAATGAAAATTTGAATACTTTTAATTTGGAATTTGGCAAGACAAGTTCTGCAGCCACACCAAAAATGGCGCATAATGGATCAGGTTTAATTTGATATTGCAGGACTCAGACATAGTGATAAAAACAGAATGCCAAAAATTCATCAATGAAGGGCAGGACCAATACATGTGAAGCAAAGTGCCAGGAGCGCTACCACACTTTTCACAAGTTGGGTCTATATCCGAGTAAATACGTGCTAACTTAACCTTGGACAGGTGCACCCGGTGTACGATCTTAAACTGAATAAGAGCGTGACGAGCACACATTGATGCAGTGTGAACCTGGCCAAGAATAGAGTCCCACAGTTCATCAGTAAAAGTAAAATTAAGATCTTGTTCCCAATTCAATTTAATAGCGGCCAGAGAAGAAGATTGCAAATTTGAAATTAAATTATATAAAACTGATATTACCCCCTTAGAAGTTGGTTTAACTAATAAAAAATCATCTAGAGGATTATCAGAAGGTTTTTGAGGGAATTGTTTTGTCATGGTTTGCACATAATGTCTGACCTGGAGGAAGCGGAAAAAATGTGTAGAAGTGATGTCGAATTTAGTGGAAAGTTGAGAAAAACTTGCAAATTGTTCATCAAAATATAAATCCGCAAAAGATTTTAAACCTTTTCTGTTCCATATATGAAATGCACTATCAATAGTTGATGGGGTAAATAAATGATTTGCGGCAATTGGACTTCTAATGGAGAAAAACTGAAGACCGAAATTTTTCCTGAATTGAGACCAAATTCTAAGAGACTGACGAACTACTTTGTTATTACCCGGTGTAGACAAAACAAGGGGAAGTGGTGAACCTAAAATTGCTGGTAGGGAGGTTTGATTGTCCACATGTGACTCCATAAGGATCCAAATGGGTTTTGGGTTCCAGATAGAAATGTTTCCAATATAACATGCACCTGATATTTGCTGCCCAGTAGTAATATTGAAAGTTAGGCAGAGCCATGCCACCCACTGATTTGGGTCTTTGAAGAAAAACTTTCCTCAATCTCGGATGTTTACCATTCCAAATAAACGAGGTAATCAGAGAGTCCAAAGACTTAATAAAGGATTTAGGAATAAAAATGGGGAGACACTGAAACAAATATAAAAACTTTGGAAGCAGCATCATTTTTACAGAATTGATTCTGCCAATTAAGGACAAGGATAATGGGGACCATTTGGAAAGTATTAGCTTGCACTGGTCAAATAAGGGGAGAAAATTATTTTTAAACAAGTAATTAAGTTGTTTAGTAACACATATCCCAAGATAATTAAAATGATCAATAACAACCTTGAAAGGAAAATTTTCAAGATCCTGAACTCGAATCTTTTCATTAATCGGAAACAATTCACTCTTATTAAAATTAATTTTTTAACCAGAAAACCTACTAAAACTATCCAAAATGTTGAGTATAGCAGGTAATGAAGTAAGTGGGTTGGAGAGAAATAATAAAAGGTCGTCGGCATAGAGTGAAACCCTATGCTCGATGCCACCCCTACAAATGCCTAGAAAGTCCCGGCTCCCATGGATTGCAATAGCTAACGGCTCAATTGCCAAGGCAAAGAGCAACGGGCTCAAAGGACAGCCTAGTAATATAGTCAGAATAGCGACAATTAGTTAACACTGAAGCTAAAGGACTAGCATAGAGAAGTTTAATCCAGGAACAGAAGGAAGGACCAAAACCGAACCTCTCCAAAGTAAAAAACAAATACTCCCACTCAACCCTATCGAATGCCTTTTCAGCGTCCAAACTAATAAGACATTCAGGTATGTTGTGGTGAGGAGTATAAATAATATTAAACAACCACCGCAAGTTAAAAAAAAGAATGGCGATTTTTAATGAAACCGGTTTGGTCCTGTGAAATTATAAAAGGCAGAATCTTTTCCAACCTTGAAGCTAACAACTTTGACAAAATTTTAACATCGGTATTTAACAAGGAAATAGGCCTGTAAGAAGCACAACCAACAGGATCCTTGTCTTTTTTAAGCAATACAGTGATACAGGCCTGATAACATGAAGGAGGAAGTGTACCGGAGTCAAGCGACTCTGTAAAAACTTGACAAAGGAAAGGGGCAAGGTCGTCAGAGAATTTTTTGAAAAAAGTCAGCGGAAAAACCATCAGGTCCTGGAGATTTTCCTGATTGCATGGATGATATTGCCAGTTGAATTTCTTCTTTTGTGATGGGAGCTTCTAGAATTTGCCGAGATTCTGAGGAAATCGAAGGGATATCAATAGAATCAAAAAAAATTTGCAAATCCTTTAAGTTTGTTGTATATTCTGAGGTATATAATTTGGAATAAAATGACCTGAAAATATCATTAATCACTTGTTGATCAGATGTCACCTCTCCTTTATCTGTCCTAACTCCAGTAATAATTTGCTTAGCTCTAATACCACGCAGTTGATTAGCTAAAAGTTTACCGTTTTTTTTGCCATGTTCATAAAATTCACTCTTGTTCCTTATTAAACAACCTTCAATTTGTCGAGTGGAAGGTAAATTAAGTTTAGTTTGTAATGTCATACGTTCCTTGTACAGAGCGGGTGATGGAGATTGAGCATATTGTCTGTCAATGTCCAAGATTTGATCTAAAATAGCCTTCTGTTCCTGTATTGCGAATCGTCTTTTTAATGCTGCCAATGAAATAAATTCCCCCCTAAGAAATGCCTTCATGACCTCCCATATCGTTTTGTTTGGCATACCAGGAGTTTTATTTTCTTTCAAAAAAAAAATTAATTTTAGAAGAAATATTCGCAACCAATTTTTCATCTGTAAGTAATAATGGATCCAGTCTCCAATGCTTTCTCATGGAGTCACATCCATGGAGGATCATTTTAAGTACAAGAGGGGCATGATCAGAAACCGAGATGCTATCATAACTGCAAGAGCTAAGGTTATTAATTAATAAATTGTCAACAAAAAAATAATCTATTCTGGTATAAGTATGGTGTACGTGAGAGAAAAAAGAATAGTCCCTGCCGTTAGGATGTAAAAAACGCCAGGGGTCTGTAAGGCTATATTCCTCAAGAAAAGACTTAAGTTGCAGATTTATTAAGACTAGCAGGTTTTGAGGATGAGCGGTCTAAGATCGGATCCATATACAAATTAAAGTCACCCCCAAGAATTAGAGAATGAGTATTTAAATCTAGAAGCTGCGAAAAAAGGTTGCGAAAAAAGTGTACATTGTGGTGGACACACACATGTGACTGTTTTGTGACTCACATTTTAGGTCAGAACAAAGGCAGGAAGCTGCAGGAATCTTAGCCTTGGTATGCAAGACTTGAGACTGTGGGGGGTTCAATTAAAGGATTAAGGAAGGGATGCATTGGAGACAGTGGAAGTGATATCATGGAGATAAATGCATTGTGACTGTCTTTATAATGCAAGGTGGTCTGTGTGACATGTGATCTGTGAAGTGTGAAGTTCCTGATATTTAAGGACGAGAGTTTACTGTGTCATCCTCTTTCTCTGCTTTGAGATGATGGTGTTGTGAATAAAACTGACTTTGAGAGAGAACTCTGCCTCGTCATTTTCACATCACCACACTGGTGACCTGAGACGTATCATGCAAGAAGAAAATTCCCCCGGGCCAGCCGCGTCAGGAGCCCCCAGCCAAGCGAATGCCGCTACAGTCCAGCTACCGGACTTCTGGCAGAACAATCCGCGCTCCTGGTTCAACGCGGTTGAGGCGCAGTTCAACCTCCGGGGGATATCGGTAGATGCCACGAAATTCTACCACGTAGTCCAAAGCTGGACAACAACACGGCCCAGCATGTGGAGAGCCTGATCGACCAGCCGCTGGATAGCGACAAATACGGCACGTTGAAGGCTGCACTCATCCAGCAATTCACCCCCTCGGCGGAGGAGCGAGCAGAGAGGCTCCTGGCGCTGACGGAGGGGGAAAACAACATGCCCGCGAGCCTGATGGAGAAGTTGTTGAGGTTGAAAGACTCTGACGACGATCACTTCATTTTCACCCACCTCTTCCTCAGGACTATACCGTCAGCAGCGAGAGCGACCCTGGCCAGTTCGCCACTGTTGGCCCTACGGGACTACCGCGCGCTGGGCCGAGAGGCGCAGCAGATTGTCAACGCCACCAAGCGGCGCGCAGCCATGGCCACTGCAGCGGAACTCGGCGCGACAACTGGAGACGACAGGGGGCCAGAGGCAGCGGTGCCAGACTCACCGACGACGGCAGCGGCAGGGGCCAGGGAACGTGGACCGGACATCCTTTGTTTCTACCATTGCTGCTTCGCAGAGAGGGCACGCAAGTGTGTACCGCCGTGCCAGTTCGGGCATTCGGGAAACGCCAAGACTGGGGGTCGGTAGCAGCCGCGGCCCTCGGGGAAGAGAACAAGCTGCTCTACTTGTCGGACGCACGCTCGGGGAGGCAGTTCCTCGTCGACACAGGCTCCCAGTTGAGTTTCATCACACCTTCCTACGCGGACAGACTGGCTGGTTCCGGAGGTCCCCGGGTGATGGCAGCGAACAGCTCGGAGATTAAGACCTTTGGTGAGAAGGACTCTGCTCCTGTCTCTACACGGCCGTACATTTGAGTGGACTTTTGTTGTAGCAGCAGTAAATTTCAATATGTTGGGGGGCTGATTTTTTGTGCTCACATGGTTTGTTGGTTGATCTCGCTAACAGGCGCCTGGTTAATGCACTTTCTTTTGATTCTATCCCCTGTACAGCGCGAGTGGCCCCGCCAACAGCACAAGCCAATGTCACAGCAGCAAGCGGTAAGTTCCACACACTGCTCACTCAGTTCCTAGCACTCACGGTCCCCACATTTTCGGCAACAGTCGCTAAGCACGGGGTGGAGCATTTTATTACCACTACCGGACCGCCCGTTTTTGCAAAAGCTCGGCACTTGGACGCAGGTAAACTAGCCATAGCGCGCGAGGAGTTCGCCAACCTGGAGAGGTTGGGCATTATCTGACATTCAAACAGTCCGTGGGCTTCCCCCCTACACATGGTCCCGAAAGCTGACGGATCATGGCGCCCTTGCGGGGATTTCCGCAGGTTAAACAACGCTACAGCGCACGACCGCTACCCAATCCCACATATCCAAGATTTTTCCGTTCATTTGGCAGGGGCGCGCATTTTTTCTAAAATAGACTTGGTCCGCGGTTACCACCAAGTCCCAGTGCGCGCTGAGGACATACCCAAAACAGTGGTAATAACTCCGTTTGGCCTATTCGAGTTTTTATGCATGCCATTCGGACTTAAAGGGGCTGCTCAGATGTTCCAATGCATGATGGATGCGGTGCTTCGCGATCTCCCTTTCGTGTTCTTCTACCTGGACGATATTTTAGTAGCCAGCACGTCCGAAGACGAACATGAAAAACACCTGGCCACAGTTTTCCGAAGGTTGGGAGATCACGGGTTAATAATCAACCCAGCGAAGTGTCAGTTCGGCGTGGCGCAGATCGATTTTTTTAGGACACCGCGTCTCCCCCGAAGGAGCAGTTTCACTGCCTGACAAAGTGCGCGCGGTGGCAGATTTCCCCCGGCTGCAGACGGTCAGGGCGTTGCAGGAGTTTTTGGGAATGGTGAATTTTTATAACCGTTTTCTCCCCCGCGTGGCACAACTCATGCAGCCGTTGTATGCCGCGCTCAAAAAAAAGAAACCCGCGGATAAGATCGAGTGGCCCCCAGAGCGGGACCAAGCGTTCTCGGAGGTGAAAGCAGCCTTGGCAAAGGCTGCGTTGTTGGCACACCCGGACCCAACGGCCTGCATAGCGCTCACCACTGACGCATCAGAGGTGGCCATAGGGGCGGTCGTGGAGCAACATGTAGCCGGGGTTTGGCAGCCCCTCGCCTTTTTCAGCAGGACCTTGCGCGATAGCGAACGTAAATACAGCGCGTTCGACAGGGAGCTGCTCGCTCTCCATTTGGCCATCCGCCACTTTCAGTTCTGGCTGGAAGGACGCACTTTCACCGCGTTCGTTGACCACAAACCGCTAACATTCGCGATGGCCAAGGTCTCTGAACCGTGGTCAGGCTGGCAGCAGAGACAGCTGGCCGCGATATCAGAGTTTACCACTGATATTCAGCATGTGGCGGGCAAACTCAATGTAGTGGCAGATTGCCTCTCGCGCGCCGTGGCGGCCCCAGTCAGCGTAGGGGTAGATTATGCAGCCATGGCCACGGAGCAGGTTAATGACGCGGACGTGCGCGCGCTCCAGTCTGGACCAACAGGGTTAAGGCTGGAGAGCAGGGCGCTGCAAGATGGTATGCCCCCCCCCAATCTGCGATGTCTCCACTGGACGGCCGTGTGGCGCCGCTGCGTCTTTGACTCGGTTCATTCTTTGGCGCACCCTGGAGTGCACGCGTCGGTCAAAATGGTGGGAGAGAAATTTGTGTGGCCGAGCCTCCGCAAACAGGTTAAGGAGTGGGCAGCAGCCTGCACGGCATGTCAACAAGCCAAAGTACACAGGCACACGAGGGCTCCTTTGGAACCGTTTCACATTCCGGCCAAGAGGTTCGATCACGTTCATGTGGACCTCGTGGGCCCCCTCCCACCGTCACAGGGGTGCACACATCTTCTGACAATGGTGGACCGCACCACGCGCTGGCCTGAAGTGGTCCCGCTGGCATCAACCACAGCCGAAGAGGTGGCGAGCGCATTTTTAACAGCTTGGGTGGCGCGCTTCGGTGTTCCGTCGGACATTACGTCCGACAGAGGCCCTCAATTTGGGTCCGAGCTTTGGTCGGCAATGGCCCGCAGCCTGGGTGTCACAATTCACCGCACAACCGCGTCCAACCCGCAGGCTAACGGGTTATGCGAACGTTTTCATAGCGGCTCTCAGAGCGTCACTGTCGGATACAAATTGGGTTGACAAGTTACCGTGGGTGTTATTGGGGTTGCGTTCTGTGCCTAAAGAGAATCTAGAAGCCTCCCCAGCGGAGCTCGTGTTTGCGCAGCCACTCCGGCTGCCTGGGGAGTTTCTCCCAGATAACCCTGCGCCAAACGCCTCCCCGTCTCAGCTGTTGCGGAGTAACATAGAATCAAGCACGCTGCCCGGCCCCACGCACCACAGTTTTCCGCGCGTTTTTGTGCCTAAAACTTTGAAGAACGCAGAGTTTGTTTTTGTTAGACACGATGCGCATCGAACCCCGCTGCGACCGCCTTGTGACGGACCATTCAGAGTGCTAGAAACAGGGGACAAGCAGTTTTTGATAGATTTGGGGGGTAGGAAAGAGAAAATTGGCATAAACAGACTCAAACCCGCTTTTGTGGTGGCAGATGAGCAGGTGCTGTTGGCGAAGGCTCCGCGGCGAGGTAGACCACCGCGGGGGGCTTCACAGACTAATGTTTCCCCAGAACACCCACAGGTGCTGACAAAAGGTTTCCACACCCAGACGGCAAACCCCCAGGACAGCCCCGCAGAGACGTTGAATCCCAGCTACAGCAGATACGGCAGGAGGCTGAAGCCTATACAGCATGTGGACTGATGTGTATTGATACTATCACGGCATGCATGTGGTTATTCTCTTGTTGTTCTGTTTGTCTAAAATGTTGGGGGGGCTTTGTGTGGTGGACACACACATGTGACTGTTTTGTGACTCACATTTTAGGTCAGAACAAAGGCAGGAAGCTGCAGGAATCTTAGCCTTGGTATGCAAGACTTGAGACTATGGGGGGTTCAATTAAAGGATTAAGGAAGGGATGCATTGGAGACAGTGGAAGTGATATCATGGAGAGACATGCATTGTGACTGTCTTTATAATGCAAGGTGGTCTGTGTGACATGTGATCTGTGAAGTGTGAAGTTCCTGATATTTAAGGACGAGAGTTTACTGTGTCATCCTCTTTCTCTGCTTTGAGATGATGGTGTTGTGAATAAAACTGACTTTGAGAGAGAACTCTGCCTCGTCATTTTCACATCACCACAACATCATCAAAATTTGGCGCATACAGATTAGCCAAGGTGACATGTTTATTGCCAAGTTTACCTGATACTATTACAAATCGTCCATTTTTATCTAATACAACATTAGAGGGAATAAATGGGATATTTCGATCAATAAGAATAGCAGTGCCCCTGGCCTTAGCTTTAAAATTTGAATGAAAAAATTGTCCTGACTGTGGGGTAACCCCCACAACAGACTGGGACAAGCACAGCGCTCGACTAGAGCAATTAACATAACAGTGAAATGTGTGTATTAATGTCAACAGGCAGCCCAGCTTCGTCTAGCTTTTTCCTGCTCAGTACTGTGATGTTAATGTGCCATTCATGCATTGTGTTCATGCTTCCTGCCCTTACTGTGTCTATAGACTGATAACAATATGTAGATGTGCCTTGTAACCTCTTTTGTCCTGCAGCTCCGGAGCAGAGGCGAATTCCGGCCAGTAATCTCCTTATTGTTATGTGTGTCTCTCAAATGCAAATGCCCATACCTACTGCTGTGAATGCCTTTCATGTATTGTCTGTAGTTGGGTATATAAGCTGCATTGCTCTGTAACTCATCCTCTCACTCTGACTACTGCTGCTGACACACGCATTCTGTGTCTCCTCACGAGAGCCTGAGAGCTCGCTCTGGCGCGTCTGCACGGCGCTGGGGTGAGCTCTGTGATGGCGGCATGATAATAAACCTACTTAAAACCCTCAGTTCGCTGCCTTATTTTATCATTCGCCTCACTGACCAACATTTTGACAAGTGCAAATGGTCGGAATCCTGCAAATGGGTTTCCTGCAAAAACAGTACCCCAGGTGCTTCTCTCATCACCAAGTCTTTGGTCCGAAACCGGTGGAAACAAATAATGACAGCGCGCGGCTTCCCGTTCGGACCCGGCTTGAGCGTGAGGCTGCGGTGGGCTCTCTCCAGCTCTGGGGGAGATGGCAAAGTTTGTGTGCCAAAGACGTCCACCAACAGCCGAGAAAAAAATTCAGATGGCCGTGGACCCACATCAAAGGACTCCGGCAGACCCACCAGATGAATATTCAGCCTCCTGCTTCTTCCCTCCAGGTCAGAAAGTTTGTTTTTCAAAAGCTTGTTCTCCTCCTGTATTGACTCACACGTAGCTTCAAGCGCCGCTAGGCGCTGGCTGACGTCCTCCGCGTTGCTTTCAAGGTCGCCAATGCGTTGCTCCTGGTTATCCACATCTGCTTGAATCTTGTCCAGCTTGCCATTAATAAGATCAAATGAAGCTTTAAAGTCAGCAGCTATGGACATTCTGTGTTGCTCAAGCAAGGCAACAAGTGCAGGGTTAAGGCTTATATTAGCATCCTCAGCTAAGCTGGTGTTAGCATTGTTCACTGCTGCCTCCTTTTCAGTCTGCTTTCTTGTTTTGGACATATTTCTCAACTCAAAACAGATTCCGCACATATTAAACGTCCAAAACGTTGACAGCTTACAGCAAAGTAGGGTTTAAAAAGTAAGACTGAAAAAGAATATAGCAGGAGCCAGCAATGCACACACCTACTCCATTGCCAGCACCCTCTCCCACCATTTTGACTGACGCGTGCTCTCCTGGGTGCGCCAGAGTGTGAACCGACTCAAACACGCAGCAGCGCCACGCGACCAGGACCACCGGACGCGGGCGTCCCGTGGAGACATTGCAGACTGGGGGGGGGGGGCGTCATCTTGCAGCACCCTGCTCTCCAGCCTTAACCCTGTTGGTCCAGACTGGGGCGCGCACACGTCTGCATCGCTAATCTGCTCCGCGGCCATGGCTGCGTAATCTATCCCCACGTAGACCGGGGCCACCACGGCGTGTGAGAGGCAGTCCGCCACCACATTCAGTTTACCCGACACATGCTGAATATCGGTAGTAAACTCTGAGATCGCGGCCAGCTGTCTCTGCTGCCGGCCCAACCACGGTTCTGAAACCTTGGCCATCGCGAACGTTAGTGGCTTGTGGTCTACGAACGCGGTGAAGCTGCGCCCTTCCAGCCAGAACTGGAAGTGGCATACGGCCAGGTGGAGAGCCAGCAATTCTCTGTCGAACGCGTTGTATTTACGTTCGCTGCCGCGCAAAGTTCTGCTGAAAAAGGCGAGCGGCTGCCAAGCCCTGGCGACGCGCTGCTCCACGACAGCCCCTATGGCCATGTCTGAAGCGTCGGTGGTGAGTACTATCTGGGCCGTCGGGTCCGGATGCGCCAGCAGTGTGGCGTTTGCCAGGGCTGCTTTAACCTCCAAGAATGCCCGCTCTCGCTCCGGGATCCATTCGACTCCATCCGCGGGTTTCTGTCTCTTGAGCACGGCGTACAATGGTTGCATGAGCTGCGCCGCGCAGGGAAGGAAACGGTTATAAAAGTTCACCATCCCCCAAAATTCCTGCAGCGCCCTGACCGTCTGAGGCCGGGGAAAATCTGCCACAGCGCGCACTTTGTCGGGCAACGGGATCGCTCCTTCCCGAGAGACGCGGTGCCCCAAAAAATCAATCTCCGTCACGCCGAACTGGCATTTCGCCGGATTGATTATCAACCCGTGCTCCTCCAACCTCTGGAAAACCGTCCTGAGGTGGGTTTCTTGTTCGTCTTCGGACGTACTGGCTACCAGGATATCGTCCAGGTAGACGAACACAAACAGGAGATCACGCAGCACTGCATCCATCATGCGCTGGAACGTCTGTGCTGCGCCTTTTAACCCGAATGGCATGCGCAGGAACTCGAATAAACCGAACGGAGTTATTACCGCTGTTTTGGGTATGTCTTCCGCGCGCACTGGGACTTGGTGGTAACCGCGGACCAGGTCTATTTTGGAAAAAATGCATGCTCCGGTGAGGTGAACGGAAAAATCCTGTATGTGGGGAATCGGGTAGCGGTCATGCGCTGTGGCGTTGTTCAATCTGCGGAAATCACTGCACGATTGCCACGATCCCTCAGCCTTAGGGACCATGTGTAGCGGGGATGCCCATGGGCTGTTCGAACGCCTGATGATGCCCAACCTTTCCAGGTTGGCGAGCTCCTCGCGCGCTATGGCCAGTTTAGCTGCGTCCAAGCGCCGAGGTCTTGCGAAAACGGGCGGCCCGGTGTTGGTGATAAAGTGCTCCACCCCGTGTTTAGCGATGGCCGCCGAAAACGTCGGGACCGTGAGTGCTGGGAACTGAGTGAGCAGTGCGTAGAACTTACCGCCTGGAGCTGTGACGTTGGCTTGTGCTGTTGGCTGGGTCGCTCAAGCTATACAGGGGAGAGAGTCAAAGGACAGTGCATTAACCAGGCGCCTGTTAGCAACATCAACCAGTAAACCATGTGCACACAGAAAATCATCCCCCAGGATATGGTAATTCAGTGTTACTACGACAAAAGTCCACTCGTATGTACGGCCCTGTAGAGATAAGATCAGTGTCCTCTCACCAAAGGTCTTAATTTCCGAGCCGTTTGCTGCCAACATCCCGGGGCCGCTAGGTCCTGCCGGCCGGTCAGCATAGGTTGGCAGGATGATGCTCCTCTGGGCGCCGGTGTCCACGAGGAAACGCCTCCCCGAGCGCGCATCCGTCATGTAGAGCAGCTTGTTCTCTTCACCGAGGATCGCAGCTGCTGCCGACTGCCGGCCTTGGCGTTTTCCCGAGTGCTTGAATTGGCACGGTGGCGCACATCTGCATGCGTTCTCTCTGAAGCGGCGGTGGCAGAAACAGAGCGTGTCTCTCTGGCGCTCCTTGGCCCCCGCTGCTGCTACCGTCGGTGGCTCCTCGCCTCCTCTGGTAGTCTCGCTGGGCTCCGCCGCCGCCGCGTTGACTGTGATTGCCCTGGTGGTGAGGATGATCTGGTCTGCCTCCTGGGCTAGCGCACGGTAGTCACGCGCGGCCAGCAACGGCGAATTGGCCAGAACCGCTCTCGCCTCTGTTGGAAGGCTCCGGAGGAAAAGGTGGGCAAACAGAAAGTGCCCGTCGTCCGTGCCCATTAACGCCAGCATCTTCTCCATCAGGTCGACGGCCGACCCATCTCCTAACTCGGTCCGCGCCAGGAGCCTCTCTGCTCTCTCACATTCCAAGAGCGTGTAACGCCGGGTGAGCGTAGCCTTGAGCGCCTCGTATTTGTTGCGGGCTGGTGGCTGATCGAGCAGGCTCGCTTCCTGCTGGGCTGTGCGGGAGTCCAGCGCTGCTACCACATGGTAGAACTTGGTGTCGTCTGCCGTTACTCCCCGGAGGGCGAACTGGGCCTCGGTGTGGTGGAACCAAGAGCATGGGTTGTGCTGCCAGAAATCCGGTAGCTTGACTGAAACCGCACATGCGTTGCTGGGGCTTCCCGACTGGGCCGGCTCTGGGGCTCTTGCCTCATGTTCCATAATACGTCTTGGGTCACCAGTGTGGAGTGTGTAAATGAAGAGGCAGATTCATGACAGACGATTTATTACACACTCACATCTCACAAGCACAGAATGGCCTGAATGGTTACAGCAAGCTCTCCTCTCTATATCACAAGTCACACTTCACAAGTTTCAGGGCACTTCACCTCATACAGCATGATATTTACACTACACTGCATTCAACCCTCTCTGTCCTTCCTGGGCATTGTTCTCCCATGCTTATTCCCTGTCTCTGTCTGAGGTGCTAAATAACCTGACTTCCCCAAGGTCCCAAAGAAGTAGTGTTTATATACCACATAATAGGGCTGTCTACGCTTACATCACCAATCTCATGAATGCGCAGATCGACATGCCGAGGTATAAAAAAAATGACAATTTCAGTGCATTTCTATGGCAATGTTAGATAATTTTTTTTTTTAATTTAAGTTTTTGTAAAAGGTATACAAGTCATTACAGCATTGCGCTGTTTACATTTTCATCACATATTCCCCCTTTTTTTGTTTTTTGACAACATTGGAAAAAAATTATTACAACACCCTTTTTTTTAAGTGAAAGAAAAAGAGAAATTAAAAAAAGAACAAAAAACCCCAAAACAAAACAAAACAAAAAACAACAACAAATGAGCAAAAAAATAAAAGAGCATCTGGGTAGCGTTGGAACAAAGAGAGGTGCCATTATTGAAATGGTATTTGTCAAAGATTAGATCTGATGGAGGACACATATGCGTTCCAGGGTTGCCAAAAGTTCAAGAACCCATCCATGTCCTGTCTCAGTGCAAATGTCAACTTTTCCATCGAATAAATGTCCTGAATCACGTTAATCCAATCTTCAGGTGGAGGACAGTCTTTCAACATCCATTTTTTTGTTAGAGCTTTTTTACTTGCCAATATTAAAACACTGAATAAGTATTTTTCTCCTCGTCTTTCCAATGATTCCAGTAGTAAACCCAAATACAAAGTTACAAAAGAAAAGGGAACTGTTACTTTGAATATTTTCCCCAATATTGTCTGTACAGTGGTCCAATATTGGTGGATAACTGGGCATGACCAAAACACATGAAAATGACTTGCAGTCTTTTCACCACACAAGCGCCAACAATTCAACCCTTTACGAGTAAATTTGTTTTGTGCAGGTGTTCTGAAAAATCTTAACAAATTTTTCCATCCAAATTCTCTCCACAGCAGGGATGAAGTACTTTTCCATTGTTGTTTATTTAGCTTTTCCCATATTTCCAGTTGTAAAGTGAAATTCCCCTCTTTTTCCCATCTCTCTTTTATATATGATGTGTTGTCTCCTTTTAAGTCTTGAAGACCATGGTATATGTTAGAAATGTATCTGATCCCTGGGATCCCTTTATATGCCATTAAGAAAACCTTCAGAACACCTGACTGGGCCCTTTCCAAATCCTCCTTTTTAAGTATTTTGTTTATGTGGTGTCTAAGCTGAAAGAACCTGTAAAGGTCTTGATTTACTAGACCTTGTTTTTTCAAATCTTCAAAACTTCTTAAAGTTTGCCCTTTAAAAAAATCGTAATATTTTATCAGTCCGTTCTCTTTCCACTTTTTAAATCTAGTGTCTGTTTTATTAGGAGTAAAGTCCTGATCATAGGAAATCCATTGCAATAATCAATAGGGTTCTTTAGTTTGATTCTCTCTGACTATCTTAAACCAAATTTTTAGCGGGGTCTCTATCCACGGGTTAGTGTTATTCAAAAGTTTAGGTAAGGCATTGTTCCCTATTATCGCCTGTAGGGGAATGTCACTTGTTATTTGGCATTCCATCTCCTTCCATTGTGCAGTGTAGACTGGGTTACATATCTCTACTAAAGTTTTAATTTGTGTGGCTTTAAAATAGTCCCTGATATTTGGCAACGCAAGCCCACCTTTGTCTTTGTTTAGCTGTAGGGTTCTATATCTGATTCTAGGTCTCTTGCCCTGCCATATGAATCTTGAGATCCTTCTGTCCAGTTCTTGCCATGTTTTTTTTGGGAGGTTCTACCGGTATTGTTTGGAAAAGGTATAGAAGACGTGGAAATATATTCATTTTGACTGCTTCAATTCTTTGTGCAGTACCCAAGAATGGTATCATATTCCCAGATATTTCATAGATTCCATCTCCCAGTTAGTTTTGAATTTGCTTAGTAAACATTGATTTGGGTCATAGTTGAATGTTAAAATTTGGATTTTATGCATGTTTAATTCGTACCCCGATAACTCTCCATACTCTGAAATAACTGAGATAAGTTCTGGAAAAGAGGTGTCCGGCTGCCCCAGGTATATTAAAATGTCATCAGCAAAGAGTGCTATTTTATTTTCCTTCTGACCAAGTGTGATACCTTGAATTTTTTGATTCTGTCTTATCCATTGGCTCAGAGGTTCTATGAAGATTGCAAAGAGCAGTGGAGACAAGGGGCAGCCCTGATGACATCCTCTTTCCAGTTCGAAAGATGATGATAATTTACCGTTAATCTGTATTTTAGCTGTTGGTTTTTTATATAATGCCTGGATAGTTCTAATGAAGTTGTTATGAAAATTGAAACTGGATAAGATTCTATATAGGAAAGACCAGTCAACCGAATCGAATGCTTTTTCAGCATCTAATCCCAATATGACTGCATTTAAGTTATATTTTTTTATATGATGAATTATGTGTAAAGTGCGTCTAATGTTGTCTTGTGTCTGTCTTTATCTTATAAAACCTGTTTGGTCTAAATGAATTAAGTCTGTCAGTATATTTTTTAACCTTTTGGCAAGGACAGCAATAAAAAGTTTATAGTCCTGATTTAACACACTGATTGGTCTGTAGTTGGAGCAGTCTAGTTTATCCTTTTCAGGTTTAGGTATGACTGCAATGACCCCTTCTCTCCAGGAGGGGGGGGGGATTTCCCCTGTGTGGAGGACATAGTTAAATGTTTTCAGGAGGAGAGGAGATAGTTGCTGTTTAAAGGTTTTGTACCACTCTGCTGTATAGCCATCTGCTCCTGGGGATTTGTTAGCTTTAAGTTTCATAATTGCTTTTTCTAATTCTTTAGGCTGTATTTCTGACAATAGTGTTTTATTTTGTGACTCAGTAAGTTGGGGAAGATTTAATGTATTTAGGGAGGCTTCGGATGCGTTTTTGTGTTTTTTGAGGGAGTACAAGTTCTTGTAGTAATTCTCGAAGCTTTTAAGAATTTCCTGAATTCTAAATTTTATTCCCTTTGATACTGGGTCTTTGATTTTGTAGATTGCTCTCTCCGTTTGTTGTTTCCTCAATTTATAGGCTAGTGATTTTGCTGATTTGCTACCTGTTTCATAGTATTTTTGTTTCAGAAATGTAAGTTTCTTCTGGATTTCTATTGTGTAGATCTCGTTTATTTGTTTTTTAATTTCCTTAATTTTGAGCGAGTCATTAGCATGAGTGTCTTTGTGCCCTTTTTCTAGTTTCTTAAGTTCTGACTCTAATGTGATTAGTTTTTCTTGTCTCAGTTTCTTTTGGATTGCCAGTTTTGCGATAATCTTTCCCCTTATTACTGCTTTACATGCATCCCACAGTATTAAAGGGGATACTTCTCCATTATCATTTTCTTCCAAATATCTGAGAATATCTGATTCCAATTCATCTTTCAGTGGTCCTTTCAGCACATTTGAATTTAACTTCCAAGAAAATGTATTATTTGTGTATTTTTGGATATTTAAGTCCATATAGCTCGGACTGTGGTCAGAGAGATCCATCAGTCCTATTTTACATGTTTTTACTCTTCCAATGTCTCTATTAAACATAAAAAATAGTCAATCCTTGAGTATGATGAATGTGGTGCTGAGTAAAATGTATAATCTTTGTAAGTGTATAATCTAATGTAAAATCTATAATCTGAGTTTTTCTACTTTGAGTGTTATTTTGATGTGGAGAATTACCTGATGCATCTCAGTATGGATTCAGTCTTAGATTGAAGTCTCCACCACATATCACTAAACCTTGGGCTTTAGTTATCATTAGGTCAAATACAATTTTATAAAATTTCCAGTTAGCCCTTGGATGTGCATATACTGTACATTCAGCAGGGTGATATCTTCTCCCTCTAGCCGACCAAGTACCATGCTAAATCTCCCTTCTTTATCTTTGTGTTCTGAATTTTTTTCAAATATAATTCTGGTTGAGATCAATGCTGCTACCCCTCTCCTCCTCCCTGACTTATATGAAGATGAAGAGATCAGTTTAAACCCTTGTCTATTAAGTTTAGTGTGCTCCAAGTCTGTTAGGTGGGTTTCCTGTAAAAATATTATTCCTGCTTTGTCTTTTTTCATTTTGCCTAGAATCTTGGATCTTTTAACTGGATTCAGGATCCCTTTTACATTATATGAGATTATTTTGGTTACACCCTGTTTCTCCATTGTGTTGTCTTATTTAGTATAACAGTGTAGTGGCCCTCTTTTATGCTACTCAGAAACTGAAAGAACATTAAGAACATAAAAAAACATAAAGAACATAGTATATAAAACTTTAAAACAAAAAACTGCCAAAAGATCTTCCTGAGCTGAGGTCTTTTTAGCGACCTTAGAAGAGCCTTGATGGTGCGTTGGCTCTGAGGGAAATTCCTCAAACTCTGTTACGTGTTGAGGGCCCTCTCTTACCCCTGTAAGTTGTCCCATGTTTTTAACGTGAATTTCAGATCCCAATCCGAACTTGTAATGATTTTTTTTTTTTTATGCCTATACCCTATGAAATTGTGCGCAACCTCCCACCACCGTCACAGCAAACAATCACGTTAATACAGTATTTGTTAGTGTGGAGAGTTCATGTGGTTCATTGTGACATTTCTATTTTAACAAGTTTTTTTTTTAAAGACTTATTTGTTTCTAATATTATGACTGTTCCATGAAATGTTTTACCACTTCATACTTGCTGATTCTGCATCTCCTTTAATGTTTGTTACCTTGTAGGAGGAGGGTTGATGGGCAGATTGATTAAAAATATCGTTATTCCCTCCTGAAAGCATTCAGTTTTTCCTTATAGCCCTGGCGCTGGGTTTCCCGCTGCTGGCCCATGGATTTTGAGGGTCTCTGTGTGCACCACGTTTGAGCCTTGATTCTTTCGATCGGGTCTGCTGCGGGTTTATACACTGTTACTGGGAGCCCTCTTCTCGCCATATCCCTGGTTGCTTCTTCCGCCGAGTTGTAGAGACACGTCTCTTCCCTGTAAAAAACCCGCAGCTTCGCCGGAAATGGAGTTTGAAAGCACAGTTTCTTCTCTCGTAGTACCTTTTTAGCGTCGTTGTATTCCCGACGCTTTTTAAGGACCTCCGGGGCGTAGTCATGCTCCACAAAAACTTTTCTTTCTTGGTGCATAAATCCTTTTTTCTGCCAGGCCAGTCTCAAAACCTCTTCTTTCGTTCTGAAGTTGGAAAACTTCACCAACACCGATCGTGGAGGCGCTTCCGCCGACGGCCTTGGGGCTAGTGAACGGTGCGCCCTTTCTATCTTCAAGTCGGTGGATTGGGGAATTTCCAACTTCTCTCTCAGTATGGTTTCCACGCATGCAGCCACTGTGGTGAAACCGTCCTCGACTCCTTCTTTCAGACCATGAATTCTTATGTTGTCCCTTCTTAGTCTTCCTTCCTGGTCGGTTAGCTTAGCCTCCAGTCTTGTCTGCCGTTTGAGTAATTCCAGCGTGGTTTCTTCCAGCCCTTTTATTCTTTCCTCTGCTTCCATGATTCGTTCCTCAGCCTGGTCCACTCTGTTGTTTGTCCTTTTTATTTCGTCTTTAATTTCACGAAATTCGGCCCAACACTCTCAGCGAAATTCTCTTAATTCTTGAAATATCATTTTTAAGCTAACCGTGTTGCTAGCCTCATTCTGCTCCTCTGTTTCCGAGTGGTTGTTGTCCTCCAGGTCAGATTCTCCGGCCGATGTGTGTCTTGGTCTGGCAAATGTCGATCTCTTCTGTTTTCCTTTAGGCAAAATGACTTTGTCTTTTGATTTTCACTCTTCCAAAAATCCGCTGAATCTGATTTTCAAGGTATTTTCACGGATGGGGTCTGGGAGCTTCAGCGTTAAGCTGCTATCACCATGGTGTCCAGACCGGAAGTCAATGTTAGATAAATTTAAACAAAAAATGTCAAAATGGTGTGCAACTGGCTCATGTAGCCATCAGTGATCAGAATACAAGTTTTTTAGATTCATATCAGCCAGCAGAGATTGCCAAAGGAGGATTTTGGGGGCTGCCTTTTTATATGAGTTGGCTGCCCGAGGGATGATAAGAACCACGTCTCTGTCTGGCCACAAATGGAGATTGCTCCTGCTGCAGTATGTCTGTTTACCAAACTATGACTCTTATTTTTCATTAAAGGTAAATTGCCTACACTTAAAGTTAATGCAAACGTGCGAAAAACACCCAAATTTGCATCAGAGGGCGTTAATAGCTAAAATAGCATTAGCATAGAAACGAGTCGGCTCTGTAGAAATATTAATTCCAATATGAGCTGTTTATCAGCCTCAGAATAAACATATTAACACTGCAATTAAACTAGTTTAAAAATAAGACTGACACTCACCTGCTCACAAATGGACCAAAGCTCTGTAGCGCTGAAATGAAGTGTCAGGATTAACAGGCAAACAAGTATAAATAAACAGCGTCTCCCATATGAGAGATGGGAGGTGTTATGCCGAGAACTGCTAGCTTGCCGAGAATTGCATCCCATCCGCCAAAACTATAAAATATAACACTACAGCCAGGCTTGTAACCATTTGTGCATTTTTAGAAGTACCCATTATACATTTTTAGAAGTAAAAATTGTTATTACCGCTTGTAAACTATCTTTAAATTATGTTTATTCACCAGATGTTTTAGTGTTTCAAAGAGGGTTAGAAATCATTGTGATCCAACTCCATGTTTTACGATCTTTAAAGTCGAGATTTTGCATTGTCGGTAAAAGGGTAATCACTTTTTCAAAGTATATAGTTGTACTGACTTGACTTACACTGAACACCTGCTTGCGATGATGAGATGCAGTTCTCGGCAGGCGAGCAATTATCGGCATAATTGTATTGACTTTGACACTATGGGGATGCAATTCTCGGCTGTTTTTCCTGTGAGCTCCGGTGGATAAATTTTACGGCTTTTTGGGTATTTCCACAGCAGATTCGCCAATGTACAGCCAAGCTGGCGCATTTATTGGTTCTTACAAATATCAATATTGTTTCTGAACGCTCTATTGAATCGTTCTGCCATATACTGGCTGGTAGATGGTATGGACACTTTTGGAGATCATAAATTTAAAGTTTTTGATCATATCTGATCCGATCTTGCAGTGAAAGCTCATCATAACATTGATATACCTTATGTTGTGGGGGACCCACTCAGTAGTTTTCCCTCAGACTGAAGGGCATGGCAGATCAAAGGTGCTGGGGGACAAGGGGAATTGTTATGGGGGGTTGATATGTTAATACAGCACCTCAGGTAGCGGAGGAGTGTTGTAACATAAAAGAGAGTGCTTGCAACCTGAGCTTTTAATGTTTTGGATGCGAGAGGGAGAAGAATAAAGTTTCATCTGCTCTGAACGCTCAGCCTGGTTATTCCTCTCTCCACACTGGTGATCCTTGACGCACAATAGAACGCGAGGCGAACACCCCGGAGACGACCCTGACAGGAAGTGCCAGCCACGCATGCGCCGTTTCAGTCAAACTCCCAGACTTTTGGCTACACGACCCAAAGTCTTGGTTCCTTCACACCGAGGCCCAGATTGCGCTCCGGGGAATAACGGCAGATGACACCAGGTACAATACGTGGTTGCAGCACTGGACACATGCACAACCCGGCAGGTGGCGAGCCTGCTCCAACAGCCCCCAGCCCGCGACAAATACGGTGCTCTCAAAACCGCGCTGACCCGGGGCTACACACTCTCAAACTGTGAGAGAGCGGAGAGGCTCCTGATGTGCGGGGTTGGTGGTCGAATTGATGGAGAAGATGTTGGTGTTGACGGGCACAGATGACGGGCATTTCTTCTTTACCCACCTTTTCCTCCGGAACCTCCCGACAGCGGCCAGAGCGGTCCTTGCCAGTTTGCCGCTGCTGGCCGTGCGCAACTACCGGGCTCTAGCCCAAGAGGCAGATTGGGTCATCCTCACTACCAGAGCCCTCACAGTGAATGCAGCGGCGTCAGAACCCAGTGAGATGGCCAGCGGAAGTGAGGAGCCAGTGACGGCGGCTGCAACGGAGGCCAAGAAGCACCGGAGAGACACGCTGTGTTTCTACCACCGCCGTTTTGGAGAGGACACACGCCAATGCGTGCCACCGTGCCAATTCAAGCGCTTGGGAAACGCCAGGGCCGGCAGTCGGTAGCAGCTGCGACCGCCGGTGAAGCAAGCAAGCTGCTCTATGTGACAGACTTCCGCTCGGGGAGCCGGTTCCTTGTGGACTCCGGCTCCCAAAAGAGCCTCATCCTGCCCTCCTACGCCGAACGGCTGGCGGGAACTAGCGGCCCCGAACTGATGGCCGCAAACGGCTCAGACATTAATACTTTTGGTGAGAGGACACTGACTGTGTCCTTGCATGGCCGTACATACCAATGGACATTCGTCATAGCAGCATGCAGCTTCCCCATTTTAGGCGCTGATTTCTTGTGTGCACACAGACTACTAGTCGATGTTGCTAACAGACGCCTGATTAACGCAATGTCTTTTGATTCTCTCCCCTGTGCAGCTCGAGGAGCCGGGCCCACAACACTCGCCAACGTCACAGCGCCAGGGGGTAAGTTCCACACACTACTCACCCAGTTCCCAGCACTCACGGTCCCGACGTTTTCGGCGACCATCACAAAATACGGGGTGGAGCACATCGTTACCACCATGGGGCCGCCCGTTTTCGCACGACCTCAGCACCTGGATGCAGCTAAACTGGCCATAGCGTGCGAGGAGTTTGCCAACTTGGAAAAGTTGGGCATCATCATACGCTCAAACAGCCCATGGGCATCCCCGCCACATATGGTTCCTAAGGCCGAGGGATCGTGGTAACCTTGCAGTGATTTCCGCAGATTAAATAATGCCACAGGGCACGACCGCTACCCCATCCTGCATATTCAGGATTTTTCCGTTCACCTCACCAGGGCACGCATTTTTTCCAAGATCGACCTGGTCCACGGTTACCACCAGGTCCCGGTGCGCGCTGAGGACATACCTAAAACGGCAGTAATAACCGCGTTTGGTCTGGTTAAATTTTTACGTATGCCTTTTGGGTTAAAGGGCGCAGCGCAGACATTCCAGCGCATGATGGATGCGGTGCTGCGCGATCTGCCGTTTGTGTTCGTCTACCTGGACAACATCCTGGTGGCCAGCGCGTCCAAGGACAAACACGTAGCCCACCTCAGGACAGTTTTCCAGAGGTTGGAAGAGCACGGGTTAATAATCAACCTGGCGAAGTGCCAGTTCGGGGTGACGGGAATTGATTTTTTTGGGCCACCGCATCTCACCGGAGGGCGCAATACCTTTGCCGGACAAGGTGCGCGCAGTGGCGGATTTTCCCCGGCCTCAGACGGTCAGGGCGCTGCAGGAGTTTTTGGGGATGGTTAACTTATATAACCGTTTCTTCCCCCGCGCAGCCCAGCTCATGCAGCCGTTGTACAGCGCACTTAAGAAATGGAAACCGGCGGACAGAGTCGACTGGACTCCTGAGCGAGAGCAGGCGTTTTCTGAGGTTAAAACAGCCCTGGCGAACGCCGCACTGCTGGCGCACCCGGACCCGGCGGCTCGGATAGCGCTCACTACTGACGCCTCGGACATGGCCATAGGGGCTGTCGTGGAGCAGCACGTCGCCAGTTCTTGGCAGCCGTTCACCTTTTTTAGCAGGTCTTTGCTCGACAGTGAGGGTAAATACAGCGCGTTCAACAGAGAATTACTGGCTCTCCTCCTGGCCATACGCCACTTCTAGTTCTGGCTGGAAGGGCGCACCTTCATTGCGTTCGTGGACCACAAGCCGCTAATGTACGCGATGGCCAAGGTTTCGGAACCATGGTCGGGCCGGCAGCAGAGACAGCTGGCCGCGATCTCGGAGTTTACAACCGACATTCAGCATGTGGCCGGTAAACTCAATGTGGTGGCGGACTGCCTCTTGCGCGCATTAGTGGCCCCAATCTATGTGGGGATAGATTATACGGCCATGGCCGCTGAGTAAATCGGCGATGTGGATGTTTGCGCGCTCCAGTCTGGACCAACAGGGTTAAGGCTGGAGAGCAGAGTACTGCAGGACGGGGGGACCCCCCCTTATCTGTGAAGTCTCCACGGTCCGCCCACGTCAGTGGTCCCACATGCTTGGCGCCGCCGCGTTTTTGAGTCGGTTCACTCCCTGGCGCACCCAGGAGTGCGCGCGTCAGTCAAAATGGTGGGAGCAAAGTTCATCTGGACGAGCCTGTGCAAACAGGTGAAACAGTGGGCGGCAGCCTGCGTAGCGTGCCAGCGAGCCAAAATGCACAGGCACACAAAGGCCCCCTTGGAGCCGTTCCATATCCCAGCTAAGCGCTTCGACCACGTTCACGTAGACCTCGTGGGCCCCCTCCCGCCATCGCAGGGGTTCACGCAGGGGTTCATCGCACGGGTTAAGGCTGGAGAGCAGAGTACTGCAGGACGGGGGGACCCCCCCTTATCTGTGAAGTCTCCACGGTCCGCCCACGTCAGTGGTCCCACATGCTTGGCGCCGCCGCGTTTTTGAGTCGGTTCACTCCCTGGCGCACCCAGGAGTGCGCGCGTCAGTCAAAATGGTGGGAGCAAAGTTCATCTGGACGAGCCTGTGCAAACAGGTGAAACAGTGGGCGGCAGCCTGCGTAGCGTGCCAGCGAGCCAAAATGCACAGGCACACAAAGGCCCCCTTGGAGCCGTTCCATATCCCAGCTAAGCGCTTCGACCACGTTCACGTAGACCTCGTGGGCCCCCTCCCGCCATCGCAGGGGTTCACGCACCTCCTGACAGTGGTGGAACGCACCACGCGCTGGCCTGAAGCAGTCCCGCTAGCTTCCACCGGGTCCGCAGAAGTTGCACATGCTTTTTTGATGACATGGGTGGCACGTTTTGGCCCCTTCGGATATCACGTCCGATCAGGGCCCGCAGTTTGTTTCCAACCTCTGGTCCACCATGGCCCGAAGCCTGGGCATCACAATCCATCGCACGACCGCGTACAACCCCCAGGTCAATGGGTTATGCAAGCGTTTCCATAGATCGCTTAAAGCAGCGCTCAGGGCTTCACTTACGGATGCAAACTGTGTAGACCAGTTGCTGTGGGTTCTGTTAGGGTTGTGTTCAGCACTGAAGGAGGATTTGGCGGCTTCCCCAGCAGAGCTGGTTTTTTCCCAGCCGCTGTGGCTCCCCGGGGAATTTTTGCTGGATAACCCCGCGCAGAACACTGATCCATCTCCGCGTTCACGGCATAGCGCAGGGGCAGGGACACTACCCGGCCCGGCCCACCACTGGTTTCCCCGCGCTTTTGTGCCAAAGACCTTGAAGGCCGCATCGTTCGTATTTGTCAGGCACGATGCCCACCGGACCCCATTGCGCCCGCCCTATGATGGCCTGTTCAGAGTGCTGGAACCCGGGGACAAACATTTTGTGTTAGACTTGGGGGGTTGCCGGGAGACAATCTGTATAGACAGGCTTAAGCCCGCCTTTGTTTTAGCAGACGAACAGGTGGTGTTGGCCCAAGCTCCTTGGCGCAGAAGACCCCCACTGAGAACTCCCCAGGTAAATGACTCGTCAGATCAGTCACATGAGCATGCTGAAGGTGTCCCCCCATTGTCCCCCCACAGAGGGACACACCCCCAGGAACCCCACACCGGCACAGCAGTGCCTCGGAGCCAAAGACCCCCCGTTACAGCAGCTATGGACGGAGGCTGAAGCTCAAAGGACATGAGGGTTTAAAGCTCAGTCTGAGAGGCTGGGGTGGCGGACCCACTCAGTAGTTTTCCCTCAGACTGAAGGGCATGGCAGATCAAAGTTCCTGGGGGACAAGGGGAATTTTTGGGGGGTTGATATGTTAATACAGCACCTCAGGTAGCGGAGGAGTGTTGTAATATTAAAGAGAGTGCCTGCAACCTGAGCTTTTAATGTTTTGGATGCGAGAGGGAGAAGAATAAAGTTTCATCTGCTCTGAGCGCTTGGCCTGGTTATTCCTCTCTCCACAATGTGTTTCAATGGTAAACTGTCGATTTTTCTTACCTCCGCACTTTGCATGTTCACATGCAAGTATCCAGAGGTGTAGACAGCCTTATTTCCCCAGTCCCCCTTACACAATTTTCTTTAAATGTCACTCCAAGCTTTTCTAAAAAGTTAGCAACTCTGTGTAAACATGCTATTGCCAAAAAAAAAAAAAAAAAAAAAAACCCCGCCGTTGCAACATTATCAGCATTAACCTGGATCACAGGCACGTGTCGGCTCGTTGGTCTAGGGGTATGATTCTCGCTTAGGGTGCGAGAGGTCCCGGGTTCAAATCCCGGACGAGCCCCATTTTTTTTATTTTTTCCACTCCCTTAAAGCAGCTCATTTGTGAGTTTAATCACAGAGCTTGTATTTCTATGAGAAATATGATGTGTGGTTTGGCTGAAATCCACTGCAAACTGGGACTGAAACATTACTATTCTGTGCATATGGAGGCGCAAAAAAAGCCTTTTTACACTGAAGAATGGTCTCAAATCTTTACACTTCCAAAATCCAACGTGCATAGCCAGCCAAACTGCCAACAAACTTTGCCAGCTTGGGATAAACACCTATTATGTGCACTATACAACGTTTTCGTGTGAATGACCAGGAGCTATATGGAGGCCGAAAAATGACTTAATTAGCAATAAATAAATAAATGTATATATAAGGGAGGATGAGAAATTACTTAATTAGCAATAAATAAATATATAAATGAATAAATAAATAAATGAATGATTAAATAAAAGAAAAAGTAACTAAATACGTGCGCAATTAAAAGAATAAATACATTAATTTAAATGTATTTTTGAATTGTAACATGCCTACATTTCTTTGTCTTTCTATACTAATGAAGTAGGTAGGGCAGACTCCACTCTGAAGCAGGATTGGTAAACTAGGAGCGCCAGACAGAACCACAGGATTTCTATCAAGTGGTTCTTGTACAAGGCGCGCACATACACGCACATTTGCTCGTGTTTAGTTGGGAGGGAAACTTGTACGGCGCCGTGATAACTTCAACAGCGAGACCGCTGGCAGAGCTGCTGCGGGATGTAGCTAACCAGCTTGAACTAGTAAAATCATTTGTTTAACATTAGCTAAATGCCGTGATTAAACGAACTTGCAAGACTGACTGCTCATTGTTTTGCAGCACCAGGTATCATGGATCATGGAACAAAGTCACTTCTACCGCCGTCAAACAACGGGACACCCGCACATCCAGTGGATGTCGTGTCGGTTTGAGCAAGGAGAAAGCAGGAGAGCTGAACGAACTCCTGCAGCCAATCATGCTTCAGAGTAGGGTCAGCCCCGCCTACCTCATTTGCATACAGAGACATAAATAAATGTGGAAATCTAAAAATGCAGAAATAAAAACAAAGAAATGTAGGCATGTTACTATTTAATTATTTCCCTTTTTATTTCTGCATTTATTTCAGCATTTAATCATTTATTTATCCTTTTAATTATGCATTTATTTATTTATTTATTCATTCATATATGTATTTATTTAGTTATACATGTATTAATTTGTTGCTAAATAGGTCATTTTTTTGTCCTCCTCAGTAACAGATGGAAAGCTTCTTACAGTGTCCGGAGGTGGGGGAAAAAAAAAAAAACAACCTATGACCCCGACGTGATTTGAACACGCAACCTTCTGATCTGGAGTCAGACGCGCTACCGTTGCGCCACGAGGTCTTGTACAATAAAGTCAAAAATATCATACTCAAAGACAGCATCGGTCGTGATATATTGTTTTGTGTACCACGTATCCATTGCTTGATACGTCAAATTCAAATTGAACAAATTTTACTACTCTCTCGATAGCTCATGGGCACAACCATCTATCGCATTACAAACGGCACAATAGAGGGATAATATTATGATTTTCGAGGATACCTCGTAGTGTGGCCGGTTAGCTCAGTTGGTTAGAGCGTGGTGCTAATAACGCCAAGGTCGCGGGTTCGATCCCCGTACGGGCCACTGATAATTACTTTTTCACTCTGACTGAAAGAACCAAGGGTCACAAACATACTGTGACGTAGGCAAGGTTCACACAAAGAAAGTGGAGCAAGATGGTTGTGATGAATGGGCTTTATTTTACACACACTCTGAGCACAGGCAGAAGGGGAGGTCATTCTCCCACACCTCGGTTTAAATCACGGTTACACACACATAATAAAGCTTGCCTATGAAATACTGCTGGGTCATATAACGCAGTTATAATTACACAGCAGTATAATAACTCAGTAATAACATTTAATACACACACACAGTAACGTTTTCAACTGTCAAAGCATGCTGGGAAATCCCTGCCCCCCTTAACATGGCCCCGACGTTACACTGCCCCCCTCCTGGACTGGTTTCTGTCCCCAGAAAAATTAAAGTCCAGTTTAAAAGTCCAATACAAACTCATCCAGGTGTCGGGGCGGCCTTCGGTGCCGGCGACCAACACGTACAGGCCCCCTAGTGTCCATCTGAGTCTCGGTCGGGGTATCTGGTCGGGATGAAAGCTCCGGTTCGTCCTCCAGCGGTGCAGATGGCAAATATGGGGCGAGACGGTCACGATGAAGGACCACAACTCGGTCACTTTTCCTAAGCCTCACCCTGTACACCACATCCGACAGTCTCTGCAGAACCACGCACGGTCCCGACCAATGGCTCGCCAGCTTTGGTGATCGTCCTCTTTTCCTCTCAGGGCAGAAAACCCAGACTCAATCTCCCGGTGCAAAGTCCCTCCCCTGGCAGCGGGAGTCGTACGCTCGCTTCTGCTGACCCCCTGCCGCTGCCAGGGCCTCTTGAGCCAGTTCGTGCACCGTGTGGAGACGTTCTTTCAAACAAAAAAAATAATCCAATCCGGGTTTTCCCTCCACCTCCGGCTCGGGGGGGGGGGGGGGACCGAATACCAAATCCACTGGTGTGCGCAGCTCGCGTCCAAACATGAGCGCCGCAGGGGTGCACCGAGTAGATTCCTGAGCTGCCGTCCGGTACGCCCACAAAACAAAAGGCAGGTGCAGGTCCCAGTCTCGCTGTCGCTGGTCCACTAGGATAGCGAGCTGGGTGGTGAGGGTCCGGTTGAATCGTTCGACCAGGCCGTCGCTCTGTGGATGCAGCGGGGTGGTCCGGGTTTTCCGGATGCCCAGCCGCTTGCAGACCTCTCCGAAGACCTCCGCCTCGAAGTTCCGACCCTGATCGCTGTGCAGCTCCTCCGGTGCGCCAAACCGACAGAACATTTCGTCCACCAGCTTTGATGCCGTCGTAGCGGCGCTTTGGTCCGGGACCGCATACGCCTCTGGCCACTTAGTGAAATAATCCATCGCGACCAGCACGTAGCGGTTCCCCCGGTCCGTGGTCGGGAAAGGGCCCAGGATGTCCACTCCCACTCGCTCCATCGGCACTCCCACCCGGTACTGCTGCAGGGGAGCGTGGGATCGCTGAGTTGGCCCTTTCTGAGCTGTGCACGTGTCGCAGCGGTGAACGTGGAGCTCCATGTCCTGATGACAACCGGGCCAGTAGAACCGGGCTCGAAGGCGCTGCAGCGTCTTTGTCACTCCAAAGTGGCCCGCTCCTACCGCCCCATGAACCAGCTGGAGTACGTTGGGCCGGAGTCGACGAGGAACCAGCAGCTGCCAGTCGTGCCACTGCCCAGCTGGAGTCTGCCACTGTCGATACACCACGCCCTCGTGGCAGCGGAGGTTGGCCCACTGGGAGTGTAGGGCCTTAGTCTCTGGATCCAGTGGTGACACAACCTCCCAGGCGGGCCGCTGTCCTGCGTCCAGCCACTGCTGAACCCAAGAAATGGCCGGGTCTCTGTCCTGCTCACTCTGCAGCTGCTGCGTGCCAAGAACCTCTGTGACGTCATCGCTGGGGAGAGCTGCCTGATTATCTGAGGGGCTGCGCATTGCTGCATTATTCCTGCTCGCAGCAGCCCGTGGGGCGGCTTGGTCTCGATCTTCAGCCCGTTGGCAGTGACGACACTCCTCTGTCGCACAGGGGCGCCGAGACAGCGCGTCAGCGTTGGCATGGAGGCGGCCTGCCCAATGTACAATCTGGAAATTATAATCCTGCAGTGCCTCCAGCCATCTCGCCAACTGTCCATCCGGTTCTTTGAAGTTTAATAACCAGGTCAGGGAAGCGTGATCCGTCCTGAGCTGGAACCTCCCCCCGTACACATACGGGCGGAAATGACGCAGTCCTTGAATGACAGCCAACAGCTCTCTGCGAGTCACACAGTAATTCCTCTCGGCTCTGCTGAGAGTGCGGCTGAAAAAAGCGACTGCCTGCTCTCCCTGCTCTCCCTCCTGGGATAGCACCGCCCAGATGCCCTGGTTGCTGGCGTCCGTGTCCACGATGAAAGGGCGGTTCGGGTCAGGATACTGCAGGACGGGGGCTCTGATGAGCGCTGCGCGAAGCTGGGAGAAAGCAGCAGCACAGCTGTCACTCCACTGAAACGTGCATCCTTTCTGCGTCAGCTGATGCAGCGGGCTGGCGATGGTGGCAAAGTCTTTCACAAACCTCCTATAATAGGAGGCCAATCCAAGAAAACTCCTCAGTTCTCCCACGTTCCGCAGCACTGTCCAGTCTCTCACCGCTGCCACTTTTTCTGGGTCGGTGGCGACTCCTGCTGCGCTGACGACGTGGCCCAGGAAGGTGGTCTCCCGCCGGAACAGGTGGCATTTTCTAAGGTGTAACCGTAGCCCCGCCTGTTGGATGGCACCCAGCACCTCTCGGAGATTTGACAGGGCACTGTCAAAATCAGCTGCATGCACCAGAAGGTCATCCAGGTAAACAACGCAGCGACTCCGGGGCACGTGAGCCAGCACTCGCTCCATCAAGCGTTCAAAGGTGGCCGGAGCGTTGCAGAGTCCAAACGGCATCACTTTAAACTGGTACAGTCCCTGCCCAATGGAGAAGGCTGTTTTTTGGCGGGCCTTAGGTGACAGTTCTACCTGCCAATAGCCGCTGCGTAGATCCAGCGAGCTGAATCAGCTGGAGCCGGTGATGTGGTCCAACGCGTCATCGATGCGGGGCAGGGGGTAGGAATCCTTCCGGGTGACGTCATTCAGGCGCCGGCAATCCACACAGAACCGCCACGACCCGTCCTTCCTTCTTGACCAGCACCACAGGCGCCGCCCAGGGGCTGCTGGAGGGCTCAATAACATCTGCCTCCAGCATTTCTCGCACTTTTTGTTCTGCTGCTGCCCGCCTTGAAGAGGGTAGCCGGCGTGGGCAGAGTCGAATCGGCCTGGCCTTACCGGTGTCGATCTCGTGCTGCACCAAACCGGTCCGGCCGCATTCCTCATCCTTCGCGACGAAAACACCCATATAACAGTCCAATAGCTCCCGCAGCTGGCGTCTCTGTTCCGGGTCCAGTCCGCTGCAGCTCCGCTGAAGTAGTTCCTCGACCACCTGCTGCTTCTCTGCTGACACGTTGACCCCTCCCCTTGCTGTCCCTGTGTGTGCTCGTGCTCTCTCTGCCCGCGCTGGTGACGTCATCGTGTCCGGTCCTCGCGGTGGCCCGCCTGGTCCGGTCTGTCTTGGTGATCCCTCGATTGCGCAGGCCCCCGTGTTCCTTCCCTGGGTTCTGCTGTGGAGCGTGATGGTCCGGTTTCCCAGCTGGAGGGACGGTCTGGCGGTGTCGATCTTGGCGTTCCAGGCTATGAGCAGGTCTAGTCCAATAATACAGGGGTCTTGGATGTCAGCCAGCCAGAACGGGTGTCTTATGTTCTGACCGGCCACCCCCACCACCAGAACTCTCCGCCCCCTCAGTCTGGCGCACTCACCGGTAGCCGTGGTGACGCAGCGCTTGGTGGGTTCCCACCCCCGTGGGGCCGTCTTGTTCATGCCCGGCAGCACATCGGGTCGAACCAAGGAGATTGTAGAGCCGTGTCAATCAGGGCCCGGATCGACGTCTTCCCCAAGCTGCACTGTAGATACATCCCTGGAGAGTGTCCAATTCGGCCCACGTGTGGTGCCGGCTCCTCGGGGGAAACATCTGCAGGAGGCGGCCTGTCCCTGTTCACGCCACCTCGCTCTAGTTTAACGCCGGTGAGGGGCCAGTTTGTCGTGGGGTGGGTGCGGGGCAGTATCGTGCGATGTGTCCCGGCTCTCCGCAGCGGAAGCACCCTTCCTCGCGCCGCCGCGGCCATCTTCTCCGTGGACGCGCCGCTGTGGTCTGCCGTAATTCCTCCTCGCTCTCCATCGTGGCCTGGAAGGTTCTTTGACTGTGCGTTGGCGCTTCAATTGTGCGATTCATCAGCGGCTCCACCCGCTCTGCTTCTGCCACCGCAGTCTCCCAGTCGCTCGCGGCGTGGATCCGTACGTGGCTCTGGAGCTGGGCCGGGCGGAGACCTTGGATGAAGCTCCGGAGGGCGAGCTTCTCTACCGCCTCCGGTGCGAAATCCGGGTAGCTGCGCCGGGTTAGCAGCCATATGTCTGCAGCATAGGCTCCTAGGCTTTCCTGGTTGCTTCGGCGGTGGCGGGTCAGCTGTTCCTGGGCGTGCTCAGCGTCCGCCGTTCTCCCAAATCGTCTCCGGAGCGCCCCTTGTAGCGCTGGCCAGCTGTAGCGCTCCTCGGGCCGGAGATCAGAGAGCGTGCAGAGAGCTCTCCCCTCCAAGGCCAGCGCGACCTGCACGGCGGTTTCCTCTGGTGACCAGCCGTTCAGCGCAGCGGCCAGCTTGACCTGGGTCAGGTAGTCATCCAATGTGGCCTCGCCGTTGAAACGGGGAATCTTGGCCCGCTGCCGAACAGATGGGATGGCCGCCTCCTGATCGATTGCCACTCCTGATCGCCGTGGGATAGCCAGCCCGTCCTGTCCTGAAGAGGGCGGAATGCGGGGCTGGTTTGCTCTGCTCTGCCCGCTCTGTCTTGAAAAAGACAGAAGGCGGGGTGCGCTGGCCCCGTCAGGTCCGCCGCCGCTTCGTTCGTCCCGGCTCCCGGCTCCCGGGGGTGGTGTCTCGGTCCCATCGTCCGTCATCAGCTGAGCAATGAATTGCTCCAGCTGCTGGATCTCCATTCTGATCCTGGCTTCCATCTGCTCCATCCCACTTCTGACACCAGTGTGACGTAGGCAAGGTTCACACAAAGAAAGTGGAGCAAGATGGTTGTGATGAACGGGCTTTATTTTACACACACTCTGAGCACAGGCAGGAGGGGAGGTCATTCTCCCAGACCTCCGTTTAAATCACGGTTACACACCATAATAAATCTTGCCTATGAAATACTGCTGGGTCATATAACGCAGTTATAATTACACAGCAGTATAATAACTCAGTAATAACATTTAATACACACACACAGTAACGTTTTCAACTGTCAAAGCATGCTGGGAAATCCCTGCCCCCCTTAACATGGCCCCGACGTTACACTACGGTTTGGGAGAAGGGGAAAGGAAAAAGTTTAAAATTTTGAGGAAGAGAAGTGAATTACTTTTTCATTTGTATTGCTTCCTTTTTGACTTACTTTCATGCTACTTTTTTGCCGTGAATCTTTTGTGCAAAACGTAACCATATGCAGGTTGACCCCTGAGCAGCTTTGGATACAAAACATTCACTCAATTTACCAGCTCCTTTAAAACCTTCAGATATGTGTGGCTTAATGTAAATACATGGTGGAAGCCTGAAATAACTTTTACATCTACTAAAAGTGTAAATGTGCTCTTCAATAAACTTATTTTGATACAAATCACTTGTGAATTTAATTATATTTTCACTACCATGCTTGTGTTTTACCAAAAAAGCTTTGAAAAGACATCAGTTTATCTGCAGATCTACAGTCTTTGTTTTACAAAAAAAATAATGCTATAATTATAAATAAAAATGACAGTCTTTAAATCTGCATTTTAAAGAGCTTATAAATACTGCAATTAGTCAATTTCTGCTTGAGAAGAAATAAAAATAAATACATAAAGATAATAAACAAGACAATAACTAAAGTCACTGCTGTAGAAATGTAAGCACCAAGGTGCTGATGCCTCAGTGCCAGAGCCTTGGTGGAGGTATGTGTTCTCGGATCATCACCAAAATGCTATGGGTTTCTCTCTAGTCCAAGGACCACCTTTAGTAACAATTTCATCCAAATCCATCTAGTAGTTTTGGAGTGTTCTTGATAAAACACTGTGAGAAGATAAGAGCCTTGGTGGAGGTATGCATACTGAGATCATTACCAAAATCTTATGGGTTCCTCTCTAGCCCAAGGACCACCTCTGGTAAAGATTTCATCCAAATCCATCCAGTAGTTTTGTAGTACACGCATGCGCAGTGAAAATAATCTGCAGTTCACATGTCTATATTGTTGGCGGCAGCCAAGAGCCACCAAACTGATTTGAACAGCTGTAATCCAAACACAAAGAAGAGCACGGTGGCAGACATTTTATATGGTGGAAGCGATGGAGGTACATGAATACAATGACAGTCAAGACGAACAGGAGCTTTTGCTGTTTAGTCACAGAGGAAGAAAACAGACGGACATTTGTTCACCCACTATCCACCTTATTTCTAGGCCCCATGATGCCTTGCATGAATTATGGTAGCAACTTCTGGTACTAGCTTAGAACATATGGTTGTCACTGAAACAGGACACTTTTCCTTGTTAAAAAACAATGACTTCGGTGAAAAACAATGACTTAGCTAAGATGCTAACGGTGTAAACAAATGACCCGTGCTGGCAAAATGAATCACTTTGAGGACATTTTCAAAACTGATGTAATGTTATTTCCATATTCTGTATTGAAAAACTAACTACTAACTAACTAACAAACCTGCACTTACATAGCGCTTTTCTAGTCACAAAGCCCACTCAAAGCGCTTTCACTAGTACTAACCCTCTATTCTAAGGGCCTATAGGAAACAGATATCTAGGGACAATTTAGAACAACCAATTAACCTAACATGCATGTCTTTGGATTGTGGGAGGAAACCGGAGCCCCCGGAGTAAACCCACACAGCACAGGGAGAACATGCAAACTCCACACAGAAAGGTTCCAACCCCTGCCAGCCTGGGGATTTGAACCAGGAACCTTCTAGCTGTAAAACCTTCAAAATGATATTTAATTTGTAGGTAGTATGCAAAAACTGACCCAGAGAAAGATGATTTTTTATATTTTAGCTAGATTGAAAACTCACGTTCGATCGGTCGGGAGTTATGTCTTCCACAAAAACATAGGTACTTTTAGAAAGTACGATTTCTAAGCTTTCCAATGATACCAGGCACTCATGGGGGTTTTCCCGGGACTTGCCCTACCAAACAAAGAAAGAGTCATGATTTATGACTTCTCATTGCCTGTACTCATAATGATGCGGTGGGCATTCCGACCAACATGTCTCCACCGCCATAAAGTCGACTGCATTTTGTTGAAATATATTGGACATAATCAAATTTACCTAAGAGCAGACGTACGCCACAACACCGTGCTTGAATGTTGTCTGTCACCGTGTGTTGAGAAGCCTCCCTTTATCCAGTCTGGCACAACCACGAACACCAGCAACAAGTACCAGAACTATGCAAAAACATTCAAAAATACAAGAACTAGAAGAGCTGAAATTAGCTGCCACTTGAGTGCAAAACACGTATGTGGACTATGCATTAAAATGAATTTGAAAAACTTTTAAAAACGCTATTTTAAATGCCCCTGCTACTCCACTCTTACTGACTGATTTAATACTGGGTCAGCTGAAACCAGAAGCTCCGCCCACAATCATTCCTACAGTGGCACCCCCAGGAATAAGGTGGATTGGTGGATTGCTCAGTACTTTCCTCTGGCGGGAGTTTCCGGGTACATCCGCAGTACCGGTCCATTGACGATAAAAGGTGAGCTATTTTTGTGTTTATTTAAAAAACAAAGCATTATTTCGAAATTCTGGCAAATTAAAAGTCAAGAAAATATGGTGATACAAGCCTTTAGTTCCACTTAATTTTGACCGGGCGAGCTGAAACAGAGAGGCGGACAGATACAGCCACAAACAAATGCGCTCAGTGATTACTGTATGAGGCATAATAAAGCCCAAATATATTTCAAAATACAAAAAAGGTGCATGTAATAATTTACATATCTTAATTTACCACATACTGACTTTCAACTTTGAACTTCCATATTGGTATTACGTATAAAACTGAAAATGATAGACATCAGATTTAAAAAGAAATAAAGCCTGAAGCTTTACCAAAAAGGGAGTACCAATTTGTTCACACACGAATAGCTTTTACAGTTACAAATTCAAAAAGAAAAACAAACAAATCAATAACAACAACAACAACAACAACAACAAAAAAACCCAATGTAGAAGAGCTTGAAATAACGAAGCAATGTGATTTTATAAATCAAAGTTTAATTTCAGCTTCACTCCTCTAACATGTCTCATCTCGGTGCAGAAGCAGAATAAGAGGTCGAACGCAGTCAGACCTTCATATTTATACCCACACTCAACAAAAGACATTGCATATCAAAGCTGACATCCCGCATTACATAATCCCCCCTCCGTTGTCCTCCGTCTCCTCCACCTGACCCTGGGTGGTCAGGGACATCGATCCGGTCTCCACCGCTGCGACTCTGTCTGTTCTTTGATCCTCGCTGGCGGTTGAGACCTCTTGTCCTGTTCTGAGGCTTGAGGTCATTCCACATATGTAATCACTAAACATTCTAATATGTCTATATATATGTAGGTATGGAATATATGATTAATATAAGCCACAGCCCCCCCCCAAAAGACTAAGAAAAGGACAATCAAATTAGTTTTACAGTTTAAGATAATCTCTATGACATATTATACTGTTAAACCTCTTGACAGGGAAAACAAGGAAAAATCTTTCCAGCAGTCATGCTCCTGTAGAGAATTCAGTGATAACAACAACAGTATAGTAATATCACAAAACAGCCTTAAAACTGTCACGGCACAATCTGATAATACAGTTAACAACTCTTGTCAATTTTGCATCAGTCCCTGTGCCGTCTGGGTTTTAATCTTCTCCCGAATCTGCTGTAGGTCCGCTTTGGCGTCGTGGTGGGACCCTCCTGTAAGGAATCTGCAGCTTGGGGAGGAGAGTGGTTATTTGTTCCCTGCAGGGGGGCTGAGTTTTTTTTCTTGGGGGGTCTACCCCGCCGAGGTGCTCTCATCACCCGTGCAGGTTCGTCTCTCAACAAGAAGGCAGGTTTAAGTCTGTCAATGCTGACTGTTTCTTTTCTGTTCCCTAAATCAAGCACAAAATGCTTATCACCAGGTTTCAGCACTCTGAATGGTCCATTGTATGGTGGACGGAGGGTTGATTTTAAAGCTTCGTGTCTAACAAAAACAAACTCGGCATTTTTTAAAGCTTGGGGGACAAAAACCCGTGGAAAAGAGTGATGTGCCGGTCCGGGGAGAGTGTCCGGTCCGGTGCTGCCTAAAGGCCTCAGGGCTGGAAGATGCCCGGGCTCTGGATTCTCTGGTAAAAACTCACCTGGGAGTCTGAGAGGTTGTGCAAAAACTAATTCTGCTGGGGAGGCGTCTAGATCCTCTTTAGGTGCAGAACGCAACCCCAATAAAACCCAGGGAAGTTTATTCACCCAATTTGTATCCGTTAGTGAGGCCCTGAGGGTGGCCTTTAAAGATCTGTGAAAACGCTCGCATAACCCATTAGCCTGAGGGTGATAAGCAGTGGTGCGGTGAATTGTCGCCCCTAAGCTGCTGGCCATGGCTGACCAAAGCTCTGAGACAAATTGAGGCCCCCTATCGGACGTGATGTCCGATGGGACGCCGAAACATGCCACCCAGTTTGTTAAAAAAACGCGAGCGACTTCCGCAGCTGTGGTTGACGCCAAAGGGACCGCCTCAGGCCAGCGCGTAGTACAGTCTATCATCCTTAACAGGTGTGTGAAACCCTGAGACGAAGGTAGTGGTCCCACGAGGTCGACATGAACGTGGTCAAACCTTCTGGCTGGGATTCGGAAAGGCTCTAGAGGAGCTTTTGTGTGTTTGTGTATTTTGGCGCGCTGACAAGACATGCAAGTTTTTGCCCATTCCTTTACATTTTTGCGCAGGCCCGGCCAAACAAACTTTTCCGTGACCATTTTGACCGAGGCGCGCACCCCTGGGAGTGAACCGAGTCGAAAATGCGGCGGCGCCATGCAGCTGGGACTACCGGGAGAGGTCGGCCGGTTGAAACGTCGCAGATTAGGGGGGGTACGCCGTCACGTAAACCCCTTTCCTCCCAGTCTTAACCCTGTTGGTCCAGACAGGAGCGCGCGCACGTCCGCGTCACTGCTTTGTTCCTCTGCCATGGCTGCGTAATCTATCCCTACGTGAATTGGGGCCGCGTACGCATCCGCGTTGGCGAAGAGTTCTGCGGCTGAGGTAGTATAATCTGTCTCCTCGTGCTCTGGCGATGTCACAGCGCGAGAGAGGCAGTCTGCTACCACGTTAAGTTTGCCTGCCACATGTCGAATGTCTGTGGTGAACTCTGAGATTGCCGCTAGCTGTCTTTGTTGCCTGCCTGACCATGGTTCTGAAATTTTAGCCATCGCAAAAGTGAGCGGTTTGTGGTCTACAAAAGCCGTGAAGCGCCGCCCTTCTAACCAGAACTGGAAGTGGCGGATGGATAAATGAAGCGCTAGCAGCTCCCTGTCAAAAGTGCTGTATTTACGCTCGGTTTGGTTTAAAGATTTGCTAAAAAATGCTAAAGGTTGCCAGGTTCCGCCAACATGTTGTTCCACGACTGCCCCTATGGCCAGGTCTGAAGTGTCTGTGGTTAACGCTATGCGGGCCGAGGGATCGGGGTGAACCAACAATGTGGCATTCGCTAGAGCACTTTTTACTTCCGCGAAGGCGCGTTCGCGCTCCGGGGTCCATTCGACCGCGTTGGAAGGCTTTTGTTTTCTGAGCACGGCATACAGGGGCTGCATGAGTTGAGCTGCGCGGGGGAGGAAACGGTTGTAAAAATTCACCATTCCCAAAAATTCTTGCAGCGATTTGACCGTCTGTGGTTGTGGAAAATTTTTTACCGCGTGGACTTTGTCCGGCAATGGGACTGCCCCCTTAGGTGAAACTCTGTGTCCCAAAAAATCAATTTGTGACACGCCGAATTTGCATTTGGCTGGGTTGATTATTAACCCGTGCTCTTCTAGTCTCTGAAAGACTGTAGTGAGGTGTTGTTCGTGTTCTTCCTCTGACGGGCTGGCTACCAGCATATCGTCGAGGTAGACGAACACGAAGGGGAGGTCGCGTAATACCGCGTCCATCATATGCTGAAAGGTTTGAGCAGCGCCTTTGAGGCCGAACGGCATCCGCAAAAATTCAAAAAGACCGAAAGGGGTTATTACAGCCGTTTTAGGAATGTCTTCCGCTCGAACGGGGACTTGGTGATAGCCGCGGACCAGGTCTATTTTAGAAAAAATGCGCGCACCCGCCAGATGTAGTGAAAAATCTTGGATGTGAGGAATTGGGTAGCGGTCATGCGCTGTCGCATTGTTTAATCTGCGGTAATCGCCGCACGGTCTCCAAGAACCGTCGGTTTTCGGGACCATGTGGAGTGGCGATGCCCAGGGGCTTTTCGAGCGTCTAATAATGCCTAATTTTTCCAGGGTGGCAAACTTGTCCCGTGCTATGGCGAGCTTGGTCGCGTCTGAGCGCCGAGCTTTGGCGAACACGGGTGGGCCTGTTGTGGGGATGAAGTGTTCAACCCCGTGTTTCGCTACTGTTGCTGAAAATTTGGAACTGTGAGTGCTGGAAATTGGGTGAGGAGTTGGTCAAACTTACCTCCTGCTGTTGTGACGCTGGCCTGCACGGGTGGTGGAGAAACTCGAGCTGAGCAGGGAATAGAAGAAAATGACAATGCATTAACCAAGCGCCTATTTGCTAGATCGACTAACAACTCATGTGCACACAAAAAATCAGCGCCCAACAAGTTAAAGCTCACCGCCGCTACAATAAATGTCCATCTATAGTTGCGGCCGTGGATGCAAAGAGGCAGGTTCCTTTCACCGAAGGTGTCGATGACCGAGCCGTTGGCTGCCATCGCTCCATTTCCCCGGGGACCCATGGCCCGGTCTGCGTGGGAAGGGGTGATAAAACTCAGCTGAGCTCCGGTGTCGATCAGGAACTGTCTCCCGGTGTGTCCGTCAGTCACATACAGTAGCTTGTTTTTCTCGCCGAGAGCCGCAGCTGTTAACGGTCTCTCGGCTTTGGCGTTTCCCGAACTTTTGAATTTGCAGGAGGGCACGCACTTGTACGCCCTCTCGGCGAAACGGTGGTGGTAATAGCAGAGGTCGTTCCGCCTGCTGCGCCTTGGTCGTGTTGCCGCCATGGTGGGCGGGCTCTGCTCGGTTGACTGTGGTTCTCCGCTGCTCTGGGCTTCCGCGCTGAGATCTGCGGATGCTGCTGTGGCCATCTGTTCCCCGCAGGCGTTGATGAGCCGCTGCGCTTCTCGGACCAGCGTGCGGAAGTCCTGCTGGGTGCTGCACCGCATGTTGACCAGCGTCCCTCTCATGTGTGGTGGCAGAGTGCTGAGGAAGATGTGTTGGAAGAGGAAGTTGTCGTTGTCCTCTTCCTTGAGCTGCAGCATGTCCTCCATGAGGGCCTTGGGTCTGCATCCTCTGTGGCCGTAGATCGCCAGGATCTTCTCTGCTCTCTCCTCGGCTGAGGGGACAAAGTTTTCGACGATGGTCGCTTTAAGCTCTCTGTATTTGTCATGGGCGGGCGGCTGTTGGATTATGCTCCGTGCACATCTTGACGTGGCAGCGTCGAGTTTGGCGACGATGTGATAAAACTTCGTCTCGTCCGCCGTTATGCCCGCCAGTGCAAACTGAGCCTCAGCTTGCTGGAATCACGAGCTCGGGTCTTCTTGCCAGAATTCTGGCAGCTTGACGGTGACGGCGCTTGTGTGGGCCATCCCTGATGTGTCCGCCGGGTGAGAGCGCCTTTCTTCTGCTCTCACGGCGGAGCTGGGGATGGTGCTCGGTTGAGCCATCTCTGTAGCTTCTGCCGTGGGGGAACGTCCTCCATCCGTTCCCCTGTCTGCATGGGCGCCGGCGCTTGCCTGGGTCGCCTCTGATGAGTTAATCGCGGGAGAACGTCTCTGTTCCATCCTCACGTCTGGTCACCAGTGTAGAAGAGCATGAAATAACGAAGCAATGTGATTTTATAAATCAAAGTTTAATTTCAGCTTCACCTCCCTAACATGTCTCATCTCGGTGCAGAAGCAGAATAAGAGGTCGAGCACAGTCAGACCTTCATATTTATACCCACACTCAACAAAAGACATTGCATATCAAAGCTGACATCCCGCATTACTTAATCCCTCCCTCCGTTGTCCTCCGTCTCCTCCACCTGACCCTGGGTGGTCAGGGAGATCGATCCGGTCTCCACCGCTGCGACTCTGTCTGTTCTTTGATCCTCGCTGGTGGTTGAGACCTCTTGTCCTGTTCTGAGGCTTGAGGTCATTCCACATATGTAATCACTAAACATTCTAATATGTCTATACATATGTAGGTATGGAATATATGATTAATATAAGCCACACCCAACTGCATTTGCAATATGACATTCCTTGATTGACTTCATCACATACTGTTATGTCCATAACTCGGTGTAAAGAGGAGGAGGCTCAGCGTGCAGTTGAATGTACTTTATTATAGTAATAACAAGAACCACAGACGCTTCGTACAGCACAAGGGGTCAACGGCAAAAGATGACTATCCTCTTCCTGTCCTGCCCTTTATAAACGAGTGACTCCACCACCAGAAAGGCGGTCCATCACCCCTCACTATTCCCCGGGTGCCCCGGCCACCATATTACTACTTAACATTAACCCCCCCCCCCCGCCATAAAAATGCCAAACATACCAATCAGGCCCTCCCAAAATTTGTAACCCGACTCACGCACTAACAATGGAACCATATGTACAAAAATAAATAAACAAACCTATCCACTCATACAACATACACTAGAGGGGCCAGGTAGACTGCTGGTGCCCCCTACACGGCCAGGCGGGTTATTCTGCCGCTTTGATGACCACTGTCCAAAAAGAAAAAAAACCCAGCCATGTTCCTAAAATTAAATTTATCCCAGCAAAATACACATACTGTACATATACACATCCAAAAATAACATAGCAAACCACAATCAATACTATACTGTATACACACTGTAACTGGTGGCCCCCACCCCACAACCTGGGCATTTCATACAAATATATTTCCAAACAAAATTTCTTTAAAAAAAAAAAAAAAACAGTGCTGGGAATTTACTTTCCTCTTTCAACATACATATAACTCAGGCCAACACACTAACAATGAAAACATGGCAGAACATACCAATTAAAATGACCTGGGGCCTAAATTCAACACAAACAATTACCATATAACACCCCCCCAGTCATTTAACTGGCCCAATGAAAGGGCCCCCTTCTGGGTCTCCATCCCATGGATCCTGCTCGGAGTGCCTCTGCCTCTTGGCCTCTGGAGATGAGCTGCGCTGGCGTCCCTTCTCCACCACACAGTCGCCCCTGTTCATCCCGTCGCTCTCTTTTTTTGTGGACGCCCCTCAGCCGAGTTTCTACCCTTGGTCGGACCTCATCACCGATGTACAGGGGAACTATGTTGTGCTTCTGCAGTCCACTATGTCGCGACTGGGCCTCCTTCCCGGGTCGGGATGGCCCACCGACCTGGTCCAAAGCCCTCCTCTGACGCTGGTGTCTGGCATGCCGTAATATTGCGCCAGCCAATCCTGTCCCGCCCTCTTTCATTTCAGCACCAGCCGTCCTCCTGGGTGTCCCGCTGTGCCGTCCAGTTCCCACATCCAGGGCAACTTGGACACTGGCATCGGGATCCTCCTGTGTTGGTTCCCTGCAGCGCCGGTCGTCATCACCATCTAACTCGCCAGGCCAATCACTGTCCCAGACCGCGTCATCCTCCACGTGCAGAGGGGGCCAGTCCCACAATCCCAACCACTCCTCTCCAGTACTGCTGGCGATCTTAAATCCCAGGCCATAGAACATATCACAGCCTAAGATGTTTGACCCTGAAGCGGTCACCACAAACTGGACTCTGGTCATCACCGCCGATTTATACCTTGCCGTCAGTGTCATGAACCGAGCCCGTGTTTGCTGTGGGCTCGGTTCTGATCGTTCCTGATGGCTCAGGCAGTGGGTTTATTATGTGGTGTAATCCTCCGGTGTGTGTGTTGGGCATCCTAGAGAACTCTTAAGGGCCTTTTCCACTAGCACGCTTTAGCGCGACAGGGGACGGCTCAGCACGCTTTGTACGCTTTTCCACAAGCCCCAACACGGTTTAACAGCCGCGATTCTCAGCCCCGCTGAAGGGCAGGGTACAGCAGTGCTGAGCTGGGCCGTGTTGTGACGTTAACAGACTGGTCGCCGCTGATTGGTCAGGTCATAACCGGCGCTGATTGGTCAGGTTGTAACCGCCCCTCTCCTCCTCCTCTTCTACCGAATCTTCACGACCTTCTCAATAAAGTTTTTGAAAAAAAAAAAAAAAAAGAATCTAGACGACCGCCATTACTCAGCACGCAACCACTGTTGGTGGTTTATTTTCAGTGTATTGCTGTGCTATTTTCATTTATTCTCTATCAAAAATGGCTTCACGTAATAAGGGTGTTCCATGGACCAATAAGGAGGTGCAGTGTCTGCTCACTGCATTGTCAGACGAACGTATCCAGCGCGAGTTAGACGGAGCCGCCCGGAATGAAAAAATATACCGGGAGGTCTCGACATCGGAGTCCTTTAACGGTGAGTTTTAATTTTTTTTTATTGTGCGTTTTTTCGCAAATATATTCGGTAAGACGCTCAGTTTATTTATGCAATAAAAAAGCTGTTCATTTGTCGATGATGACTGCTGCTTTATCGCAGCACACTGCGGACTCGCTTTTCTTTTAATTATTCATGTGAACAATACGCTGAAATAAGCTTATGTAATCTTGTTAAAAACTATTGTCTTTTCTGTATATCTTGCACTTTCATGCTGTATTTTATTGTGTGCATTTTCCTTGTAGAATCCACACGTCCACAGCGCCAGCCCGCCCGGATTCTCCAATGTGAATCTGTCCCGCCACCAGGCGCAAAATGTATTCAATGATAAATATTTGCAACATTTAAATGAGGTTGCAGAAAACGCGAGGGTATCCCTGGACCTGGCAGAGACGGCTTCATTCAACCGAGCCTTCCTGACCCAGTCTGGGAAGCTGGGAGAGGCACTCAGTGGTCGGCGTGTATAAAATGTCGATTAACCTTCATGTTGTGTTGCAAAGTTTTTTTTTATTTTAATATTTTGTATATAATAAAATGGAATTGTTTTGGAAAGTGTAGTTTGTCTGTTATAACACTGAATTATAAAACAGTATAATTGCATAGAAATTCCATTGCCTAGTCTGATGAAAATGATGCTGATCATCCTGTCAGGGGTCAACCATTGTAAAGGTAATGTAATTTTTAACTAGACCAAAAAACAAATGTTTTTGTAAGCTTTCTGTTCTTTTTATTGAAATATCATAAAAAATTAGCAACACATGATACAGTTCTAAACTTTGGGTAAATTTTTTTATGTTAACATAAGAAGTTGCACAGTTGGACTTTAAAATGCAGCAGGAGAGACTGATCAAGCTTACAAGTCAAAAAGTAAGTATATGTAAATTGAATGTTCTATCAGCATTCCAAATTCAGAGAATTACAATACTTTAGAAGGAGTGTAGCATCATCTAAATGGAAAATAATAATACTGTTGTTCCAAACGTTGACCTGAAGGTGAAAAACATGAATTTTTTTTATTCAGTACATCCAAAATGCCCTAGGATGTAAAAAATAATACAAATTGGTGTTGGCCAGTGTGCCACTGTCTCATTATTTAATACGAATAAAAACAAGTTTCAGCTCATTATTTCTAGGTCATTGGGCAGTTAATTCAAAACAAAAGTGACTTGTGTTGTTGCAGCTTTTTTATCAGAGAGTTTCTCCAGTTTTGGAGCATATAATCATCCGTCCCTTAACTGTTAAACATTAAATAACAGCAGACAGATTGGCAAAGGATACACAATTGTGTTGCTGTAGCCTAAAACCGCTGTGACCCACTGCTTGTGGTACTACCTTTCATGTGTGTGCTTTTTATGAATATTCACACGTTTTTGTAAGTACAAGTGGGATAGTATTAAATTGAAATATTCATTCATATTTCATCTTGCTGCCTGTACCCTTGTCTGGCGGTCCTTTTTGGCGTTTACGGTGAAAAAAGCCACAGACCGAGGAGTGGCCTTGTACAGCTATGTGTTATGTTTTGCTTGGGTCTTCTTCAATAAAGTTTTGAAAAAAAAAATGTTTTGCTTGGGTCGTGTGCGTATGTCACGGGAGTGTGGCACCGCCTCGCTGTTATAAACCCACCCACCCCAGCACAACACCCATGCCAAACACCGTGCTAATGGAAACAGAAGCATGCCGAGCCGTACTGAAGTGAATCGAGCCGTACCGAGGTGTGCTGGGCTAGTGGAAAAGAGGCTTTAGTGTACCCAAGCTGTCTTGTTTTCTGTATGTTCATTTTTGTGTTAATAAATGTGTGTTTGGTGTCATCATCATCATAGCAGTCTGTCGTGGGCGACAATGACTGTTTCATTTTGGTCTGATCAGATTCCTCCACACAGCTCGTAACCCAGCATTTAAATCCATTCGTCCTTTTTCTCCTCCTCCATGCGCTATGGAGAAGCGCATGGAGAGTTTATGACAGTCAGCCCCAGCGATCCCACTACGGTCATCCGGCTTCCTCCATAACCGTAACATGGTTCCGTGTACTCCCTCAGATGGTGGTATGGGAACAGTCTCTCCACAGTGGACAAGTCCAGCATCGAACCAATCGCTCCTGTATCCGCCAACAGCAAAACCTCCACACCATCATTGTCTGGGTCCACAGCCAGCATCCTCTCACTTGGTTCTCCATGCCTCAACGTGTCTCTTCCACGGAGGTCTTCAGCCAAATTTTCCGCTGCTTCACACTGCTGCGCAATCTCTATAGCCATGGTTAACGTCAGTTCACCTGGGTAGGTCAGGACCCTTGACCGTGCTGCTGAACAAGAGACACGCTCCGCCAACTGGTCACGGACCATTTCATTCTCCAAGGCCCCAAAATGGCACTCCCCCGCCAACTGACGTAGGTCTGTGATGAAACGTTGCACCGACTCTCCCGTCCGCTGGTGGCGCTGCCGAAACTTAATCCGTCAGACTACACACGTGGACAAAATTGTTGGTACCCCTCTGTTAATGAAAGAAAAACCCACAATGATCACAGAAATAACTTGAATCTGACAAAAGTGGTAATAAATAAAAATTCTATGAAAATTAACCAATGAAAATCAGACAGTGCTTTTGAATTGTGGTTCAACAGAATTATTTTAAAAAACAAACTCATAAAACAGGCCTGGACAAAAATGTTGGTACCCTTAACTTAATATTTTGTTGCACAACCTTTTGAGGCAAACACTGCAATCAAACGGTTTCTGTAACTGTCAATGAGACTTCTGCACCTCTCAGCAGGTATTTTGGCCCACTCCTCATGAGCAAACTGCTCCAGTTGTCTCAGGTTTGAAGGGTGCCTTCTCCAGACAGCATGTTTCAGCTCCTTCCACAGATGTTCAATAGGATTTAGATCAGGGCTCATAGAAGGCCACTTTAGAATAGTCCAGTGTTTCGCTCTTAGCCATTCTTGGGTGTTTTTAGCTGTGTGTTTTGGGTCATTATCCTGTTGCAAGACCCATGACCTGCGACTGAGACCAAGCTGTCTGACACTGGGCAGCACATTTCTCTCTACAATACCTTGATAGTCTTGAGATTTCATTGTACCCTGCACAGATTCAAGACACCCTGTGCCAGATGCAGCAAAGCAGCCCCAGAACATAACAGAACCTCCTCCATGTTTCACAGTAGGGACAGTGTTCTTTTCTTGCTATGCTTCATTTTTGCATCTGTGAACATAGAGCTGATGTGCCTTTCCAAAAAATTCCAGTTTTGTCTCGTTTGTCCATAGGACATTCTCCCAGAAGCTTTGTGGCTTGTCAACATGCAGTTTGGCAAATTCCAGTCTGGCTTTTTTATGATTTGTTTTCAACAGTGGTGTCCTCCTTGGTCATCTCCCATGAAGTCCACTTTGACTCAAACGACGACGGATGGTGCGATCTGACACTGATGTACCTTGACCTTGGAGTTCACCATGAATGTGTTTAGAGGTTGTTCTGGGCTCTTTTGTTACCATTCATATTATCCGTCTCATCCTGCGGCCACATCCAGGGAGGTTGGCTACAGTCCCGTGGATCTTTCATTTCTGAATAATATGTGCAACTGTAGTCACAGGAACATCAAGCTGCTTGGAGATGGTCTTATAGCCTTTACCTTTAACATGCTTGTCTATAATTTTCTTTCTAATCTCCTGAGACAACTCTCTCCTTTGCTTCCTCTGGTCCATGTTTAGTGTGGTACACACCATGTCACCAAACAGCACAGTGACTACTTGTCACCCTTTAAATAGGCCGACTGACTGATTACAAGTTTGTAGACATCTGTGATGTTAATTAGAGGACACATCTTGTTTGAACATGTCCCTATGGTCACATTATTTTCAATCTTTTCTAGGGGTACCATCATTTTTGTCCAGGCCTGTTTCATGAGTTTGTTTTTTAAAATAATTCTGTTGAACCACAATTCAAAAGCATTGTCTGATTTTCATTAGTTAATTTTCATAGAATTTTTATTTATTACCACTTCTGTCAGATCCAAGTTATTTCTGTGACCATTGTGGGTTTTTCTTTCATTAACAGAGGGGTACCAACAATTTTGTCCACAGCTGTATGACATTCTCAGGGGCACGAAAATAACGCGCCATTAACTCCACCACATCTTCATAGCTTTCAGCCTCTCCTAGCGTGTTAAGGATCTCCTAACCCTCTATACCGAGACTATGAATTATGAACTATTATTATGAATTTTCGAGCTTACCGAGGTCAAGGGCTATCAAATAAGTTTGAAATGCCTTGTACCATCTAGCCCAGGGCACAGGCGACTTGCCTGGGACCTCCAAAAACGGCCGAAAAGTAGTGCCAGCTCGTTCCATACCTCTTTTCTCCTTGTCACCAAATGTTATGTCCATAACTCGGTGTAAAGAGGAGGAGGAGGCTCAGTGTGCAGTTGAACGTACTTTATTATAGTAATAACAAGAACCACAGACGCTCCGTACAGCACAAGGGGTCAAAAGAGGACTATCCTCTTCCTGTCCTGCCCTTTATACCACCACCGGAAAGGCGGTCTGTCACCCCTCACTATTCCCCGGGTGCCTCGGTCACCATATTGTCATGATCTGGTGAGCGCACTTTCCCCTCCCATCCTGCTCACCTTTCCCCTTCTCCGTGGGTAATCATCTCACCTGCGTGATGAGATGCACCTGCTACCTCTGACTCGCTAGCACTTAAATAGACCTTCTTTTCAACACTTCAGCGCTGTCTCATTGGGTATACTACCAGTTTCAGCAAGTAAGTTTTGTTTTTTTCTCTCATGGAAAAACCCTTAAATCCTTTTGTCTGCTCCTCCGCAGGTTGCTACCTCCTTCGTGGTGCGTCGGGTTGTTGTGCGCTCACCTGCCTCATCACTATCACCTCGCCGGCAACCATCTTCACCCGGTCAGACACCTCACCCAGCTCTACTTCTGCCTTCCAGCAGCACCTCCTGGTTTGCTGTAAGTGCTGGGTTCCTCTGCCGGGCTCTTTTTCCTCCCATGTGAGTTCTGTCCTACTTTTCCCTACTCAGTCTCACTCCTTATCTAACCTGCTCTCGTCTCTCCCTACAGGCTGGGTTTTCTTCTGGTGAGTGGCGTTTTTCCTTTGCGAAGCTTTCTTTTTTGCATCAATAAAATTCAAGTCAAATTTGCTTCTCTGTGTCATACCGGTAGTGTGTTTTCTCTGTTGTCACTCCCTGCACGTGAGCTGTCAATCATTACCAATCATGACATACAGTATATTACTACTTAACACATATATGTAGGCCTATGTATATAAAATACAACAAAATAAATATGAAATTAAGTTAAGTCAATATAAAATAAATCTTCTTCTTTCGGCTGCTCCCTTTAGGGGTCACCACAGCGGATCATCTGCCTCCATCTCACCCTATTCCTTGCATCTTCCTCTGTAACACCAACCCTCTCCATGACCTCCTTCACTACATCCATGAATCTTCTCTGTGGTTTTCTTTTCCTTCTGCCTGGCAGCTCCATCTTCAACATCCTTTATCCAATATATCCTCTATCCCTCCTCTGCACATGTCCAAACCATCTCAGCCTTGCCTGTCTTACTTTGTCTCCAAACCACTCAACCTGAGCTGTCCCTCTGTTATACTCATTTCTAATCGTCTCTTGTGCATTTTCCATTGCTTTGGATGGTTGACCCCAGGTACTCATCTACTTTCACTTCCTCTACTCCTTGCATCTTCACCGTTACACCTGCCTTCCTCTCATTCACACTCATGTATGCTGTCTTGCTTCTACTGACTTTCATTCCTCTTCTCTGTAGAGCTTACCTCCACCTTTTCAGGTTCTCTTGAGATGAGATGAGATGAGATTCAACTTTATTGTCATTACACATGTATGAATACAAGGTAACGAAACGTGACTTGGCATTTGGGCACGCTCTGCAGAGCGCATCCAAGGCCGGGGCAGCCGCTAGGCGCCAGTCATAGTGGTGATAAAGAAAGAAAAGGGAGGGGATATGACACAGTAGGCGAGAGATAAAAACATGTTTATCAAAATAACGCTCAGTAAGTGAGCGAAATTTTGATTGCAGGAAAAAAACCCTCAATGCACATTTAGCAGACAACAAAACCAAAAGTCAGAGAGGATCAGTGAATGGATGGGTGTAATTCAGTATATGTGAATCAGTGTGTTCGTGTATGTTGAATGCAGGTGGGTGTTTATCAGTTACTGGAGGCAGCAAAATCTCTCCCAGCCGAGATGTTATGTCTTAGTGTCTGAAACTCGGAAGCATGTCCCTGAGGCATGGCAGATGGAAATTTCCTGAGCCAATCACTGTCCTTGAGAGTTCACGCAGCACACCAGAATGTTTATGAAGAGAAGCAGAATCTTCTGTTTTGTCTTAATCCAGGAGGAAAATAGTCAACAGGGCACCAAATTCAAGGTCTGATAACACAGATCACTCAGAGCATAGAATTTACAGCTCTTGCCAATCCTGTGTTCATAATTTCCATACATAGGCTTTAAATCCATTCCTGGAGGGCACCAAAACGACTCCAGATGTTTCCCTTCTAAACATGGGAAGCATGTCTGGCAGAGTCCATCCCTCTACAGTGCATGCCAGATGGTAATTTCCATGTTAGTCTTGCCGTTAGTTAGTGCTCTCCCCCGTCTGGTCGAATTGTTGAAGAAGCAGCTACGCCGGGACCATTTTGATTAGCTCTTCTAGTTAAATTTTCGATACACCAGGAAAACTCCAGAGCCAATCAGCAGAAAATCCTGTGATCGTGCCAAACCAGATAGATCAGTCGAATCATGCAGACACATGTGTTCCAATCCATGGGTCTCTCCACAGGGGCTCCCCCTGGCCCGAATTTATGTAAAAAGTTGTTAATTTTATTCTCTCTTTATTCTCTTCCACTTGCTCCCTACTTTCACTACAGATCACAATGTCATCTGCAAACATCATGGTCCATGGAGACTCCTGCCTGACCTCATCTGTCAGCCTGTCCATCACCATGGCAAACAAGAAGGGGCTAAGAGCTGATGCCTGATGTAACCCTACCCCCACCTTGAACCCATCTGTCACTCCTACAGCACACCTCACCACCGTCTTCCTATCCTCGTACACGTCCTGCACCACCCTCACATACTTCTCTGCCACTCCTGACTTTCTCATACAGTACCACACTTCCTCTCTTGGCATCCTATCATACGCTTTCGCTAGATCCACAAAGACATTGTGCAAACTTTCTGACCTTCTCTATACTCCTCCATCAACACACTTAAAACAAACATTGCAACTTCTGGACTGGACTGCAACATGGCCACAGCATAAAACGAGTGCTCCCGAACATCTGCTGAGAAAGCCCCGCATAACCGAGTAAATAAACGTGAGCGATAGCACAAAGTTATAAGGGGCGTGTGAGTATGCAAAAAGTAGAACGAAGAAAAACTTGGAAAAGCAGACGTTTATTACCATGGAAAACTTGGCACAAACTAAGCTAGCAACTGAGCTAGCAACAGGGCTAACCAAGCATGAGGACAAGCAATGAGCTGAGTCAGTGGATGTAATGAGCTGCTCTGACCTGAGTGAAAAGAGCGACAGACTGATGGAAAAATTGCTAATTTGGAAACCATTCTGAATGAGTTACTGTCATAACCTGAGCGCTAATATTGTCCGCGTTCGGGCCACGCACCATTCCTGTCAGGCTTTGACAGCGGTGTTGTTATTCTGGCTCCCCGGGCTCTGATTGGACAACGCTCGGGGGAGCTCCCTGCTGTCAAGGTCTGAACAGCTGTGCTGCATTTGTGGTCGTTAGCGGCCGGCTTTAAAGGCCGGCGTCAGCGGCAGCATCTTGTGGCAGTCTCGTCAAACGTTTGTCTAATGTTCGTCTAACGAGCGTCAACGATTCCTTCTCATCTCATTTGTAAGTTTGTTATTCACCTGTGATTATTGTCGTATTCTGTCATCCTTTTCCTTATCAGACGCTGAGCGAGCGCTCCTCGTCTCAGCTGTCAACGATCATCCTGTGAGTTAATTAGTAGTCTTATTGTTTAGCCCACGTGGCTGGTTATCTTGTCCTTCCCTTTCCCTACCTGTTAATAAACATCTGTGCAACTTCACTGGACTGTGGTGTCTTATGCTGGCTCGTGAGGGCCAGCCCTGACAGTAGACTGCTACCAGAAGGAGACGCCGTTCTCGGTGAAGTTGCATTCAGGAGAACTTTGCTCTTTCCTGTGTGGGTACGGTGTGCTGGAAGTATGCCGTCGTGGAGGGGCCGGGCTCGGAGTCCCAGCTACAAGCTGACCGAGGCGCTGGATGAAGTTGATGAAATCCTCATCGCCGCCTGCCTCCTCGACTATCACCCCGACGTACGCTGGTACCTGATCAGCGCTGAGGACGTCCTGAACCATTTTCCCCACTACGCCGACCACCCAGAAGTCGGCATAAGGAGGGATGACATCGCCGCCCAACGAGAGATACTCTAGATGTACGAGGAAGAAGACGACCGAAAGCAGAGGAGAAGGCATCCCCGCTCCCCGCTTTGGGATCCCGATCCTCTCCTCGATCCAGGCCAGGAGTTCGCACCATCCGAGGCCCGTCAAAGACGTCGGCGCCGCGGCCAGAGACAACCTCAGCAAGAACCCCCTCCGGATCCGGTTCCGGGTCGCCGGAATGATCCCATCAACCTGACAGCTGTCTCTTCAGCGTCTCACCAGGAGGGAACCCCCGCAGCCTCTCTCCCCGGGCCATCGTCCCCTGCTGTCCCGTCAGCGCGCCGTGCCCGGCCCGTCTCGGCTGTCGCCCCCTCCTCTCCGACGCCTCCTCCAGCTGCTGGGTGTACGACGAGTTCTGCTTCGGTGAGCCCGAAGCCGAGTCCATCACGAGCGGCTCCCCCTCATCCTTCCAGGGAGCCCTCTGCCACCATTCGGCGAGAAGAAGGAGCAACGTTCCCCGCAGCAGGCACCATCCTCCCTCCAGGAGACAGGTGAGTACAAGTTCACTCTTCCTCTCCTAATAGTGATTTGTCTTGTCTGACTCCTGGGGGTGAGGTTCGGGGTTCGCAGCCCCCCGAGCCTCCACCACCTGCTGAGATAATAACTAAACCCGCTGCCTCTGTGTCTCCCTCCACGGAGCGATCCTCGATGTCAGCCAAGCATCATCGGTTGAGGAGGGGGCCTGCGGCCCTGGAGCACATAATTCCAGCCCCACAGCCACGTCAAGGATGGAGGAGGAGAGTGGACTGCTGTATGGAGCCTGCGCCGACGATGAAGCGTCCTCGGGTCTCCACGGATGAACAGTCCGATCCAGCAGGCCAGGGGTCCCCTGCCACCACGCCGTATGGGTTGCCAGCATGGAGGACGGCGCCGGAGGGTCCTCAGGCTGCAGAAGCCATCGTGCCAGCTGCGGAGCCCGACGCAGCTGAATGGGAGCCAGAAGACGACTTCCTCCCATCTGAGCCCGGATCGTCGAAGTCCTGGATGGCGTCCGAACTTGAGATCAGGCAAGTGCTCAGTGTTGTCTTTGCCTTTTCTATTATTGATCATTTTTGCCTGTCTTTTGGGGGGGGCGAGCCGGGTGCAGTCGTCCACTGCATCCGAGCTGGTCTCGCCGGGTTCAGGCGCTGCCAGTGTTCCTGATCCCGGTTCTTCTTCTTTTTCTTCTGAGCCTTCTCCCAAGGTTGCCGGTGCAGAACAGACGCCAACCGCTGTACCGGAGGTTCCGGGTTCGGAGTTGGAGGTCGGTACTGGCGCGGCCACGACCCAATCGGGGTCCAACGCGGGTGCAGCCGTGGTCCAGTCGGAGTCCGTCATCGGCTTGGTTCGAGCGCAATCGGGTCCACCGCGGGTGCAGCGTCGGCCCAGTCGGGATTCATTACCGGATTGGTGCCGGCCCAATCAGCGCCTGTTCGTGTGGGATCCGGAGAAGGAGCTGCAGACCCGCCGCTGAGTAACACTGAACAGATCCCTTATCTTCGTTACATTTTTTCTTCCCCTGCACCAGGAACCGCGGGGATTACCCATAGTTGGCCCGGCTCTCACTTATTTCCTCTCTCCGTTGGGAGGCCGTCGCCGAGCTCTCGCCAGTGGTCCTGTTGGCAGGTTGATGCGGGCCGACCACCTGGAAGCCTGCTCTTCCCATTTGGCGTCTTGGGCCGGCCCCCTGATAAACTGAACCCTATTTTTGGCAACCTGGTCCGGCCGCCGGAGGTTCGGTCATCCTTGGCCTGGGATTCGGGTAGGCAGCCAGAGCACTTCCCGTTACCCTGGTTAGCGGCTTGGATGCGGGGTGCGGGGAGGCCCACTGAACTGTACATTTTTCCTGTCATCCCAGTTTCTTTGTCTGCCACTCAGTTCTGCAGCTATATAATTAATTAATGTAGCCAATAGCCATTATGATGTTTTTTTCCTCATTTGCACATTTAATTTCTTAGTTTGTCTTGTGGCGGCTCAGTTTTGATATGTGCGTTTGAGAGTGCCGTATTTTCTGTTATTGTGTCTGTAATTGCCCTTTTTTTCCCAGCTTTATAACAGGCTATACCATTGTGTTTTGGTTATGCTTGCTTGGATTATCGTGTGTTTCTTTTTCTTTCCCCCTCTCCTGTTGGAGGGATGAGACTGTTACCCTGTGGGGTTTTTTCTCTTTTCTCGTACCCCGTATGTGCTCCTGTGTTGTATAGTTTTTTTTTCCTATGAATGTGTGCCCTGGTTGTTTTCTGTTCCTGCCCTGTCTTTATTATGATTTGTGTGGTAGGATATCGGGCTGATTAGTTTTCGGTGGGGCCAATTCTGTCCTCCCTTTGCCTGCTCCCCCATCCACCCGCCCTGGGGTGGGGTGGGGGGGTTTGGATGTTAACAGGCGTCCGGTAGTCCGCCCTTGAGGGGGAGATCCTGTCATAACCCGAGCGCTAATATTGTCCGCGTTCGGGCCACGCACCATTCCTGTCAAGCTTTGACAGCGGTGTTGTTATTCTGGCTCCCCGGGCTCTGATTGGACAACGCTCGGGGGAGCTCCCTGCTGTCAAGGTCTAAACAGCTGTGCTGCATTTGCGGTCGTTAGCGGCCGGCTTTAAAGGCCGGCGCCAGCGGCAGCATCTTGTGGCAGTCTCGTCAAACGTTTGTCTAATGTTCGTCTAACGAGCATCAACGATTCCTTCTCATCTCATTTGTAAGTTTGTTATTCGCCTGTGATTATTGTCGTACTCTGTCATCCTTTTCCTTATCAGACGCTGAGCGAGTGCTCCTCGTCTCAGCTGTCAAAGATCATCCTGTGAGTTAATTAGTAGTCTTATTGTTTAGCCCATGTGGCTGGTTATCTTGTCCTTCCCTTTCCCTAACTGTGAATAAACACCTGTACAACTTCACTGGACTGTGGCGTCTTATGCTGGCTCGTGAGGGCCAGCTGTGACAGTTACGGGACTTTTGCTGTGAAAATTCTGAAACTCTGAAAGAAATTAAAGAGGATATCAAGAAGGCTAACAGCAAACTAGATGGAGCAGAGAAACGGATCAAGGAAGCCAAAGAACGAATTCAAAATGTGGAGGATGCTACTTTGGAGTTTATGGAGTTACTGTATGTAAGCCAGTGGTCCCCAACCTTTTTTGTGCCACGGACCAGTTTAATGTAGGACAATATTTTCAGGGACCGGCCTTTAAGGTGTGGCGGATAAATACAACAAAAGAACATGATACAACCGGCATAAAAACTGTGGTATTTTCTAAATATAATAATAAACATGAATCCACTGTGTACTCGTTTGCAACTTTAGCAGCGTCCTCTTAACATTGTGACAACAACATAACATGAGTAATAATAATAATAATAATAATAATAATAATAATACATCAGTCTTATATAGCGCTTTTCTAAATACTCAAAGACGCTTTACAAAGCAGCATAGGGACAAACATACAGAGAACAGGTAAACAGACAAGGTAGGTACACATAGGTAGAAGAAGCAGTCAGTTTTCGTAGGTAGATTTGAAGAGATGGGTTTTGAGTTGACTTTTGAAGGAAGCAAGTGTGTTGGTGGACCGGATGTGAAGGGGCAAGGAATTCCAGAGGGTTGGTGCGGCGGTGGCGAATGATCTATCACCCAGGGTGCAGAGTTTTGTCTTGGTGATGGGGGTGAGAAGGTGAGTGTCAGCAGAGCGGAGGAGGCGAATGGGGGAATGATTAGACAGAAGGTCAGTTAGGTATGAGGGGGCGAGGTTATGAAGAGCTTTATAGGTGATGAGGAGGATCTTGAAGTTGATGCGCTGTTGAATGGGGAGCCAGTGGAACTGACGGAGGAGAGGAGTGATGTGGTCTCTGGAGCGGGAGTGAGTAAGTAGGCGGGCGGCTGAGTTTTGGACATACTGTAGTTTTTGGAGGATGGTGGAAACATCGTCTCTGCCCACAACCCTCTCTGGTCACTATGGTGATGTTTAAATATGTCTTCAAAATCATTACACCACAGATTCAAGGAAAATATACAAATACCCAATCTTTGTGCTGGAGGGAATGTGGGGCTCAAAATGCAGACCACTCACATATGTTTTGGAAATGCTACAAAATATCATCATTTTGGAAATCTATGCATGTGACAATACAGAGGATATTAGGATATAATATACCAATGAACTGTAACCTGATGTACTTCCATCCATCCATCCATCTTCTACCGCTTTTCCGGAGGTCCGGGTCGCGGAGGCAGCAGTTCAAGCAGAGAAGCCCAGACTTCCCTCTCCCCAGCCACCTGCTCCAGCTCTTCAGAGGGGATACCAAGGCGTTCCCAGACTAGCTGGGAGACATAGTCTCTCCACCGAGTCCTGGGTCTGCCCCGGGGTCTCCTCCCAGTGGGACGTGCCTGAAACACCTCAAGTGGGAGGCGTCCAGGAGGCATCCTAATCAGATGCCCATACCACCTCAACTGACTCCTTTCAATGTGGAGGAGCAGCGGTTCTACTCTGAGCCTCTCCCGGATGACTGAGCTCCTCACCCTATCTCTGAGGGTGAGTCCAGCAATCCTACGGAGAAAGCTCATTTCAGCCGCTTGTATCCGCGATCTCGTTCTTTCGGTCATTACCCAAAGCTCGTGACCATAGGTGAGAGTAGGAACGTAGATTGACTGGTAAATCGACAGCTTTGCCTTAGAACTAAGCTCCCTCTTCACCACAACAGACCGGTACAACGTCCGCATCACTGCAGATGCTGCTCCAATCCGTCTGTCGATCTCTCGCTCCATTTTCCCCTCACTCGTGAACAAGACCCCAAGATACTTAAACTCCTCCACTTGGGGCAGGAGCCTGTCCCCAACCCGGAGAGGACAATCCACCTTTTTCCGGCTGAGGACCATGGACTCGGACTTGGAGGTGCTGATTCTCATCCCAGCCGCTTCACACTCAGCGGCAAACCGTCCCAGCAAGAGCTGTAGGTCATTGCTGGATGAAGCCAACAGGACAACATCATCTGCAAACAACAGAGATGAGATCCTGTGGTCACCAAGCATGACACCCTCCATTCCCTGGCTGCGCCTAGAAATCCTGTCCATAAAAATTATGAACAGGACCGGTGACAAAGGGCAGCCCTGGCGGAGTCCAACTCTCACTGGGAATGACTCCGACCGAGTGTTGGCAATGCGAACTAAACTCTCACAACGGTCGTACAGAGACCGAATAGCTCGTAACAACAAGCCCGATACCCCATACTCCCGAAGCACCCCCCACAAAAATCCACGAGGGACGCGGTCAAATGCCTTCTCCAAGTCCACAAAACACATGTAAACTGGTTGGGCAAACTCCCACGAACCCTCAAGAATTCTCGAGAGGGTAAAGAGCTCGTCCGATGTGCCACGGCCAGGACGAAAACCACATTGCTCCTCCTGAATCCGAGGTTCGACCAACGGCCGGACTCTCCTCTCCAGTACCTTGGCATAGACCTTCCCAGGGAGGCTGAGGAGTGTGATCCCTCTAAAGTTGGAGCACACCCTCCGGTCCCCTTTTTTGAAGAGAGGAACCACCACCCCGGTTTGCCATGCCAAAGGCACTGCCCCCGACCTCCACGCAATGTTGCAGAGGCGTGTCAACCATGACAACCCAACAACATCCAGGGCCTTGAGGTACTCGGGGCGAATCTCGTCCACCCCCGGGGCCCGGCCACCAAGGAGATTTTTAACCACCTTGGCGACCTCAGCCCCTGTGATAGGCGAGTCATCCCCCTCGTCCCCAAACCCTGCTTCCTCTGTGGAAGGCGTATCAGTGGGATTGAGGAGATCCTCGAAGTATTCCTTCCACCGCCCGACGATATCCCCAGTTGAAGTCAACAGTGTCCCATCCGCACCATACACAGTGTGGACGGGGAGCTGCTTTCCCCTCCTGAGCCGCCGAACAGTTTGCCAGAATCTCTTTGAAGCCGACCGAAAGTCTTGTTCCATGGCCTCACCGAACTCCTCCCATACCCGGGTTTTTGCTTCAGCAACCACCCGAGCTGCACTCCGCTTGGCCTGCCGGTACACCTCAGCTGCTTCGGGAGTCCCACAAGCCAACCAAGCTTGATAGGACTCCTTCTTCTTCTTCTGAAGAAGGAGTCCTACCTGATGTACTTATGTGATCTTAAAAAAGACAATGTTATACAGGCTGAGGACAGATATCTAGTTAAAATCTTGTTGATTGCATGTAAAAAAACTATCACAAAAAAATGGCGATCAGAAGTTCTTCCTGACCAAGAACAATGGACTGACATTGTTGAGGACATACGTATGATGGAAAAACTAACATATCGACGAAGAATGCAAGAAGGAATATGGGAGAAAAAATGGCGGAAATGGACACACTACAAAGTGCAACAACGAGGCAGAAATTGAAAGAATAACCAAAGACACTGAAAAAACCAGAAGAATTAAGAGATGGAAACTAAAAACTTGATGCTCCAACATTTGTCCCCCCCCTTTTATTTTTTTATTTTTTATTTTTTTTATTTATTTATTTATTTTTATTTTATTTTTTTTTTTATTTTTCCCTACCCTAACCCCTTTGTTTTTTAAATGTAGAATGTGATCTGAATGCATTATATATGATGAAAAATGAATAAAAATCTAAGTTACAAAAAAATATGCCTTCAAAATAAGATACACCACAAACACAAATATAAAGTGCATGAAAAATACAACTCACCACAACGCTGAATCAGTGGGAGCCCTGAGCTTGTTTCTCTGCAACGAGACGGTCCCATCTAGGACTAATGGGAGACAATGACACCTGAAGTGTGTCGCATTATGTCCAGTCTACTTCATAATTTTGTTTTGGTTGCTGTCACTGCAGAAAACCCCGCTTCACACAGATATGACGTCGGAAATGGCAACAGGGTTTTCAGTGCTGTTGTGGCGATCTCAGGGTATTCAGCCATGACTTTAATCCAGAACACCTGCAGAGCTGTTGTCTCGAACATTCTTTTAAGGCCGTCGTCATTTGCGATCTCCAGCAGTTGATCTTCTTCTTGCACAGACATGTTGGATTCACCTGGTTTGTTGAGAAATGGGTCACACATCCATTCTTTGGCAGTTTGTGTATTTTTTGTAGTTGGGAAGTAGCGATCGAACTCTTTTAAAAGCAAGGACAGGTGATCGTGCACCAGCTGGGAGAATGAAGGCTCGGGCTCAGTCGCCTCCAAAATCCCAGCTAATGTTTGAAACATGTCAAATATACCTCCATTCACACGCCGTCCCCACAAATCTAATTTGGCTTTAAATGCAGCTACTTTATCTACCAACTTGAAAACAGTTGTCATTTTTCCCTGAAGTGACAGATTGAATTCATTGAGCAGGCTGAATATGTCGCACAAGTAAGCGAGTTTTGCGACTGATTCCCTGTCACTGAAATGTGCTGCCAGCAGTGACTCCTTTTCTGAGAGAAATCTCTGCAGCGGCTCTCGTAATGTCTGCTGTCCAGCAACGGCCTTTAATTTTAGCGGTAACGTATCACGTCACCGAGACAAGCGTCTTGACATGTGTCGAGTGAGCCATAGACTGATGTAATGGAGAGAATCCGGTAATTTTTCAAAATAAAACATCATTCAGACTCTGATAATAAATAAAATGGATGTAATGTAAGTTATTTATTTTTTCTGTGCGGCTCGGTAGCAAATGACCCACGGACCGGTACCGGTCCGCGTCCCGGGGGTTGGGGACCACTGATGTAAGCAGTTTGAAGCCAGAATCACGGACAACAAAGGACTCTTGAGGAGAGAGAACATAAGGATTCATGGAGTGAAGGAAAGAGCAGAGGAGAATGCGGAGTCAATGGTGGTTTTTATTGAAAATCTCTTCCGTGACATTTCAGCTGAGGATTGAAAGAGCGCATCGTGCCCTGGCTCCACGATTGCCGAGAGATTCACCACCACGATCCATTGTAGTAAAACTCCTGAGCTTCAGAGAAAAAGAAGAATTGATAACGAGAGCATGGCAGAAAAAAGGATTCACTTTTTCAATTTTTTTTTTGTAACTTAGATTTTTATTCATTTTTCATTATATATATTGCATTCAGATCACAGTCTACATTTAAAAAACAAAGGGGCTAGAGTAAGAAAGAAAAAAAGGGGGAAAAAAAGGGGGGGGGGACAAATGTTGGAGCATCAAGTTTTTAGTTTCCATCTCTTAATTCTTCTGGTTTTTCCAGTGTGTTTGGTTATTCTTTCAATTTCTGTCTCGTTGTTGCACTTTGTAGTGTGTCCATTTCCGCCATTTTTTTTCATATAGTCCTTCTTGCATTCTTTGTCGATATGTTAGTTTTTCCATCATATGTATGTCCTCAACAATGTCAGTCCATTGCTCTTGGTCAGGAAGAACTTCTGATCGCCATTTTTTTGTGATTGTTTTTTTTACATGCAATCAACAAGATTTTAACTAGATATCTGTCCTCAGCCTGTATTACATTGTCTCTTTTAAGATCACATAAATACATCAAGTTACAGTTCATTGGTATATTATATCCTAATATCCTCTGTATTGTCACATGTATAGATTTCCAGAATGATGAGATTTTGCTGCATTTCCAAAACATATGTGAGTGGTCTGCATTTTGAGCCCCACATCCCCTCCAGCATATAGATTGGGTATTTGTATATTTTCCTTGAATCTGTGGTGTGATGAAAAAGCGAATCAGGTTTTTCCATCCAAATTCCCTCCATGTCCTTGAACTTGTTGATGTGTGTTGTGTTTTCCATATTTCCTGCCAGCTTTCTTCTGTTATGTTTAAATTGAGCTCTTTCTCCTATTTCTCCTTTATATAGTTACTTGAATGTTTGTTTGCCCTAAGTTTCTGATATAGCTTTGAAATAATTCTTATTTTATTTCCTGCATATGAACTTAAAATGAATTGTATAATCTCGCTCACATCTGTTTGGAGGTTATGCCTAATCTTCTTCATATAATAGTCTCTCATCTGCAGATATCTGAAGAATTCCGATCTTTCTAGTTTAAATTTTCTTCTGATGTTTACAAAGCTCCCGAGATCTTTTTTTCCGATATTGCCCCATGCTGTGATTCCCTTGTTCACCAGATTTTTGTATCCCCTATCTTGCTTTGCCGGTTCAAACTGACTGTCAAATGCTACCCATTTCAATAGTTTTATGTCTTCCTTTATATTATACTTTTGTACTATTTTATACCACAGTTCCAAAGTAAATTTAGTGATTGGGTCTATTTGTTTGATTTGCTTATATGCATCTTTATCTCCTATTATGCTTTGTACTGGGAGTCCCTCAATTTCCTTTTCCATTTCTTTCCATTTTGCCTCATATCCTTCGTCGCACCAACATATGACATATCTTATTTGTGCTGAGTAGTAATATTCCTTTAGACTCGGTAGGCCCATGCCTCCTTTCTCTTTTGGTAACTGGAGAGTTTTATTTATTTATTTTTTTATTTATTTTTTTTTTTGTTACTTATTTGTACCCGTAGGTAGACTTGGTTTGCAGTCTGGTGACAAGCCACCGGCCGCTGGTCGCTGCGTGCGCGAGCGCCCTAAACCTACATGTTTTTGGTGTGTGGGAGGAAACCGGAGAAATCCCGGAGTAAACCCGCGCAACACGGGGAGAACATGCAAACTCCACACAGCTCACTGTTGGTCGGGGGCTGGGATCGAACCCACGATCTCATGATCCCCGCGGTCCCCCGGCCGAGGGTAAAACTGTGCTGCCACAGTGCTAAACCACTGCACCACCGTGCAGCCCACGGTTTTATATTTCACTCTTGGCTTTTTACCTCCCCAAACAAATCTTGATATCATCCTGTCCCACTTTGAGAACTGGGCATCTGGAATCTCTGTTGGTAGAGCCTGGAAGAGGTAAAGTAATCTAGGTTGTATGCTGATTCTGACTGTCTCAGTTTTTGAATTCAGATCCATATTTAAGATTGACCATCTATCAATATCTTTTTTTATTTCTTGTTCCAGCCTATCATAGTTTGCTTTATAGATTTTGCTTAGATCTTTAGGTATGTTCACTCCAAGGTATTTTATTTCTTTTTGTTTCCAGTTTAGTTTGATCTTATCAGTTATCTGGTTTAGAGGGTTATAGTGGAAGGTCAGTATTTGTGTTTTTGTTATGTTTATCTTGTATCCTGATAATTTTCCAAAATTTTCTATCAAGTTCATCATTTCCATTATTGATTCATCTGGTTGTTCAAGGTAAACTATAATATCGTCTACAAATAGCCCAATCTTGTGTTCCGCTCCCTTTATTGTTAAACCTTTTAATTTCTTATTTTGTCGTATCGCTTGAGCCAATGGTTCTATGAACAGAGCAAACAAGGTGGGCGATAAGCAGCATCCCTGCCTGGTTGATCTTTGTATATTTACTTTGTCTGTTAAGCTACCGTTTATCTTGATTCTTGCCACAGGTTCTTGATACAGCGTCCTTATGCATTGTACTGATTTTTCATTAAATCCAAAGCGTTCCAGCACACTATATAGGAATTTCCAGTTAACCCTGTCAAATGCTTTTTCTGCGTCTAAACTTATTATTACTGCGCTTTTCTTTTCTTTATGTATTTGATTAATTATATGTATTGTTCTCCTGATATTGTCATGTGTTTGGCGCCCCTCTATGAAACCAGTTTGATCATCTTCTATCAATTCCGTCAAGAATGTCTTTATTCGTTTACATATAATTGTTGTATATATTTTATAATCCACATTTAGTAAAGAGATTGGTCTATAGTTTCCGCATTGTTCTTTATCTTTCCCTGGCTTTAAAATAACTGAAATAATGGCTTCGTTCCATGATGGAGGTATTTTTTTGTTGTTTAATGTCCAATTAAATGACTTTAGGAGCTGTGGCGTGAGTTCTTCTATAAACAGTTTATAAAACTCAGACGGGTACCCATCACTACCTGGTGATTTACCGTTTTTAAGTGACTTAATCACATTTCTAATCTCTTGTGTTGTTATTTCTGCTGTTAGCTTTTCATTTTGTTGATTGCCTATTGATGGCAAGTCCAATGTGCATAGAAATTTTTTAATATCCTTAGTAATTGTTTCTTCAGGTTGTGAATATAGTTCTTGATAGAAATTATGGAATATTTCTTCGATGTTTTCTGGGTTAACTGTGGTTTTATTTGTGATGGGGTCTTTAATCTTATATACATTATTCACTGTTTGTTGTTTTCTTAACCGTTTTGCCAGCAATTTTGTGGCTTTTGGTCCCGTTTCATAATGTTTTTGCTTTAGATATCTATTTTTCCTTTCAGTTTCATCTATTTGTGTTTCTTTTATCTTTATTTTTTCTTCTTTAATTTCTTGATATATTTTTGGGTCATTTGTGCTTTGATGTTTATGTTCTAGTTCCCTCAGTCTCTCACATCTTTGTTCATATGTTTCCAGTTTAGACTTATTTGCTTTTCCTGTTTCAACAATTAATTTACCTCTTAACACGGCTTTTAGTGCGTCCCATAGTATTGTTGGGTCCACTTCTTCATTGTCATTCTCTTGGATATACTCGTTTATGTTTACTTTTATTCTTTCTTTCATTTTCTCATCATTTAACAGTCCTACATTAAGTTTCCATGTTGTTTGTCGTTTTCTATTGTTTAAATATATTTCCATGTATATAGGATTATGATCTGATATTTCTGCCCCTCCAATCCGACAAGTTCTCACCCTGTGTCTGTCACCTTCATTCATAAGGAAGTAATCTATTCTAGAGTGTACTTTATGGACTGCTGAATAATGTGTATAGTCTTTTTCGAGTGGGTGCAGGTCCCTCCATATGTCTACCATACCCATTTCTGCCAGTGAGGTTCTTATGAACTTTGTTACATGTTTTTTTGTCTTCTTAACACTTGTTGTGTCAACTTCATGATCCATGACAGCATTTAAGTCTCCTCCACAAATTAGGACTCCTTCACTGTGTGTTGCTATGAGATCAAACAGATGTTGAAAAAAACCCTTGTCACTTTCTGGTGGGGCATAGATGTTCACTAATGTGATCTGCATACCATATATTCTTCCCTTTATTATTACATACCTGCCTTCTTTATCCTGGATTTCTTGTTCACATTCAAATTGTATTTTATTTGAAATTAGTATCATAACCCCCCTTTTAGTTCCTCCCTTAAATGAACTGTAGTAGGAGTTCTTATAGCCAAATCTCTTTAGTTTCACATGTTCTGTCTTGCTCAAATGTGTCTCTTGCATAAATATAATTTCGGCTTTTTCCTTCTTGAATTTTCTTAATATTCTTTCCCTTTTAACAGGTGAGTTCAGACCATTCACGTTTAGTGTCATTATCTTAAGATTTTTACCCATATTCATGTTTTTCCATTTTTTTAACTTGTGCTCCTAGCCCCTTTAACAACAAAAATAACACATATTTATATAAAAACACATTAACAAATCTCGACCTCCGTACTTTGGGCCTTTCTTCTGCCCAATGGTCCCTGTTGGTGGGTGGAGGGAATGTCCTCACTGAGTGAGGGGCCCTCCCTAGACCTGTAGTTACTATCCAAGTAATAGTCATTAGTCTAGAAATGTCCAACAAAAATCACTTAAACCTCTCCTAGCCTTTTGTTTCTCTTTTACCTTGTCTTCTTGGCCTTCATTTCTTCTGTGCCTTTCTTAATCTTTGTTATGATCTAGGCTTTCAGTTGAAAGCCTTGCAGTTTTTCCAGGGCCCGCTGCTCCACGTCTCCTCCCGTCTTCTGCCGTTCACTCGCCTCCACTCCAGCTGTCGTGATGCGTTCAGGGCCTCCGCTGCTCCAGCCGCTTCCTCCGGCACGCTCACCACAAGGCCCCGCTCCATCATGTCCCGCGCTGCCTCTCTGGCTGTGTTGTATGTCTTCACGCCGTCCTCCCAATGAATCCTCATCTTCGTTAGCGGCTTTTGGAATCTAATTTTTTTCTCCTTCAGCGTTTTTTTAATGTTGGCATATTTCTTTCTCTGCTGCACAATTTCTGTCGGGTAGTCATGATCAAAGAATATCTGCTTGTCGCCGATTCGTATCTTTTTTTTCCACGCTTGTGTCAGGATTCTTTCCTTTACATCATATTTCAGAAAGTTCACCACAACTGACCTGGGTGGAGAGTTTGGTTTCGGGTTCTGTGCCGAGGCTCTGTGCGCTCGTTGAATCTGCAGATCCGCTTCACCGGGCAGCTCCAGCTCTTTTTTTAAGAACTGATCCATGAATTTCGTCATCGAGTTGCCTTCAATGCCCTCCGGGATCCCGAAGATGCGTATATTGCTCCGTCTGGACCTGCTCTCCAGGTCGGTTATTTTCTCCTGCATCCTCTGCGTTTGTGCCGTCAAGGTCTGCAACTGCTCGTTTGCCTCGCTCTTCCAGTCTTCCAGCTCCGATATTCGGGCCTGTGCTTCTGTCATACACGCCCGTTGAGAACGCAGCTCCTCCATGTTTTCTGCTGGCTTGCGCTCCATTTCTCTTCGGAGGCCCATAATTTCCTCCTTCATCTCTTTTTTTCAGCTCCTCCTTAAGAGCCGCTAAATCCTGTTGGAGTTGCCACTTGAAGTCTTTTAACTCTTTACCTAGATTGGCGATGCCAGTGTTCATGGCATCGAGTTTGGCGTCCTCCATTTTCCCTGCTGCAGTCACCTCGTTTTTTTGGGCCTCGTGTTCAGCGATTTCTCCTGCGTTGTTGAAGAGGAATTCTTTAATTTTACCCTGCTTTTGTCCGTGTGCCCGGCTCCTTCGTGTTTTCATCCCTTGGTTTATTGATCCGTTTATGTCGAGTTGGCCATTTACCGATGATTTTTAATCCGGCTAGGGAGAGCTCTCTGTTTAAGCGTTATGTCTCTCCGCCATCTTCCCGGAAGTCCCCACTTTTTCAATTTTTAAGAGCAAAACAGAATTATAAATCAGAATTGGAAAGCAAGATGACAATAAAGAAACTTGGTTCAGCCTGGGCCAGTATGAAAGCTATTGCAGGCCTTCAGAGCACAGAGCGCAGTAATCGTGTGTTTTTAGATGGTTTTAATTCAGACACAGAGCTGGCTAATGCTCTTAATTGTTTTTTTGGTCGTTTTGACTCCTTTGATTTTAGCACAGAAACCCAAGATTTGAAACAGAAACTCAAAGACAATCAGCACTTTAATATTGAGGTGCAGGATGTTAAAAGGGAGTTCTGCGCTGTAAAAGTGAACAAAAGTCAGGGCCCTGATAACATATGTGGGCGCTTGGTAAAGTCCTGTGCTCATGAACTGAGTCCTATATTTCATTACATTTTCAACTAGAAAAGCACTCGGAGAGCGCAGACCTCCGCCAAGCGCCACAGTTCCCCCCATACAGTGTTTAACATCATAAATATTAATCCTCCATTTATTTTGTGTAACTTTATAGATTCCTTGACCATGAAAAAAATGTCATTCGCAAGTGGCATATATTAGCTATACTGTGATGCTTGTTGCGTGTTTATAGCTTCATTTGTTCGTTTAAAAATTTCAAAGGTTCTCTATTTTTTCATTTTTTTGCATCATTATCCAGATTTATTCCATTTCCTTAGGTCTTAAATGTCTTGTAGAAGCTGTTGAAAACTTGTCCTGTATTATGCAAATTACTGTGATTCCCGTTTTGGAAATCCCAATAAGTAAAAAAATTCCTGGATCCAGACGGTGATCCGGACCACCACCAAAATCTAATCATCTGTAGGATACCCCATTTCTGACAATCTCTGAAAATTTCATGAAAATCCGTCCATAACTTTTTGAGTTATCTTGCTAACAAACAAACAAACAAACAAACAAACAGACAGACAGACAAACCAACGCCGATGAAAACATAACCTCCTTGGCGGAGGTAATAAGTCCTTACAGACACAACATGTGCCTGAGATCTGGAAAGAAGCCGTGGGTGTTCCCGTTCCAAAATCCAGCTGTCCTAAAACGGTAAACGACTTTAGACCAGTTGCTTTGACTTCAATTTTAATGAAAATTTTTGAAAAACTGGTCAGATGTGAGGTCCTAAAGCAGACTGAGCATGCATTGGATCCTCTGCAGTTTGCCTATAGGCCTCACAGAGGAGTGGAGGATGCCACTGTCACTCTGTTTAACATGCTTTTAAAACATCTGGATTTTAATGGGACACACGCCAGACTTTTATTTGTGGACTTTTCCTCCGCCTTTAAAACAATCCAACCTCATATCTTAGTTGAAAGGCTCCTGCAACAATTTGATTTGAGCAATAATCTGGTGGGTTGGATTCTGGATTTCTTAACCAACAGGACGCAGAGAGTAAGGGTCAATGGTACATTGTCTGACCTAAAGTACTCTTCTACTGGCTCTCCTCAGGGGTGTGTGTTGTCACCACTACTCTTCATCCTGTACACAAACATGTGTCGGAGCAGTCATGACAACAGACACATTATAAAGTATGCTGATGACTCAGTCATTGTCAGTCTCCTCCAGGATGGTGAGAGTGGCCACGGCCCAGTAGCTGATGATTTTGTTCACTGGTGTGAGGATTCCTACCTGCAGCTGAATACGACAAAAACTAAAGACATGATTATTGACTTTAGGAGGAAAACTCCCAGGCACAAAGTCACCGTACTAAAAGGCCAGACCACCGAATGTGTACAATCCTACAGATATCTTGGGACGATTATTGATAGTAATTTAAACTTTGAAGAGAACTATGAAAGGGTGTGCAAAAAGGGTCAGCAACATTTGCATTGCTTGAGAAAACTTGCACGCTTCCAAATTGACCGAACCATAATGACAGTGTTTTATCGGGCTTTTATTGAATCTGTTTTATCCTTTTCTTTAGTGTCATGGTTTGGTCAGATAAAACTGAAACAGAGGAAATCCTTGGATCAGGTAGTTAGATGGTCCAGTCGTTTGCTTGGTGAGTCACAGCTGAGCCTGACATCCCTGTACACCAGACAAGTACAGAGGATGGCTACCTCCATTTTAAATGATGACTCCCACCCTTTGCACTGCAACTTTCAGCTTCTTCCCTCAAGACGGAGGTTTGCTGTCCCAAAAAGTAAAACCCAGCGCTACAAAAACAGCTTTATTCCTGCTGCTGTCAAAGAGTTGAACAAGCTGTAACAATATATTGCACATAATTTAGGTACTGTAGCGGGTTGAATTCAACCCCCCCACAACACAGACAGAACACAGAGACAGTCAGCTCGCACTCCTGGGTTTTTTTCCGCTGCATACTGCGTTTACAGCTGTGAGGTTAAAGTGTCATCCATGCATTGTGTTCATGCATCCTGTCTGTACCTCTGATATGCAAATGCCCAGATTGACTGCTGTGAAGGTCTTTGATGTATTGTCTGAGTTGAGTATATATGCTGCACTGTGCTGTAAATCTGCCTCTCATTCTCACTCCTGCATCTGCTGCGAGACACACATACTGTGTGTCTCCTCTCCTCTTTGAGAGCTGGAGGAATGAAGCTGCAGCCTGCTCAAGCCATGGGTTGCAGCCGAGTTCTGATGAAGGCGGGTGATAATAAAGCTATTTAAAAATCCAACGCTGCCTTTATTTTTATCATCCTCTTCACTGGTGACCCCGGAATGCACATGTTTTGTGCAAACACAACCTTCTGATCTGAACAGCCACGCTGGCGACCCGAGACTGAAGAAAACGAGCGGCCAGTGAACGCAGCACCCGGGCATGAATGCTCCGTCGCCGCGGCCTGACTGGTCTGCCCTCCCTGCTGCCTCAGGGAGACCTCGACGCAGAGCCCACGGCGGGCGAGCTGCTCTCAGGACATCAACCAAGACCGGGTAAGCGGCAGAGAACGTCATGGCGCGCCCTCGCCGAGATCGGTACATCCACGCGGGACCGGCCGCGCAGCTCCTCCACATCAGAGCACATGCGGGCGACTCCCATGGCCGACGGAGCACACGTGGACCTGAACGCACCATGACTAATCTGCAGCCACGGCTCGTCAGAGATGTTTTTCGGCGCAGACTGCGCCGATCTCCACCAAGTTTCCGACCCTGATTTCCTCTCCAGCGGGCCCACCCACGCACGGAGCCCCGGCACGCGCACCGGGGGTGATGAGGACGGCGCACCACGCACGGGACAAATACGGCTTTTCTGACCGCCTTCCTTCTGCTGCACACTGGCCCTTCAGGCTTGCTTGTACACCTGAGGCCCGCAGCTTGCTCACGGGATTTTATGGTCTTAGCCACGGCACACAAGGGGAATTCAGCTGTCTGCGGTTCCCGAGGCTGTAGGGTTACGTCTGCCCTAAAGTCAACACGCCAGTCCCTCTGCTTTTATTTTTTTCTTGCCACCGCTCCTGCTTTTCTTCATGGCCACGAGAGAAGTCAGAGACTAATTTTTTTTCTTCTTCTGATCTCCGCATGTTCAGACGGGACATCGCGGAGCAGCAAACACTTTTGGCGCGACTTGAACGATTTTCCCGCGCCCGGTCAGCATTTGCTACCCCCCTCCCCCTCCTCCTGCACAGAGCTTTTCCCTGCTCGCTGCTCAAACTGCAACATCGAGGTCACGGTCCCCTACCGTGCCCTTTGGGGGGGAGCAGTGTAGCGGGTTGAATTCAACCCCCCCACAACACAGAGACAGAACACAGAGACAGTCAGCTCGCACTCCTGGGTTTTTTCCGCTGCATGCTGCGTTTACAGCTGTGAGGTTAAAGTGTCATCCATGCATTGTATTCATGCATCCTGTCTGTACCTCTGATATGCAAATGCCCAGATTGACTGCTGTGAAGGTCTTTGATGTATTGTCTGAGTTGAGTATATATGCTGCACTGTGCTGTAAATCTGCCTCTCATTCTCACTCCTGCATCTGCTGCGAGACACACATACTGTGTGTCTCCTCTCCTCTTTGAGAGCTGGAGGAATGAAGCTGCAGCCTGCTCAAGCCATGGGCTGCAGCCGAGTTCTGATGAAGGCGGGTGATAATAAAGCTATTTAAAAATTCAACGCTGCCTTTATTTTTATCATCCTCTTCAGTACCTATTTATTAACTCCATTTTATATTTACTTATTTTTGTAGGATGTTACTTGGGTTCTAAATATTTTATTGGGTTTTAGACCTTTGAGTTTTTAACCTCTTTGACTAGTTTTTAACTTTTAATATGACTCTTCTCTCTTACCTCTGGTTTTTCTCCCATCTCTTTGTCTTTTTATACCCTGATTGATGGAGCCTTGAGTATTTTTATCATGTTTATAGTCAGCTTCATGTGTGCCTGTGTTTGTGTCTATGTTAAATGTAATTTGTGGCTTGTAAATATGGATGTCACCAGACTGCAAAACAAATCTACCTATGGGTACAAATAAAGTAACCTGAACCTGAACCTGAACCTCACATATGAGGGAATAAAGGTGTTTTGAGATCATGATTATGCACCGGATGTCTTAAGAAGAAGGAAGGAATATACAGAAGCAAAGAAAATACTGAAAGAGAAGAACATCCGTTTCCAGACATCATTCCCAGCGAGACTTCGAGTCTTTTATGAGGGGGAAATATCTACAACACAGCTGAGGAGGCGACAAAGGACATGGCGAAGAGGGGACTCCAGGCCACGGTTTTCAAACCGGCAGAGAGTTAGCTGCAGCGGATGAAACGGCTAACTTGGCAATCGGAGAAAACATGGAGTGGTAAAGACCAGCAGCCAGCCACTTTGGGGTACAAGGAAAAACTCCAAGCTTTCAGAAAGACTTAACTGAACATGACCAGTGTTCCCAGGAGGGTCCAAGGCAAGGTACAGAGAGCTCACTATAAGACATTATTTGAGTTTTTCACATCCACCAGTTCCATGATGTCATCATGGAGGAGTGGAAGAGGATTCCAGTGGCAACCTATGAAGCTCTAGTGAACTCCATGCCCGTGACAGTTAAAGCAGTGCTGGAAAGTAATGGTGGCCACACAAAATATTGACACTTTGGGCACAATTTGGACATTTTCACTTAGGGGTGTACTCACTTTTGTTGCCAGCGGTTTAGACATTAATGGCTGTGTGTTGAGTTATTTTGAGGGGACAGCTAATTTGCACTGTTATACAAGCTGTACACTGACTACTTTACGTTGTATCAAAGTGTCATATCTTCAGTGATGTCCCATGAAAAGATATAATAAAATATTTACAGAAATGTGAGGGATGTACTAACTTTTGTGAGATACCGTATCTATTTATCTATCTTCATAGTGTGGCTGATCAACTCTAGGCCTCTGTACAGCTCTGAGCATCACCCTTGTTTTTGAAAATTGGCACGAAAACACTTCTCCACTCCTCAGGCATCCTATCACTCTCCAAGATTGTGCTAAACAATCTGGTTAAAAAGTCCACAGCCATCTCTCCTAAATATCTCCATACCTCCACAGGTATGTCATCTGGACCAACCGCCTTTCCATTCTTCATCCTCTTCAAAGCTGCCCTCACTTCTGCCTTGCTAATCCTTGGGACTTCCTTGTTCACCATCTTTCAGAATCAGAATCAGAATCAGAATAAACTTTATTGCCAAGCATGTAAAAAACACACGAGGAACTTGACTTGACATTGGTGCGCATGCGCGCGACACAACGACACGGCAGCCATAGTAGGCGCCTCATCAAACAGAGATAGATAAGAAAGGGAGGGGAGGGGAGGGAACGACACAAGGGGGGAGGAGAGAAAAAAAACTTCGTTATCAGAATACAGCTTATAAATATTTAAGCAGATTATGATTACAATGGAAAAAAATCTCTCAATAGCACAGAGCAACAATCAACCACAAAAAACCAAAAGACCAAAAGTCAGAGAGAATCAGTGAATGGATGGGTGTAATTCAGTATTATGAATCAGTGTGTTCGTGTATGTTGAATGCAGGTGGGTGTTTATCAGTTACTGGAGGCAGCAAAATCTCTCCCAGCCGAGATGTTATGTCTTAGTGTCTGAAACTCGGAAGCATGTCCTTGAGGCATGGCAGATGGAAATTTCCTGAGCCAGTCACATGTCAATGAGAGTTCAGATGCAGTCCCAGTATGTTTATGAAACAGAAGCACAATCTTCTGTTTTGTCTTAATCCAGGAGGAAAATAGACAACAGGGCATCGAATTCAAGGTCTGATAGACACAGATCACACAGAACATAGAATTTATCATCTCCAGCAATCCTGTGTTCATAATTTCCATACATAGGCTTTAAATCCATTCCTTGGAGGCACCAAAGACGACTCCAGATGTTTCCCTTCTAGAACATGGGTAAACATGTCCGGTAGAGTCCATCCCTCTACAGTGCATGCAGATGGTAATTTCCATGTTATCATTGCCGATAGTTAGTGCACTCCCCCGTCTAGTCGAATTGTTGAGAAGCAGCAATGCCGGGACCGCTTTTAATTAGCTCTTCCAGTTAATTTTTCGATACACCAGGAAAAACTCCAGAGCCAATCAGCAGAAAATCCTGTGATCCTAGCCAAACCAGGTAGATGTTTCCACATCCTCAGTCAAATCGTGCAGACACATGCGTTCCAATCCATGGGCTCCCCCTGGCCCGAATTTATATAAAATGTTGTTAATTTTATTAAAGCTGCTCACCAAATCCATTTTTTTCGTTTGGTTCAAGATTCAGCCAGAAGACAGCGACGCAGACAAGACAGCAAGCTGGGATTCTCAGTTAGGGAGGGAAGGAGGGTAAAAGAGGGAGCAAAGAAAAAGGTGTCTGTTCTCTCTGAAGGGCAGAAGCCTTCATCCTTCATCCATCCTCCTCTCTCTCTCATTTTCTTTATTCATCAGCTCTTCAAAGTACTCTTTCCACCTTCTCAACACACTCTTGCCATTTGTCACATTACCATTTCTGTCCTTAATCAGCCTAACCTGCTGTATATCCTTTCCAGCTTGATCTCTTTGTCTAGCCAGTCAATACAAGTCCTTTTCTCCTTCCTTAGTGTTTAGCTTCTCATACAACTCACTATATGCCTTTTCCTTTGCCTTTCCCACTTCTCTGTTTGCCATGCACCTAGATTCCAAGTACTCCTGTCTACTTTCTTCATCTCCCTGATTATCCCACTTTTTCTTTGCTAACCTCTTCCTTTGAATATTTTCCTGCTCCTCCTCATTCCACCACCAAGTCTACTTGCCTTCCTTCCTCTGTCCACTGGATACACCACATACCTTTCTACCTGTTTCCCTCAATACTTTTGCTGCACTTTTCCAGTCATCTGGTAATTCTTCCCTACCACCCAGAGCCTGTATCAACTCCTTCCTGAACTCTGTCCGACCTTCTGTAACTTTCCCCCACTTAATCTTTGGCTCTGCCTTCACTTTGTTCCTCTTCTTGCTTTTCAAAGTCATGCTACAGACTACCATCCAATGTTGTCTAGCTACATTCACCCCTGCCACCACCTTGCATTCTCCTATCGCTTTCAGATTTCTCCTTCTGCATAATATATAGTCCACCTGTGTGCACTTTCCTCTACTCTTGTAAGTCACCTTATGTTCCTCTCTCTTCTTAAAGTATGTGTTCACCACAGTCATTTACATCCTTTTAGCAAAATCCACAACCATCTGCCCTTCCACATTTATCTCTTTAAAACCATATCTACCCAGAACCTCCTCATCACCTCTGTTCCCTTCTCTGTTGACTTTGCCAGTTTTGCCAGTATAGGATACCTTGCTGTATTTCTTTCCCACCATGACAATGGATTCTCCTTCTTGGACAGTGGATGTTCTCCAAAGTACATAAGGACCTCACTCTCCACAATGTAATTTAACTGCTGCTCTTCATCCTGCTCATCACTGAAAGACAGAAAGATAAGACATTGTAAGGACACAGTCAGGAAAGAACACAGAATATGCAAATATTCAAATGCTCAAATTCTCAAGTCTCAAGTCGTAAGATACCTGGCACTGGATTCTGACAAGACCAGAAAGTTCTGGAGGAATGATGTTGCACCCCTGGTGCCTGCATGCAATACTGGGTCTTCTGCTTTGCTGGAGTCAGCAAGGTTGGGCTGTATGACATAAAAAAAAATAATAAATGTATAGAGATCCCACTAAGTTTACTGGAAAATCTTGTTTTTGTCTTTAATGTACCTATAATATTCACTTACATTATAGGACCTGGGGGAAGTCAGATTATTTAGCACCTCAGACAGAGACAGTGAATAAGCATGGGAGAACAATGCCCAGGGAGTTCCTGGCGAGATAGCTGGAAGTAGTCAGGGACATAGGGGGTTGAATGCAGTGGAATGTAAATGTCATGCTGTGTGATGAGGAATTGCCATGAAACGTGTGAAGAGTGATTTGAGGGAAGAGAGGAGAGCTTGTTGATTTCATTCATTCTGTTCTGTGCTTGTGAGATGTGAAGTGTGTAATAAACCGTCTGTCCATGGATCTGCCTCTTATTTGACACACTCCACACTGGTGACCCAAGACGTATTATGGAACACGAGGCAAGAACCCCGGAGCTGGCCCGGTCGGGAAGCCCCAGCGATGCAGCAGCCATCCCACAGACAGCCCGGACTGGAGCCCCCAGCAACGCGTGTGCGGTTTCAATCAAGCTACCAGACTTCTGGCAGCACAACCCGCGCTCTTGGTTCCACCACACGGAGGCCCAGTTCGCCCTCCGGGGAGTAACGGCAGATGACACCAGATTCTACCATGTGGTCGCAGCGCTGGATGCCCGCACAGCTCAGCAGGTAGCGAGCCTGCTCGATCAGCCGCCAGCCTGCAACAAATAAGAGGCGCTCAAGGCTGCGCTCACCCGGCGCTACACGCTCTCAGAATGTGAGAGAGCGGAGAGACTCCTGAGACGGATCGAGTTAGGAGATGGTTTGGCCGTCGACGTGATGTAGAAGATGCTGGCGTTAATGGGCACGGACGACGGGCACTTTCTGTTTGCCCACCTTTTCCTCCGGAACCTTCCTACAGAGGCGAGAGCGGTTCTGGCCAATTCGCTGTTGCTGGCCGCGCGTGACTACCATGCGCTAGCCCAGGAGGCAGACAGGATCATCCTCACCACCAGGGCGATCAAAGTCAATGCGGCGGGGGCGGAGCCCAGCGAGACGACCAGAGGAGGCAAGGAGCCACAGTCGGTAGCAGCAGCGGGGGCCAAGGAGTGCCAGAGAGACACGCTCTGTTTCTACCACCGCCGCTTTGGAGAGAATGCACGCAGATGTGCGCCACTGTGCCAATTCAAGCACTCGGGAAAACGCCAAGGCCGGCAGTCGGTAGCAGCTGCGACCATTGGTGAAGAGAACAAGCTGCTCTACATGACGGATGCGCGCTCGGGGAGGCGTTTCCTCGTGGACACTGGAGCCCAGAAGAGCATCATGCTGCTGACCTACGCTGACCGGCTGGCAGGACCTAGCGGCCCCGGGATGTTGGCAGCAAACGGCTCGGAAATTAAGACCTTTGGTGAGAGGACACTGATCTTATCTCTACACGGCCGTACATACGAGTGGGCTTTTGTCGTAGCAACACTGAATTACCATATCCTGGGGGCTGATTTTCTGTGTGCACATGGTTTACCGGTTGATGTTGCTAACAGGCGCCTGGTTAATGCACTGTCCTTTGACTCTCTCCCCTGTATAGCTCGAGCGACTCAGCCAACAGCACAAGCCAACATCACAGCTCCAGGCGGTAAGTTCCACGCACTGCTCACTCAGTTCCCAGCACTCACGGTCCCGACGTTTTCGGCGGCCATCGCTAAACACGGGGTGGAGCACTTTATCACCACCACCGGGCCGCCCGTTTTTGCAAGACCTCGGCGCTTGGACGCAGCTAAACTGGCCATAGCGCGCGAGGAGTTCGCCAACCTGGAAAGGTTGGGCATCATCAGGCGTTCGAACAGCCCATGGGCATCCCCGCTACACATGGTCCCTAAGGCTGAGGGAGCGTGGCGACCGTGTGGTGATTTCTGCAGGTTGAACAACGCCACAGCGCACGACCGCTACCCAATTCCCCACATACAGGATTTTTTCGTTCACCTTGCCGGAGCACGCATTTTTTCCAAAATAGACCTGGTCCGCGGTTACCACCAAGTCCCAGTGCACGCGGAGGACGTACCTAAAAACCGCGGTAACAACTCCGTTCGGTCTATTCGAGTTCCTGCGCATGCCATTCGGGTTAAAAGGCACGGCACAGACATTCCAGCGCATGATGGATGCAGTGCTGCGCGATCTCCCGTTTGTGTTCGTCTACCTGGACGATATTCTGGTAGCCAGTACATCCGAAGACGAACACGAAACCCACCTCAGGACGGTTTTCTGGAGGTTGGAGGAGCATGGGTTAATAATCAACCTGGCGAAATGCCAGTTCGGCATGACGGAGATTGGTTTTTTGGGGTACCACGTCTCTCCGGAAGGAGCGATCCCGCTGCCCGACAAAGTGCGCGCCGTGGCGGATTTTCCCCGGCCTCAGACGGTCAGGGCGCTGCAGGAATTTTTGGGGATGGTGAACTTTTATAACCATTTCCTTCCCTGCGCGGCGCAGCTCATGCAACCATTGTATGCCGCGCTCAAGAGACAGAAACCAGCGGATGGGGTCGAATGGACCCCAGAGCGAGAGCGGGCGTTCTCGGAGGTTAAAGCAGCCCTGGCAAACGCCGCACTGCTGGCGCATCCGGACCCGGCGGCCCGGATAGCGCTCACCACCGATGCTTCAGACGTGGCCATAGGGGCTGTCGTAGAGCAGCGCGTCGCCGGGGCTTGGCAGCCGCTCGCTTTTTTCAGCAGAACTTTGCGCGACAGCGAATGTAAATACAACGCGTTCGACAGGGAGTTACTGGCCCTACCACCTGGCCATACGCCACTTCCAGTTCTGGCTGGAAGGGCGCAGCTTCACCGCGTTCGTGGACCACAAGCCACTAACGTTCGCGATGGCCAAGGTTTCAGAACCGTGGTTGGGCCGGCAGCAGAGACAGCTGGCCGCGATCTCAGAGTTTACTACCGATATTCAGCATGTGTCGGGTAAACTGAATGTGGTGGCGGACTGCCTCTCGCGCGCCGTGGTGGCCCCGGTCTACGTGGGGATAGATTACACAGCCATGGCCGCGGAGCAGATTAGCGATGCAGACGTGCGCGCGCTCCAGTCTGGACCAACAGGGTTAAGGCTGGAGAGCAGGGTGCTGCAAGACGGCATGCCTCCCCCTAATCTGCGATGTCTACAGGGGACGCCCGCGTCTGGTGGTCCCGGTCGTGTGGCGCCGCCGCGTGTTTGAGTCGGTTCACACTCTGGTGCACCCTGGAGTGCGCGCGTCGGTCAAATTGGTGGGAGAGAAGTTTGTGTGGCCGAGCCTACGCAAACAAGTAAAAGAGTGGGCTGCAGCCTGCGTGGCGTGCCAACGAGCCAAGGTACACAGACACACGAAGGCTCCCTTGGAGCCGTTTCGGGTACCAGCTAAGAGGTTCGACCACGTTCACGTGGACCTCGTGGGCCCCCTCCCGCCATCACAGGGGTGCACGCACCTCCTGACAGTGGTGGACCGCACCACACGCTGGCCAGAAGCAGTCCCGCTGGTGGCAACCATGTCCGCAGATGTGGCACTTGCTTTTTTAACAGCATGGGTGGCGCGTTTTGGAGTCCCGTCGGACATTACGTCCGACAGGGGCCCTCAATTTGTCTCCGAACTCTGGTTCACGATGGCCCGCAGCCTGGGGGTTGCAATTCATCGCACAACCGCGTACAACCCACAGGCCAACGGGTTATGCGAGCGTTTTCATAGATCACTGAAAGCAGCACTCAGGGCTTCACTGACGGATGCAAATTGGGTGGATAGGTTGCCGTGGGTTTTATTGGGGTTGCGCTCCGCGCCAAAAGAGGATTTGGAAGCTTCCCCGGCAGAGCTTGTTTTTGCACAGCCCCTACGGCTGCCCAGGGAATTTCTGCCAGATAATCCCGCGCCGGACAGCTCCCCGTCTCAGCTTTTGCAGTGTAGCGCAAATACAGGCACGCTCCCGGGCCCGGCCCACCACTGTTTTCTGCATGTTTTCGTGCTTAAAACTTTGAAGAACGCGGAGTTCGTGTTCGTCAGACACAACGCCCACCGCCCTCCATTGCGCCCACCCTATGATGGACCGTTCAGAGTGTTGGAAACAGGGGATAAGCATTTTTTGCTAGACTTGGGGGGTAGACGGGAGAAAATTGGCATAGACAGACTCAAACCCGCCTTTGTAGCGGCGGACGAGCAAGTGCTGTTGGCTGGGGCCCCTCAGCGTGGAAGACCCCCACGGAGAGCTCCCCAGAGAAACGATTTGCACAGTTACACAAACGATTCGCAGTTACACATAGGGCTGTCGCGGTAGAGGAATTTCCCCTGCGGTGACGGTGGACAGCTCAACACCACGGTATGCGATATTATTGCAAATATTTTTAGGATCCTGTGGATTCGTAATTTAAAAAGGGTTTATAACTTATGGGACAAATGAGGGAAGCAGTGAGTCTTGCTGCAGCTCTGCACTCAGCTTTATGTGCATGTGTTACAACTGTGCAGAGCGCTGCTCTTTATACAGGCATGGACTGTTGATTCTTTAAAAAAATACAACAATTATTTTCATAAAGCAGTGGTGGTAACTACGGGGTGTGTGGACTGGAGACTGCAGCGACATTCAGCTTATAAGCAGGACAGTCTCTGTACAGGACCCTGCATAGCTCTTGTTTCCGTGATTTTTGCTGCTGTCCGAAAAATCTCGTTCAAACAAGCTGCTTTCAGAGCTCATACACAGAGCATACACAGTAGGGCTGAAACAATTAGTCGACGTCATCAATAACATCGACAATAAAAATTTGTCGACAAATATTTTTATTGTCGACAAATCGTTTAATTATAAAGTTTATATGTATGCCACGGTTCACCTGTAACCAGCAGGAGCAAGCTCCATTTAACCAGAACTGCAATGCACGACCGGAACTGCTGAGGGCAGTAGCGCCTCTGTTGTCCAGCATGTGTGAACAATTTCCAGCGAAGAAGAAGAGGAGCACAGCATGGCGAAGCGTGTGTTGTGTTTTGTTTTCGCGGTTGTTACAGAGTTTAAGCACGAAGTGGCTGTATTTGTCTCTCCAGTGCAGAGAAAGGAGAATAAAAACCCACTGTTGTGAAGGTATTAACGTGTGCTTCATGTCTAACTGGCTGCAGAACCTACCTAGAGCAAAGCCTGTTACCAGCTAACAAGCCAGGCTAAAATACAGACATTTTAGCTTTAATTCACAGGGAATCCTGGGAGCCACATTACTTTCTGCTGGGTAAGTTTTAGCAAGTAAAGAAATTTAGCGCCGCTTATTTTCAATGGCTAACTGTTTCAAGCTTTAGAAAAATGACAGTACTGTTAGTATGTGCTGTTAATGTTAGTTTACCTGTTTGACAATAAGCTCTATGGTTGCTGAGGGCTGAGCTGTCATGGCTAACATGCTGAATGCAGTGACTGAATTACAGGAGTCGCTATCGCTTTTTCATCTTTGTTAATCACTATGATTCTGAATATTAGTTACACTGTGTTACACTGTGTCCAGCTGAGACAAAATGGCATTTAAATGCCTCCCACCCATAGGCGACGGAACATTAAGCGGTATTAAACAGCGGCTGAGGTAAAATATGCAGCCCCAACAAGAAGCAGAGATGATGGACATGAGAAAAATAAATGCGACTAGTCAACTAGTTGAAAAAAATAGTCATTAGATTAGTCGACAACTAAAATAATCTTTAGTTGCAGCCCTAATACACAGTCAGGATCATATACACTCTGCTCAGAAGGAAATAACAGGCTTTGTGCCCTTTCAGTGCTCACTGTTATGGCTGTATTTAACAAGGAGTCCAAATGCTTTCACCACTAAGTGCCTGCTGGAGTCCGTCTGGAGAGAGTGCCCCAAACGGCGGCAGCACCATGTGCTGTGAAAGCTTCTAGAGAACCTGGTGCAAACATGCTGTTGGTAATAAAAATACACTTCATTTAGCAATTTATTTAATAATCAATAGGGGCACATAAGTGAACAAGGGAACACACAAAAAAAGTGAACACCGCGGTTGTTGCGGTTGTTCGTTTTCCTCCGCGGTAGGCGTGTCCATAGCATGGTATTACATAATTGCTGTCACCGCAACAGCCCTAGTTACACAAATGATGTTTGTCAATTTAAAAGATAATTTTCCATGTAAATAACAATGTCGGTTGTTGTTTAACTGTTAAGGTATAAGGTTGTGAAAAAAACTACACACGCAGACATCTTGAACTACATCACATTTTCAAAGAGTGCCTAGGGTGAAACAACTAAAGGTCCTCTGGATCAGCTCCAGCTCTCAAAATAAACAAAATCTTTTTGTTGTTTTTCTCCTCTTTGGATCCTTCTTTCATTAGTCAGGAAACAGGAGGTGAGGTTTAAGTAATATCCTGCCATGATCGTGTTTGGTGATGTGGGATGATGGGAGATGTTGTCCACTAACCGTTTTCTCAAAAACTAAATATTACTCTGTTATTATACGACAGCCGACAACTTTAATTACATGGAAAATGATCTTTTAAATTGACAAACGTATGTGTAACTTGTGGCAAAATTTGATTGGGATCAAAAGGTTATTTCGCTCTTGCTATTCACTTTAATTGAGAATTTTTCTGATTTAAGGTCCCATATGCAGAAGTAGAGGGGGCGTAACTTAGGCTCTCTATAGTGCAGACTACTAATTTTAAGGTTACTGAGCAGGAATTCAAGCATTGTTTCTCATTTTTAAGGATAATTAATGCTGCGTGTCCACCAAACTTGTTTTTTCAGCTGTGGGTGACTATTTCCTATTCATTCTCTATGTAGTCCAGCGTCTACAGTGCTGAGTGCCCTTGGCACTGAAATGCTCTCGGCGGTGGCCGCTTTTTGTCACGGCACTCAGGGCACTCAGAGTTGAAAAAATTTCAACTTTTCAGACTACAGCTGAGCTCGTCAATGTCAGGCCTTTCTAAGCAGCCAATCAGAATTAGGGAAGGATGGGCCATAGTACAGTCTGTACTCAGACTCCTGTTTTCCGTGTCATCATATTTTGCATCCAGAGCTGCTACCAATGCTAGAATATGTTTCTTGTCCATTGTTAATTAGAGACTGCTATTTAAAAATAAGTAGAAAACAGGCTGGTCAAAAAAGCTAGCTCTGTACTGGGGTGACGCCTCGACCCAGTGGAGGAGTTAGGAGAAAGAAGGATGGTGGCTAAGCTGTCATCTCTGCTGGAGTCCGAGTCCCACCCCATGCAGGACATGCTGAATGCACTGAGGAGCTCATTTAGCGGTAGACTGTGTCATCCTAGGTGCTCGACGGACAGGTTCTGCAGGTCCTTCCTACCTATGGCTGTCAGACTTTATAACCTAACCAGGGCTGCTCATAGAGGTCGTATTAAATGTACTAAACGTTACAACTTTGCACAATAGAGATCGTTTGGGTGGCAACAACACTGTTGATTCAAATGCGAAATATGCTGTCTGGGTACTATTCATATTCTACAGGGTAATTTAATAAACCGTAATGCTGTTTATTCCATCTAGCTGCAATGCTCCTACACTGGGTATATAACTGTGTACATATGTAAATTCATCTACTGCTTTGGCTAACCAGTTCTTATTATCTTGTTGACTATTGCTCTGAATGCTGCTATCCCTTTGCTGCTGTAATCCTGGAATTCCCCATTGTGGGACTAATAAAGGCTTATCTTATCTTATCTTAGAAAGTCTGACCATCGGAAAAGCGGAAGTGCTGAGCTGTGAGTGACAAGCTCTTGCTGGGATACAGGGCACAAACTTTTTTTCCAGAGTACAGCACACAAGTGCTGAAAAAAAGATGTTCAGGGCAGTCAGGTGACAAAAAATGCATTTGGTGGACATGCAGCCTAAGGCAATGATTTTAGATAATCACATTGAAGACATTTAATGAACCCATAGCTGGTAATTATGCCTCGATGAAACAGAGAGACATACGGTAATCAGTTAATGTGTGTGTGTGTGTGTGTGTGTGTGTGTGTATCTATCCGTCTGTCTGCCTCTCTGTTTCAACTCGCCCGGTCAAAATTAAGTGGAACTAAAGGCTTGTATCATTGTATCGCCATATTTTCTCAACTTTTAATTTGCCAGGATTCCAAGATAAAGCTTTGTTTTCAAAATAAACACAAATTTACAGTATCTCTCGAAAGTGAGTACACCTCTCACATTTTTGTAAATATTTTATTATTTCTTTTCATGGGACAATACTGAAGATATGACATGGTCACCATTATTTTCCAGCACTGCCTTAACTCTCTTGGGCATGGAGTTCAATAGAGCTTCACAGGTTGCCACTGGAATCCTCTTCCACTCCTCCATGACGACATCATGGAGCTGGTGGATATTGGAGAGCTTGCACTCCTTCACCTTCCGTTTGAGGATGCCCCACAGATGCTCAATAGAATTTAGGTCTAGAGACATGCTTGGCCAGTCCATCACCTTTACCCTCAGTTTCTTTAACAAGGCAGTGGTCGTCTTGGAAGTGTGTTTGGGGTCATTATGATGTTAGAATACTGCCCTGTGGCCCAGTTTCTGAAGGGAGGGGATCATGCTGTGCTTCAGTATGTCACAGCACATGTTGGCATTCATGGTTCCCTCAATGAACTGTAGCTCCCCAGTGCCAGCAGCACTCATGCAGCCCCAAACCATGACATTCCCACCATCATGCTTGACTGTAGGCAAGACACACTTGCCTTTTTACTCCTCACCTGGTTGCCGCCACACACACTTGACACCATCTGAACCAAGTAAGTTTATCTTGGTCTCATCAGACCACAGGAAATGGTTCCAGTAATCCATGTCCTTAGTCTGCTTGTCTTCAGCAAAGTGTTTGCGGGCTTTCTTGTGCATCATCTTTAAAAGGGGCTACCTTCTGGGACGACAGTGATGCAGACCAATTTGATGCAGTGTGCGGCGTATGGTCTGAGCACTGACAGGCCAACCCCCCTCCCCCCAACCCCTTCAACCTCTGCAGCAATGCTGGCAGCACTCATATGTTTATTTTCAAAAGACAACCTCAGGATATGACGCTGAGCACGTGCACTCAACTTCTTTGGTTGACCATGGTGAGGCCTGTTCTGTGTGGAACCTGTCCTGTTAAACCACTGTATGGTCTTGGCCACCATGCTGCAACTTAGTTTCAGGTTGTTGGCAATCTTCTTATAGCCTAGGCCATCTTTATTTAGAGCAACAATCCTTTTTTGCAGATTCTCAGAGAGTTCTTTGCCATGAGGTGCCACGTTGATCTTCCAGTGACCAGTATGAGAGAGTGTGAGAGCGATAACACCAAATTTAACACACCTGCTCCTCATTCACACCTGAGACCTTGTAACAGTAATGAGTCACATGACACCAGGGAGAGAAAATGGCTAATTGAGCACAATTTGGACATTTTCACTTAGGGGTGTACTCACTTTTGTTGCCAGTGGTTTAGACATCAATGGCTGTGTGTTGAGTTATTTTGAGGGGACAGCAAATTTACACTGTTATACAAGCTGTACACTGACTACATTGTATCAAAGTGTCATATCTTCACTGTCGTCCTATGAAAAGATATAATAAAATATTTACAAAAATGTGAGGGGTGTACTCACTTTTGTGAGACACTGTAACTCATCTTTAACCTCAATAAAGCCGGGGGAAAAGGTATTGTAATAACTATGCCGGGCCACTAGAGGCGGCAGTGCAACTTTTTTCCAGCGCATGGATGACTTCGTGTCACAGTTGAGCTCTAGCTGAACTGTTATAAAATAGTGGTTACTGGAAAAAAAACACATATTCAACAATTACACCATTTATTCATCACATCAATTGTTTTCACACTGGTTTTGCTGTTTAGTTTTGCAGAGGAAGGACGAGGTAAAACTTGTTAAAAACTTGCTAAAAATTGCAAGTCCCAACGTTCTTTGCCTGCAAATGGTTGCAGTGAACTGTGCATGCGCCCGGAAACTCCCGCCACAGGGAGGTACTGAGCAATCCACCAATACTGAGTGAACAAGTGCCCATCTTTTTGTCCGTCTGTTTTCTTCCTCTGCCACTAAACAGCAAAAGCTCCTGTTCGTCTTGATTGTCATTGTATTCATGTACCTCCATCGCTTCCGCCATTTAAAATGTCTGACACCGTGCTCTTCTTTTGTTTGGATTGCAGCTGTTCAAATCAGTTTGGTGGCTCTTGGCTGCCACCGACAGTACGGGCATGTGAACTGCAGATTATTTTCACTGCGGATGCGTGTACTCCAAAACTATTGTATGGATTTGGATAAAATTTTTACCAGAGGTGGTCCTTGGGCTAGAGAGGAACCCATAACATTTTGGTGATGATCCTGTTATGTCAGTAACCACAGTCCGGAGTCTTATGCCATGCAGCAAACTCACTTTATTAAGGACCACAGAACTATATACAGGAGTTCCGTCGCCCGCCTGACGTCACGCTCAGGGCGGGTATGGCAAGCCCCACGGGCCACACACACACACCACACAACATTCCTTCCCCCTTACAAAAGTTCAAAACACACACAATTCAGACCCACACCAATTTAGGACCCGAATCATGCGCTAAGGGAAATAACGGGAACAATGAACTAGAAGTGGCCTAACACATTCACCCAAAAAAACCAACTAAAATAGGACCGTGTCTCTAAAATACGTAAAATAATCCCATATCACAACACTTATTCACATGCACACCATATGAACATATCTACAACAAGGTTATTTATGTTACACCACAGTCCATGGGCAGCCAAAGATCAAACCAGCTTGGGGGCCCAGGGCAGCCCCACGGCATGGCACCTTCCCCCGGGATCGAAGCTGACCTCCCCGGTGAGAATGTCCCCTCTCACCACCAACTGTTTCTCTCGTCTGGACCCGCAGTGCTGCTGCCTGGTACGCCATCCCTCCGTGCCTGTCGGTCCGCCCCCAACTACCTTCAACACTGCTGCAGCTGTCGCCATTGCAGCTCCAGACACTCCGGGCCCCTGTGGCTGGGCTTTGGGGAAAACCGAAGCTTGCTCGTCTGTGTCACTTGTCGCGCCTCGCCATTACGCCCAGCACCCTCATCCAAGGCACTCCACAGCGCTGCCTCTGCGCCTGGTTGACGCTGCTCTCTCCTGGAGCTCTCAACATCATTGCCAGGATTACATGTGCAAAATTTGTTCAATCTTACAATTCAGATCAGAACTTTACTGTTTACATGGATCCTGAAAAAGTTGATCTGATTAGGACGTGCGTTTCCATGTGTCACCTGTTTGAATGGACTAAATCATTTTGACATGCGCACAATTATCTGACATTCTGGAAATAGTAGAAGAAGAAGCAACTTCCAATGTAAACAAACTCTGTTTCGTGTCTTTCTGTTTTTTAAAATGCACCTGTATTGTGTTATTCAGACTGTACTTTTGCTTCTGCTGGTCTCCATAATGAAGCTACAAGTCCAGCAGTACATACTTCTGCATATGGGGAACAGAAGGCGACAGCAGGACGATACAGACTAGTTTTGTTTTACTCCCACCATGTCTTCCACTAGCTGCTATAAAGGCGGAAATATATCACATCGATGTGTGGCTGATGTACAGACATGCGCAGTAAACATATTTTTTACCCAAACTTCGGAATAAGTGTTTATATGCGCACCAATCAGATTAACAATCAGCATAACCCACCCGTCTCAATCGGAAGAAAATTTTGATCCGAATGAGCGTGATCGGGTCAGAATATTCAGATTGGCATGTTTACATGAAGCATTTTTATTCCGATCAAGCTTTTAATCCGGTTACTTGTGTCCATGTAAACATGGCTACTGTCGTCGGTGTCACCAGTTGACCCAGGCGTCTTGCTGCTGTGCCCAGCACCTTCGTCCAAGGCGCTGCTTCTGCGCCCGGCTGTCGCTGCTGCTTCCCGGGGCTCTCAGCATGCTTGCTCCTGTCCTCCCGCTGCCCCGACTCCAGCTGCAGGGAAAACACAGTTGAGTCCGGTTGCTACTCTCCTTTCATGCTGTCACTGCTCACCGCGCTGTCATCACCACCAGCGCTACGGTCACCTACCGTGCTGAGCTGCTCGGCTGGCTTGCTGTCTTTGGTGACCAGGGGCTCCGGTCCCCCCTGGGTACCTGACTGATTGCTTGTAGCTTGGTTTTGGCGCACAGCTAGCTTCGTGGCTAACTTTGCTGTTGCCACAGACTGAGCCTTTAGCTCCTCCGACCTAACTAGCTTAGCTCCTCTTGGCACCAACAGCTTCACTACCCACAGCCACAGTTTCTTGTCCCTTGTATGTTTGGCAAAATCTCCAGCCAGCCGCCCGACAGCATTCACATAAGCCTCCATCTCTCCCAACATGCGGAGAATTCTCCGACCCTCCACGCCGAGACAACGGACCAGGAACACCCGTCCTCAGTCTCTGTCGAGTCTACCCAGGCCCAGCCCATTGATGTATCCCCTAAGCATGGCCATCCAGTCCGGCCACAGGATTACTGGCTCTCCCGGACACTCCAGAAATGACAGCAGAGGTGGAGGTAGCCCACATGCCTCCATGGTTTATTCTCGTTGCCAAAATGTTATGTCAGTAATCAGAGTCTGGAGTCTGTCTTATGCCATGCAGCAAACTCACTTTATTAAGGAACACAGAACTATATACAGGAATGCCATAGCCCACCTGATATCACGCTCAGGGCGGGTATGGCAAGCCCCATGGGCCACACACACACCACGCAACAGATCCCAGAACACATACCTCCACCAAGGCTCTTATCTTCTCACAATGTGTTAGCAAGAATACTCCAAAACTACTAGATGGATTTGAATGAAATTTTTTACCATAGGTGGTTTTTGGGCTAGAGAGGAACCCATAACATTTTTGTGATGATCCGAGAATGCATACCTTCGCCAAGGCTCTGGCACCGAGGCATCAGCACCTTGGTGCGTTCATTTAGAATATACAGTAGTTTACGTTGTGGAGAGAATAGAACAGGCGAGAGGCAACGAGCTGGAAGGGTACAAGGTTTTATTCCTCCAACATACTGAAACACGCTTCGTAGCTCTTGTGAGCTATTGCGCTGCTGAGGCATGTGTAACAAGCTCTTTTATACACGTTATACAGACAGAGAGAATGCATGGCTCATTAGCATAGTGATTGTCATCTAATACACATCAGTCAATACATATCATTAGCATGACGTTAGCTGGTGCCTGGATGTCCTCTCTGTCCTTGGGGGTGGGGCATACATAACAGTCCAGTCTGATTGCCCCCGGGGCTCTCTGTCCTTGTGTCAATTGTCCTCCCCTTCCTCCAGCCCTGATGAGTGTGTGATAATGTACGTCTGCAGCGTGCTGGGTCACCACACAGGCCCCCCCGAACACTCAGAAGGGGCTGTGACCCCCGGTCGTTTGGGCTCCAGTCGGTGCCCGTGGAAGCTGCAGCAGGGGTTGCCACTCTGGTAGAACTGTCCTGCTGTAGAGGAGTGTCGGAGGGCATGCCAGTCCGTGGGGGGAACGGGGGAGGGGTGAAAAACACAGTCTGCTCCGCTCCGAGTTGCAACACATTGAACGGCCGTGGATCGTGGGTGCACGGGGCCGGTGCGTGTTGTGCTGAAGGAACGAAGCTGGCGATCGGCAGGTCTCTAGGGGAGAGGTGCGGGCATAGCGATGTGGAGGACGAGGGGGAGGTGGGTGGGAATCTATGGAGTGCCGGCCCGGGACATCAGAAGTGTCTGGGCCATGCAAAAATTGTGTGCGGATCAGCCATGAGTGAGGGACTTTCCCGATAAACCTGACGGTGATCCGCAGCAGCTGTGAAAAAAAAAAATTAGTCTCTGGCTCCTCGTGCGGGCCCAGTCCTGCGAGGATATGGGGAAGGTGAACGACCGAATTCCCTGACGATGCATAGCGACTGTGAAACAACTGAAGCTGTGTCAGGGACTTGGCAGTTTTGCTTTAGGTGCGGGAGCAGCCCTAAAGGCATCGGGGAAAGCAATCGGCTAAATTCTGTTGTGCGCCACGGCTGAGAAACCCATACAAAGTCCTGTGTGCGGGCTGCGCAGCTGCTTTAGGTGCGAGGGCAGCCCTAAAGGTTCCGAGGATGGCGATCGGCCGTGGACCCCGGGATGTGCAGAAGACGATGTATAAGTCAATGGAGCCCGTTTATCCCTGGTGCGTGGCGCGTGCTGTGGCCACGTAGCTTCCAGTTGCGCTGTCCTCATAATCCTGCACTGTGCGCACAGGGCTTCTGTGTGCTGAAACTCCACTGTCTGGAGGTGAGTCAGGGTCAGGGAGCTTGATGGAAACCAATGCAGAGGGCACCGTTTTTCCCCGTTCAGGCTGTTTCCTTCGGTTCGCTCGTGTCGCCGATCATGGTGCATCTCAGTCCCAGCGCTGCCCGCTCCAGCAAGTGCGCTCTGGTGTGGATGAAGAGGCAAGTCCACAGCGCGGCAATGGGGAAAATAGTCCATTTCCCGTTAGGTCGCCAATGTGGAGAAAATGGCATAGTCGAGACGCTCCATGCCACGTCCAGGGTCACCAATGTGGAGGGAATAGAACAGGCGAGAGGCAACGAGCTGGAAGAGTACAAGGTTTTATTCCTCCAACATACTGAAACACGCTTCATAGCTCGTGTGAGCTACTGCACTGCTGAGGCATGTGTAACAAGCTCTTTTATACACGTTATACAGACAGAGAGAATGCATGGCACATTAGCATAGTGATTGTCATCTAATACACATCAGTCAATACATATCATTAGCATTAGCATGACATCAGTTGGCGCCTGGATGTTCTCTCCGTCCTCGGGGGGGGGGGGGGGGAACATAACAGTCCAGTCTGATTGCCCCCTGGGGCTCTCTGTCCTTATGTCATTTGTCCTCCCCTTCCTCCAGCCCTGATGGGTGTGAGATAATGTCCGTCCGCAGCATGCTGGGTCACCACAACGTTCATAAAAGCATATGTTTCTGTTGAAAAATGTATCCAGAAAACAATAATTATACCTCGATGAAATGGAGAGGCATACAGTAATCAGTCACTGTGTCTGTGTGTGAATGTGTGTATCTGTCCATCTGTCCGCCTCTGTTTCAGCTCGCCCAATCAAAATTAAGTGGAACTAAAGTCTTGTGTCATTGTATTGCCATATTTTTTCTACTTTTAATTTGCCAGAATTCTGAGATTAAGGCTTTCTTTTCGAAATAAACACAAATTTAACTCACCTTTAATGTCAATTAACCCAGGGGAAAAGGTATTGTAATAATTATGCTGGGCCACTAGAGGTGGCAATGCAACTTTTTTACAGCACAACACAGCACTTTTTTTTACAGCACGTGGAGCTGAACTGTTATAAAATAGCAGTTACTGAAAAAAAACACATATTCAGCAACTACACCATTTATTCATCACATCGATTTTTTTCACACTGGTTTTGCTGTTTAGTTTTGCAGAGGAAGGACGAGGTAAAATTAGTTAAAAACTCACTAAAAACTTCAAGTCCCAACATTCCTTGCCCACAAATGGTTTCAGTGAACTGTGCATGAGCCCAGAAACTCCCGCCACAGAAAAGTACAGAGCAATCCACCAATACTGAGTGAACAAATGTCCATCTTTTTGCCCGTCTGTTTTCTTCCTCTGCCACTAAACAGCAAAAGCTCCTGTTCGTCTTGATTGTCACTGTATTCATGTACCTCCGTCGCTTCTGCCATTTAAAACGTCTGCCACCGTGCTCTTTTTTTGTTTGGATTGCAGCTGTTCAAATCAGTTTGGTGGATCTTGGCTGCTGCCAACAGTACGGGCATGTGAACTGCAGAATATTTTCACTGTGCATGCTTATACGCCAAAGCTACTGTATGGATTTGGATAAAATTTTTACCAGAGGTGGTCCTTGGACTACAGAGGAACCCATAATATTTTGGTGAAGATCGCAGAATGCATACCTCCACCAAGGCTTTTGTCTTCTCACCATGTGTTATCAAGAGTATTCCAAAACTACTAGATGGATTTGGATGGATTTAATTGCAAATAATTTGCTGTTGTTGTGAATGGCCAATTAAGAAGTGAAATTAGAAAATTTCCCACGGAAACCTGGACGTTCCAGGGACACCCGTGTCATAATTGGCTATAATTAGACAGCTCACATGGAGGGAATGATACCAAAGGAAACATACAATGACAGTGTAATAAGTTTAGATTGAATTTTATTAATTGCAAAGAATGCCTCCGCATTAAGCGGCTCATGATATTTTCCTCGCTTTCTGAGTGGTCAAACGCGTGAGTGAATTTGCCACAAATCTTTCAAATGAACAAGTGGGACCCTCCGGGCAGTCAAGAAGGGCTTGGGCCCAGCTGAGGGCCTTGTCCCGCAGCAGGAGGGTCATAAAATGAATTTTGGCTGTGTCATCCGGGTACCCCCCCCCCCCCCCGCCTCCTGGCCCAAATACAGCCGAACATGGAATAAAAATCCCTTACATTTTCCCACCTTCCCTGCGTACGGGGTAGGCGAGGGAACGGAGGTGGTTCGGTGCACAATAGAAGAAACTGGGGCAACAGGCGGAGGAACAGGCACCAGCTGAGACAGATGGCCCAAATATTCGATGACCGTGCCCAGCTGCTGTGTAATAGTTTGCAGCTGCTGAGTAAGCATGGCCACCTGCCTCTCTGTGGCATCTAAACGCTCTAACGCAGACTGTTGTGATGATACGCTCCTGCTGAGCTTACAACATGGCTGGCTTGTTCTGTTATGGTTGGCTATAATTAGACAGCTGATATGCAGGGAAGGATACCAAAGGAAACACACAATGACACAGAGTAACAAGTTTAGACTGAATTTTATTAATTGCAAAGAACGCCTCCGCAAGAGAAAAACAACACTCGCCAGGGGAAACACATAGCCTGAAATGAGAGACGAGAGCAGATGAATTAGGAGGGAGACTAGACACAGGGAAAATAGGACCATACTCACATGGGAGTAATAGAGGACCCGGCAGAAGAACCCACCGATGAAACAGGATGGCAGAGGGGAGCTGGGTGAGGTGTCTGACTGGGTGATGACGGTTGCTGATGGGGTGATGATGGCGGGGCAGGTGAGCGCACAACAACCCTGGAGACGCACCACAAAGGAAGTAGCAACCTATGGAAAGGCAAGCAGTGTTACAACTCCCTCTTGCCAGTCATCAGCGCCAGCGGCGCGCACACCTGCACCTTATCAGCCTCGGCCTATATAACTCCCTCTGCCCTCTGCTTCGGCCTGGAGTCGTCTGCTCGTCAACACTCCCAAAACCTCCAGTGCTCGTCCGCTTCGTTACCGACCAGCGCATCACTCTCCAAGCACGTAAGCTGCACTATTCATCTTACCTTCTCTCCAGCTTCTCCCCTGTGCACATGTAGTAGTCTTAAGAATAAATATGTTCCTGCAGTAATGAACTTCCCAAAATGTCCGTGTTGTAAATATGTCAAGTGTTTCTGATGGGGCGATAATTAGTGTGACACATCTGGGAACTTCCTCACACGCTGGAAGCCTGGGAAGGGGTAAGTTGTGTGTAATTCCTCAGGGAACGAAATTGATTAATGTGATTGATTTACTGTAGTTTTCTTTAAGTTATTGTACTAATTTTGATTGTAAGATTTTCTGTTACATTTTCGTTTGCAATACCGATGTAAAATATTCAAAGTAGCGTCATAAATACCGATGATTGATGGCTAGTTAAGTAGGCGCTAACGAGTCCATTGTTCTGTAGGAATGCCAGCACTTGTCCCCATTCCCGTGTCATGTGTAAATTGTCTGCCCCAATCTGTTTCAGGTATGTTAAAATGTTAAATGTACTGTTGTAAAAAATAGAAAAAACGATCAGTCATGTAACTCTGTCATGTAATGCTGTCATGTATTTGGTGCTAAACTTTTTCTTTGCTTGTGGTATACTGTAACTATACGATCTAAAGTTATGTAGTCCAAGTAGCTGTAAGCTATGTTTCTCACACGCTGGAAGCCTGGGAAGGGGAATGCCAGCACTTGTCCCCATTCCCGTGTCATGTGTAAATTGTCTGCCCCAATCTGTTTCAGAAATAAACAGACTACTGACTGATCGAGATCCTGCCTGACGTCTACTTCTCTGCATCGGCCAAGATTTATTTTATTTTGTTATTTTAATGTAGCTGACTAGTTCGAGTCCGTTACATAAACTGGTGCCGTGACCTTTCAAGGATTCTTCTGATCAGCCACAGCTGATCTCCGGGGTCCAGCTGCCTGCTGAGTGGAGGTTCGCAAGGAGAGTCCAGTCTTTATCAACACAACGCATCCTTCAGTTATTTAAGGTTTTTGACAGAAGCTCATTCAGTATTATTTGGCTTTGAATTTTATTTTATGTGTGTTATATCAGAGTAGCCTGTTTTGAAATTTCTATTTTGTGTTTATTACCATTTAATTGAGCTAGTTTTTAGTAATGGATGGTGATATGTCTCATAGCCTTTATTCTCACACCCCTGTAGCTGGGGCAGGTAGAGGCAGGGGTCTTTTTTTGTTGAGGGGTGGGGGAGTTAAACAGTTAACTTTCACTGACATGGTGGGAGAGGGTGGTACTATGCATACACACCCAGTGGGGGCTACTTATGTTGTACAGACTCCACAGCCACATATCAGTGATGGGGAGGGGGATTTACCAGCACAGGCATGTGAGGTAGGGCCCGCATCCTCCACGCCCATGTTTCCTCCTGGTAGCAATGACCCCTCAGCTGAGCTGCGTGATCTAATTACTGAATTAGGGAATCGAATTGGAGATTCCATAGCCAGTCGGCTGTTACCTTCTACTCAGCCTGTCACACAGTCATGTGACCCAGTCTCTCCAATGGCGCCAGACAGGCATGAACAATCTAGTAACATCAGTGGCACTCTTGATCTCACCAATGTCAATGTGGTAGTCAAGTCAGATGTTCGTGAGCCTGCTGTGTTCAGAGGGGAGGGGTCTGATAAATGCTCAGTACAGGAATGGATAGAGCTGATGGAAATGTATTTACGCAAAAAGAAATTCCCCACTTCGGATCAAGTTGATGAGATCCTGAGTCATCTGATGGGAAAGGCCAAGAAAATAGTTAAAGTGGGAATAAGGAGTAGCTTAACCCCAGACCATGCAGTCCAACCAGATATGATCTATGATATCCTGCGGAAGTATTTCAGTGAGTCCCCTGCATCATGCTTACCGTTGGCTGATTTTTATGCCACTCAGCCCAGTGTGGGTGAGAATCCAGTGGATTATTGGGTGCGCTTGAATACAGCAGCAGAGCAGGCAGATCGTCTCCTGAAAAAGCAAGGCAGGAAATTGGAGAACATGAATGCTGAAATATCCATGATGTTTATTAGGAACTGCAATGATCCTGAGCTGTCCAGTGTATTTAAGAGTAAACCTATGAGCAAGTGGTCTTTGACAGAGGTGCAGGAAGCGATCGATGAGTATCAGAGGGAGTTCCTGTCCAAGAGGAAGCCAGTGGAAGTTAAACCATCTAAGGTGACCGCGGCTGTCACTTACTCCATGCCAGACGTTAAGGAGGAAGTGAGTGTTCGTGAGCCTAGTGCGTCTAGCCCGTCCAGATTCAGCGAGTCCTCCAGTGCGGAGGGGGGTGCGTTTGAGCGTGTCCTGTGTATGCTGGAGAGGGTGCTGGAGAAGACAAACCAGGCCACAGCACTGGGTGTTGCGCAACCAGCCCAGTGGGTTCGAGTCACTCCCTGCCGCGTCTGTGGCGACAGCACCCACTCTACAAGATCGCACTGCATGAGAGAAAAGCGATGCCTTGCTTGCTTTGAAACTGGACATCAAAAAAAAGGACTGCTCCAAGCGCAGGACAGCAATGCCCAATACCACTGCGCCTGTTCAGGGAAACTAGGCCACCCACATGTGGGAGGGGACGATGTGGGTGCATTTAGTCAGTCCCTCAGTTTTGAAGATGATGTGCAATCTACTTATGAAGAAAAATGCAAGTGTGCTCCTGCTGGAAATAAGATTGTTTATCAAAATGTGCACAAATTAGCAAATTCCGATAGTCTCTTTTATACTGACGTCTCAGTGAAGAACCAAGTTTTGTTGCATGCATTAATTGACAGTGGGTCCATGGCCTGCACAATGAATGAAGAGGCCGAACAGAAACTACGTAGTGTGGGCTTATGTGCTGAGAGCATTACTGCAGACACAGGCATGGTACTGGTGGGGTGTGGTGGGGTTCAAGTGAAGCCGAAGTGCATTTATCAGCTGGAGATGACTGTGTATGGACAGGATGTGAGTGTTCCTACACTGGTCGTGCCAGGTCAGTGTGACGAAATGATCCTGGGCTCCAACGTGATAAAGCACTTGATTCATCACCTCAAACAAAACTCCAGTTACTGGAAAGTGATTGAGAAGCCTGAATCAACGAATGACCCAGGGGTTGAACATTTTCTTAACATGTTATCTGGAATTAACAGATGGAGGGGGAATGTGATTCCTGACATGATAGGTACAGCCAAGCTGACACAAGCCGTAACACTGCTGCCACATCATGAACACCTTGTGTGGGGTAGGGTCCCAGCCAACTCACCTGTTTCAGCAGGGAGCGCTATTCTCGTTGACGCTCCAAGTTCCAACACACACAAGAAGGGTATCATGGTGGGGAGGGCTGTCGCTACAATGTCAGGGGACAGATGGGTACCTATTAAAGTGATCAATCCAAGTGACAAACAAATTACATTGAAGCGAAACACTAAGTTAGCTGATGTGTTCCCGTGTGTTGCGTTGGAAGACCTGGATGTACCCACTTCCAAAACCCCCCCAAATGACCTTCTGGTGAACAGCCAGAGCCTACATGATGCTGACTCATCCTCCTCTACCCCTGATTTCAGTGATGCTCTGAATCGACTCGGATTGAGTGACCTCGACATTGATTCATGTGATGTTACAGATTATTGGAAAGGCCAGTTGTTCGACTTGATACGGAAATATGAGAGCCTATTTTCTAGGAACAAGTTGGACTGCGGTGAGGCCACCGGTTTTGTTCATCGGATCCACCTGACTGATCCTCGGCCATTCAGACTCCCGTATCGACGTGTCCCACCTGGTCATTACCAAAAGCTGAGACAGGTGCTGTCTGAGATGGAGGAAAAAGAAATCATCCGTAAGTCTTCCAGTGAGTGGGCGTCACCTCTGGTACTCGTATGGAAGAAGAACGGTGATCTGAGGGTTTGTGTGGATTACAGATGGCTGAATTCCAGGACTATCAAAGATGCCCACCCATTGCCTCATCAGGCGGATTGCCTGGCTGCTCTTGGGGGGAGTGCATTCTTCAGCACCATGGACTTAACATCAGGATATTACAATATCCCCATGTGTGAAGAGGATAAGAAACTGACTGCCTTTACCACGCCCATGGGGCTGCATGAGTTCAATCGCATGCCTCAGGGGCTATGTAATGGGCCAGCCAGCTTTATGCGCCTCATGACAAACATCTTTGGCGACCAGAATTTTTTGACTCTGTTGTGTTATTTAGATGACCTCTTGGTTTTCGCGCCGAACGAAGGTGAGGCACTGAAGCGGCTCGATGTAGTGTTCAGCAGGCTAAGTGCGCACGGACTAAAGCTTGCGCCCAAAAAGTGCCATTTTCTTCAGCGCAGTGTGAAGTTTCTGGGCCATGTCGTTGACGAGAGTGGAGTAGCGACTGATCCGGAGAAAGTACAAGCAATTGCTGCCATGACTGAACAAGCACTAATGCATGAAGATGGCGTGACCCCATCCCCAAGAAAAATAAAGTCCTTTTTGGGCATGGTCATGTATTATCAGCGCTTCATTCAGAATTGCTCTAGCATTGCTAAGCCTCTCTTTGCCCTCACTGCAACGCCAAAGAAGAGTAAAGGCCAGACAAGGCATGTGGCTTTTAAGAAACTCAAGCCGAGTGACTGGACAAGTGACCAACAGAAATCTTTTGAGCAACTGAAGTTGGCCCTACTCGAGTCAGTCGTCTTAGCTCATCCAGATTTCAGCCGTCCCTTTATCCTGTCCACTGATGCGTCATTAGATGGGTTAGGGGCAGTCATCTCTCAAGTCCCGGAAGGGGAGAACAAGGCCCGTCCGATTGCTTTCGCAAGCAAGTCTCTGACGCAATCCCAGACCAAGTACCCAGCGCATCGTCTGGAGTTCTTGGCCCTTAAGTGGGCAGTCTGTGATAAATTTAGTCATTGGTTAAAAGGGCATGAGTTCACTGTCTGGACGGATAATAATCCATTGACATATATACTGACTAAGCCGAAGTTGGACGCATGCGAACAGAGATGGGTTGCGAAGTTAGCCCCGTACAACTTCAGTATCAAGTATATTCCTGGCAAGAAAAACATTGTGGCGGACGCCCTCAGCAGGCAGCCTTTCGTTCAGGGCTGTGTCAGCAAGAGGCTTGTGTCTGAGCCATATGGAGCGCTGCTGGAAGAAGCACAGCTGATTAAGGACAATATGATACAGGAAGTCTTTAGACTGAGTGCCAACCACCAGGGGGTCAGTTGTCTCTCGCAAGTCTCCAGGCTGGAGCGTTCCTCACTCGACAGCGAAACAGTGAAGGCCGTGTTCGAGGGTCATGCTGAGTGGGAGATGGGATCAGCTGAGAGAGCCTTGTGTTGGCTTGTCCAGGACGTGCAGCAGCTGGCTGCCTGTGGTCAGAACCCCTTACCTGTGTTTTCCATTCAGGAGTTGCAAGGCCAGCAACAGCAAGATGCCTGCCTCTCCAGAGTCATCTCTTTTGTGACACGCGGGAGACGACCGTCGCGAAGAGAAAGGCCTCACGAGACAGATGGCGTCTTGAGAATGTTGAAGCAGTGGGACAAACTCAAGATGTTAGATGGACTACTGTACAGGGTGAGCAAAGATCCACTGACTGGCAAGAAAAGACACCAGTATGTTGTTCCAGCTTCATTGGTTCAGCGAGTGCTGCAAGGCATCCATGATGACGCAGGCCACCAGGGCCAGCAGAGAACTTTATACTTGGCAAGGCAGAGGTTCTTCTGGACTGACATGGAACGGGATGTCCGTGAATATGTGAAAACATGCAAGCGTTGTGTGGTCAGTAAGACTCCTGAACCGGAAGCCAGAGCGCCCCTCGAAAGCATTAAGACAACGAGCCCATTAGAACTTGTGTGCATTGATTTTTGGTCCGCGGAGGACAGCAGTGGGAAAAGTGTGGATGTGCTAGTGGTCACTGACCATTTTACTAAAATGGCCCATGCCTACCCCTGCCGTGACCAATCTGCAAAACAAGTTGCCCGCCAGCTCTGGGACAAATACTTTTGTGTGTATGGGTTCCCTGACAGAATTCACTCAGACCAGGGTGCCAATTTTGAAAGTGAGCTGATCAGGGAATTGTTGCAAGTTGCTGGGGTCAAAAAGTCCCGAACTACTGCCTATCACCCCATGGGGAATGGGAACGTTGAACGGTTCAATAGAACTTTGGGCAGCATGATAAGAACCCTTCCCCCTAGAGCAAAGCAGAAATGGCCGCAGATGCTACAGACTCTAGCGTTTGCTTACAACTGCACTGCACACGAATCCACCGGTTACGCGCCATTCTTTTTAATGTATGGCAGAGTGCCACGTCTACTGGTGGATGTCATGTTTCAGAATGCTGTAAGGGACTGCGACACTGTGGACTATGACCAGTATGTTGCTAGGATGAGACAAGATCTGAAGGAGGCTCTGTCAGCTGCTCAGGCCAACGCTCTTTCAAGCCAGGAACGTCAAGCAGACTTGTACAATAGGAGAACTAAAGGATGTGACATTGTGGAAGGTGATCGAGTCTTGTTGGCAAACAAGGGTGAACGGGGGTGCAGGAAATTAGCAGACAAGTGGGGGTCCACCCCGTATGTCGTCGTCTCTGCCGACCCTAGGTGCCATACTTACCGTGTCAGGAACACAACCAATGGGCAAGAAAGGGTTGTTCACCGCAATCTGCTTCTCTTGGTCAACTTTCTGCCAATTGAAATGGACCGTGCTGCTCATGAAGTGACCCTGAGTGAGTCGTATGAGTCAGGTGATGATCTTGATTCACATGTTGCTGCATCAGAGATCGACAGGACTGCTTGGACAGCCAGTTGGGTGGCAAGGGCCTCTGCCTCCAATCAGCTACAAGAGGCTTCATGCACACAAGATTTTGACCTGCCCGTGCAGTTGAACACAGCGGAAACTGTTCAGTTGACCAATGATCTTTCAGAAATGCCCTGTCTATCTGCCAGTTTTTGTGGTGACCAAAGATCTGAAGTGTCCATGCCGCCTTCCAGCATTGGGAGTTCCCCTAGTAGTACAGTGGGCGCAGTGAGAACCAGGTTTGGGAGGGTAGTTAAACCAGTGAATCGGCTGATTCAGAACATGGCCCAACAGTATACTCAACGCTCAAACAGTTCAGTTCTTAGTTTGGCTAGGGCACTGATGCCGTAGGGGAAGACACACACACACACACACACACACACCACATAGGCCTTCTGTCCAGTTGAAGAATGACAGATTTGTTCTTTTTCTTTGTTTTTTCTTCTCTTTATTTCCTTTTCTCCAATTCATGTGAAGTCAACTGGTGGTATTTAGTCTGGTATGATATGGGTAGTGTATACGGCACTCCTGTAGCAAGTACACTATGGGGGGGGGGGTCTGCGCAGCCCTCCGTAGTCGCTTTCCCTTTGAATTGGGTGACATACATGTTGCAGTATACTGTGGGATATACTTATCCAGTGGTTTTTTGGTGGTTGACTTGTAGTGGTATTTTGGTGAAGTTCAGAGGGGAGTATGTAGTAGTCTTAAGAATAAATATGTTCCTGCAGTAATGAACTTCCCAAAATGTCCGTGTTGTAAATATGTCAAGTGTTTCTGATGGGGCGATAATTAGTGTGACACATCTGGGAACTTCCTCACACGCTGGAAGCCTGGGAAGGGGTAAGTTGTGTGTAATTCCTCAGGGAACGAAATTGATTAATGTGATTGATTTACTGTAGTTTTCTTTAAGTTATTGTACTAATTTTGATTGTAAGATTTTCTGTTACATTTTCGTTTGCAATACCGATGTAAAATATTCAAAGTAGCGTCATAAATACCGATGATTGATGGCTAGTTAAGTAGGCGCTAACGAGTCCATTGTTCTGTAGGAATGCCAGCACTTGTCCCCATTCCCGTGTCATGTGTAAATTGTCTGCCCCAATCTGTTTCAGGTATGTTAAAATGTTAAATGTACTGTTGTAAAAAATAGAAAAAACGATCAGTCATGTAACTCTGTCATGTAATGCTGTCATGTATTTGGTGCTAAACTTTTTCTTTGCTTGTGGTATACTGTAACTATACGATCTAAAGTTATGTAGTCCAAGTAGCTGTAAGCTATGTTTCTCACACGCTGGAAGCCTGGGAAGGGGAATGCCAGCACTTGTCCCCATTCCCGTGTCATGTGTAAATTGTCTGCCCCAATCTGTTTCAGAAATAAACAGACTACTGACTGATCGAGATCCTGCCTGACGTCTACTTCTCTGCATCGGCCAAGATTTATTTTATTTTGTTATTTTAATGTAGCTGACTAGTTCGAGTCCGTTACACACAGGTGGACCTCCAGGGCGGCGGCATTCCTCCTCCTCGCCTCTCCTCGGCCACACTCTCTCCAGCACGTTGGGAGTGCGCAGCCGCACTGTCCTCCAGGCAAGCTTCAGCATTGCCAACACCAGTCACCTTCTCGCCTGCACGTAAGCAGTACATAGTGGTCATTTCCCACGGGGCGTTTGACTGTAGCTAATCCCCCGCTCTGCTCTGTCCTCAGGGTTACCTGGCTGCACGGCGAGCTGTTCCACTCTCAACGCACTCCGTTCACCCACACCACATCCACACTTCCATTCACGCACTCAAACACCACCAGTTGTTGAAAAAAAGCCTTAAATCTTCCCGAGCCTGTGTGTGTGTTCCCTGAGCCCATCATTATGTCAAGCAGAGGATTAAAGGGTTTTTCAAGATTAAGGAAAATAGATATTACTGCTGATGCAGGTCGTATACCCAACTAGCCAGCACCGAGATGTTGAAGAGAAGGTCTATTTAAGCACTGGTGAGTCAGAGGAGCAGGTGCGTCTCATCACGCAGGTGGAGATGATTACCCGCGGAGTAGGTGAAGGTTGAGCCGGACGGGCTGTGGAGGAGTGCGCTCACCAGACCACGACAGTGCCACTCCCTTCCTCAGGAAATGCCTCCTGGCGGTCCACTGGGCTTGGTGGGATGTGCCTTGTGAAAAGCCAGGACCATCCCCTTGTTGTGGAAGTAGGAACCAGGAATCTATGACCTTTCTTCTGGTCCGTAGCCCTTCCAGTGGACGAGATATTAGAGCCCCGGCCTCGACGACGAATGTCCAGAATCCTCTGGACCGTGTGGGTGGTCTGGCTGTCGATGATCCGAGGGGGAGGAGGCGGTTTAGGGAGAGGACAGAGAGGGCTGGCAGAGAAGGGTTTGATCTTGGAGACGTGGAAAGTGGGGTGTATCTGCATCACCAGCGGAAGCTTTAAGTGGACCGTGACGTCGCTGATGATCTTGGAGATGGAAAATGGGCCCAGGAAATGAGGAGATAGGTTCCTGGACTCCATCTTCAGTGGTACCTGGTCCGCAGATAACCACACCTGCTGCCAGATGGCAGCAGGTGTGGAGCTACTTCGGAGCCGGAGCCCGCCTGCCATCGGTGTATTGGTGATTCCATTCGGCTGACCGGGCGAGGGCAGCATGAATGGCCTTCCATAGCCGGCGACACCGACGTGCATGGGCCCCCACAGATGTAACTGCCATGTCCCTTTCTGCCATCAGTAGTAAAGGAGGTGTGTAACTCCATGGATGCCTCAAATGCGGTCAAACCAGTGGCCATTGAGACTGCAGTATTGTGGGAGTACTCCACCCAGGTCAGGTGGGTACTCCATATGGTTGGATTGGAGGCTGCCACACACCTCAGGGTGGCCTCCAAGGATTGGTTGGTGCGCTCAGCCTGCCCATTACTCTGTGGATGGTATCCCGAAGTGAGGCTGACAGTTGCCCCAAGGGAGCGGCAGAAGGCTTTCCAGGTCTGGAACGTGAACTGTGGACCCCGGTCAGACACAATGTCCATAGGAATGCCATGTAACTGGATGATGTGGTCGGTGAGGAGGTTTGCCGTTTCTAAGGCAGAGGGCAACTTAGGGAGGGGAACCAAGTGGATTGCCTTGGAGAAGCGATCCACACAGGTGAGGATAACAGTATTACCCTGAGACAGAGGAAGTCCAGTTACGAAGTCCAGGGCAATGTGGGACCAGGGTCGGTGAGGGATGGGAAGTGGATGGAGCAGGCCAGAAGGGGGTGAGGAGTCCGTCTTGTTGTGGCAGCAGGTCTGACAAGCATTGACGAACTCCCGGACGTTAGTTCGCAGAGTGGGCCACCAAAACACTCGACGAATGAGGTTAATAGTCCGGGTAACGCCAGGATGACAGGCAAAGAAGCTGAACTTAATGACATTGCTGCGATGAGAGTCTGGGACAAACAGTCGATCATCAGGGCTCCCTTCCGGAATGGGTTCTGTGGATAACGCCTGCCGGACCCTCTGTTCAATGTCCCACGAGAGTGCTCCAAGGAAACAGGAGGGTGGGACAATAGATTGGGGAAGGGAGGGAGGGGTAGGGGGTCAGGACAGAGCTGGCGGGAGAGAGCGTCCGGTTTAATGTTGCGGGAGCCAGGCATATAAGTAATGTTAAGATTGAATCTAGTGAAAAATAGGGCCCAGCGGGCCTGCCTGGCATTCAGCCTGTGGGCCGACCAAAGATATTCTAAATTTTTATTGTTGGTTCACATAATTATGGGCTGGGGCGCTCCCTCCAACCAGTGTCTCCACTCCTCCAGGGCCAATTTAATGGCCAGCAGCTCCCACTCTCTTACATCGTAATTCCTCTCCACAGGCATGATCCGCCGAGAGAAATACGTGCATGGATGGAGCTTCTGGTCTGAGGCTGAACACTGCGATAGGACAGCGCCCACCCCCGAGTCAGAAGCATCCACCTCTAAAATGAACTGGAGCTGGGGGTTAACCTGGGCCAAGATAGGGGTGTTGGAGAACAGATCCATCAATTTGTGAAAGACCTGTTCAGCTGCCTTGAACCAACTAAAGGGCACTTTTTTTCGAGGTCAGCTGGGTCAGAGGCTGTGCTACCCCACTATAGTTTCTAATGAAATGACGATTAAAGTTCGCGAACCCCAAGAAGCGCTGAAGCTCCTTGCGGGAGTGGGGTGTAGGCCAATTCAGCACAGCCTCCACCTTGGCCGGGTCGGCCCTCAGCTCTCCCTCAGCCACGATAAAACCCAGAAAAGAAGTGGAGTGGCTGGAAAACTCACACTTCTCGGCTTTAACGTAAAGCTGATTCTCCAGGAGCTGTTGCAACACGGTCCGGACATGAACTGTATGTTCCTCTGGCGAGTGTGAAAAAATCAAAATGTCATTGAGATAAACGAAAACAAGTTGATCAACCATATCATGGAGGACGTCATTGATCATCCATTGGAAGATGGCGGGGGCATTAGTGAGCCCAAATGGCATCACCAGGTATTCAAATTGCCCCAGGTGTGTTTTAAAGGCTGTCTTCCACTCTTCCCCTTCGCGAATGTGCTCCAGATGGTATGCGTTCCTCAAGTCCAATTGAGTAAACACTCGTGCGCTGAAGGAGCTCAAACGCGGAATTTATCAGGGGCAGAGGATATTTGTCCTTAACTGTAATGGCATTGAGCTCGTGATAGTCAATGCATGGGTGCAGGAAACCGTCCTTCTTACCGACAAAAAAAATTCCTGTCCCAAGAGGAGCCGATGAAGGCCAAGTGAGGCTGGCGTTTAGAGAATCTTTAATATAGCTCTCCATCACCTCCCTCTCTGGCCCAGAAATACTGTAGAGCCGGCTGGACAGCAGCCACGCACCTGGGAGAAGGTCTATAGCACAATCATAAGAGCGATGGGGAGGTAAAGAAAGCGCTCTTGATTTGCTAAAGACCTCTCCGAGATCATGATAGACCTTGGGCACCAGGCTAAGGTCCAGCGGCTCTACCGGAGGGGAAGAGATGGATAGCATGGGTGAACACTTGGCCGAACTGAGACAAGATGCCAAACAATACAGGCTCCAGGAAGAGATGGAATTATTAGCCCAATTAATAATAGGATTATGCTTCCGGAGCCATGGGTAACCGAGAACCACCAGGTGACCAGATTTAGGGAGAATATAAAACGAGATGGTCTCCCGGGTAGTTGCCGGAAAGAAGGACGGACACCAGCTCAGTTTTCTCGGTGATGGTAGCTGCTTTTTCACCCGATAATGTAATAACATTCAAGGACCTGGGCAATTTAATTGTAGTAATGGCTACATCCCGTACGAAACGTGCAGAAATGAAATTCTGCTCTGCCCCTGATTCAATCAAAGTTTTAGCCCTCCTCTCGATCCCTGGAAACTGAATGACGGCCGAAATGGATAGGTTACTGGGGGGATGACTGGATTTCCCGCCCATCAGCTCCCCCACAGCTACTGATGGACCGCATTTTTTGGCTTCAGCTGACATCCCTGCAGTGTGTGCATACGAGAGCCACAATACATGCAGGCGCCGATTCTCTTCCCCCTCTGGTGCTCTTCCGGAGTCAGACGGACCCGGCCGAACTCCATAGGCTCAGAGAAAGAATTGGCTCCAGCTGTGTCATCAGCCAAAGGGAATGTGCGCTCACTGGGCGGGTGGGAAGGGGCTTTGTGCTCCTTTGCGTGCTCGTGGTATTGGTTGTCAAGACTGACAGCCTGATCAATTAAACCGTCCAAGGAGAAGGGAACCACATGAACCGCTCGGTCATCCCGGAGGTGTTCATTTAAACCCTGGAGGAAGATGCTTCGTAACGAAACGTCATTCCATCCCGAATCCACCGCGATGAACCAAAACTCCGCAGAGTAGTTGGCAGCAGACCGGCTACCCTGACGGAGTGAGATTAAGCGGCTCATGATGTTTCCCTCGCTTTCTGAATGGTTGAACTTTTGAGTGAATTCGCCCACAAATCTTTTAAATGAATAAATGGGACCCTCTGGGCCATCAAGAATGGCTTGGGCCCAGCTGAGGGTCCTGTCCCACACCAGGAGGGTCATAAAATGAACTTTGGCTGTGTCATCCGGGTACTCCCCCCCCCCCCCCCCCCGCCACCTGGCCCAAATACAGCCGAACATGGCATAAAAATCCCTTACATTTCCTGACCTTCCCCGCATACGGGGCAGGCGAGGGAACGGAGATGGTTCGGCGCACAGTAGAAGAAACTGGGGCAACAGGCGGAGGAACAGGCACCGGCTGAGACAGATGGCCCAAATATTCAACGACCATGCCCAGCTGCTGTGCAATAGTTTGCAGCTGCTGAGTAAGCACGGCCACCTGCCTCTCTGTGGCATCTAAATGCTCTAACACAGAGTGTTCTGATGATGCCACTCCTGCTGAGCTTGAAACATGGCTGGCTCGTTCTGTCATGGTTGGCTATAATTAGACAGCTCATATGCAGGGAAGGATACCAAAGGAAACACACAATGACACAGAGTAACAAGTTTAGACTGAATTTTATTAATTGCAAAGAACGCCTCCGCAAGAGAAAAACGCCACTTGCCAGGGGAAACACACAGCCTGAAATGAGAGACGAGAGCAGTTGAATTAGGAGGGAGACTAGACACACGGAAAATAGGACCACACTCATGTGGGAGTAATAGAGGACCCGGCAGAAGAACCCAGCACTTACAGCGAACCTCCCGATGAAACAGGATGGCAGAGGAGAGCTGGTTGAGGTGTTTGACCAGGTGATGACGGTTGCTGATGTGGTGATGATGGCGGGGCAGGTGAGCGCACAACAACCCTGGAGATGCACCACACAGGAAGTAGCAGCCTATGGAAAGGCAAGCAGAGGATTAAAGGTTTTTCACAATTAAGGAAAATAGATATTACTGCTGATGCAGGTGGTATACTCAACGAGCCAGCGCCGAGACGTTGAAGAGAAGGTCTATTTAAGCGCCGGTGAGTCAGAGGAGCAGGTGCGTCTCATCACGCAGGTGGAGATGATTACCTGCGGAGTAGGTGAAAGTTGAGCCGGACGGGGAGGAATGCGCTCACCAGACCATGACAACCCGGTTGAAAAACACTGAAATAGTGCATAACATGTCCACTTTAATATAATCCAAGGGTGTCAACCCCATTTTAGTTCAGGGGCCACATACAGACCGATTTAATCTCAAGTGGGCAGGGCCAGTAAAATAACTGCATAATAACCTAAACAATGGTAACTCTATATTTTTTTCATTGACACAGTTCCCAAAGGTGTTAATAACATGTCTGTGACATGATTTGGTGAAAATGCAGCATCATTTTGACATGAAAGTTTAAATCAGGCTAAGCAAGGCGGCCTGACCTATCAAACTCTCTTGCCAAGGTGAGGTCTAAAGCAGTAAACATACTGACTTTGACCACCCAAGCTATCCAAGCTAATGGCCTGTAATGGCATGAATATAACAAAATAATCCAACATTGTGCAAGATATTTAATTGTGGATGATTAAAGGGAGGATGGGATGATTTCATTCTCCTGTCAGCAAAATGACCCCTTCCCCCCAAGCACTGGGTATGAAACAAACCAAATCGTTTGTAACCCAGCAGTTTTACATGTGTATAGATTTACAACTCTTGCCACATAATTTGCAGCTAGTACCACATTAATTCACATCTCTTCCCCCATAAGTCTGAAACTTTTTTCTTATATATTTAGATTTTTTCTACCCAAATTTACATCTTTTTTTCTTGTAAATTTGCAAAAAAAAGTATAAATTTACAACTTTTTCACCATAAATTTTCAGTATTTGTTTTACAAACTTACATTTTTTCTCATAAATTTGCATTTTTCCCATTCTAAACTTTTTTCTTAACAATGTACAACTTTTTTTTTTAACCTATAAATCTACAACTTTTCTCTTATAGCTTTGCAACTTTTTTCTTATAAATTTGCATCTATTTTCTCCATAAATTTTAAACTTTTTTTTCTTATCGATGTACCATTGGAAATTTGCCACTTTTGGACCATATTACAACGACGTGGTCCATAATCAGTTGTCACTGATGCAGAATGCGTTCATGGGCATTTCCAAGTTCATTTCCTTATCACAGCAATGTAAAAATGAATTTTCCACCAGGTGCAAGGTGTGAAAAGGTGGGTCTAATTGTTCAGAGGTGTGTTTTGGATAATCCAATCCAAAGTGCCCCAGCCCATCCTTTTAATGCACAGAAGCATTATCTAAAGTGAACTCTGACCATGATGGCTTGTTTAAGATGGATTTTGTGCTAGCCAAAGGATGTGCGCATGAGTGAAAATGCACGCTGTTATGGAAATTTATTTGCCTTTTCTCTCTGGGTCCTGAAAAAATTAACATCAGAGATCTGCAAAATTCGGATAGCCTTTATTTTCCCTGCATGCAGAGAACAGAGAGAAGGCTGCTGAAATCTGTCTCACAACCAAGCACTCCCCTCTGCCTCTCAAGGTCACAAAACACACTCCTTTATACAGTTCTGCAAGGTGCTTACATCATTGCTTTATATGGTAACATATCAAACAGTGCATAACTTTATCATGCAAGCATTCCTTGGGCTGCACATAATTGGGAAGACAGTAGTTCAGCTTCTTAAAATCACACCCTAATAAAGCCTGCTAAACATCATTTAGTGACATATCAGAATTTCTGGCATAGAAACAGAATAAAGCAGCACACCAACAGTAATATCAGTACATTTCCACTTCAACGCGATAGTAATGCTGCTTGGTAATAGATAGATGCAACACACAGGCATGAGTGTGTTTGAAACTTCAGGAAAAGAGGATGATGCCTGTGCAAACTTTCATAAAACCGAAGGATTACACAACATAACAAAAATAATTTTTTTGTAAGTTGTCCGTGTTTTTTCAACTGATTTAAGAAAATTTTGCACCACTGAATCCAAAAATGACATCCTTTCTCTCGATCAGGTCAGGTTTTTATGTTAAGTTATAAGCAGTTGTACAGCAATTGTACAGTTGTACTGTAAATTGAATAGTAGACATTGATAAAGGTAAGTACATGTAAATTGAATGTTACATCATCATTGTTCAAAATTCAGAGAATTTCAAGAAATAAAAAAGAATTTTGCATCATATAAAGCGAAAATACCCATACATGTTAACAAAAACATAAGAAAACATGTGGCCATAGTTCAAAAAGTTGACCTGATTGAGCAAAACCAATGTGATTTTTGGATTCAGCACATCAAAATTGTCCTAAATCAGCTAAAAAAAACTTAGACAATAAATTTGGTGTTGACCAGTGTTATTAATGGCGGTGCAGAAGTCACATGGGAAGATGGAGGGCTCCCTCTCCTGTTGCTTTTGCCAACTGAGGGTCTCTCCTGTGTCGTGTGGGGGTCTGCCAAGGTTTGTGGCTCTCTATCCCAGTCCCTCCTGGGTGGGAGGGAAGGAGGCAATCTGGCGGTGCGTCCCCTCTGCCGCTGACCCCGCCACGAAACGAGCTCGCTGTCAGTGGCCCCTGTCAATGGCTGACGGGTGGAAGTCGGGGAGCCTGCAGCTTGAAAACCCTGACTGTAGGAGCGCAGTGCAGGCAGCCTCAGCCTGCCTGGAAACATGGAGGCGCACGGCCACAGGCAGATGTGGACGCATTTCCTGTTTCTCTGGGGAGTTACAGTGAAAAGTAAAATCCTGTTCATTCGTGCCTTCATTTCCTTAACAGTAAACACATTAATGCCTAATAAGTCTGTGATAAAAACAAAAATGTGGATGGAATAAAAATCTTCAAACTGACATGTATCCCCCTGTGCGCTGCAGCCACACCGGAACGCACACATGCTCCCTGTTCATTCCTTCATTCCACTAAAAAAAATCATACATTAATACCTTATCTATAGACTCCAATGGTAAGTTCACAATTAAAATGAGAATGTGGATGGAATAAAAAAACATTTAGTGTATCATCATATCAGTAAAATGATGGGGATTATATTATGACTGTCACAACTATCTCCATTAAAGTAACAGAAAATCCCATTGCATCCTGTTTCCTCATGAGCTCTGGAGCTGCATGATTTCAAAACATGCTACTGAAATAGCATTAAACAATGTACTTCTGATGACAGACCTCCTTTTCCCTGATCAAAAGCACATTGTCATGCACTATAATACTGGTGCACATGAGACTGCACACCACCACACCTCTTTGAAATGATTCTTCACCTCCCAGTGTAAAGCGGACGCACTGTCTACTGGTAATTAGATGGTGTGATGCAAAGCGTAAATCCCCCATACTGCTAGTGTCATCACTCAGCCTTAGACCTTGTAACTTTGTCTTGCAGCTATGATGATATTCATTAATAATGCACTCCCTCTCATGTGATATTGTTTAATTAGAACAGGAATTAGGTCCACTTTACACAGTAACAAGCAGCTCAATACACAGTGCATGCAGTGAGGTGGAGGAGAGATGTTTACACTCAGGAGGCTTTCAGAGCGTAGACTATGGATTATCTGTTTTAAAAATACAATTTACCTGTATAACAGATTACTTTTTTGCAAAACTAAATTAACAGAATACATTATTCCAAAAAGTACTCTATACTTTAACACATTACCTTGGATTTTATTTACTCTGGAATGGGTAATCCCCAACTCTGATCGAGACATCACTGTTACTCCACCTGTCTGTTCATTTATTATCCTTATAATCATGGTTACCCATGTTTCCCCCTCTGTTGCCATAGATACGCTATTCCTATGGCAACTACATGCCTTTGTGGATGGCCTCAGGTCCCCATCATATGGAGCACTCGCCGAACCTTTCATTGCACAGTCCCTTCGAACTCACAGGTATCAAATAGTCTAACTGTCTCTGTCCTTGTCTGCTTTCGTGTGTCTTTGTGATCATACTACCATGTCTTACCTTTCACTCATTGATGTATACTGTAGGTCTCCATGATGGCTGTATGTAAATTACCCTCTAGGAATTAACTGAGCACATGATATCAGATGGCAGTGCTGGTAGGAAGAGGACTGTGATCAGATTTGTATCACACATATCACTGTCATAAGAGTCAGTGCCCCGTGCTCTCTAATTTTCAGTGGCAATAGACACCAGAGCCCTATCATTAAAGATGCATGCATGAGACATCTTAAGAATAGCCTACAAGGCTGTACAAGTGAGAAAGTGTTTCTGTGTCAGAAAGAGTGAAAGACGGGCGGGGTGCTGCCGGTGCGGATGACATTAAAGTTGCAAAGACCTGAGTTAAAGAACAGTGTCAGGGCTCTTCACTGTGTGTTGTGGCGGGTGGGGTGGTGGGGGGAGTCCACCTGCTGAATGAACCCCGTCAGTATTGGGGAGTACCACGGGCTGCGGGTGGGCTCGGCCCTGCTCAGCATCGTGGCAGGCTGCATCATCATTGGGGTCTCCAGGGAGTGTGACGCCGATGCTGTAGGTGGCATCTTCCTGGGAGCGGGGGGTCTCGGTGAGTGTGCCTCATTGTTTTTAGTGACAAGTGATGATTACATATTTGGGACAGTGACTGATTGCTGTTTGCTTTGAGCTTTGATCTGCTCTTTCCCCTGACTTTTACTTAATATTGAAGATTTGTTTGTGTGACAGAAAATGTACCACAATGCTCAGTGTACGCGGCCAGCTCTTTTAAGGTGTGAAAACATAGAAGATAATAAATGGCGTTCACTTATATAGTGCATTTTACTCATCTCTGGACGACCAAAGCGCTTTACAGATCCTGCTATCCACCCATTCATGCACACATTCACACACTGATGGTGGCGGAGCCGCCATACACAGGCACTGGTCTGACCCACCGGGAGTAACTGGGGGTTCAGTGTCTTGCTCAAGGACACTTCTACTTGCAGACTGCAGACAGAGCGGGAATCAAACCCCTGACCCTCCAATCAGTAGTCGGCCACACTACACCTGCACCACAGCGGCAGGTGTAGTGTGGATCATGCATAAGATAATGCATGATGTGTCTCATGCACTGAAAGCATGCTTTGAGAGACTGTAACAGGTAGTGTTACAGTTGAGATCTGAGGTTTGAGGCCACAGCCACTAACTGTAATAAAAACACTGTACAATGGACAGGAGATGCATAGCATTAGGGTTGGGATTGAAAGGATTTCCGAGCTGAAGATTTGTTCTAATTTAAAATTTGGGGTGCTTTTTTTTTTTTTTTTTGCATTTTATGAGAGAAGTTGGGAATAAGCACTTTAAGTAGTGATTTTGCAATTTACAAATAAAGTAGGTGGTATAATAAAATAATTTTTATGGATATGGCATAAATATATTTTATAAAGATGTCACATTGTATATAATATAGTGCTTAAATTTATCATCGATACCAAAGGAAAATACAATGTAAACAACAAAGTATTAGTTTTAAAAAGTGACAGAGAATGCTGTCAAGTTTATAAATATCACATATTTGTCTATCAAATGAACAAATATATGTCAAAAGTGACCCTATAGTGCCTTTTGGGGGTTTACCATTTATTTTAGTGTATTATGTAATATTTTTTGTATGATCTGTAAAGTCAAACAGCCCAAAGTCCACCTGCACAGGAGTTCTCCTCGCCCGCAGAAACTCAGGACAGCTAATCTGCCTGAAACACCTCATTTAGATTTGCTGTTCTCTTCCTTGGACTTATCACGTCATCCCTTGAAAAACCTGATACCAGCCTGCCCCCTTGGCTAGTTTGGCATGTCCTCTTAGGTTTCCCACTGAAGCTCTGAGCTCACATACATGTAGCTACAGTGCAGCAAGCTTAAGCTAGCAGCCCAGCCATGGATTTTAGAGTCTTTCTCCATAAATTCTATTCACTTATTCATTATTCCACTGTTAATAATAAATGTCATGTTATTCAGGCCTATTTTGTTAGAATTGGATTAGTAGCATGGCTAGCTCAATGGCACAAATCAGCGTGGGCAGGGATTTTATGGCTCTTTGCTTCAATTCTAGTCACTGTATTAGAGCAGCTGGTTGATTATTCTGCAGTCAGTTATATACAGTGGGGAAAATAAGTATTGAACATTCCAACATTTTTCTCATTAAACATATTTCTGATGGAGCCACTGACCTGAGATTTTCACCAGATATCAGTAACAACCCAAGTAATCCATACATACAAAGAAATCAAGACAACTGTGTTTACAAAACAAGTTATATTTTAAAAGTGGAATGACACAGGGAATAAATATTGAACACACTTGATGACATTCATTTAATATTTAGTAGAAAAGCCTTTGTTGGTAATAACAGCTGCCAGACACCCCATGTATGGAGAAACTAGATACAGACATTGCTCAGGAGTGATTTTAACTCAGTCTTCCACACAAACGGTCTTCAAATCTTTGAAGGTTCTGTGGGTGTCTTCTATGAACTCTGATCTTCAGTCCGTTCCATAGATTTTTAATTGGATTCAGGTCAGATGACTGACTGGGCCATTCTAGCAGCTTTATTTTCCTTCTCTGGAGCCAGTTGAGAGTTTCCTTGGCTGTGTGTTTGGGATCATTGTCTTGCTGAAATGTCCATCCTCATTTCATCTTCAGCATCTTGGCAGATGGCAACAGGTTCTTATCAAGGATGTCTCTGTACATTTGTCCATTCATCTTTCCTTCAATTATATGAAGTTTGCCTGTGCCATGTGCTGAAAAACACCCCCACACCATGATGCTTCCACCTCCAAACCTCACTGTTGGTATGGTGTCAAGAAAGGCATCCGGCATAAAAACTATCAGACCATCAGTGACCCCCAAAGGGAGCAGTTGAAAGACAAAAAAGAAAAGATGGGTAGATTGGGCTGCTAACTTCAGTTGGGGTGAGCAGTTGCAGCCTGGTTTTCAAATTGATTGAAAGAAGAGGCAGCTATCCTTTAGCTTAGCTGTGGCTCTATGACAGTTTTTATCTTTTTTCCATACAGGTGCATCTCAGTAAGTTAGTTAATATCATCGAAAAGTAAATTTATTGCAGTAATTCAATTCAAAAAATGAAACTCATATAGTATAGATTCATTACACACAGAGTAATATATTTCAAGTGTCTAAGTCTTTTAATTTTGATGATTATGGCTTACAGCTAATGAAAACCCAAAATTCATTCATTCATCTTCAACCGCTTAAAATTTTTCGGGTTGCGGAGAGGCTGGAGCCTATCCCAGCATCTTTGGACAAGAGGCAGGGCACACCCTATACAGATCCTCAGTCCACTGCAGGGCCAACACAGACAGAAAAACAACCATTCATTCTCACACCTAAAGACAATTTAGAATCCCCAGTTGATGCCAGTTAACCTAACCTGCATGTTTTTGGCCTGTGAGAGGAAACCGGAATACCCAGAGAAAAACCACAGAGACATGGGAAGAACATGCAAACTCCACACAGAAGGGTCACTGATGGTCAGGGGGTGGGATCAAACCCACAACCTTCTTGCTGTGCTGTCACAGTGCTAACCACTGCAACAAATCTTGCAGACTTGCAGACTCCACGCACATACATGTGATCTTTATATGTGTTTAAATCACAACTTACCTTCATGAAAATGCCGTGAACACACAACCATATGTGCAGGAATATTGTTGAAACTGATGTCTTTCCTTCTGACCACTGCTATCCATTCCATCCAATGCCTCTTTATTAGCTTGAAGACCCGATTGTCTCCACTTTTCTTCCAAATTGGGAAGTTAAACAAGTGTTTGCAGTTATCAATCTTTTCCCCATGCCAGTCGTGAGAATGACTGTTGCATTTGATAACGCAGCAAAACTTCCCCATTCAAATGTTGCGTGGTATTCAGATTTTATTTAATTATTTATTTAGTGAATGCAAAGTTCTCAAGCCAAGCAACTGCTTCATGATCTGCAGTATGGAGGGCAGCTAGCTCTCCTTTTAGTCTCTCGAGTGGGCAAGCTTCAATGATGTGTTCCATTGTTTGCTCTTCTCCACCAGCACGCAGTGGGCTTGGGGTGCTGCCCCATTTGTAAAGGCTAGCCAAGCAAGGGCCATGCCAGTTCTGAATCTATTCAGGGCTGCCCACAGTCTTTTTGGGAGGTTGTCACCAAGGACCTCTTTGGTGGGGTCTGACACCAGATGCTTATGTGGGATATCCTTGGACTCCTACTGTTTCATTGAGGGTGACTGGGTTGTGAAGCTGGCGGGTGGAAGGTTCTTCCAAATCGGGTATCTAGATGATAGACGGGCAGTGGGAGGGTTGAAAATGTCTGCAGGAATTGGGAGATGGGGGGAGTCTTTGACTTTTTGCAGCATCATTTGTGTGATTGCTACACGTCAGATGTGTTGGGGAGTTATGTTTGATAGGACAGGGAGCCAGGGGAATGGTGTTGAGCGAATCGTCCTGGTTATGATTCACATGGTTGTATTAAGCTGTGTCCACATTATGTGTGTGGGATGACCAAGCCCAAACAGGGGGCGCAGTATTCTGCTGCAGAGTATGCTAAGGCCAGTGCTGAGGTGTGCAGAGTGGTGGCTGCTGCCCCCCATTTTGAATCAGCAAGCTTGCAGACTTCACCTTTGCTGCCTTACCTTTCAGATGTTCTTTAAAGGATCGTGTCCTATCAAGGGTCACTCCTAGGTAGATTGGATTTGTGGCATACTTCAACTTGACTCCTCTGAGTTGGATATTTAGCTCTGTAGCAGCTTTTGCATTGTTAAGGTGGAATATGCTGGACACTGTTTTGGTTGGACTTGGAATTAGGCACCAGGTGTTGTAATACTGGTCAAGCTTTGCAACATCTTCTGTGAGCACCTGTTCCAATGATTCAAAGTTTGGGGCTTGGGTTGCCAGGCAGATGTCATCTGCATAGATGAATTTTTGGGATTTTGTGGCAGGTAGGTCATTAATGTAGAGGTTAAACAAGGTTGGGACAAGGACTGACCCTTGTGGGAGCCCATTTGTCTGTCTTCTCCGTGCACTTATTTAGTCCAAGGTGAACTCGGAATGGGAGGCAGGGAATGGGAGGCAGGTGTTGCCCAGGCAGGGAGTGCTTTGGTGAGTTTCAGCAGGAGGCCTTTATGCCATACAGTGTCATAGGCAGCTGTAAGGTCAAGGAACACAGTTCCTGTCTTCAGTTTACTCCCAAAACTATTTTCAATGAAAGTGGTCAGAGCCAAAGCTTGTTCTCCTGTGCTACGGCCTTTTTGGAAACTGGCGTGATCTCTTCTACTGCTGGGGATAGGCGTTTTAATATAAGGCGTTCCAAGATTTTAAAAGGTGCTTTGGTGAGTTTCAGCAGGAGGCCTTTATGCCATACAGTGTCATAGGCAGCTGTAAGGTCAAGGAACACAGTTCCTGTCTTCAGTTTACTCCCAAAACTATTTTCAATGAAAGTGGTCAGAGCCAAAGCTTGTTCTCCTGTGCTACGGCCTTTTTGGAAACTGGCGTGATCTCTTCTACTGCTGGGGATAGGCGTTTTAATATAAGGCGTTCCAAGATTTTAAAAGGGACGCAGAGTAGAGAGATTGGGCAATAGCTTACTGGCAGTTTATGATCTTAACCAGTTTTGGTATGGCAATTACTTTTGCCATCCGCTATTTCTGTGGGATTGTGTTGGTCTGCGTAATCCTACTGCAGAATTCGGTCAGCCAGGTTAGAGCTTGGAGGCACAGATGTTTCATGAACTCTGGAGAGATGTTATCATATCCTGCCGCCTTTCCACTTTTCAAGTCCTGTAGGACTTTCTCCAGTTCAGCGACCTCAAAGGACTCAGTGTTGTTGTCCTCTCTGGGCTGTTTTCTGTGCAACTTTAGCGGTGCTGATATTAATTTCCTGGTGTGCTTGTCCTGGGTTGCTTTTGAAATATTCAGTAGGTGGGATGTGACTTGGTTAGGTGTGCCAGGTGTGGTTAGATGTGGCCAGCTTTGAGTTGGTGGCTTCTGTACAACTCCAAGGTGGCGGATGAGGATCCAGCATTTCCTGCTGGAGTGAGTGAAATTCAGTTCCACTACGGTCTCCTCCCATTTCTTTAACAGAGCTGTAGTTGTAATGATGCCAAGCGTGGGTCTGTACCGTGCTTGGGTCCTTGTGGTTCTCCTCTTTTTCTGTATTTGTATTTTGTCTTGATTTTTCATTCATTATGTTTCATGGTTTTATTTTGACAGCTCAGTTTGTGACTTCTGGCTGTCCAGCCTTTTCTTGTTGTCACAGCTGTTTGTGTTCTGGTTAATTACCTTCACTCCACACCTGATTGATGTTTGAATTTCTGTCACTATTTAAGTTCGCTGGCGAGGTTTATTCCTCGCTGCAACCTCATCGTGTTTAGACAGGAATCCCCTCACTTGATTCCTGTTTTAAGTCTCAGCCTTAATCTCTGCTTCGTCAGTTTTATTGTAAGTAACCTTCCATGGTTTTTCTTCGTTTGTATTTTTCTGTTATTACCCTCTGTGGTCCTTGCAAACAGCGTTTTTGTAATTCGCCCTTCATGGCAAGCTTTTGTGTTCATTATTATTATTTATTAAATAAGCAAACTCACAGCAGGTGAATGGTGCCTTATTTCTGCCCTGAAAGGGCCCAATTATGACAGTAGGTCACAGCCCGCAGGTGCCAGCGGCAGTGAGTTTGCCTTTTTCTTTTTCTTCTATTCTATTTTTCCCTTTTTTGGGTGCCTGCCTTTATCCTGTATGGCATCGTTTGGAAGAGAGTACCTAATGAGCCTGGGGTTTGAGCTCTGCCAGGCCCTTATGGAAATTGATGACCTCCTTGCCATAGTTCGTCAATATTCCACGCCAAAAGACGCTTTGTGGTACCTGGAATCTGCGGAGGTGGCTGTGTGGCAACATCCTTGTCTCTTGGAGCATGCTGAGGGAAGGAAGAGAATATCCCTGATGGCGGCTCTGCAACAGCAGAACCGTGAGTTGGAGAGGAATTCCTCCAGGAAGCCAAGATTGGCACTGATGGGGGGATGGGGGGGGGCACTACCGGGTTCCGGCTCAATCAACTCCTTGCCAAGTTCCTGCTGCGGCTCCACCTCCTGCTTTACCAGCCCGAAGACGGCAACTCCCGGCACAGAACTCAACTCCTCCCTGCGACATGGCTGTACCAAAGCGGATGGAGGAGAGTTACCGGGTCCAGTCGCCGCAACTTCCCTGCCATTACCCAGCCACGGGCCATCAGAAGAACTCCTCCGTCTCTCAGCCAGCAGAACTATTATCGCCATGTCAGAGAGGAACAACAGCAGCTTCAGCCTTTAGGGTCTCCTCACAGGCTGTCTCTTCAGCTCCCTATCCCTGGGTCATCACAGCTGTTTCCCCCTCCTCCATGGCGCTTTTTCCGGCTACTGAGAGCTCAGCTGATTCTCCCTTGGCTCCGCCCGTCATCGTGTCTGCTGGGGCGGCTCCTCCATATTCTCCAGAGGAGCCCATGATCAGTCATGGAAAAGGAAGAAGCTGGGCTTGCTGCAGCAGGAACCATTGCGCCCTGGGAAAACAGGCAAGTGTTTTTTCATTCTTTTTCACCATCTGGTGAATTACCTTGCCTGATTCCTGGGGGTGAGGCTCACTTTATGCAGTTTACTGGGTCCTCACCACCTGCTGCAGCCACCAAAACCTTACCTGCTTTTTCTGTGTCTCCTCCAATACCCACCGAGTGTCCTCCGGTTCCAGGATTAAGCCGCTAGATGGAGGAGGAGCCTGCGGCCCTGGAGACCTGGTTCCAGCCCTGCAGCCACGGTACGGACAGAGGAGGAGGGCTGTCTACAATCCAGAGCCTGAGCCGACAAAGAAGCATCCCCGGGCTTCACCCATGCAGATTTCAGCCCCAGCAGGAAGCGGATCTCCTGTCGCCATGCCGGGCAAGCCACCTGTGTGAGTAACATTGCCAGGGGATCCTGGGACTGCAGAGACCATCATGCCTGCTGTTGGGGCCACCACAGTAGAGCTTGAGCTGGACCTCCAGGGGGCTGGGCCCGAGACATCATCATCCAGATTGACGGAATCCTGGACGGCAGCGGAACTTGAGCTCAGGCAAGTACTCTCCTTTGTTTTCATTGTTTCAGTATTGGAGAGATCTTGTCTGGCTCTGGGTGGGGAGAGCTGGGTGCTGCCGTCAGCAACATCTGAAATCGCCTCGCCGGGTTTCACTGCCGCCAGTGATCCTGACCCTGTTTCTCTTGCTCTTGTATACGAGTCTTCTCTCAGGGTCACCGAGAATCATCCAACTACACCAGAGGTCTCCATGGGTTCCGGTCCGCTGCCTGAGGTCTTCGTGGGTCCAGTTCCTCTGGCCAAGGTTGTCGTGGAGGCGCCATCCCAGCCCGGGACCTCCTGATGCAGTTCCTCCTCAGTCTGGGTCTCTGTGGGTGCTGCGCCCCAGCTTGAATCCTATGTGGGTGTGGTGCTTCAGTGTGTGCCCACTGTGGGTGTTACGCTCCAGCCCGGGGGCCATCGTGGGTGCAGCCCGCCTCAGTCCGGGGCCACCGAGGGTGCTGCAACACCTCAGTCTGGGGCCATTGTGGGTGCTGCAACATCTCAGTCTGGGGCCACCGAGGGTGCTGCAACGCCTCAGTCCAGGGCCACCGAGGGTGCCACTACGCTTCAGTCTGGGTCCACCGAGGGTGCCACCACGCCTCATTCTGGGGTCACTGAGGGTGCTACTATGCCTCAGTCCAGGGCCACCGGGGGTGCTGCACCGATGCCCAAGGTAGCTGCAGGTCCTCTGTTTTCATCTGGTTCCATCGTGGTTCTTCCTCCGCCATCTTCCTCATTGGGTGTCCATCGTCTGGGTCCGGGGGGTTGGTGGCGAGCACTGGTTCCAGCTGCCGTCTTCAGGAGGGGGTGTTTGGTGCCCTGCGACCCGCTGGCTCAGAGATGCGAGGAGACTGCCCGAGCCTTCTTGGTTGCTTGGGTGGCTTTGGCGTCCTGAAAGACCACCCAATTTTGGTGGCTTTGGAGACCTGGTAAGCTGCCCGACCTTTTCCACCTGATGGTCGGGTGGAACTGGGACTCCGGGAGGCCACCTGAACTGATCTATTGTTTAACTTGTTTCGCTTGGTTTTTTTTGTTTTTGTTAGTTTTGTGTTCTTGTTTGTTTTGTTGGGTTTGTGTCTCTCCCTCCAGACCTGGATCCCCCCACCATCCTCCCGGGGTCTGTTTTTTTGTAGGCATTCCTTTTTTGAGGGGGGGTGTACTTCGTCCCTTTGCTGTTATGGTGGGGTGTCTAGACTCCACCCCTTAAGGGAGGGGCACTGTAATGATGCCGAGCGTGGGTTTGTACTGGGCTCGGGTCCTTGTGGGTTTCCTCTTTTTCTGTATTTGTATTTTGTCTTGATTTTTTTTCGTTCATTATGTTTCATGGTTTAGAAATGGCAAACCGGGGTGGTGGTTCCTCTCTTCAAAAAAGGGGACCAGAGGGTGTGCTCCAACTTTAGAGGGATCACACTCCTCAGCCTCCCTGGGAAGGTCTATGCCAAGGTACTGGAGAGGAGAGTCCGGCCGTTGGTCGAACCTCGGATTCAGGAGGAGCAATGTGGTTTTTGTCCTGGCCGTGGCACATCGGACCAGCTCTTTACCCTCTCGAGAATTCTTGAGGGTTTGTGGGAGTTTGCCCAACCAGTTTACATGTGTTTTGTGGACTTGGAGAAGGCATTTGACCGCGTCCCTCGTGGATTTTTTGTGGGGGGTGCTTCGGGAGTATGGGGTATCGGGCTTGTTGCTACGAGCTATTCGGTCTCTGTACGACCGTTGTGAGAGTTTAGTTCGTATTGCTAACACTCGGTCGGAGTCATTCCCAGTGAGAGTTGGACTCCGCCAGGGCTGCCCTTTGTCACCGATCCTGTTCATAATTTTTATGGACAGGATTTCTAGGCGCAGCCAGGGAATTGAGGGTGTCATGCTTGGTGACCACAGGATCTCATCTCTGTTGTTTGCAGATGATGTTGTCCTGTTGGCTTCATCCAGCAATGACCTACAGCTCTTGCTGGGACGGTTTGCCGCTGAGTGTGAAGCGGCTGGGATGAGAATCAGCACCTCCAAGTCCGAGTCCATGGTTCTCAGCCAGAAAAAGGTGGATTGTCCTCTCCGGGTTGGGGACAGGCTCCTGCCCCAAGTGGAGGAGTTTAAGTATCTTGGGGTCTTGTTCACGAGTGAGGGGAAAATGGAGCGAGAGATCGACAGACGGATCGGAGCAGCATCTGCAGCGATGCGGACGTTGTACCGGTCTGTTGTGGTGAAGAGGGAGCTTAGTTCTAAGGCAAAGCTGTTGATTTACCAGTCAATCTACGTTCCTACTCTCACCTATGGTCACGAGCTTTGGGTAATGACCGAAAGAACGAGATCGCGGATACAAGCGGCTGAAATGAGCTTTCTCTGTAGGATTGCTGGACTCACCCTCAGAGATAGGGTGAGGAGCTCAGTCATCCGGGAGAGGCTCAGAGTAGAACCGCTGCTCCTCCACATTGAAAGGAGTCAGTTGAGGTGGTATGGGCATCTGATTAGGATGCCTCCTGGACGCCTCCCACTTGAGGTGTTTCAGGCACGTCCCACTGGGAGGAGACCCCAGGGCAGACCCAGGACTCGGTGGAGAGACTATGTCTCCCAGCTGGTCTGGGAACTCCTTGGTATCCCCTCTGAAGAGCTGGAGCAGGTAGCTGGGGAGAGGGAAGTCTGGGCTTCTCTGCTTGAACTGCTGCCTCCGCGACCCGGACTTCCGGAAAAGCGGTAGAAGATGGATGGATGGATGTTTCATGGTTATATTTTGACAGCTCAGTTTGTGACTTCCGGCTGTCAAGCCTTTTCTCGGTTGTCACAGCTGTTTGTGTTTTGGTTAATCACCTGCACTCCACAACTGATTGATGTTTGAGTGTCTGTGTTACCATTTAAGTTCGCTGGCGAGGTTTAGTCCTCACTCCGACCTTGTTGTGTTTATACAGGAATCCCCTCACTTGATTCCTGTTTTAAGTCTCAGCCTTAATCTCTGCTTCGCCAGTTTTATTGTAAGTAACCTTTCATGGTTTTCCTTCATTTGTATTTTTCTGTTATTACCCTCTGTGGTCTTTGCAAACAGCATTTTTGTAAATCACCCTTCGTGGCAAGCTTTTGTGTTCACTATTATTATTTATTAAATATGCAAACTCACAGCAGGTGAATGGTGCCTTATTTCTGTCCTGAAAGGGCCCAGTTATGACAGTAGCTAGCAATTCCATGAGACAATCTGCCAACTCTGGGTCCCCTGATGTTTTGTTTGCTTGGAGAAGAGCAGCACTTTCTCCATCCAAGCATGAGACATAGAGGGGGCGGTGGCCTCGTGGGATTGCTGTATAGACAGCTTTGTAGATGGCTCTGCAAAAACAGTGGTATGCTTCATCTACAGTGATGGAATGGAGATGAATGGTAACAGTACTTCAGTCCAAGGTTTCACTAAATTTCATCCAGATGGCTTTGCGGAAGTTCCAGCGCATCTTCCTTGGGCTGTTTATGATTGGGAGTTGTAGGCCAATATGTATGAGTGAGGGGCGATGTTGGCTATGTGGAAAATCATCAAGTTTGAGGATCTGAATGGGATAGGGGGGTTCCGTTCGAGGAGCTGATCCAGCACAGGTCAGGGCAGTAATCCTTGTTCCACCTGGCTGAATGGAAGGTTCCTCTTTGTTTGGGGTCATGTACCAGAGTATAATCATTTCTGGATGGCCAGTCTAAGAGTGCTTCACCATCACTGTCTGCTGCTGGGTATCCCCAGTCAGGGTGGTGGCTGTTAAAGTCCCCCACATAGATGGCCAGGTGGCATAGGGTGGGTAGGACCTGCTGATCCCAGTTAGAACTTGGAGGCTTATAGACATTAGTAATGTGGAAACCGCTGATGGTTATGGTTTCGGAGAAATTTGTTGATTTTGGAGAAATTTGTTGATGTCAGATGGTTTGCCTCAGCTATATCAGAGCACACATACTGTAGGTGATATTCGGATGAATAATAACAACACACTGAAACAACCCTCTCAAAAACTTTAGCTTAACCACTTTCATCGCTCACTAGCAAACAAAGACAGGCAGACTACTTTTCCCACAATTCCTTGTGTTTTCTTCATCGGGTGATATCACGTGCCCATTCTCTATAGAGGGAGAAGTGTGCACTGGAGTATGTGTCGTAAGATATGTGTTGCATACTGAGAGACTGCATTAATCAGCTGTAAACAGCAGTAAATGTACAAAGTAGGCCACTTTTAATCAAGAATAAATGCCACAGCTCCCCAGTAGTGAATGCAGGTGAAGCCTCAATAAGCTCTGAGGCTTTCCTTCTAATTGTGCAGAAAAAGATTCAAAGTTTGGAGGCTTCATTCTAAAGACCATGACTGAAGCACTGACAGTTTCAATCCCATGTCAGCAATAATAGTTCAGAGATTGTGATTGTTTTAATCTGCTGATTTTTTGTTCATTTATACCAATGGTTCTTAAACTTTTTTCCCACTGATTTTGGGGAGGCAGATGATTACCAAGTCCACCTACACACACAGCTATTTCTCTGCCCCTCCACACCCACAATGAATCTAAGAACAAGCTAAGCCTCTTCATATTTCCTTTTCCTCTTGGCTTTTTTGTTAATTATCGTCCGGAATTTCTCTTTGTGCATCATTTTGATGGAGAGAGTTTTAAAAATTAGGTCATCAGAATCAGAATCAGAATCAGATTTATTGCCATTGTTCATGTAGTACACAAACTAGGAATTTGTCTTGGTGCAATGCTGCAACATTAAACATGGAGTAGCACTAAAGATAAAAATAAAAAACTATGCATGCAATAAAATGTAGAATATGAATGAGTAATACTAATATATGCAATTTAAAATATATTAACAAGCAGCAGATATTGTGGAGTTCCACATAGTGCAGTCGGTAGTGCAAAAGAAAACAGTGATAATTATCATGAGTCCGGTTGAGCTGCTGTACGTAGTGCACGAGAGTCTAATAAGTCACTTAGTGTTCAGCAGTCTGATGGCAGAGGGGAAGAAGCTGTTCATGTAGCGGGAGGTTTTAGTCTGAATGGACCGAAGTCTTCTACCTGAGGGGAGGGGGGCAAACAGTGCATGTCCAGGGTGTGAAGGGTCAGCTATGATCCGACCTGCACGCCTCCGGGTCCTGGAGATGTACAGGTCCTGGAGGGATGGAAGCTCGCAGCCGATCACCTTCTCAGCAGCGCGCACAATGCGCTGCAGTCTTAGTCTGTCCCTGGCGGTGGCTCCTGCGTACCACACGGTGATGGAGGTGGTGAGGATGGACTCGATGATGGCCGTGTAGAACTGCACCAACATCTTGGTGGGTAGCTTGAGCTTCCTCAGCTGCCGCAGGAAGAACATCCTCTGCTGGGCCTTTTTGATGAGGGAGCTGATGGTCGGCTCCCACTTGAGGTCCCGGGTGATGGTGGTGCCCAGGAAGCGGAAGGAATCCGCAGTGGTGATGGGAGAGTCTGTGAGGGTAAGGGGGGGCAGAGGGGCTGTGACTTTTCTGAAGTCCACGATCATCTCCACTGTCTTCAGAGCGTTCATCTGCAGGTTGTTGTGGCTGCACCAGGACGCCAGCTGGCCCACCTCTCTCCTGTAGACGGACTCGTCGCCGTTGGAGATGAGCCCGATGAGGGTGGTGTCGTCCGCAAACTTGATCAGCTTGACAGACTGGTGGCTGGAGGTGCAGGAGTTTGTGTACAGGGAGAAGAGCAGGGGGGAAAGTACACAGCCCTGGAGTGATCCGGTGCTGATGCTAACAGAGTCTGAGACAGTCTTTCCCAGCCGCACATGCTACCTCCGGTCCGTCAGGAAGTCGGTGATCCACCTGCAGAGGGAGTCAGGCACGTTGAGTAGGGACAGCTTGTCCTGGAGCAGAGCGGGGCGGATGGTATTGAATGCAGAGCTGAAGTCTACAAACAGGATCCTGGCGTAGGTTCCCAGGGAGTCCAGGTGCTGCAGGATGGAGTGGAGGGCCAGGTTGACTGCGCCGTCCACAGACCTGTTGGCTCTGTAGGCAAACTGCAGCGGGTCCAGGAGGGGAGTGGTGATGGTTTTGAGGTGGGGCAGGACCAGGCGCTCAAAGGACTTCATGACTACAGAGGTGAGCGCTACAGGTCTGTAGTCGTTAAGTCCAGTGATCCGTGGCTTCTTGGGGACAGGGACGATGGTAGAGGTTTTGAGGCAGGTCAGCACGTGGCATGACTTCAGGGAGGTGTTAAAAATGTCTGTGAAGACAGGAGTCAGCTCCTCCACACAGTGTCTCAGGGTGGAGGGAGACACGCTGTCCGGACCAGGGGCCTTGCGCGGGTTCAGTCTGGAGAACTGTCTGTGCACGTCCTGCTCACTGATGGCAAGGGCAGGAGGGGAGGAGGGGGGGGGCGCCTTTGATGAAGTGGGGACCATGGAGGCAGTGGCGCTGGGGGGAGGGGGGAGTTGGACACAGCTGATGAGGTGTCAAAACGGGCATAGTGTTGGGACAGTCTTTGACAAAGGGCTTTGTCATCCTGACCCTTAGAAGCCTGAGGCCGATAGTTGGTGATTTGCCTCAGTCCTCTCCACACAGAAGCAGAGTCGTTAGCAGTGAGCTGTTGCTGGAGTCTCTCAGAATACACAGATTTAGCTCTCCTCAGCTCTCTGCTAAACCGGTATTTGACCTCCCTGTAGCAGTCCCTGTCTCCACTTTTCAACGCTGCTTCCTTCTCCTTCCTGATCTGTCTGAGCTTAGCTGTGAACCAGGGCTTGTCGTTGGAGTAACTCACCCTGGTGCGCGATGGAAGAATGCTCTCCTCACAAAAGTGGATATATGAGGTCACAGTGTCCGTGTATTCATCCAGATCATGCGTGGCTCCTTTAAACATGCCCCAGTCAGTTATTTCCAAGCACGTGCTCAGCTCCTCCCCAGCTTCACTGGTCCATTTCTTCATAGTGCTCACAACAGGTTTTGTGAGCTTCAGTCTCTGTCTGTATGTGGGGTCATGACATAAATTTACCAGTAATTTTAATTCTAATATGATAAAACACTGAGTAGCTACTGTATTATTTTCATTTGCACTTTTAGTTTTAACTGTGAAACGTCTGACTATGAAAAAAATAATAACCCCCCTCCCCACCACCACCATGTAAATCTGGCCCTCGGGAAGTGAGGAAAAAATTTTGTGGCCCCCACTACTACCAGAGTTGCCCATCCCTGACATAAATTATAAAACACTAAGTTCATAATAATGCAATAACTCAAAGGGTGGGGCATGATTAGGATCATGGCATAATGGGTGCACTTACTAAACAAGAGCACTCTGAGGCAAGCGCAATATCCCCTGCCTCTGTTTTCATTGAATATCCCAATATGTCACTGAAGGAGAGCAGGTTTCAAGTTTTCCATATAATTATTGGGGCAGAATCAAATTATGATAAACCTGTCCTCAGTATACAACCCATAGCTTTAGATCAGAATCCTAAGATGAACCTCGGAGCAAGTTTGGTGACCCTAGAGAGCTTTATGCATTCTATAGTAAGAGGGCATAGGGAGTGCTAACCTTGACCTTTGACCTTTTGACCCCAAACCCATAGAGGTCATGGTCTAAGGGTGAACGTGTGTACCAAGTTTGGTGACTGTAGTTTTACTTGTTCTATAGTAATTGTGCAAAGGGAATGTTCACGTTGACATTTGACCTTTTGACCACAAAGCCATAGTCAGAGGTCATGATCCCAAGATGAACCTGTATAGCAAGTTTGGTGACCCCAGCTTTCTTTGTTGTTGAGATACAGTTTATATGCTGTTTTGATGTTGACCTTTGATCTTGCAATCCCAAAACCATAGTCATCCTTCAAGTTTGGTGACCTTAGCTTTACTCGTTATATAGTAATAGTGCAAAAGGAATGTCAACTTTGACCTTTGGACCCCAAACCCATAGTTAGGTCAGGGTGTAAGTCATCCAACATGTGTCTTAGATACAACTATAGAGAATGGGCACTGACGTCACCACCACAACAAATTGTGGGATAGATCCTCCATGTTGGGAGAGTAGGTGCAGCACCTGCAGCATGTAGAAGAACAGACGGAAGAGTAGCTATTGAAGTGTTTTTTTGTTGTTGTTGTTGGGCTGTTGTGTTCTTCCTAAAATCAGAAAGGATTCAGTATTGTTGTGTAGTTATAGCTGACTCTCACCTCCTTATACAAAGATATAGAGTGTGTGGCGGTAATGCACCTGTAAGCTGGTTGCCAACCACTAATCAAATCTAAAAGAAAAAGAAGAAGAAGCTCCCATGACCAGCGCACAAAAAATAAATTAACCATTGGAATGTTATTCTACCGTTTCTGTGCTTGGAAGCAAAGAGAGGGAGAACAGGTGAACTAGCTAACAAGGAGACGTTGGATGGCCTGGGTGTCTGCAGTAAGATGCAAAAAATTCATCATAACATCTCAGTCAATAAGAGTGTGCTCTTTACATTTCCACTCAGGTATGTACTCATTTCAAATCACGTTATAATATACAGTAAATACACCTGCTCTGGACAGCTAACAAGATAACTAGCTGATTGTTACTGTCTGTGTTGCATGCGCACCTGTGATTATTACATCGGTGCTCCCTGTACATCAGACCCTTTGTGTTAAGACTTTAACAGTTGATCTGCTCACAGCTACCTTAGCTGGTGCATTATGTTCTACACAAGCAGGGCTACAGACTCCACTGCACCTTGTCATGGGGATCAGTTAGCAAAAATGGAGTCTTCGCTTTCTCTCCACTTTATCGAAATAAATGTATTATTTAACATGATGTTTTCATATACAAAATTAAATATTGTTTGATATAAATTATTACATTATGTTAACTTTATATTTTAAATATAATATGTAAGTGATTACATGTTAAAAACACTAATCTTAAAACTTTTTGTTACTCTTTTTGTGTTTGGAGGCAAACCAGCATATGAAATGTGGACCACACAATCCAGACTGTCAGTGGGGCCATCACAGATACACACCACAATTTTGCTGTACTGTACAACTGTACAGTGACAATAAAGGCTATTCTATTCTTCAGTCTAGGACGCTGAGATGTATCCATGCATCCATCTTCTACCGCTTTTCCAGAAGTCCAAGTTGCAGAGGCAGCAGCTCAAGCAGAGAAGCCCAGACTCCCTGCTCCCCGACCACCTGTACCAGCTCTTTAGAGAGGATAGCAAGATGTTCCCAGACCAGCTGGGAGACATAGTCTCTTCTTCTTCTCTTCTCTCGGTTACTGGCGGATAGCAAGAAGCTGAAAGGTGCATACCTCCACCTACTGTCTCTCCAGCTCATCACTCTATTTATTATATATAATTCGAGAAATCTCTGTCTGTGTGTCTATCTGTCTGTGTGTCTGTGTGTCACAACCATAGGACTCGCTGAAAGATCATAGGATTGCCTATGATGTGCCTATGTTTACATGTCTATATGACGTCATATAGACACCATAGTATAGAGTGATTCAAGAAAATCTGTGTTTGTCTGTGTATGATCAAAGGCAGGCATCACTAACGATCACAGGACATCAAAGATCAAAGGTAGGCATCACTCACGGTCGTAGGACTCGCTATGACATCATCAAAGATCAAAGGCAGGCATCACTCGCGCTCACTCACGATCATAGGACATCAAATATCAAATGCAGGCATCACTCACAATCATAGGACTCGCTATGACATCATAAAAGATCAAACACAGGCATCATTCATGATCATAGGACTTGCTATGCCATCATCAAAGATCATAAGACTTACTATGACATCATCAAAGATCAAAGGCAGGCGTCACTCACGATTATAGGACTTACTATGACATCATTAGAGATCATAGGACTTGCTATGACATCATCAAAGATCAAAGGCAGGCATCACTGAACGTTTCTGCGGGCATGCACAGGTATGCACTAGTTTGATATAAAGGACAGTGTGGGCTTCATGTCATTATTGTTCCTTTTGCCTAAATGAGATATCAAGCTACATTAAATAAATTTTTGTATAACATGCAAGGTGTCTTCTCTTCATTTTTCTTAGAATATTTGTGTATCTCAAGTTATATTGTGGAAAATAAATTTTTAAACAGAGTTAACTTTTACAGCGGGGAAAATAAGTATTGAACACATCAACATTTTTCTCATTAAACATATTTCTGATGGAGCCATTGACCTGAGATTTTCACCAAATATCAGTGACAACCCAAGTAATCCATACATACAAAGACATCAAGGCAACTGTGTTCACAAAACAAGTTATATTTAATAAAGTGGAATGACACAGGGAATAAGTATTGAATATGCTTGGTGAAATGCATTTAAGATTTAGTAGAAAAGCCTTTGTTGGTAATAACAACTTCCAGACACCTCCTATATGGAGAAACTAGGTGCAGGCATTGCTCAGGAGTGATTTTAGCCTATTCTTCCACACAAACTGTCTTCAAATCTTGAAGGCCAGGTGACTGACTGGGCCATTCTAGCAGCTTTATTTTCCTTCTCTGGAGCCAGATGAGAGTATACTTGGCTGTGTGCTTGGGATCATTGTCTTGCTGAAATGTCTACCCTTGTTTCATCTTCAGCATTTTGGCAGATGGCAACAGTTTCTTATCGAGGATGTCTCTGTACATTTGTCCATTCATCTTTCCTTCACTTATGTGAAGTTTACCTGTACCATGTGCCCCCACACCATGACTTCCGCCTCCAAACTTCACTGTTTGACATGATCTGAAGTTAAACCCAGGAGAAGACAACAGACTCAATTAGAAATACAATGATCTTTATTGACTGTGCGTGTGTGTGAGTGCAGAACGGAAGCAATCTGGCAACCCTGAAAGGAGAAGAGAGAAGAGGATATGAGTAATCTTGGACTAATTGGCTGAATTAGAAGAACAAATAATAATCTTACGGAGCAAGAGAGTGTTGGAGAGAAACTAGGAACAGCTTAGTCCTTCTCCAGGTTATCAGGGTCCCACGAAGGCGAGATAGTGCCAGTACAGATAATTACAGTGATGAGTGCAGGAGAATCCTCAGCTGAGGGGGAGAGGAGAGAGTTCAGTCTGGGTGCTGAGGCACTTACGGAGGGCTGATGAGTGAGTGGAGCCTCCGGAACATGGGAAGAGTTCTGGTCCGCTGCCTGGAGCTGGGTTGGTCCACCTGGAGGATGGTCCACCTGTGCACAGGTATAGGGGACAAGGAGAGGCAGTTGCAGATGATAGCAAAAACCCAGTTAACAGGTTGCTTACAGTTGTGTAGAGGGAGGCGAAACTCCCAGCCGATGAAGAACAGAGAAGTAGTAGTTGAAAGGGAGGCGAAACTCCCAGCTGAAGAGACGGGTAGACTCGTGTCGAGGAGTTCTTTCACCCTGTTGGAGTGTTGACATCTCCGTCCAGGAGTGGAGGGCTCCACTCCTAATAAAGGCAGTCTAATTGGGAGACGCAGGTGTGAGTGAAGCCGCAGCTGTGGAAGATCATTGGTCAACACCAAATTTATTGTGTCAGTTTTTTTTAGCTGATTTATGACAATTTTGATGTGCTGAATCCAAAGATCACATTGGTTTTGCTCAATCAGGTCAACTTTTTGAACTATGGCCACATGTTTTTCACATTTTTGTTTACATGTATGGGTATTTTCACTTTATATGATGCAAAATTCTTTTTTATTTCTTGAAATTCTCAGAATTTTGAACAATGATGACGTAACATTCAATTTACATGTACTTACCTTTATCACTGTCTACTATTCACTTTACAGTACACCTGTACAACTGCTTATAACTTAACATAAAAACCTGACCTGATTGAAAGAAACGGATGTCATTTTCAAATTCAGCGGTGCAAAATTGTTTTAAATCAGTTGAAAAAACACAGACAACTTACAAAAAAATTATTTTTGTTATGTTGTGATAATTAGTGAGGGAGAGAAAAACAACACACATCTCAGATCACCACAGTGCCCCCCCCCACCACCACCACCATGGGACGCCTCCCAGCGGCCGACTCAACCTGTCCAGGTGAGCCCGATGAAAAGCCCTGATCAGCTGTCGATCAGTGATGAATGAGGCTCGGACCCAAGTTCTCTCCTCCGGGCCATAACCGGCCCAGGCCACCAGGTACTGATGATCTTGCCCCCTGCGTCGTACGTCCATAATGTGGTTGACCTTGAACACTGGCCCACCGTTGATCATCACTGGAGGGGGAGGTGGCTTGGATGGAGGGCACAAGGGACTGGTGGAAAATGGCTTTACCTGGGAGACATGGAAGGTAGGACAGATACGAAGGGCAGGAGGAAGAGACAGCTGGACAGCAACCGGATTGATTATATGTGAGATGGGATAAGGACCAATGAAGCGAGGTGAGAGCTTCTTGGACTCAGTTTTGAGGTTGATGTTCTTAGTGGAAAGCCATACCTTCTGTCCAACCCAGTAGGGTGGAGCCGGGGTCCTCCGGTGGTTGGCGATCTCAGAGTTGTGGCCCGCAGTGCATTGAAGAGCAGCCCTGGTAGTCCTCCAAATCTGGCAACAGCGCTTGATGTGGGCCTGCACTGATGGAACAGCGATCTCCACCTCCTTCCCCGGGAACAGTGGAGGGTTGTAACCCAAAGACACCTCAAAGGGGGAGAGACCAGTTGCCGCTGAAATGGCGGAGTTGTGCGCGTACTCGATCCAAAGTAAGTATGAACTCCAGGATGCAGAATTGGAGGCAGTGACACACCTCAGGGCAGCCTCCATTTCTTGATTGGCACGCTCACACTGGCCATTACTCTGAGGGTGATATCCCGAATATAAGCTGACCATTGCCCCAATGGCCTTGCAAAAGGTCTGCCAAACCTGAGATACAATCTGAGGACCCTGGTCTGAAACTATGTCCACAGGGATCCCATGTAGACGGACCATGTGCAGTACAAACAGGTTGGCCGTCTCCTTGGCAGATGGAAGCTTGTTAAGGGGAATGAAGTGAGCTGCTTTAGAAAACCTGTCTACGATGGTGAGGATCACAGTATGTCCAGTGGAGGGGGGAAGTCCAGTCACAAAATCCAGAGCCACATGAGACCAAGGTCTGCTGGGGATGGGTAGAGGATGCAGCAGTCCTGAGGTGGAAGAGGAGGATGATTTCCCGGTGGCGCACTGGGGACAGGACCAAACAAACTCATTAACATCCTTTTTCATAGGCGGCCACCAGAAGGTCCTCTGCAGCTGGGACAAGGTTCGAGACATCCCAGGGTGACACATGACCTTAGAGGAGTGTAACCAATCAATGACCTCACCACGGACTGAGGAAGGGATGTAAACCCGCCTTGCCAGACCGCCATCCGGGTCGGGTTCCGCTTCCTGCACTCTCTTGAACCTCTCCTTGATCTCCCAAGAGAGCACGCAAACAACGCACGAGGGAGACACAATAGGGTGCTGTTCAGGCAAGGCCGTGTCCAGGGAGAACTGTCTAGAGAGCGCGTCAGGTTTGGTGTTTTTGGACCCCGGGCAATAGGTGATGGTAAAATTGAACCTGCCGAAGAACAGAGACCAGCGGGCTTGTCTTGAGTTCAGCCGTTTAGCTGTTCTGAGGTACTCCAAGTTCTTATGGTCAGTCCAAATAACGAATGGCAGCGAGGCTCCCTCCAGCCAGTGGCACCACTCCTCCAAGGGCAGCTTGACTACCAGTAACTCCTGATCCCCCACATCATAGTTCCTCTTGGCTGGTGGCAGACATTGGGAAAAGAAGGTGCAAGGACGGACCTTGTTGTCGGAGGGCAAGCGCTGAGACAGGACTGACCCTACCCCAGAGTCTGAGGCATCCACCTCCACCAGGAACTGTAGGGATGGGTCCACCTGGGCAAGGATAGGGAGAGAGGAGAAGCGAGATTTTAATTTCAAGAATGCTGCCTCAGCCTCTTCGGACCAACAAAAGGGGACTTTAGTGGAGGTGAGGTGGATGAGCGGCAGAGCAACTACACTATAGTTGCATATAAATCGCCGATAAAAATTAGCGAATCCCAAGAACTGTTGCAGCTGCCTGTGGGAAGAAGAGACCTGCCACTCCAGTACTGCCTTTACCTTACCAGGGTCAGCTCAGATCGCTTTGTGGGCAATGACAAACCCCAGGAAAGTGGTAGAAGATATATGGAACTCACATTTTTCCACCTTGACGTAGAGTTGATTCTCTAGTAGCTGCTGAAGGACCCTTCTCATGTGCACCCAATGCACCTATAAAGAACAAGAAAAGATGAGAATGTCATCCAGGTATACTAATACAAATGAATCCAAAAAGTCCCTCAGCATGTTGTTGATGAGTTGCTGGAACACTGCCGGCGCGTTAGTCAATCCAAATGGTATCACCAAATATGTGAAATGGCCACTAGGAGTGCGGAATCCCGTCTTCCACTCATCCCCCTCTTTAATCAGGACCAGGTGGTAGGCATTGTGCAGGTCCAGTTTGGTGAAGACAGTGGCCCCCTGAAGTGAATCAAAAGCAGAGTTAATGAGTGGCAGAGTGTGCTTATCTTTCATCTTGATGTTATTAAGCTCCCTAAAATCAATGCAGGGTCGACGAGAGCCGTCCTTTTTGTCCACAAAAAAACCCCCAGCCCCCACCGCCGATGACAAACGCCTGATAATGCCTTACTGAGCTTAAAAGACTCCTTAATGTATTTGTCCATCGCCTCCCGCTCCGGGGCAGAGAGACTATAAAACCGGATAGATGGCAATGGAGCTCCTGGCAGGAGGTTAATGGCGCAGTCATAAAGGCAGTGGGGGGGGGGGGGGGGGGTAGAGAAAGCGCCTTTGTTTTACTGAATACCAGGGCCAAGTCATGGTACTCAGGGGGAACCAAGGTGAGATCGGGCAAGTGGGTGGGCAAGGAACTAATAGGCATTGAGGGAGAACAGGCTGCAGGCTGCAGACTGTAAACAAGCATTTAAACAAAAGGTGCTCCATGAAATGATCCTCCCTGCCTGCCAATCAATAATGAGGTTGTGGAGTCTAAGCCAAGGATACCCTAAAATGACAGGGGAGGCAGAGATGGGTAAAACAAAAAAAAAACAAAAACTGAGATGCTCCCGATGGTTACCTGAAACCAAAAGTAAAACAGGGGCAGTCTGCTTAGTAACAGTGGTGAGATGCACATTGGAAAAAGCAACCAAATTCAATGGAGTCTTTAGACTGTGACAAGGGAGCTTCAGCCGGGTTGCCAGACTCTCCGAAATGAAGCTCTGTTCTGCGCCTGAGTCAATCAGAACATTAGTGGAAATTTCAATGTGACCATGTTGAAAGCGAATAGGTAAAATCAGTCATGTAAGGGTTTTAGCCTTTCTCACGTCCGTTAGTCCCCCTACCGTGACGAACGGACCCCCCCCCCCCCTTTGGCCGATTGGGACAGGAAGTGACCTCGTGATCGGCACTGGCACAATACATGCACAATCTGAGACTGCGGCGGCGCTGTCGTTCTGCAGGAGGCAACCTAGATCAGCCCACCAGCATAGGTTCCCTGGTGTCAGAGGGTTCAGACGGAGGAAGGGCAGGGAGGAGAGGCTGAGGGGAAAGACGAGGCTGGGAGCAATTAGAAAAACGGCACTCAATAGCCCGCGCCCTCAATCGGTTATCAATGCTGATGGTTAAAGAGATTAATTCGTGTAGTGAGGAGGGTTTCTCTAAATGGGCCAACTCATCCCGAAGACTAGGACTAAGACTGCGTCAAAAAAATGCTGCAGAGTGCGGCATCCTCCAAACCCACCTCTGCCGCAACAACCCGGAAATCTACAGAGTAGTCGGCTATGGACCTGACCCCCTGCCGAAGATTGAGGAGGCGGGTGGTTAGGACATTGTCCCGGTCAGAATGATCAAAGACCTCAGTGAACTCAGAAACAAATCGGTCATATGTGTAGTTGGGATAATTGGAACGGGCTATCACAGCAAAAGCCCAGGCTAAGGCTTGCCCCTCCAGCAGATTCACAACATAACTGATTTGACTGTGATTTGTAGGGAAATCCTCCCGAACCCACTGAAAAACAAGGCTACACTGAAGTAGAAACCCCCGAGCCTCCCCCAGCTTGCTACTAAAACGGGTAGGTGTGGGAACTGGTGTTAACTGAGTGTGCTGCACTGGAGGAGAGGTTGGATGCGGCAGCATGACTGGGCCCCTGGAGGCAGTCCGAGAGGGCAACGTCAAGGTAAGCTGGTCAAGCTGAGAATTAATCTGAGTCAATTGATTCAAGATCACCTGTTATTGGTATGTAAGCTGATCTAATCAAGCCTCCATGGTGTTAAGTCTTTGTGCGGTTGCACTGTCTGCTGGGTTTTCTACTTGGAGACGTACTGACATGATTTGAAGTTAAACCCAGGAGCAGACAACAGACTCAGTTAAAAATACAATGATCTTTATTGACTGTGAGTGTGTGAATGCAGAACAGGAGCAGTCTGGCAACCCTGCAAGGAGAGGAGAGAAGAGGATATGAGTAATCTTACAATAATTGGCTGAATTAGCAGAATAAATAATAATCTTACGGAGTAAGGGAGTGTTGGAGAGAAACTAGTAGCAGCTTAGTCCTTCTCCAAGTTACCAGGGTCCCACGAAGGTGAGGTAGTGCCAGTGCAGATAATTACAGTGATGAGTGCAGGAAAATCCTCAGCTGAGGGGGAGAGGAGAGAGTTCAGTCTGGGTGCTGAGGCAGTTATGGAGGGCTGATGAGTGAGTGGAGCCTCCAGCACATGGGAAGAGTTCTGGTCCGCCGCCTGGAGCTGGGCTGGTTTACCTGGAGGACGGTCCACCTGTGCACAGGTATAGGGGACAAGGAGAGGCAGATGCAGATGATGGCAAAAACCCAGTTAACAGGTTGCTTACAGTTGTGTAGAGGGAGGCGAAACTCCCAGCCGATGAAGAACAGAGAAGTAGTAGTTGAAAGGGAGGCGAAACTCCCAGCTGAAGAGAAGGGTAGACTCGTGTCGAGGAATTCCTTCATCCTGTTGGAGCGTTGATGTCGCCGTCCAGGAGTGGAGGGCTCCACTCCTAATAAAGGCAGTCTAATTGGGAGACGCAGGTGTGAGTGAAGCCCCAGCTGTGGAAGATAATTAGTGAGGGAGAGAAAAACAACACACAGCTCGGATCACCACATTGTTGGGATGGTGTTTTTGGGGCTGATGTGCAGTGCCATTTCTCCTCCAAACATGCTATATGTTGTGACCTCCAGAAAGTAAAATTTTGGTCTCATCTGAGCAGACTGTATTCTCCCAGTATTTTACTGGCTTAACTTTAAGCAAGCTTCAACATGCTTTTTCTTCAGCAATGGAGTCTTGCGAGGTGACCGGGCATAGAGCCCATGTTGGTTGAGTGCATTACTTATTGTTTTCTTTGAAACAGCAGTACCTGTTAACTCCAGGTCTTTCTGGAGCTCTCCATGAGTGGGCTTTGGCTCTTGGATAACTCTTCTGATAATTCTTTTGACCCCTCTGTCAGAAAGCTTGTGAGGAGCTCCTGGTTGTGGCCGGTTTAAGGTAAAATGATGTTCTTTTCACTTCTGAATGATGGCTCCAACATTGCTCACTGGAAAATTCAGCAGTTTAGAAATGTGCCTGTAACCAATGCCATCATTATGTTTTGCAACAATACAGTAAGGTTGCCAAGGTCTAGAGAGAGCTCTTTGCTTCTACCCACCATGAGTTCTTTGTGGTGTGACAATCTGATTGTGGTGATCTGAGCGCTGAACTCATCCGTACTCGGGTTACTCAGTATTTTCCCTTTTTCTCCCATATTATTTCGGGTTGGTTATTATTGTTCTCCCAGGGCTTTTATTGTGACAGTGTCGCGGCCGAACTTCTGGCTGTCAAAGCCGAGCCGGCGCTGTCACAGCTGATCTTGATTTCAGTAATTACATTCCCCCTTTCCTGTTTGGTTCTTTTACTTTTGTTATCAGTATTTAAGGAAGCAGCTGAGGCTCACTCCTCGCTGCAACCTACATCTGTGTACCAGGACTGGAGTCCCTATCCCCGGCTCCAGTCTTCCTTCTACGTACATTTCATCCTCGCTTCATCAAGTATAAGTGTTTATTCTTTAGTGTCTGGTTCCGCCCTCGCTACGCTTAGCACTGACGTTAGTGTACTTTATTTTGTGTCCTAGTTTAATGTATAAGTTTTGCCCCACGTGGCTCGTTACTTTGTTCTTTTGTTAATAAACAAACAAACTCTCTGTTGGCATCTGGCGCCTCATTAATGCCCTGAAAGGGGCATGCATGACACTGATATTCACAAACCTTTTTAAAGGCTATCATTCAGGACTTAACCACCTGAAATTAGTTTGCACTGATGGGGGATGGGATGGCTTCCTAAATTCTGATGGATTTCAGCTGACTTCTTGGCTTTCTATGCCCTTTTGCACCTCTTTTCCTTCATGTGCTCAATACTTATTCCCTGTGTCATTCCACTTTATTAAATATAACTTGTATTGTGAACATAGTTGCCTTGATTCCTTTGTATGTATTGATTACTTGGGTTGTTACTGATATCTGGTGAAAATCTCAGGTGAATGGCTGCCTCAGAAATATGTTTAATGAGAAAAATGTTGACGTGTTGAATATTTATTTTCCCTGCTGTATATTTTTGAAATTCACCATCAAGTTATTTCAAACCTTTTTAGCTTTAAATTTTGATAAGAAATTAGTTAATTGAATTAATTATGAATCGTGATATTTAAACTTTGAGACATGTTAGTACATTTATTAAGATTAAATTTTATTTATTTAGCGAATGCAAAGTCCTTAAGCCAAGCAGTTGCCTCCTGGTTTGCTGTATGGAGGGTGTGTAATCCTCCTTCCAGTCTTTGGAGCGGCAAGCCTCTATGATGTGTTCCATAGTTTGCTCCTCTCCACATGCGCACAGTGGGCTAGGGCTACTGCCCCATCTGTGAAGGCTGGCCAAGCAGGGGCCATGTCCAGTCCTGAAGCGATTGAGTGTAGACCACTGTCTCCTTGGGAGGTTGGTGCCCGGGACCTGTTGGTTGGGGTTTATCACCAGCTGTTTGTTTGGGACCTCCTTGGTCTCCCATTCCTCTTGCCAAGCTGTCTGGATGGTAAAGTCAGCTGGGGGAGGGTTTTTCCAAATCGGCCGTCTGGATGAAAGTCGGGCAGTGGGTGGGGTGTAGATATCTGCATGGATTGGTAAGTGAGGAAAATCTTTAACTTTTTGGAGCATCCTTTGAGTTAATGCTGCTCGCCGGATGTGTGGAGGGGCTATGTTTGACAGTACAGAGAGCCAGGGGAGTGGTGTTGAGCGGATTGTTCCAGTTATAGTTCTCATGGTTGAGTTGAGCTGGGTGTCTACATGGTGTGTATAAGATGACCTGGACCAGACAGGGGCACAATATTCTGCTACAGAGTATGAAAGGGCCAGTGCTGAGGTGCGCAGGGTGGAGACTGCCGCCCCCCATTTTGCACCAGCGAGCTTGCAGAGCAGGTTGTTTCGTACTTTCACCTTAGCAGCCGTCCCCTTTAGATGTTCCTTGAAGGATAAGGTCCTATCAAGGGTCACTCCAAGATAAGTTGGATTTGGGGCATGCTTAAGCTTGAGTCCGCTCAGGTGGATGTTTAGTTCTCTGGCAGCTTTTGCATTGTGGAGATGAAATACACTGGAGACGGTTTTTGCTGGGCTTGGTTTTAGGCGCCAGATTTTGCAGAACTGGTCCAGTTTAGCAAGATCTTCCGTGAGCACCCGTTCCAGTGGTTCAAAGTCTGGTGCTTGGAATGCCAAACAGATGTCGTCTGCATAGATGAATTTGCGGGAATTTGTAGTAGGCAGGTCGTTTATGTAGAGGTTGAACAGAGTTGGAGCTAGAACTGAGCCTTGTGGGAGTCCGTTTTTCTGCATTCTCCATGCACTTGTGTTCTGACTGAGGTGGACTCTGAACCTTCGGTTGGTCAGCAGGGTTTTTATAATTGCTGTTGCCCAAGCAGGGATCGCCTTTATAAGTTTCAGGAGGAGGCCTTTGTGCCAGACCGTATCATAGGCAGCTGTAAGATCGAGAAACACAGCCCCCGTCTTCAGTCTGCTCTCGAAGCCATTTTCAATGAAGGTGGTTAGGGCCAGTACTTGTTCTCCTGTACTGCGGTCCTTGCGGAAACCTGCTTGATCCACACTTAGAATATCCTCTATTTCTGGGGAAATGCGTTGCAGTATTAGGCGCTCCATGATTTTGTAAGGAACGCTGAGTAGGGAGATTGGGCGGTAGCTTGCTGGTAGTTTGTGGTCTTTGCCAGGTTTTGGGATGGCAATGACCTTTGCTGTCCGCCATTTCTTTGGGATCGAGTTTGTTTGTGTGATCCTTGTGTAGAATTGTGTCAACCAGGTTAGGGCTCGGGGGCCAAGATTTTTCATGAATTCTGGGAAGATGTTATCGTGTCCTGCTGCCTTTCCACATTTCAGGCCCTGTAGGACTTTCTCCAGTTCAGCAGCCTCGAAGGGTTCAGGGTTCGTTTCCTCTACAGGCATTTTTTGGTGTTTTTTTTAGCTCAGTTGTAACTGCTCTTCTGGTGTCTTTGTCTTGGGGTGCTTTGGCGATAGTCAGTAGGTGGGATGCAACTTGGTTGGGTGTGACGGATGCTCGGCTTTGGCTAGGGGGCTTCTGTGCAGCTCCTAGGAGACGGATGAGGCTCCAACATTTCCTGCTAGAGTGGGTAAAGCTCCGGTCAGCAACTGTCTCCTCCTATTTCTTTCACCGGGCTGTATTTAGCGATTCAATGAGATGGTCTGCTATCTCTGGGTCCCCTGATGTTTGATAGGATTGTAGGAGGGCAGCACTTTCTCCGTCCAAACATGGGACATAGAGGGGTCGGTAGCCTCGTGGGATTGCAGTATGGGCAGCCTTGAAGATTGCGCTGCAGAAGCGGTTGTATGCTTCATCTACAGTGATGGTGTGGAGTGGGATGGTAACAACGCTCCGGTCCAGAGTTTCACTGAATTTCTTCCAGTTGGCTTTGCGGAAGTTCCAGCGCATCTTCCTTGGGCTGTATATGACTGGAAGTTGTAGGCCAATGTGTACAAGCAGGGGCCGGTGTTGGCTGTGTGGAAAATCATCAAGAATGAGGATCTGTGTAGGATATGGCTCCCCATTCAAAGAGCTGACCCAACACAAGTCAGGAGAATAGTCCTTCTTCCACCTAGCAGAGTGGAAGGTTCCTCTTTGTTTGGGGTCGTATATCAAAGCGAGGTCATTTCTGGATGCCCAGTCTGAAAGTGCCTCCCCATCACTGTCCACTGCTGGGTACCCCCAGTCAGGGTGATGGCTGTTAAAGTCCCCCACATAGATGGCAGGGTGGGGTAGGGTGGGTAAGACCTGCAGATCCCAGTTGGCATTAGGGGGCTTGTACACATTGACAATATGGAAGCCACCAATGATTATGGTGTCTGAGAAATGTGTTATCAGGTGATTTGCTTCAACTATGTCAGAACGCACATAGGTGGCACGTCCATGTTTAGCATGTAGAACATAGCACAGGAGGTCAAAGCCTTTGATGGTGAAGCGGCCAGCTTCCTCTGTGCCAATATGAGTCTCTTGGAGGCAGATTACATCAATCGAATGTTGGAAGGCGAGGACTTCGATAAGGCTTCGCTTGGCTGTAGATAGGCCTTCAACGTTTAGTTGTAATATGCGAAGGGCAGATCCTACCACAAAGTGCTCTTGGGGCTGTTTGCTTTCGGCTTTAGGACTGTGACTAGGATTCTTCTTTGACTTGGCACAGAGGCGTCGTCTCTTCGAATTTAGTCTGCTAGTAGGATCATTAGCTTCCCCAGGCGAGCCCGGGTACTGGCGGAGGGCGCGACGAGAACGCTGATCCATTGCCCCCATTAAGATTAAATGAATGTACACAAGTGAACAGGTAATTAATTTTTATATAAGAATCAGAATTTCAAGCCCAACATGAAAATATGCATTTCTTATGTTTAAAACCAGTGCAAACAGAGTGAACATGTACAGTGTAGTAAGTTATGAATGTGTGCTTTTGTGAATTCACAAAAATATAACAAAATTTAATAAATACACAGTAATAGGTCTTTAACACAAATAATAATTCACATATGCAAAAAGATGTAACTATGAATCCAGTGCCGTGTGCACACTCAGCATGTCCATCAGATGTTAGGGTTACCCACGGCTTTAGGGAGTTCATAACGTTGATGTTGCAGGTCCTAGACTCTAGGCCCTAGAGAAAGGATGTTAATTATGCTCAGGTAAGTATAAAGAGGTTTCAGACCACAGTTTGAAAAGGTTTATAAAATAATTACATGAGTTGAAAAAATGGCCAGCCCTAGACTTTTTTTTTTTTTTTACAAAAATCTGGACAGTGCATATTCTTAAGTTGAAAAAATGTTTACACATTTTCTGTAATACATGAATATGTATATTCTCTATTTAGAAAAATGATCAGAATTAAAATTAATTACATAAATAAATACACAACTATGAAAGTGCAAAGGTCCAGGCACCCCACATCCATAATTAATTACACACACCAATTAAACAACCAAAATATGCTAGTTTTCAAAGAGTGGCAACATTTTTGAATAAGACCCCAGCATATTATAGTTATTTTTTTTAATGTGTTTCATTTATTAAGTATGTTGGGTGCCAGATTTTTTTCCAGTGCCATAATTGTGTAATTTATCAGGTTTTTAATTCATGAAATAAAAAAATAAATGTATAGTATCTGGTAGTATTGTAATTGTTTCCTTATCCTACAAAGATTGTGTTTACATATTATCAATTTCAAAATATCAAATTATCTATACATACTGTATGGTCATGTGTACTATATACTGTATATTCAGGATTTTTGGAGGAAGCTGGCTTCAAAATTGAATTTGGTGTTCAACAAACAGCTGGATTTAGGTCCAGAGTGTTTGATACTGGGTCTGACAAACTCACAAATTAGGGATACTCATAATCAAAAGCTGTTGAATATTCTGACCTATGCTGCATGCAAAAGTATACTTCTAAAGTGGATTTCAAACAAACCATCAACTCTCTCTGAATGGCATAAAGTGCCGTTCAACTTCTTGCTAATGGAATATTTAACATATTGGTCTAAAGGAAAAAAAATGTTTTTTTTTTTGTCAGATATGGTTACCTTCTTTTGATTATATTGGCCCTAGACTGAAAAATTCTTTTTTGAAGGAATATTTCCTAGACCATAAATAGATGGTTAGCTGCCTCATTGTTTATACTTTACTATTTTGTTATTGTAATGATTATAATTATTATATTTCTCTTTTTTTATGAAATCTTACCATATCTATTATGTGAAACTATGTTTTACTCCTTTTGTATGGGTGGGTTTTTTTCTTTTTCTTTTGATTGATTGAGGAGAGGGTTATATATAAAATTTGAATTTTGACGTCTGTAATTATTTTGTGCTAATTTGTTAATAAAAATACTGTTGAAAAAAATCAAATTATCAAAATATTTTATCAAATATACTATTCAACAAGTGCTGGCCATTTTTTGTATAAAGCTGTATATCTAGATAAATATAAAGAGATACGGATAACAGTTATAACCAGAATCAGAATCAGAATCAGAATCAGCTTTATTGCCAAGTATATTTACAAGTAAACACACGAGGAATGTGACTTGACATTGGACGCGCACGTTAGGCGCATCCAATGACGCGTCGCCATACAAGGCGCCTGTCAACAGTGGAGGTAAAGAGGGGAGGGGAGGGGAGGGGGAGGAAAACACAATAGGAGAGAGAAAAAACATAGTAATCAGAATAAACGCTCGTATATGAGCCAAATTTTGACTACACAGAAAAAAACCCTCATGCATTAGCAGACAATAGATACAATCACACAGCAGAGGGAGGGAGAGCAGTGTGTGTATATTTGCATGCCAACCAGGTTAGTATAATAGCTATACCCAGCTTAAAAAAGAGTGATAGATCACAAATATAACCTGGTATCCCTTGGGTGTCCCATTTAGATTGCCTGTAAATCTCAGAAAATTTTAATCTAAAAAAAATGGGCTTAGTCAAAATTAGGAATGATTTTTTTAATGCAGTGCTATTGCTACAGCTAGATTTGTTAACATCTGTTATGGGAACAAACACAAAGACAAATAATTCATAACACTTACCTTCTGGCATGTTTACTGCACCAGTGAAACACAAACATACTTCAGTGCTACTCTCCCAACATGGCGGCCACAATGTGGGACACATACAGTATATGCACATATGTATATCACTGTATGATTCATACGTATACCACCTTAGGCTTCACATCTGAGACGGAACAAAGGACTGAGCCGCTTTGGAGATAACACGAGGATGTGAAAGTTTAGTCTTTGGCATGCAAGGAGACAGCCTTGGGGGATTTCGCCCAGCGGCCAGAGACTGAGGGTGGGGGGTGTTAAGATCGGGAGGAAGTTACATTGTTACTGGGGATTAAGTGCCATGTGACTGTGTGTTTTGATGTCCTGGTATAAAAGGGACAGATGTTGGGGGATTCTCTCTCTTTCTGTTTTTGGATGATGTTGGAGAATGTGAATAAACCTGACTTGTGAAATAAACTCAGCCTCGTCCTTCCACCCTCGTCCTTCCACATTCTCTACACTGGTGACCCTAAGACGTATCATGAGCGGAAGAAATTCCCCCGAGCCGGACTCGTCAGGAGCCAGCCAGGCGAACGCAGCCACAGTCAAGCTACCAGACTTCTGGCAAGACAACCCGTGCTCCTGGTTCCACTTGGTTGAAGCACAGTTCGCCCTCTGGGGGATAACGGCAGATGACACGAAATTCTACCACGTCATTGCCAAGCTTGACAACCGCATGGCTCGACATGTGCAGAGCCTGTTGGAGCACCCACCTGCCGACGACAAATGCGGCGGGTTGAAGGCTGCGCTCATCCAGCGTTTCACTCCCTCAGTCCAGGAGAGAGCGGAGAGGCTCCTGGCTCTGAACGACTTGGGAGATAGCACGCCCGTCGACCTGATGGAGGACATGCTGAGGCTGAGGGGCTCAGACGACGACGACTTCCCGGCACACCCACATTTTCCTGAGAACCCTACCGTCGGCCACGAGAGCGACCCTGGCCGGTTCACCGTTGTTGGCCCAGCAAGACATCTGCGCGCTGGCCCAGGAGGCACAGTGGATTCTCAACGCCAGCAGAAAGCGCGCGGCCACCGCAGCAGCGACGGAACTCGGCGCGACGGCCAGAGATGGCAGGGGGCCAGAGGCGGCGGTAGCAGACCCACCGACAACGGCGGCGGCGAGGGCCAGGGATCGCGGAGGAGACGACCTCTGTTTCTACCATCGCCGCTTCGCAGAGAGGGCGCGCAAGTGTATACCACGTGCCAGTTCAAGAGCTCGGGAAACGCCAAAGCCGGGGGTCGGTAGCAGCCGCGGCCCTCAGGGAAGAGAACAAGCTGCTCTACTTGACGGATGCGTGTTCGGGGAAGCAATTCCTCGTGGACACAGGCTCCCAAGTGAGTTTCATCATGCCTACCTATGCTGACCGGCTGGCGGGCCCCGGAAGTCACGGAGCATCAGCAGCGAACGGCTCGAGGATTAAGACCTTCGGTGAGAGGACTCTGCTTCTGTCCCTACACGGCCGTACATTTGAGTGGACTTTTGTTATAGCTGCAGTGAGCTTCAATATGTTAGGGGCTGATTTTCTGTGCTCACATGGTTTGTTGGTTGATCTTGCTAATAGGCGCCTGGTTAATGCACTCTCTTTTTATTCTATTCCCTGTGCAGCCCGAGTGACCCCACCCACAGCACAAGCCAACGTCGCAACGGCAAGCAGTAAGTTCCACACACTACTCACTCAGTTCCCAGCACTCACGGTTCCCACATTTTCAGCAGCAGTCGCTAAACACGGGGTGGAACATTTTATTACTACCACCGGACCGCCCGTTTTTGCGAGAGCTCGGCGCTTGGATGCAGCTAAACTGACCATAGCGCGCGAGGAGTTCGCCAACCTGAAAAAGTTGGGCATCATCAGGCGTTCGAAAAGCCCATGGGCTTCCCCGCTTCACATGGTCCCTAAAGCTGATGGCTCGTGGCGACCTTGCGGAGATTTCCGCAGGTTGAACAACGCTACAGCGCACGACCGCTACCCAATCCCGCATATCCAAGATTTTTCCGTTCTTTGGCGGGGGCGCGAGTTTTTTCTAAGATAGACTTGGTCCGCGGGTACCACCAAGTCCCAGTGCGCGCTGAGGACATACCCAAAACAGCGGTAATAACTCCGTTTGGTCTATTCGAGTTTTTGCGCATGCCGTTTGGGCTTAAAGGCGCTGCGCAGACGTTCCAACGCATGATGGACGCGGTGTTGCACGATCTCCCCTTCGTGTTCGTCTACCTGGACGACATCTTGGTAGCCAGCGCGTCCAAAGACGAACACGAAAATCACCTCACTGCAGTTTTCCGGAGGTTGGGAGAGCACGGGTTAATAATCAACCCAGCGAAGTGTCAGTTCGGGGTGATGCAGATTGATTTTTTGGGGCATCGCGTCTCTCCAGAAGGAGCAGTTCCTCTGCCTGACAAAGTGCGTGCAGTAACAAATTTTCCCCAGCCACAAACGGTCAAAGCGTTACAGGAGTTTTTGGGAATGGTGAATTTTTATAACCGTTTCCTCCCCCGCGCAGCGCAGCTCATGCAACCATTGTATGCCGTGCTAAAAAAACAAAAACCCACAAATAAAATCGAATGGTCTCCGGAGCGAGAGCGCGCATTCTCTGAGGTCAAAACAGTCCTGGCAAACGCTGCGTTGTTAGCGCATCCAGACCCAACAGCCCGCATAGCGCTCACTACTGACGCGTCAGATGTGGCCATAGGGGCGGTCGTGGAGCAGCATGTAGCCGGGGCTTGTCAGCCGCTCACCTTTTTCAGCAAGACTTTGCGCGATAGTGAGCGAAAATACAACGCATTCGATAGGGAGTTGTTAGCTCTCCACTTGGCCATTCGCCACTTCCAGTTCTGGCTGGAGGGACACCGTTTCACTGCGTTCGTCGACCACAAGCCGCTGACTTTCGCGATGGCCAAGGTTTCAGAACCGTGGTCAGGCCGGCAGCAGAGACAGCTGGCTGCAATCTCAGAGTTTACTACCGATATTCAGCACATAGCGGGTAAACTGAATGTAGTGGCAGACTGTCTTTCGCGCGCCGTAGCGGCTCCAGTCCGCGTAGGGATAGATTATGCAGCCATGGCCGCGGAGCAGGCTAGCGACGCGGAAGTGTGCGCGGCCCCAGTCCGCGTAGGGATAGATTATGCAGCCATGGCCGCGGATCAGATTAGCGACGCGGACGTGCGCGCGCTCCAGTCTGGACCAACAGGGTTAAGGCTGGAGAACAGGGTGCTGCAGGATGGTATGCCCCCCCTAATCTGCGATGTCTCCACAGGACGACCGCGCCCGGTGGTATTGGCCGCGTGGCGTCGCCGCGTTTTTGACTCGATCCATTCTCTGGCGCACCCGGGGGTGCGCGCGTCGGTCAAAATGGTAGGAGAGAAATTTGTATGGCCGAGCCTGCGCAAACAAGTTAGGGAGTGGGCAGCAGCCTGCATGGCTTGCCAACGAGCCAAGGTACACAGGCACATGAGAGCTCCCTTGGAGCCGTTTCACATCCCGGCTAAGAGGTTCGATCATGTTCACGTGGACCTCGTAGGCCCCCTCCCGCCGTCACAGGGGTGCACACACCTTCTGACAATGGTAGACCGCACCACGCGCTGGCCGGAAGTGGTCCCACTGTCATCAACCACAGCCGAGGAGGTGGCGCACGCGTTTTTAACGGCATGGGTGGCGTGCTTTGGAGTCCCGTCGGACATTACGTCCGACAGAGGTCCTCAATTTGTTTCCGAACTTTGGTCAGCGATGGCCCGCAGCCTGGGGGTAACGATCCACTGCACTACCGCGTACATCCCACAGGCTAATGGGTTATGCGAATGTTTTCACAGGTCATTGAAGGCGGCCCTCAGAGCGTCGCTTACGGATGCAAATTGGGTGGACAGGCTACCATGGGTTTTATTGGGGTTGCGTTCTGCACCTAAAGAGGATTTAGAAGCCTCCCCGGCTGAGCTAGTTTTCGCGCAACCACTTCGGCTGCCCGGGGAATTTCTCACAGATAATCCTGCGCCAGAATGCTCCCCGGCTCAGCGGTTGCAGAGTGGCACGGAAGCGGGCATGCTGCCTGGCCCCGTTCACCACAGTTTTCCGCGCGTTTTTGTGCCTAAGGCTCTAAAAAATGCCGAGTTTGTTTTTGTCAGACACGATGCGCATCGCCTGCCATTGCGACCGCCTTATGATGGACCATTTAGAGTGCTGGAAACAGGGGATAAGCATTTTTTGCTTGATTTGGGGGGCAGGAAAGAAAAGATGGGCATAAACAGACTCAAACCCGCCTTTGTGTTGGCCGACGAGGATGTGCTGTTGGCTACGGCTCCTCGGCACGGCAGACCCCCTAAGATGCATTCACCAGAACACCCACAGGGATTGACTAACAGTTCTCATCCTCAGACAGCAGCTCCCCAGTAGGAGGGCGCCGCAAAAGTGGTAAAGCCCGCTTACAGCAGGTATGGGAGGAGACTGAGGCCCAAGCGACACGTGGACTGATGTGTAATAGTTTTACCATGACTTGCAGACTGTTATTACATTGTTCCATCTTAGACGTTTGGGGGGGGTCATGTGGGACACATATATGCACATATGTATATCACTGTATGATTCATACGTATACCACCTTAGGCTTCACATCTAAGACGGAACAAAGGACTGAGCCGCTTTGGAGATAACACGAGGATGTGAAAGTTTAGTCTTTGGCATGCAAGGAGACAGCCTTGGGGGATTTCGCCCAGCGGCCAGAGACTGAGGGTGGGGGATGTTAAGATCGGGAGGAAGTTACATTGTTACTGGGGATTAAGTGCCATGTGACTGTGTGTTTTGATGTCCTGGTATAAAAGGGACAGATGTTGGGGGATTCTCTCTCTTTCTGTTTTTGGATGATGTTGGAGAATGTGAATAAACCTGACTTGTGAAATAAACTCAGCCTCGTCCTTCCACATTCTCTACAACAACAGGAAGTGACGTGAGAGTGCTGTTTTCTCTAGTATGGATTTGAAAAGCCTACATTATTTCTTTCAGTAGTTATTGTGTTTACAAGATTGAGGGAAAATCTGACCTTGACCTCAAGGTCATCTCATCAGAGTCAAATTTCAATATGCGCATCATCAGTGTATATCAAACCCTGGTACCGAGTTTTTAAACATTTGGAACAAAACTGTAGGAGGAGTTGATTTCACAAAAGTGGGACAGACAGACAGACAGACTACCCCATAACATAATTCCCCTTCAATAAAAACTGTCGAAACAGAAGAATGCCAAAACTCAGGTAAAAGATCAGGAGCCTGTGACATTTTCCGTCCAACATTCATCTGATACGACAGTGTAACTGGAACCAGCTGATGTCTTAAATGGTTCGCTGGAGAGAAAGAGCAAAGGGCAAGGCTTTTGCTCTAAGGAGGACAACATCAGCATGCATGCATAATGTAAAACACACATTCACTGATCATCTGATCGACTTTCAGTAATTAATTGGACTTAAGAATTTGACAAGTCAATGCTGTACACATCCACCATTGAGACACATTTATTTGGCAGCATTTGTGCAGCTGAGCAGCATGTAATTATGTGTTTTGGGGCTTGTGTGATGTGATGGCTCCTCCAAGACTCAGTCTGACTAATGAGTATGAACAGAATGTTCTCAACAGATTGTTTTCACTCGTTCTGCAGTTTCATGACATTTTAAGCACAGACGTGCATCACAGCCACCCTCAGGATCTGCCAGGGTGCAATGCCAGATCTTTTGGCTTATAAGGGAAATCAATAACCGCTGAATTGGAGCACAGCGCCACTGAGAGGCACACAAACCCTGTGGGTCAGATATTACTTTATTGTTTGATGCAAACGGGAAGGAACATCACACACTGTATCTGCTACACTGATAATAATCTGAAGGCTACATAAGGAGGATGAAAGTTTGAGAATAGTTGTTACATCAGACAGATCTGTTTTAGTCACAATGTAGGAACTTGTTCAAGAAATATTCTTTGTGTGGCTCATGGGCAATAAATGCAGTTTGCTTTTATTGCATACAGTGGTGTGAAAAAGTGTTTGCCTACTTCGTGATTTCTCATTTTTTTGTATGTTTGTCACACTTAAGTGTTTCAGATCATCAAACAAATTCAAATATGAGTCAAAGATAACACAAGTTAATACAAAATGCAGTTTTTAAATGAGGATGTTAATTATTAAGTGGAAAAAATCCAAACCTACTTGGCCCTGTGTGAAAAAGTGATTGCCCCCTAAACCTAATAACTGGTCGGGCCACCCATAGCAGCAACAACTGCAGTCAAGCATTTGCGATAACTGGCAATGAGTCTTTTACAGCGCTGTTGAGGAATTTTAGCCCACTCATCTTTGCAGAATTGTTGTAATTCAGCCACATTGGAGGGTTTTTGAGCATGAAGCACCATTTTAAGGTCGTGTCACAGCAAGTCAATTGGATTAAGGTCAGGACTTTGGCTAGGCCACTCCAAAGTCTTCATTTTCTTTTTCTTAAGCCATTCAGAGGTGGACTTGCTGGTGTGTTTTGGATCAATGTCCTGCTGCAGAACCCAAGTGCGCTTCAGCTCAAGGTCACGAACAGATGACCAGACATTCTCTCTCAGGATTTTCTGGTAGACAGCAGAATTCATGGTTCCATTTACCACAGCAGGTCTTCCAGGTCCTGAAGCATCAAAACAGCCCCAGACCATCACACTACTACCACCATATTTTACTGTTGGCATGATGTTTCTTTTCTGAAATGCTGTGTTACTTTTATACTGGATGTAACGGGACACAAACGTTCCAAAAAGTTCAACTTTTGTCTGGTCAGTTCTCAGAGTATTTTCTCAGAAGTCTTGGAGATCATCAAGAGTGTCTGATTCAGGTCAGGACTTTGACTAGGCCACTCCAAAGTCTTCATTTTGTTTTTCTTAAGCCATTCAGAGGTGGACTTGCTGGTGTGTTTTGGATCATTGTCCTGCTGCAGAACCCAGGTATGCTTCAGCTTGAGGTCACGAACAGATGGCCGGACATTCTCCTTCAGGACTTTTTGGTAGACAGCAGAATTCATTGTTCCATTTACCACAGCAAGTCTTCCAGGTCCTGAAGCAGCAAAACAGCCCCAGGCCATCACACTACTGCCACCATATTTTACTGTTGATATGATGTTCCTTTTCTGAAATGCTGTGTTACTTTTACGCCAGATGTAATGGGACACACACCTTCCAAAAAGTTCAACTTTTGTCTTATCAGTCTACAGAGTATTTTCCCAAAAATCTTGGGGATCATCAAGATATTTTCTGGCAAAACTGAGATGAGCGTTTATGTTCTTTTTGCTCAGCAGTGGTTTTCATCTTGGAACTCTGCCATGCAGGCCATTTTTGCCCAGTCTCTTTCTTATGGTGGAGTCATGAACACTGACCTTAACTGAGGCAAGTGAGGCCTGCAGTTCTTTGGATGTTGTTGTGGGGTCTTTTGTGACCTCTTGGATGAGTCGTTGTTGCTCTCTTGGGGTAATTTTGGTCGGCCGGCCACTCCTGGAAAGGTTCATCACTGTTCCGTGTTTTTGCCATTTGTGGATAATGGTTCTCAATGTGGTTTGCTGGAGTCACAAAGCTTTAGAAATGGCTTAATAACCTTTTCCACACTGATAGATCTCAATTACTTTTTTTCCCATTTGTTCCTGAATTTCTTTGGATCGCAGTATGATGTCTAGCTTTTGAGAATCTTTTGATCTACTTCACTTTGTCAGGCAGGTCTTATATAAGTTATTTCTTGATTGAGAACAGGTGTGACAGTAATCAGGCCTGGGTGTGGCTAGAGAAATTGAACTCAGCTTTTCAAAGATGTGATAAACCACAGTTAGTTTATGTTTTAACGAGGGGGAGGGGGGATCACTTTTTCACACAGGGCCATGTAGGTTTGGATTTTTTTTACCCTTAATAATAAACACCTTCATTTAAAAACTGCATTTTGTGCTTACTTGTGTTATCTTTGTCTAATATTTAAATTAGTTTGATGTTCTGAAACATTTAAGTGTGACAAACACAAAAAATGAGAAATCAGGAAGGGGCAAACACTTTTTCACACCATTGTAGATTTAAGCAAGTAAAACTGGCCATATGGTAGGATCCTATACGAGTGATTAAATTATTGTTTTTCATTACTGTGTTTAATCTTACTTTACTGTAAGCTAGATAGAAAATTTACAGCTATTGCAGTCTCTGAAACTTGGCTCAATGAAGAGCAGGCTTCTCTGATGACAATAGAGGGATATCAGATGTTTTATATTAATAGATCTCAAAAAAAGGGTGGTGGTGTTGCACTGTATATTGATGACCTGTATAGGTGTAAACTTGTAAATGGAATGTCCTTTGCACTACTAGGGATTCTAGAATGTGTTACTGTTGAGATTGACCAAGATAAAACAAAAAATCTAATTATAAGTTGTATATATAGAATGCCGGGAACTTGCGTTGAGACATTCAGAGATAAGTTAGTTGAGCTGTACAATAATATAACTAGTAAGAAAATGGTTGTAATTTGTGGAGACTTCAATATTGATTTACTAAATCCATTTCAACAAAATGTAATTACAGAGTTCATGAATTCTATATACAGTATGAGTCTATATCCCACAATTACACATCCCAGTAGAATCACAGTTCACACTGCTACACTTATTGATAACCTGTTTGTTAATATTATTGATAAGAAAATAGAAAGTGGATTATTGATAAATGACATAAGTGACCATTTGCCAGTCTTTGCACTTATCCATGGCCACACAGGGGCCAATACAGAAAAAACTTTAAAATCTTTCAGATACAAATCACAAAATGCAATCAGCTCTTTTAAAGAAGACCTGATGAAGCAAGACTGGACAAAAGTCTATGTATCAGACGTAAATGAAGCCTATGACACATTCATGAACATTGTAACCACTCTTTATGAAAAAAAAAATTGTCCATTAGTAAAGAAAAAGCTGAAACAGAAATTTGCCGACAAGCCATGGTTAACCAAAGAATTACAAAAAGCGTGTAAAAAGAAAAATTCATTATATAAAGTTTTTCTAAAGAAAAGGACAAAAGAAGCAGAGCAGCAGTATAAAACATACAAAAATAAGTTAATATATATAATGAGCTGTAGTAAAAGAGACTATTATAGTAAAGTACTGGAGAAAAACAGAGATAACATTAAAATTACATGGACAATACTTAACAATGTTCTTGGAAATAAAAACAGAAATACAAGCTACCCAACCAATCTTTCAAAAATGACTCAGAGTGTGAATGCAGTCTCACCTGCAGATGAATTTAATAAATTTTTTGTTAACATCGGTCCTAATTTGGCTTGAGAAATACCCATTACGGCACCTACAAGTGATACAATAAGCAAAAACATTGCTATAAAAGACTCCATTTTCATAAAGAACACAGACGAGAGAGAGGTCATTGAAATTGTTAAATCATTTAAAAGTAAAACATCTATGGATTGTGATGGTATTGACATGCTTTTAGTCAAAACTATCATTGAATGCTTAGTGAAGCCGCTGATGTATATCTGTAACCTGTCTCTCCAAACAGGTATATTTCCCAGTGCAATGAAAACAGCTAAAGTAATTCCGATATACAAGACGGGTGACAGAGGGGAATTTTCAAACTATAGACCTATTTCACTATTGCCGCAATTTTCCAAGATACTTGAAAAAAATATTCTGTGAGAGTATTGACAACTTCATAATGAAGAACAATTTATTGTGTGAGCAGCAATACGGGTTCAGACATAAGAGGACAACTGCATTTGCTCTAATGGAATTTATAGAAAAAATATCAACTGCCATTGAAAATAAATTCAGTTGAGGTATTCCTGGATCTTAAAAAAAGCATTTGATACAGTGGATCATAAATTATTATTAATGAAACTACAAAATTATGGTATTGGGGGGTAGCACTGTCCTGGTTATGTAGTTACTTAAAGAACAGATATCAGTATGTATGTGTTGGTAGCAAAAACTTACAGTTACTGAAGGTTGCTTGTGGAGTCCCACAGGGTTCAGTTTTGGGGCCATTGTTATTCAAATGTATATAAATGACATATGTAAAGTTTTGGAAAAAATGGATTTAATATTGTTTGCAGATGACACTATTATGCAGTGGAAGCAATTTGGAACAACTTTTGGATACACTCAGAAAGGAATTAGAAAAGCTTAAACTGTGGTTTGATTCAAACAAATCAACGCTCAATTTAAGTAAGACAAAATTTATAATTTTTAACAATCATCACAACAACTCAGTATCTAAACTCAGTGTAAGTGGTGTAGAGATTGAAAGGGTATCTGAAATTAAATTTCTTGGAGTAATAATTGATAATAAACTGTGTTGGAAGTCACATATTAATTATGTTAAAGGTAAAATATCCAAATCAATCGCAATACTACACAGAGTGAAATATTTGCTGAATCAACCCACACTGTATACTTTGTATCATTCATTAATACTCCCATACATGACATATTGTACTGAAGTATGGGGAAATACATATAAAACAAACATATATCCAATATTTATGCTTCAGAAGAGAGCTATTAGAATAATAAAGCTGCTTACAGGGAACCAACAAACCCACTTTTTCTTAAATTAAAAGCTCAAGTTAAAAGATCTGGTTGACTTTAAAACTGCAGTAATAATGTTTAAAGTGAAGAATCTATCACTGCCCGCAAATATCCAAAAGCTGTTTCAAATAAGGGAGAAACAATATAATTTCAGAGGAACATGTATATTTCAAAAACCTTCAGTGAGAACTACCACCAAGCAACACAGTGTCTCAGTGCAAGGAGTCAGATTGTGGAATGCTTTTGGACCGGAATTAAAATCATGTACAACGCTTGGACAATTTAAACAAAAACTAAAGGAAGAAATAATCCAAACATATATACAAGATGACATGTAAAATCACATAAGGATGGAGACTTCCGGGAAGATGGCGGAGAGACATAACACTTAAACAAAGAGCTCTCCCTAGCCGGATTAAAAATCATCGGTAAATGGCCAACTCGACATAAACGAATCAATAAACTAAGGGATGAAAACACGAAGGAACCGGGCACAAGGACAAAAACAGGGTAAAATTGAAGAATTCCTCTCCAACAACGCAGGAAAAACCGCTGTACGCAAAGCCCAAAAAAACGAGATGTCCACAGCAGTGAAAATGGAGGACGCCAGACTCGACAACATGAACGCTGGCATCGCCAGTTTGGGTGAAGAGTTGAGAGAATTCAAGCGACAGCTACAACAGGATTTAGCGGCTCTTAAGGAGGAACTGAAAAAAGAAATTAAGGAGGAAATCATGGACCTCCGAAGAGAAATGGAGCGTAAATTAACGGAAAACATGGAGGAGCTGCGCTCCCAGCGGGCGTGTATGACAGAAGCGCAGACCCGAATTTCGGAACTAGAAGATTGGAAAAGCGAGGCAAACGAACAACTACAGACCCTGACGACGCAAACGCAGAGGATGCAGGAGAAAATAAACGACTTGGAGAGCAGATCCCGACGAAGCAATATGCGCATCTTTGGAATTCCGGAGGGCATTGAAGGCAACTCGATGACAAAATTCATGGATCAGTTCTTAAAAAAAGAACTGGAAATACCCGGAGAAACGGATCTGCAGATTCAACGGGCGCACAGAACACCGGCACAGAACCCGAAAACAAACTCTCCACCCAGGTCAGTTGTGGTAAACTTTGTGAAATATGACATAAAGGAAAGAATCCTGACGCAAGCATGGAAAAAAAAGATACGAATCGGCGACAAACAGGTATTTTTTGACCATGACTACCCGACAGAAATCGTGCAGCAGCGGAAGAAATATGCCAATATTAAAAAAACGCTGAAAGAGAAAAAAATTAGATTCCAAACGCCGCTAACGAAAATGAGGATTCATTGGGAGGAAGGCACAAGAACCTACAACACGGCCGAAGAGGCAGCGCGGGATATGATGGAGCGGGGCCTTGAGGTGAGCGTGCCGAAGGAGACGGCTGGAGCAGCGGCGGCCCTGAACGCTCCACGACAGACTGAGTGGAGACGAGTGAACGGCGGAAGAAGGGGGAGAGACGTAGAGCAGCGGGCCCAGGACAAGCTACAAGGCTTTCAACTGAAAGCCTAGATCATAACAAAGATTAAGAAAGGCACAGAAGAAATGAAGGCCAAGAAGACAAGGTAAAAGAGAAACAGACGGCTAGGAGAGGTTTAAGTGATATTTGTTGGACATTTCTAGACTTATGACTATTACTTTGATAGTAATTAGAAGTCTAGGGAGGGCCCTTCACTCTGTGAAGACAAACCCCCCACCCACCAACAGGGACCAGTGGGCAGAAGAAAGGCCCAAAGTACTGAGGTCGAGTTTTTTTAATGTGTTTTTATATAAATATGTGTTATTTTTGTTGTTAAAGGGGCTAGGAGCACAAGTTAAAAAAATGGAAAAACATGAATATGGGTAAAAATCTTAAGATAATGACACTAAACGTGAATGGTCTGAACTCACCTGTTAAAAGGGAAAGAATAATAAGAAAATTCAAGAAGGAAAAAGCTGAAATTATATTTATGCAAGAGACACATTTGAGCAAGGCAGAACATGTGAAACTAAAGAGATTTGGCTATAAGAACTCCTACTACAGTTCATTTAAGGGAGGAACTAAAAGGGGGGTTATGATACTAATCTCAAACAAAATACAATTTGAAAGTGAACAGGAAATCCAGGATAAAGAAGGCAGGTATGTAATAATAAAGGGAAGAATAGATGGTATGCAGATCACATTAGTGAACATCTATGCCCCACCAGAAAGTGACAAGGGTTTTTTTCAACATCTGTTTGATCTCATAGCAACACACAGTGAAGGAGTCCTAATTTGTGGAGGAGACTTAAATGCTGTCATGGATCATGAAGTTGACACAACAAGTGTTAAGAAGACAAAAAAACATGTAACAAAGTTCATAAGAACCTCACTGGCAGAAATGGGTATGGTAGACATATGGAGGGACCTACACCCACTCGAAAAAGACTATACACATTATTCAGCAGCCCATAAAGTACACTCTAGAATAGATTACTTCCTTATGAATGAAGGTGACAGACACAGGGTGAGAAATTGTTGGATTGGAGGGGCAGAAATATCAGATCATAATCCTATATACATGGAAATATATTTAAACAATAGAAAACGACAAACAACATGGAAACTTAACATAGGACTGTTAAATGATGAGAAAATGAAAGAAAGAATAAAAATAAACATAAACGAATATATCCAAGAGAATGACAATGAAGAAGTGGACCCAACAATACTATGGGACGCACTAAAAGCCGTGTTAAGGGGTAAATTAATTGTTGAAACAGGAAAAGCAAATAAGACTAAGCTGGAAGCATATGAACAAAGATGTGAGAGACTAAGGGAATTAGAACGTAAACATCAAAGCACAAATGATCCAAAAATATATCAAGAAATTAAAGAAGAAAAAACAAAGATAAAAGAAACACAAATAGATGAAATTGAAAGGAAAAATAGATATCTAAAGCAAAAATATTATGAAACGGGGCCAAAAGCCACAAAACTGCTGGCAAAACGGTTAAGAAAACAACAAACAATGAATAATGTATACAAGATTAAAGACCCCACCACAAATAAAACCACAGTTAACCCAGAAAACATCGAAGAAATTTTCCATAATTCCTACCAAGAACTATACTCGCAACCTGAAGAAACAAATACTAAAGATATCAAAAAATTTCTAGACACATTGGACTTGCCATCAATAGGAAATCAACAAAATGAAAAACTAACAGCAGAAATAACAACACAAGAGATCAGAGATGTGATTAAGTCACTTAAAAATGGTAAATCACCAGGTAGTGATGGATACCCATCTGAGTTTTATAAACTGTTTATAGAAGAACTCATGCCACAACTCCTAAAGTCATTTAATTGGACGCTGAACAACAACAAAATACCTCCAACATGGAACGAAGCAATCATTTCAGTTATTTTAAAACCAGGGAAAGATAAAGAACAATGCGGAAACTATAGACCAATCTCTTTATTAAATGTAGATTATAAAATATACACAACAATTATATGTAAACGAATAAAGACATTCTTGACGGAATTGATAGAAGATGATCAAACTGGATTCATAGAGGGACGCCAAACACATGACAATATCAGGAGAACAATACATATAATTAACCAAATACATAAAGAAAAGAAAAGCGCAGTAATAATGAGTTTAGACGCAGAAAAAGCATTTGACAGGGTTAACTGGAAATTCCTATATAGTGTACTGGAGCGCTTTGGATTTAACGAAAAATCAGTACAATGCATAAGGACGCTATATCAAGAACCTGTGGCAAGAATCAAGATAAACGGTAGCTTAACAGACAAAGTAAATATACAAAGATCAACTAGGCAGGGATGCTGCTTATCGCCCACCTTGTTTGCTCTGTTCATAGAACCATTGGCTCAAGCGATACGACAAAATAAGAAATTAAAAGGTGTAACAATAAAGGGGGCGGAACACAAGATTGGGCTATTTGCAGACGATATTATAGTTTACCTTGAACAACCAGATAAATCAATAATGGAAATGATGAACTTGATAGAAAATTTTGGAAAATTATCAGGATACAAGATAAACATAACAAAAACACAAGTACTGACATTCCACTATAACCCTCTAAACCAGATAACTGATAAGATCAAACTAAACTGGAAGCAAAAAGAAATAAAATACCTTGGAGTGAACATACCTAAAGACCTAAGCAAAATATATAAAGCAAACTATGATAGGTTGGAACAAGAAATAAAAAAAGATATTGATAGATGGTCAATCTTAAATATGGATCTGAATTCAAAAATTGAGACAGTCAAAATCAGCATACAACCTAGATTACTTTACCTCTTCCAGGCTATACCAACAGAGATTCCAGATGCCCAATTCTCAAAGTGGGACAGGATGATATCGAGATTTGTTTGGGGAGGTAAAAAACCAAGAGTGAAATATAAAACCCTCCAATTACCAAAAGAGAAAGGAGGCATGGGCCTACCGAGTCTAAAGGAATATTACTACTCAGCACAAATAAGATATATCATATGTTGGTGCGACGAGGGATATGAGGCAAAATGGAAAGAAATGGAAAAGGAAATTGAGGGACTCCCAGTACAAAGCATAATAGGGGATAAAGATGCATATAAGCAAATCAAACAAATAGACCCAATCACCAAATTTACTTTAGAACTGTGGTATAAAATAGTACAAAAATATAATATAAGGGAAGACATAAAACTATTGAAATGGGTAGCATTTGACAGTCAGTTTGAACCGGCAAAACAAGATAGGGGATACAAAAATCTGGTGAACAAGGGAATCACAGCATGGGGCAATATCGGAAAAAAAGATCTCGGGAGCTTTGTAAATATCAGGAGAAAATTTAAATTAGAAAGATCGGAATTTTTCAGATATCTGCAGATGAGAGATTACTATATGAAGAAGATTAGGCATAACCTCCAAACAGATGTGAACGAGATTATACAACTTATTTTAAGCTCATATGCAGGAAATAAAATAAGAATTATTTCAAAACTATATCAGAAACTTATGACAAACAATCATACAAGTAACTATATAAAGGAGAAATGGGAGAAAGAGCTCAATTTAAACATAACAGAAGAAAGCTGGCAGGAAATATGGAAAACACAACACACATCAACAAATTCAAGGGCATGGAGGGAATTTGGATGGAAAAACCTGATTCGCTTTTTCATTACACCACAGATTCAAGGAAAATATACAAATACCCAATCTTTATGCTGGAGGGGATGTGGGGCTCAAAATGCAGACCACTCACATATGTTTTGGAAATGCTACAAAATATCATCATTTTGGAAATCTATGCATGTGACAATACAGAGGATATTAGGATATAATATACCAATGAACTGTAACCTGATGTACTTATGTGATCTTAAAAAAGACAGTGTTATACAGGCTGAGGACAGATATCTAGTTAAAATCTTGTTGATTGCATGTAAAAAAACTATCACAAAAAAATGGCGATCAGAAGTTCTTCCTGACCAAGAACAATGGACTGACATTGTTGAGGACATACGTATGATGGAAAAACTAACATATCGACGAAGAATGCAAGAAGGAATATGGGAGAAAAAATGGCGGAAATGGACACACTACAAAGTGCAACAACGAGGCAGAAATTGAAAGAATAACCAAAGACACTGAAAAAACCAGAAGAATTAAGAGATGGAAACTAAAAACTTGATGCTCCAACATTTGTCCCCCGCCCTTTTATTTTTTATTTTTTTTTATTTTTTATTTTTATTTTGTTTATTTTTTTTTATTTTTCCCTACCCTAACCCCTTTGTTTTTTAAATGTAGAATGTGATCTGAATGCATTATATATGATGAAAAATGAATAAAAATCTAAGTTACAAAAAAATCACATAAGGATTATTATATTCAGTCTGTGTTGTGCTGTTGCTTATTTTTTTTTCTGTTTTTTTTGTCATGTTTTGTCTTAGTTTTGTTCTGAATTGTAATCGCTCCTGTTTTGTTTTTCTTTTGAATTCTTGGATGGAATATGGGTGGGCAATATAAGCTGCGGCTTCAGCCATCACCCATTTCGGATAACTTATGTTGAACTGTATAATCAGATGAGTTATTGTTTAATTTGACCTTGTTAGATTTTTTTCCCCCTTTGTTATATTATATTATTCTGTTCTTTTCTTTTAATCTTTACTTTAATCTATCCGAAATAAAGATTCATTCATTCATTCATTCATTAAAAAAAAAAACAATTCCCTCCAGTCTTAATTTCCTTTCAGTCCACTCTTCTGCAAATACAGAACAAAGAATAAGTATGACCAAAAAATACTTAATTTGTAGTTATGTTTTTCACCCATGAAGGAACTACAGCAAAAACATGTCTCTCTCATTTATGATGACAATGGTTTTTATGGTTTCCAGGTCTGCTCATATCAATCTACCCATTCATAAAAGCCTGGCTGAACATCAACCACATCCTTCCATCCTTTGGTAACTTCCGAGTGCATCCGACACCTGCCAACCCTGCCCTTGATCAACCAGCTGAGGCTCTAAGACGAGAGGGTGAGTGATTGTCACTAGCTATCATGTAACACTTTGAAGGATCCCGATTCTGAACCAGAGTTATAACATGGGAGAGTAAAGAGCAGTATCACAGAGATGCTGGGTAAAGACAGTGATTGGGGAACAACTTTTTCCACAAAAACCCTGATTCATGACTCCTTTCTTGAACTCAGACAGAAAATATTAAATCAGAAAAAGAAAACAAACACTTTTAATCCTTTGAGATCGGCAGGACTCATTCTGCTTCCTGTTCCAGCTTAGAATTAGTTATACAGTAGATGCACTCAGGTGGATATAAATCTTCTATAAAAACAAATCTACATGGTCTAAAATGGTATCTTATGCCCTTTTTTCTACAAAAAAAAAAACTTTCTTTGTCTTACGGTTTCATGTAAAAATCTTTTCACCCCCCCTTCAAATTACTAGGCCCAACCACATACCAAGTCTAATAGTGACTAACACTACATTATCAGAATAAATCCTGTGATAAAAAATCTTAGCGGTTGAAGGACATGCCCAGTTGTATGTACGGTGGCCCAGGATAATGACAGAAACTGCATTGGTCCTTAAAAGCAGTTTAATGGTAAAACCCATCTTAATTTGGGTCAAGTTTTCAAAGTAGTTTGTTAAAAAATGCTGACTAGCTTGGAGGATAAATTCATTTAGACCAGAGAGTCCTGACTGGCTTAACAATACCCACATGCCAGCATCACGAATAGTTAAGTCACCAAAAACGTTCCGTCTCAACTCACGCTTTTGCAGAGGGTGAGGCTTAAGTGAAACTTTACAATAAAAAAACTGAGATATGAGACATTTGAGCGATTTCACTCTTGATATGTTTTGTAAGTCATAAAAAAACATGTTACAGAGGAGACATGTCAACAAGAAAAAGCTCATTTTTGGCAGAGGTCTCAGAACTTTGGTGCTTCCTGGAAAAACATCAACAACAAAAATCAAAAGTAGTGATTGTAGTGAGCCCTAGCGCGGGTCTGTCCCGTGCTCGAGTCACTTATTATTTTCCCCATTTTCTGTTTATTATTTAGTCTTGTTTATTATGGGGTTATTTGTGCTCTTGTTTTGACAGCGCCGCGGCAGGTCTTCCGGCTATCAAGCCTGCTCACGGCCTGCCACAGCTGTGTGTATTTAGTAATTACTTTCAGTCCTCACCTGTTGTCTGTTTGAGGGTTGTGAGCTATTTAAGATCAGTGGCGAGGTTCATTCCTCGCTGCGACCTCGCCCAACCTAGTCTGGAGTCACCAACCCTGACTCTAGTCACGCCTCCTCCTCACCAGACATACACCAGCTGCATGGTATCACCACACACACACACACACACACACACACACACACACACACACACACACACACACACACACACACACTCGCACATGCACACACATGCTTACACACATCCAATTAACTACACGCCTGCTTGCCACACGGCTGTGCCCACTTGCCCTCGTTAGCATATTGTATTCTTATAGGGAGGCAGTGTGCACAGTCAGTGTGGAAGCTTAAGTCTACTCTGGACTTCCTGGCTCGTGGACTGTTGGCTTTTTCCCCTGAACTGAATCGTGTTGTTATGCCAGAGCCTTTCCGCTCCAACGCGTATATATGTCCTTTTATTGTTGCCTTTCTCTCCGCTCCTTTTCAGTTTGGAGCGCGCTTGGCTGTTCTTCCCCACCAACGACACTTGTAGCCGGTTGTCTCATCATCTGTCAGTGACTGTTATTTGGACATTTTGTGTACATTTTTCCATTGTTAATAAACACGCTACTTTAGTACATGTTGGACTCGCTGCCAATTTATATGTTTGCTGTGAGGTTACACAGCGGACATGACATTGCCCTCGTTATATTTATGTAAGTGTTTGTGTTGACTCTCTTTATTTCTCTTTCCGAACGAAGCCCAAACAGAAACGCTCTTCTCCGCTGGCGGCCATCATTCCCTCTCCTCCATCACCCGCTCCAAGATGGCCGTGATCAGGTCAGCATCGGCGACGTCACCTGGAATCCCGGAAGAACAATTCAGCCCTGCTAAGTGCTCCTGCTTCAACACCGAGCCCCATTACCCCCGCAGCGGATCCTCATCTCCAGTCCCTAGCAGTCCCTTCTGCAGAATCTCCCTCCATATCCGGTGCGAGGTCTTCTTCCTCGGTTAATCCACAGGCAGCAGAGGGGCGCTTGCTTTCCTCACCAGGGTCTCCCGTTCCTGTGGCGAGAAGGGCGGCTCCCATATGTCCTACAGAGGAGCCTAGCACCGCCTTTCCCGGACAGACGGGTGATGATGTCGAAGCAGCAGCAACCAACATCATAATCCGGGAGAACAGGCAAGTGATTTTTCATTTGACTCACTTTAATAATGAAATGTCTTGCTTGAATCCCGGTAGAGAGGCTCAGGGAAAGCAGTCCCCCGAGCTCTTCCCACCTGCTGCTGTCAGAAATTGTTCACCAGCCCTATCTCAACTTTCTTCTGTTTGCCCACCGGAACCGGAGCCGAACAGTCGGGACCAGGAGGAGCCAGAGGTCCGGGAGGGGTGTCTTCCCGCAACAATGGTGAACCGGATCCCAGCCACCATGCCGGAGGAGTCACCAGCGTGGATCATGACAGCTGAGGACACTAAGACTGCAGTGACCATCATGCCTGCTGTGGAGGCCGCCACAGCAGAGTCAGCACCTGAGCGGAACCTCTTGGAGGCCGAACCTGCGGAGACATCGCCCGGATCGCCGAAGTCCTGGATGGTGGTAGAGCTTGAACTAAGGGAAGTGCTCTCTTTTGTCTTTCTCTTTTCTATAATTGAGCATTTTTGCCTAGCTTTAGGTGAGGAGAGCCAGCTGCAGCCAAACGCTGCACCTGAGCTCGCCTCGCCGGACTCTGCCGCTGCCGGCGACTCTGACCCTTCCTCCTCTCTTTCTGAGTCCGTTTCTGGAGTCACCAGAGAGAGTCCTCCATCACCGGACTTATCTGTGGATCCAGGTTCACAACCGGAGGTCACCGAGGTTCCAGCTGAGGTGGTTGTCGGGGGCACCCAGTACCAGTCCAGGATGCCTGTGATTGATCACCTCCTCGCTTGGGTGCTCAACGGGTCAGCTGGCCCATTGCCAAGATGGCATTGGGGTCAGCAGTGGCCCAGCTGGACTCCATCGTGGGTTCAACCATGGCTCAGTCGGGGTCCATCGTGGGTGCAACGCAGACCCATTTGGGGCTCACCGTGGGAGCAATGAGGTTCCGGGAAGGGGCCACTGCTGGTGCAACGTTGTTCCAGACGGGGACCACTGCAGAGACAGCCATGGCCCAGCCCGGGTCCACTGCGGGTTCTATGGAGTCCCAGTCCTACGTCGGGACCACCGGGGGTGCCACAGGACAGTTTGGGGACACTGGGGTCTTCCTTTCCCTTTTGGGGGCCCTGTGGGTGTTCCTCCGCCTTCTGCTGGGCACCGTCAGGGTTCTATTTCCTCCACCACCAGTGACTACAGGGGTTCCTCTTCCTCTGTCTGGCCACCCACCTCTCAATCTTCCGGTGGGTAGGCCACTGCCTTATCTGCCCTTCCGGTCCTGGTGGCTTAATCATGTGGGCAGGCCACCTGAAAGGCTGATTTCCCTTGCCGGGTGGCCCGTATGCCCTGGCAGGCCGCCTGATACTGTTCTGCAGGCCGCCTGCTGGCCCTGGGATTTTGGCCAGTCTCCTGAACTTACGGCCACCTGCTGGGCCTTGGACTCTGGTCGGCCACCCTGAACTGTGGGACTCTTGGGGGTGGGGTGGGTTAGCTTAGTTTTGGGGTTGGGAAAAGTGTTGTTGTTGTTGTTGTTGTGTTGTATTGTAGTGTTTACCTTTTCTTGATTTATCCCTCCTAACCTGTTTTCCCCCACCTCACACTCTGGTTTGTTGTATTGGCCTTTTGAGTGGGGTTGGAAGCAGGTTGTATTTTCTGTTTTTGATGGTACGGTGGGTATCTGGTATCTAAGGGAGGGGCACTGTCATGTTCGGGGTCGTTCACCCCGTCCATGACCTGTGGCTGTAGGTTTCGATTACGTCTTATTAATTCCAGCTGGCAGATTGAGCCTTGCTCTCTGCCAGTCCTACAGTCACACCTCCCCCTCACCAGACATTCACCGGCTGCATGGTATCACCACACACACACACACACGCTTACACACATCCAGTTAACTTCACCCCTGCTTGCCACACGGCTGTGCCCACTTGCCCTCGTTAGCATATTGTATTCTTATAGGGAGGCAGTGTGCGCAGTCAGTGTGGAAGCTTAAGTCTACTCTGGACTTCCTGGCTCATGGACTGTTGGCTTTTTCCCCTGGACTGAATTGTGTTGTTACCCCAGAGCCTTTCCGCTCCAACCGCGTATGTATGCCCTTTTATTGTTGCCTTTCTCTTCGCTCCTGTTCAGTTTGGAGCGCGCTTGGCTGTTCTTCCCCACCAACGACACTTGTAGCCGTTTGTCTCATCATCTGTCAGTGACTGTTACTTGGACATTTTGTGTACATTTTTCCATTGTTAATAAACACGCTACTTTACTACACGTTGGGCTTGCTACCAATTTATATGTTCGCTGCGAGGTTACACAGCGGACATGACATCGCCCTCGCTATATTTATGTTGTGGAGTGTGTGAAATCACAGGCAGATTCATTTCAAATGATTTATTGCACACTCATGCATGACTCATGACTCATGAATGACTCGTCACATCACGAGCACAGAACAGACTGACTAGTCACATTAAACATCCTTCTCTTTCTATCAAGTTACACTTCACAAGATTAAAGGCACTTCCTCATAACAGCAGGACATCTACACCACACTTCATTCAACCCCCACTCCTACTGTTCTCCCATGTGTATTCATTGTCTCTGTCTAAGGTGTGAAATAACATGAGGCCCACACTGCCCCCCCCCAGCAACTTAGATAGAACAACAGAACATCAGTCTACACGCTGTTTCGGCTTCAGCCTCCTCTCAAATCTGCTGCAACTGGGTTTTGTCACCTCCGTGGCGCTGCTGTGCCGGTGGGAGGCTGCTGGAAGTGTGTCTGACTGCGGGCGAGCCGTGGAGAGGGGAGGGGGGGGTTTCACTCTGCCCGTGTGGCTGCTCTGATGAATCGTTTCCCTGGGGAGCTCTCCGTGGGGGTCTTCCACACCGAGGGACCCTAGCCAACAGCATTTGCTCGTCCGCCACAACGAAAGCGGGTTTGAGTCTGTCTATGCCAATTTTTTCCCTCCTACCCCCCCAAGTCTAGCAAAAAATGCTTATCCCCTGTTTCCAACACTCTGAACGGTCCACCATAGGGTGGGCGCAATGGAGGGCGGTGGGCATCGTGTCTGACAAACACGAACTCCGCGCTCTTCAAAGTTTTAGGCACAAAAACACGCGGAAAACTGTGGTGGGCAGGGCCCGGCAGCGTGCCTGTGTTTGTGCTACGCTGCAAAAGCTGAGACGAGGAGCTGCCCGGAGCGGGATTATCTGGTAGAAATTCCCCGGGCAGCCGTAGTGGCTGCGTAAAAACGAGCTCTGCTGGGGAAGCTTCTAGATTCTCTTTCGGCGCGGAGCGCAACCCCAATAAAACCCATGGCAGCCTGTCTACCCAATTTGCATCCGTCAGTGAAGCCCTGAGTGCTGCTTTCAGTGATCTATGAAAACGCTCGCATAACCCATTGGCTTGTGGGTTGTACGCAGTTGTGCGGTGAATTGTAACACCCAGGCTGTGGGCCATCGCAGACCAGAGTTCGAAAACAAATTGGGGGCCCCTGTCAGACGTAATGTCCGACGGGACTCCAAAGCGCGCCACCCATGCTGTTAAAAAAGCGCGCGCTACGTCTGCAGACGTGGTTGCCGCCAGCGGAACCGCATCTGGCCAGCGCGTGGTGCGGTCCACCATTGTCAGGAGGTGCGTGCACCCCTGTGATGGCGGGAGGGGCCCCACGAGGTCCACGTGAACATGGTCGAACCTCTTAGCCGGAATACGAAACGGCTCCAAGGGAGCCTTCGTGTATCTGTGTACCTTGGCTCGTTGGCACGCCACGCAGGCTGCAGCCCACTCTTTCACTTGTTTGCGTAGGCTCGGCCACACAAACTTCTCTCCCACCATTTTGACCGACGCGCGCACTCCTGGGTGCGCCAGAGTGTGAACCGACTCAAACACGCGGCGGTGCCACGTGGCCGGGACCACGGGACGCGGGCGACCCGTGGAGACATCGCAGATTAGGGGGGGGGGGGGGCGCCGTCTTGCAGCACTCTGCTCTCCAGCCTTAACCCTGTTGGTCTAGACTGGAGCGCGCGCACGTCTGCATTGCTAATCTGCTCCGCGGCCATGGCTGCGTAATCTATCCCCACGCAGACCGGGGCCACCACGGCGCACGAGAGGCAGTCCGCCACTACATTCAGTTTACCCGACACATGCTGAATATCGGTAGTAAACTTTGAGATCACGGCCAGCTGTCTCTGCTGCCGGCCCTACCACAGTTCTGAAACCTTGGCCATCGCGAATGTTAGCGGTTTGTGGTCCACGAACGCGGTGAAGCTGCACCCTTCCAGCCAGAACTGGAAGTGGCGAATGGCCAGGTGGAGAGCCAGCAACTCTCTGTCGAACGCACTGTATTTACATTCGCTGTCGTGCAAAGTTCTGCTGAAAAAGGCGAGCGGCTGCCAAGCCCCGGCGACGCGCTGCTCCACGACAGCCCCTATGGCCACGTCTGAAGCGTCGGTGGTGAGCGCTATGCGGGCCGTCGGGTCTGGATGTGCCAGCAGTGTGGCGTTTGCCAGGGCTGCTTTAACTTCCGAGAATGCCCGCTCTCGCTCCGGGGTCCATTCGACCCTATCCGCGGGTTTCTGTTTTTTGAGCGCAGCGTACAATGGTTGCATGAGCTGCGCCGCGCGGGGAAGGAAACGGTTATTAAAGTTCACCATTCCCAAAAATTCTTGCAGCGCCCTGACCGTTTGAGGCCGGGGAAAATCCGCCACGGCGCGCATGTTGTCGGGCAGCGGGATCGCTCCTTCTGGAGAGACGCGGTGCCCCAAAAAATCAATCTCTGTTACGCCGAACTGGCATTTTGGCGGGTTGATTATTAACCCGTGCTCCTCAAACCTCCGGAAAACCGTTGTGAGGCGGGTTTTGTGTTCGTCTTCGGACGCGCTGGTTACAAGGATATCGTCCAGGTAGACGAACACGAACGGGAGATCGCGCAGCACTGCATCCATCATGCACTGGAACGTCTGTGCCGCTCCTTTTAACCTGAATGGCATGCGCAGAAACTCGAATAGACCGAACAGAGTTATTACCGCTGTTTTGGGTACGTCCTCAGCGCGCACTGGGACTTGGTGGTAACCGCGGACCAGGTCTATTTTGGAAAAAATGCGTGCCCCGGCGAGGTGAACGGAAAAATCCTGTATGTGGGGAATCGGGTAGCGGTCGTGCGCCATGGCGTTGTTCAACCTGCGGAAATCACCGCACGGTTGCCATGATCCCTCAGCCTTAGGGACCATGTGTAGCGGGGATGCCCATGGGCTGTTCGAGTGCCTGATGATGCCCAACCTTTCCAGGTTGTCGAACTCCTCGCGCGCTATGGCCAGTTTAGCTGCGTCCAAGGGCCAAGGTCTTGCAAAAACAGGCGGCCCGGTGGTGGTGATAAAGTGCTTCACCCCGTGTTTAGCGATGGCCGCGGAAAACGTCGGGACCGTGAGTGCTGGGAACTGAGTGAGCAGTGTGTGGAACTTACCGCCTGTAGCTGTGACGTTGGCGCGTGCTGTTGGCTGGGTCACTTGAGCTATACAGGGGAGAGAGTCAAAAGACAGTGCATTAACCAGGCGCCTGTTAGCAACATCAACCAGTAAACCATGTGCACACAGAAAATTAGCCCCCAGGTTTTGGAGCGAATATTAAGTCTCTGTTGTTTCATTGGCATTTTAATCCTGTTCTCACAAATGCAGTGTCAATGCAAAGTGTAGTAGTATTAGAAGTTTCAGCCGAGGAAGCAAGAGAAAAACGCCCTTGTAGAAGTAAAAAGGCTGTCTGCATTGCGGTGCTCCTCACCTAAGCAGCCATCTTCACTGCCCGCGTCTCAGTAGCGGGCAGTGAAGATGATCGTGTGCATCGGAGCCTTGCCAGACGCAAACCAGATGGCCAGCCACCCAGGGCTATCCTGATTCGACTTCTGCGCTTCCAGGATAGGGAGCGTATTGTGGAGGCAGCGCGCGGGATGGGAAAGCTGGATTGGAATGGTGATCACATCATGATTTTCCCGGATTATTCCAGACGAGTATCCGAGATGAGGGCGGCGTTCAAGCAGTGTCAACACCTGCTGCACCAGAAGAAAATTGCATTCTCTCTCAGGTATCCTGCAGTTCTCGTTGTGAAGTTGGCAAGTGGTAAACAGGAGTTCACTGACCCTAAGAAAGCAGTGAACCTGATTCTCTCACGGTAGTGCCCACGCTGTATTATCTGTAGGCATGAGGCTGCTGCGATGTTGCGGCTCTCCCTAATTTTGTTGCACTGTTCACAGTCACGGTCCTAGAGTTTTTTATTTTCTTTTTTTTGGTTAGTGCTGTTTTTGTGCACCGATGGGTGACATTGGTTTTAGGTCACCGTTTATGTTACTTCATGATTAAGTGGTTTTTGTTTCTTTTTTTTGTATTTTTAATTTTTATTGTGTTTGTCTTTTGCCCAGTGAGGGGGTTTTTGGTGGAGAATTCCTGGATATTTTGGATGGTAATATGTACCAATTATGATGTCGGCTAATTGTCAGAGCTTTCTTAACCTCATTACTTGGAATGTTAAAGGCCTTAACCGCCCAATTAAGAGGAAAAAAATTTGGGCGTTTATTAAATCAAAAAAAGTGGATGTAGCATTGCTTCAGGAGACCCACCTCACTAAAACAGAATCTAAAAAACTCTGTTGGGACTGGGTGGGCCATGGGTTTGCGTCTTGCGGTAATAGCCAGAGCAGGGGGGTGGCAATCCTTTTTCATAAACATTTGCAGTTCAAGTGTCTAAAAGAGGTTAGTGATGATGATGGACGACTCCTTATAATTCTTATAGAAATTCAGGGCCATAGGATGATACTCGCTAATGTTTATGCACCAAATATAGTTGATTGTGCATTTTTTGCACAACTGGAACACGAACTAAGTGAAATGGGTAATTATCCCATTTTAGTAGGTGGGGATTTTAATCAGGTCATGGACAACATTTTAGATCGGAGCACCCCCTCACAGCGTTCATCTAAATCTGGTTCTATATTGAAAGACATGTGCAATGCAATTGGTTTGGTAGACATGTGGCGGCTTTTTAATCCGTCTACAAGGGATTACACTTTTTATTCCACTGCTCATAATGTGTTTTCCAGGATTGATTACTTTTTAATGTCAAAATCCTGTTTTCTCTGTAAATTTGAGTTTCATTGGTAGCACAATACTATCAGATCATGCCCCTGTTTTTTTACATATGATCCCGCCTTGTCAGTTAAAAAAAAATTCTAGATGGAGGCTTAATTCAAGCTTTCTTCTTAATCCAGATTTTGTGTCCTCTTTGAAAGCAGAGATCTCCTTATATCTTGAGACAAATTGGGATTCTGCTCCCTCGGCCAGTGTTGCTTGGGAGGCCTTTAAGGCATTTATTAGGGGACATATTATTCAATATGCATCTTTTAAAAAGAAAACTAACATTGCTAAACAGATTGATTTGGAGAGGAGAATAGCCATTTTAGAGACTTCATTCAAACAGGACACAAACTTAGTAAATTTGTCACCCCTTCTGAAGCTTAAATATGAGCTGAATTCAATTCTAACACAAAAAGTTGAATTTTCCCTATTTCACCTTAGGCATAAACAATTCGAGGAGGGGGACAAAGCTGGCAAAATGCTGGCTAGATATATTAAAATGAAAGAAGCTCAGTGTACTATATCTGCTATTAGGACACAGGATGGTACTCTGGTGTCAGATTTAAATGAAATTAATGGTGCTTTCAGAGAATTTTACACTTCACTTTATTCTTCTGAAATGGAGGCTGGATCTCAAGAGATTTATGCATTTTTGTCATCCCTGTCTTTGCCATCCCTAACGAAGGAACAAATAGACTTGCTTGACGCCCCAATTACTAAAGAGGAAATTGTGAAAGTTATTAAGAGCCTTCCGACTGGAAAAGCACTGGGCCCTGATGGATTCACTGTAGAATTTTACAGGGCCTGTGTTGATGAGCTTTCTCCTTTACTTTTAGAAATGTTTGCGGAATCTTTTGAACAAGGCCGTCTGCCCCCTTCTTTAACAGAGGCTTTCATTTCGCTTATTTTAAAAAGCAATAAAGATCCGTTAGATTGTAAGAATTATAGACCAATTAGTCTTATAAATTGTGACTGTAAAATTCTCTCCAAAATTTTGGCATTAAGATTAGATAAAGTAATGATATCTCTTATAAATCCTGATCAGGTGGGTTTTATTCGTTCCAGGGGTGCGGCAGACAATATTAGACGATTTATTGATATCATATGGTTAGTTCAAAATGATCCCTCACTTGCACACCTCTCTCCAGTGGCAGCCCTCTCCCTGGATGCTGAAAAAGCATTTGACAGGGTTGAGTGGCAGTATCTCTTTGCTACTCTAGAGACTTTTGGTTTTGGTTCAAAGTTTCTTTCTTGGATTAAATTACTATATAATGAACCTAGAGCTTCAGTGATATCAAATCGAGTTACATCACAGCCTTTTAGACTCTATAGGAGTACGCGTCAGGGCTCCCCTTTAAGTCCCCTGCTTTTCGCTTTGGCATTAGAACCATTAGCTGTTGCTATCCGCAAAGACGGCAATTTTCCAGGTATTCAGGTCCATGGCAGTACCCATAAGATAATGTTGTATGCTGATGATGCATTGGTACTGATTACACAACCTCAAAAATCAATTCCAGCGCTCCTTAAAATTATTAACCAATTTTCACGTCTGTCTGGTTATAGAGTTAACTGGATAAAATCAGAAATTCTCCCCCTAACATCTTATTGCCCTAAAACACTGTTTACATTTGGTCAAAATATAGGCTTTTCGTGGCCAAAATTAGGAATTAAATATCTTGGCATCCTGTTTCCTCATACCTTATCGGATCTGATTCAGATTAATTTTGCGCCTTTGCTCAAAAAATTTAAAATAGACATAGAAAGGTGGTCGCCTCTTTTTTTTGTCTCTTTGGGGCAAGGTCAATGTTATCAAGATGATTTGTGCACCCCGATTTAATTACCTTCTACAATCCCTTCCTCTTAAGATCCCAGCTGGTTATTTTCGACAATTTGATAGGTTGTGCAATAAGTTTTTATGGAATGGTAAGCGCCCTAGATTAAAGTTGAAAAGATTACACAAGTCTACAGATTCAGGAGGTTTGAGGGTCCCAAATTTAGTTTTATATCATTACGCTTTTAGTCTTAGACATTTGATTCATTGGGCTCTCCCCCCTGAGAGAGCTCCCCCTTGGTTTTATTTGGAGAGTTATCTGAGCAGCCCTCTTCCCCTAGTACATCTAATCACAATCAAACTTCCTTCTGAATTTCAGTCGCATCCTATTGTATCCTTTTTACAATACGTTTGGAAGAGGGTTGCTTCTATACTAGAGTTTAGCTCTCATCTTCATTCTTTGGCTTCTATTTGGCTTAACCCAAGTCTCCATATTGGAAAATCCCCATTTATTTGGAAAATCTGGGTGAAAAAGGACATCTTGATGTTAAAAGATCTATATGAAGGGGGAGCTCTCAAATCATTTGATGTTCTACGGGCACAGTATGGACTACCACAGAATCAGTTTTGGAAATATTTACAACTTCGACATCTGCTGTGTCAAATCTTTGGATCTACAACTACCCCTCCTCCTGATGCAGATTGGCTTATCCAGGCATTGAATTCCTGTAGTAAAAGATGTAAGGCCTCAAATTTCTATTTAATGCTCCTTAAGAGCTCAAATAAAGATTCTTCATCCCTTAAACAAGTATGGGAAAAAGATCTGAATTCACAATTTACTGATGCTGAATGGGCAAATATTTTAACGAATGGGAAGAAAGTGTCTAGGGAATTGAAAACCAGACTTGTTCAATTTAAAATTTTGAATCCATTCTACTGGACACCTCGTAAAATGTTGAGAGCAAATCTCATTCATTCTTCAAGCTGCTGGAGATGTCTACAGGGGGAGGGGACATTGATCCATATGATCTGGAGTTGTCCGGTAATACAGGACTTTTGGTTGCAGATCCATAGATATATTATGACAATTGTTAAGCAAGAAGTGCCATTCACTCAGAGACTTTTTGTCCTTGGGGATCCATCAACTATTCAGGACCCAATCTCTGATGCCGAGTGGATTCAGACTGCTCTGATGGTGGGCCGAAAGTTGATTACTTCTTATTGGAAATCTTCCTCTGCCCCACCTGTAGCTCAATGGCTCAGGGAGCTGGGTAAGCTTGCTGCACTAGAACGCCTCTCATATAAACTTCTGGACAGGATGGACAGCTTTTACAATAAGTGGGGATCCTATCTTACCTTTATAGGTGTTGTAGATTAAGCCAATCATCTTGGGAGTATTGGGGTGGAACTGGAATGTTTTATCCTCTCACTGGGTATATTTATTTTTGATGGGTTTTTTTGTTTGTTTTTTCTTTTCTTTTTTTTTTTTCTTTTTTTTTCTAAATTGAAAACCCAATAAAATTCAAATTACAAAAAGAAAATCAGCCCCCAGTATATGGTAATTCAGTGCTGCTATGACAAAAGTCCACTCATATGTACGACCGTGTAGAGATAAGAGCAGAGTCCTCTCACCAAAGGTCTTAATATCCGAGCCGTTTGCTGCCAACATCCCGGGGCCGCTAGATTCTGCCAGCCAGTCAGCATAGGTCGGCCGGATGAAGCTCTTCTGGGCTCCGGTGTCCACGAGGAAACGCCTCCCCGAGTGTGCGTCTGTTAGGTAGAGCAGCTTGTTCTCTTCACCGAGGGTCGCTGCTGCTACCGATCCCTGGCCTTGGCGTTTTCCCAAGAGCTGGAATTGGCACGGTGGCGCACATCTGCGTGCGTTCTCTCCGAAGCGGCGGTGGTAGGAACAGAGCGTGTCTCTCTGGCGCTCCTTGGCCCCCGCTGCTGCTACCGTCGGTGGCTCCTCGCCTCCTCTGGTTGTCTCGCTGGGCTCCGTCGCTGCCGTGTTGACTGTGATCGCCCTGGTGGTACTGATGATCTCCAGTCTGCCTCCTGGACTAGCGCACGGTAGTCTCGCATGGCCAGCTGCGGCGAATTGGCTAGAAGCGCTCTCGCTACTGTCGGAAGGTTCCGGAGGAAGAGGTGGGCAAACAGAAAGTGCTCGTCGTCCATGCTCCTTAACGCCAGCATCTTCTCCATCAGGTCTACGGCCGAACCATCTCCTAGCTCGGTCCGCGTCAGGAGCCTCTCCGCTCTCTCACAGTCCTAGAGCGTGTAGCGCTGGATGAGCGCAGCCTTGAGCGCCTCGTATCTGTTACTGGCTGGCGGCTGATCGAGCAGGCTCGCTACCTGTTGAGCTGTGCGGGCATCGAGCGCTGCGACCACATGGTAGAATCTGGTGTCATTTGCCGTTACTCCCCGGAGGGTGAACTGGGCCTCGGTGAGGTGGAACCAAGAGCGCGGGTTGTGCTGCCAGAAATCCGGTAGCTTGACTGCAACCGCACACGCGTGGCTGAAGGTTCCAGTCCGGGCTGTCTGTGGGATGGCTGCTGCCTTGCTGTAGCTTCCTGACCGGGCCGGCTCCGGGGATCTTGCCTCGTGTTCCATAATACATCTTGGGTCACCAGTGTGGAGTGTGTGAAATCACAGGCAGATTCATTTCAAATGATTTATTGCACACTCACATCTCAGGAGCACAGAACAGACTGACTAGTCACATTAAACATCCTTCTCTCTCTATCAAGTTACACTTCACAAGATTAAAGGCACTTCCTCATAACAACAGGACATCTACACCACACTTCATTCAACCCCCACTCCTACTGTTCTCCCATGTGTATTCATTGTCTCTGTCTAAGGTGTGAAATAACCTGAGGCCCACAATGTAAGTGTTTGTATTGACTCTCTTTATTTCTCTTGTGATTCACCCTTCGAGGTCATATGTTTAGTTGTTTGTATTTCACCCCTCATGGCACATTCTTTTGTTCCTTTTCATTAATAAATAAGCAAACTCACTGCTAGTGATTGGTGCCTCATTTATACCCTGAAAGGGACATTCATAGCAGTGATTGCAAGAAAGAAGAGTAAGGATAAACGATTGACTCCTTTCCCTGCCCATCTAAACCCCTGATCAAATGTTCAAATTCTGAACATTTTCAAATTTTACAAATTCTGATTCTGTGGGTGGAGTCTTTCTTGATTTGTAAACTGTTCATAATAGCAGCTTGGGAGTAAACTTTGTCTGATATTTTGAAAACTTACGGGCAAAAAGTTTTTCTGAAAACACCTGAGATAATGAATAAGCTGTTTAGTTTCTGAATGTGTTTTTAATTTGGTATCAATTGCTATTTTAAAAGTTTCGTGTGAGTTCCACATACAGTAGCCCATGCTCCGTGCTGAATGGAGCTCATTTGCATACAGTTGACTGGATGACACACCCAGTGATGAGTGGTGACATTAGAGTTTTTATGGAAAAAAGACCTGTTTTGTCAAGGGCAGCGAGAGTGCGCCCCCTCTGTCCCGTTCATCTCTCCTCAGCTCATCATCACACCTGAGTGAGAGGACACACCTGCGCCCTCTCATCAGCCAGCGTACTTAAGGAAGCATCCTTCAGTGATTCAACGCTGGCTTGTCTGGGTATATTGCCATAAAGACAGCAAGTCAATCACACCAGTGAAAAGAAATTATTAACCTGTGTGCTTTTTCTCCATTGTTCAGGTTGCTGCCATTGTGCGGGTTTGTCGCTGGGACTGTGCGCGCCCCCCTGCCACTTCACCATCGCCTACAGTAACCTCCACCCGGTCAGGCTCTACCATCTCATTCCACCACCCTGCTGGTTAGTCTATTCCCCGCTGGAGTCCTGCCAGTGCTCCCTTGGAGCCCACGTAAGTGGTAATATGGCTAGCCCATTTTCCCCCTTACTCCATTCCTTCTCTCACTGCTCTCGTCTTCTCTCCACAGGCTCCTTCCTCTGGCGAGTGACTGTTTCAGTAGCTGTGCGAGGGCTTTTGCTATTTAATAAAGTAAACTCAAACGTGTATTATTGTTTGATTGTCTCTTTTGTTGCTGCATCTCGCACGTGGGCTGAATTATTGTATCAGTCATGACAGTTTTGGTTCCAGGTGAGAACTTACTTTTTTAGGTTCTGAACTGATGTACTGTATTTGGGTGTGAACATATCAGCTAGTTCAAAATTAGGTAATGGAACAGCAAGCAGCACACAGTCTTGCCGGTCTGAAAAAACTATGTGATCATGGGTGCCCAGTTTTCAACCAAGAAAGCTGAAGTGTGCCAGTCCATAAGGAATTTCTACTGCTATGTTTTGCACAATTATCTCATACATGATCTTTGCAAGTGAAAATCTCACCAGGAAATTCTTAAGCCTTGCAAGAGTATCATTATCTAATGTAAACAAGACCATCAGTGACGGAGTAGCTCGTTCCTCCTGAAGAGCACACCCCAGAGTTACCAAAAACCTTCGATTCTCTCTTGCTGCATATATACATATACAATATAATCTTGAGGTAGACCTGGTTGCAGACTCACTTGAGAATCACTGGGTTCCTATTCATGAAATGTAAATCTGTGAGTAGATTTTCACATAAATCATCTAGGTACTAAAAACCCACTACAGATTCATGAACAGAGAGTAAAACCCAGGTTTGTTCCTAGGCAAGTTCATGAATCCCATTCATTCGTAAACTGGTCACTGACTTCCAATGGTCAGCAATTTGTACAAATCACTGTCCGTGAACTACCATATAAGGTGTGGAGAGGTGCTTCTTGTTGCTCTGATGTAGCACAGTTAAAGAATAGAAAAACTTCTCAGAGGCTGCAGCCATCACAAATATCTTGGTGTTTGATCACTAACATGGACCTCACTTGTGTAATGCTGTTATCTGATTAAATGAAGTGAGAATGGGAGGCTTGAAATAAGATAAGACAAGCCTTTATTAGTCCCACAATGGGGAAGTTAGAAGATTGCAGCAGCAAAGGGATAGCAGCACTGTGTTAGTGGCACGGTGGTTAGCACTGTGGCAGCACAGCAACTCACCCTTGGCCATGGGGTCTCGGGTTTGATCCCACCCCCTGACCAACGGTGAGCTTCCTGTATGGAGTTTGCATGTTCTTCCTGTGTCTGCGTGGGTTTACTCTGGAATTTTTCCGGTTTCCTCCCACAGGGGCCAAAAACATGCAGGTTAGGTTAATAGGCATCAACTGGGGAGGTATGAATGTGAATTGTCCCTTGCCCCCCCCCTGGCCACAGTTGTAAATAAGAATGTGTTCTTAATCTGTCCTGCCTGGTTAAATAAAGGTTAGATAAAAAAAATAAATTAAAAAAAGCACTGAGAGCAATAGTAAATGAGATAATAAGATAAGGATTGGTTGGTCAAAGCAGTAAATAAATATACATACTGTATGTACACAGTTATATACACAGTGCGGGAACGTTATAGTTAGTTAAATTAAAAGCCTTAAAGTTAGTTAATCATTTTTAACTCATTACAAACGATGCATAGGGATAAAATTTAAAATGCCTTATTTTCCTCAATGAGAAATCTTTTATATCTTTTAGTCCTATAAATTGTTTTTTTTTAACACTCACTCATTTAGATACTCTTTTGTGCATGTGTGGTTATTTAACAGTGAGTATGAAAACAATCATTAGGCAACGCAATCATTGTACTCTAAATTTGGATAATTAAGAATATACTTAGCCTATAGAGCGATTCAGTCCATAATTGGAGCTGACAAAACATGCCTTTTAATAAAAGTCTATAATGATCAAAAACAAATGGCATTTTAATTTAATAAAAAATGACAGGGATTTTTAAGGTGCACAGGAGCTTTTTGGTTTTCATATTATTTTTATTTAACATGTAGCCTAAACAAAATATAGGATCTTCTTCTTCTTTTGCCTGCTCCCTAATCAGGGGTTGCCCCAGTGCATCACAGTCTGCACATTTGCTTTGGCAAGGATTTTATGCCAGATGCCCTTCCCGATAAAACCTTCCCATTTGCTTGGACTTCGGACCTGCACTAGGAGTACACTGGTTTGTGCTCCCCTCGTGGCTTTCCTTTCCCCATTCCATTATGTTGAGGTGGAAAGTACCATTTTTTATATGGTCTTTAGTATGACCCGGCTGAGGCTCTGCGGGGCGGATGCTCTACCAGTAGGCCACTACTAAAGTAAACAGAGGATAGGATATTAAGTAGATTATTTAATTCAGCCATATTTTTGAGAAACCCTATCTGAAGCTCAAATATATGAATTGATTTATCAAGGTAAATGTATTATAGGCTATTTTTTGTCATGTTTAAAAAAAGTTTTTTAACAATATTTAAATATTGTGAGCATGACAAAGAAAAGGTTAAGATTAATTACCATGGAAAGTTGTGGTAATAGCAAGCGTATTTACAGAAGTTCTGAGTCATCGGAGGCAGGGATAGACTGCTCGTTCTCATGAAGTTTTGAGCTATTAACATTTTGATGAATGTTGAAACTAAATTTCACTCTGAAGGTGCATTCAGACCAAACGCAAACAGGCAAATTTTTCGTGATTACATTTTAACTCAATGTAAACACGCAAATAGACATGAATTCACCATCTGAGTGAGTTGCAGACAGGCGAAGTTGCCTTAATAACCTCTGCAGTTGTGTTCAACCTGCTGTGGAAATTCTCAAAACACCATCATGCTTAGGTTTACATTGTCCAACGGGGTCTTACATGAAACATTTATCCCTGCCTCCAAAATTTCACCTGGATGATGGGTTGTGTTATGACCCCTCGTGTGCCATTATGCAGTGCACAGAGGGAGGAATGGACACCCACACGCAGAAGTAGTTTCGTCCACTTTATTCAACAAAACCCCAAACTATGTCCAGCAAACAGTCATGACATTAAACAGAGGGTTGAAATTATTGTGATAGACGCCACCGGAAAAAAACAGGGATGCCACATGGATGCTCAACAGCCCAGGAAAGGGGAACGCCTAGTGCCGCAGAACAGCCGTCGGCACAGGAAGAAAGGCAAACATGAACTTATGGGCTAGAGCGGTCCAAAGCAGTCCGTGTTGTCCAGTGGGTGAGGGCGAGGCAGGAACAGCCGCTAGCACCAGATAATCCACAAACAGACTATTAGCGTTAGGGAAGACTAGCTAGTCAGGCTGAAAGATAAACGTAGGGAGTGAGGCTTACATACACAGAGAGAATGCTACTGTGTATAACTGTATATAATGCGCAATGCTCCGGCGATCTCTTCCCACTCAAGCAGAGCTTAAATAGTGACAATACTGATGAGGGAAGAGACCACTGGTGTGGAAGAGCGTGGACTGGACCAATTGAACCGAGGTGTGCATGAGTGAGTGTCTGAGCATGTGAATGGAAATGAATGAGGCATGTGCGTATGTGTGCGAGCGTAAGTGAGACACCGATAATGAGAAACAGCTGATGACACTGACGGGAGGAGGGGGCGTGGCCGAGCTGTCAGGGAGTGGAGGACCCAAAGGGCTCTCTGAAGCACCTGATGGAAAATAAACAATGAAAGGAGACAAAATAGCCACGGTGTCAGAACTGGGTTTGGAACCACCAAACCCAGGTTCATGACAGGTTGTTTACATTGGTAGCCTTTTTAGCATGTCTATGGCAGGAATCCGTGGGTAAAAAACTCCAACCCTCCGATTCAGCTGCAGAGCACCATGTATCTCCAGGTGAGTGTCAGTCTCATTTTCAAACTCGTTTACTCTCCAATGTTGATCGTTTTACTCCAGTGATGGCAGAATCTCAAGGCCATTACTAGCTAGCACTATCCCTCAGAGGAGAACGTGTGTGCTCGCCGCTTTCCACTGACTTAATATGCATTTGCGCCCCACGAAAAATTTGCTTCGCATTTGGTCTGAATGCACCTAACAGTTTACAAATAAATTTGTTCTGCTCATGTTTCATGAATGAGACCCACTGTGTGTGAGATTGGTGACCATCTGAACCATTACCCAGGAAAAGTAGCAATTCTTTTGAAACATGAAAGGACAGACAGAAGATACAGACAGCACCATGGCATTAGCTGAGTTTGTAATTGCTGTATTGAGCTGAAAAGAAGAGTATTAATACAGTCAAGAATCAATCCATCTACATGTTGCATGGATCAAGTTGTCATAACTCTTGCATTAAAAGGTTTTATACACATTTAATTATTTTGTTGGTAATACCAACAGCAAAGTGGAGCAGCATTCCCACTTCACGTGTTTGTGTTACATGTGACATTCAGCATTGTGATGTCTTTTATTAATCAGGGGACAAAACGTGTTACCTGTTGGCAGCATAGACAAAAGAACTACAAAACATGTGCTTCTAGGGCCGTGGAGTTCAAGATGAAATGGAGGAACGATTATTTTATTTATTTTTAAGGCATCTACTTGGTAAATCCACTTATCTGTGCTCCAGTAAAAACAACAATGCAGGCCAAGTTTCAAACAGGAATTAGATTAATAATGAATAGGAGTCAATGATAGTCTGCTCATGAGTGTGGCCTATGTTGGGGATCATTTGTTGGTAATATTTACTCCAACTAATAATTTGTGTAATTTTCAAAACACATCACAAAGCTACATTAGCATTGTCTTAAATCATCTTTCTAACTTCCTAAGTTAGATGAATTAAAATGTTACTTTTTGCTTTATATTGATTTATTGATTGAATTAACTGGAGTGGTGACCTACAACCAGGAGGTCATGGTTTCAAGCCCCGGCCAGGCCATACCAAAAGACCATATTAAAATGATACTTCCTGCCTTCTAACTTGGTGCTCAGCAAAAATAGAATGGAGGAAGGACAGTTGGTTACCCAGCCACACAGGGTGTGCAAGCCAGTGTACTCCCTGTGCCAGTCCCAAGCCTGAATAAATGGGCAGGGCTGTGTCAGGAAGGGCATCCGGCGTAAAAATCCTTGCCAAATCAACATGCAGATCATTGCAATATAACATGATGATATGCTGTGGTGACCCCAAAAGGGAGCAGCCAAAAGACAAAAAAACCCTTTATATTGAAATTCTTGTATTTCACATCAGACATATACAATATACTAACATTATTAAACCTTATTCTGTGAAAATTCACCGCTGGAGAAGAAAGCTGGTCAGGAATGCCTGCGGCCTACTGTGATCTGGTATAACAAGGAATTGTTGAGTGATAATATATCCACAAGCATCCAGGTCATGGCTGCTGCTAAGTCACAAAATATATCGACTTTTTTCCATTTGTGGCTCTACAGTGGTGCTTGAAAGTTTGTGAACCCTTTAGAATTTTCTACATTTCTCCATAAATATGACCTAAAACATCAATAGATTTTCACACAAGTCCTAAAAGTAGATAAATGAAACCCAATTAAATAAATGAAACAAAAAAAATTAATTTTTCATTTATTTATTGAGGAAAAGGATCCAATACTACATATCTGTGAGTGGCAAAAGTTTGTGAATCCAGCAGACTCTCATGATAAATTCTATATCAAGGATTCAGTGTACCCCGTCCGGTATGGGGTTACCGGAGCCCCACCCTGGAACCAGGCCTGGGGGAGGGGCTCGATGGCTAGCGTCCGGTGGCCGGGTTTCCACCCATGGGACCCGGCCGGGCTCAGCCCGAAGGAGTTACATAGGTCCGCCCTCCAGTGGGCTCACTACCTGCAGGAGGGATCATGGGGGTCTGGTGCTATGTGGATTAGGTGGCGGTCAAAGGCGGAGACCTTGGTGGACTGATCCCAAGCTTTCTAAACTGGCTTTTGGTACGTGGAATGTCACCTCTCTGGTGGGGAAGGAGCCTGAACTGGTGTACGAGGTTGAGAGATACCGGCTAGATATAGTCGGCCTCACCTCAACACACAGCTCCGGTTCCAGAACCAGTCTCCTGGAGAGGGGCTGGAGCTTGGCCTTTTCTGGAGTTGCCCCGGGCGAGAGGCGACGAGCAGGGGTGGGTATTCTTGTATCCCCCCACCTTGCTGCCTCTATATTGGAGTTTTCCCCGGTGGACAAAAGGGTTGCTTCCCTGTGCCTTTGGGTTGGGAAACGGGTCCTGATCATCATTTATGCCTATGCACCAAATGATGTTTCAGAGTACACACCCTTTTTGAAGTCTGTGACTGGGGTGCTGGAGGGTGCTCCTCTTGGAGACTCCATTGTCTTACTGGGGAACTTCAATGCGCACCTGGCCAATGACAGTGAAACCTGGAGGGGGGTGATTGGGAGGAACGGCCTGCCCGATCTGAACCCGAGTGGTGTTCAGTTATTGGACTTCTGTGCTAACCACAGTTTGTCCATAACGAACACCATGTTCAAGCATAAGGGTGTCCATATGTGCACCTGGCACCAGGACACCCTAGGTCGCAGGTCGATGATCGATTTTGTTATCGTGTCATCAGACCTGCGACCGTATGTCTTGGACACTCGGGTAAAGAGAGGTGCAGAGCTGTCAACTGATCACCACCTGGTGGTGAGTTGGATCCGATGGCAGGGGAGGAAGCCATTCAGACCTGGTAGACCCAAATGTATAGTGAGGGTGTGCTGGGAACGTCTGGCTGAGGCCCCTGTCCGGGAGGTCTTCAACTCCCACTTCCGGAAGAACTTCAACCACATTCTGAGGGAGTCTGGAGACATGGAGTCTGAATGGGCCATGTTCTCCACCTCTGTTGTTGAAGCGGTGGCCCAGAGCTGCGGCCACAAGTTGTGGCCGATGCATCTCGATGTGGCAACCCCCGAACCAAGTGGTGGCCACCAGTGGTGAGAGGGGGCCATTAAGCTGAAGAAGGAGTCCTATCAAGCTTGGTTGGCTTGTGGGTCTCCCGAAGCAGCTGAGGTGTACTGGCAGGCCAAGCGGAGTGCAGCTCGGGTGGTTGCTGAAGCAAAAACCCGGGTATGGGAGGAGTTCGGTGAGGCCATGGAACAAGACTTTTGGTCGGCCTCGAAGAGATCCTGGCAAACTGTCCGGTGGCTCAGAAGGGGAAAGCAGCTCCCTGTCCACACTGTGTATGGTGCGGATGGGGCACTGTTGACTTCGACTGGGGATATCGTCGGGCGGTGGAAGGAATACTTCGAGGATCTCCTCAATCCCACTGATACGCCTTCCACAGAGGAAGCAGGGTTTGTGGACAAGGGGGATGATTCGCCTATCACAGGGGCTGAGGTCGCCAAGGTGGTTAAAAATCTCCTTGGTGGCCGGGCCCCGGGGGTGGACGAGATTCGCCCTGAGTACCTCAAGGCCCTGGATGTTGTTGGGCTGTCATGGTTGACACGCCTCTCCAACATTGTGTGGAGGTCGGGGGCAGTGCCTTTGGCATGGCAAACCGGGGTGGTGATTCCTCTTTTCAAAAAAGGGGACCGGAGGGTGTGCTCCAACTTTAGAGGGATCACACTCCTCAGCCTCCCTGGGAAGGTCTATGCCAAGGCACTGGAGAGGAGAGTCCAGCCGTTGGTCGAACCTCGGATTCAGGAGGAGCAATGTGGTTTTCGTCCTGGCTGTGGCACATCAAACCATCTCTTTACCCTCTCGAGAATTCTCGAGGGTTCGTGGGAGTTTGCCCAACCAGTTTACATATGTTTTGTGGACTTGGAGAAGGCATTTGACCACGACCCTCGTGGTTTTTTTGGGGGGTGCTTCGGGAGTATGGGGTATTGGGCTTGTTGTTACGAGCTATTCGGTCTCTGTACGACCGTTGTGAGAGTTTGGTTCGTATTGCCAACACTCGGTCGGACTCATTCCCAGTGAGAGTTGGACTCCGCCAGGGCTGCCCTTTGTCACCGATCCTGTTCATAATTTTTATGGACAGGATTTCTAGGCGCAGCCAGGGAATGGAGGGTGTCATGCTTGGTGACCACAGGATCTCATCTCTGTTGTTTGCAGATGATGTTATCCTGTTGGCTTCATCCAGCAATGACCTACAGCTCTTGCTGGGATGGTTTGCCGCTGAGTGTGAAGCGGCTGGGATGAGAATCAGCACCTCCAAGTCCGAGTCCATGGTCCTCAGCCGGAAAAAGGTGGATTGTCCTCTCTGGGTTGGGGATAGGCTCCTGCCCCAAGTGGAGGAGTTTAAGTATCTTGGGGTCTTATTCACGAGTGAGGGGAAAATGGAGCGAGAGATTGACAGACGGATTGGAGCAGCATCTGCAGTGATGCGGACGTTGTACCGGTCTGTTGTGGTGAAGAGGGAGCTGAGTTCTAAGGCAAAGCTGTCGATTTACCAGTTAATCTACTTTCCTACTCTCATCTATGGTCACGAGCTTTGGGTAATGACTGAAAGAACGAGATCGCGGATACAAGCGGCTGAAATGAGCTTTCTCCGTAGGATTGCTGGACTCACCCTTAGAGATAGGGTGAGGGGCTCAGTCATCCGGGAGAGGCTCAGAGTAGAACCGCTGCTCCTCCACATTGAAAGGAGTCAGTTGAGGTGGTATGGGCATCTGATTAGGATGCCTCCTGGATGCCTCCCACTTGAGGTGTTTCGGGCACGTCCCACTGGAAGGAGAGCCCGGGGCAGACCCAGGACTCGGTGGATAGACTATGTCTCCCAGCTGGCCTGGGAATGCCTTGGTATCCTCTGCTTGAACTGCTGCCTCCGCGACGCGGACCTCTGGAAAAGCGGTAGAAGATAGATGGATGGATGGACGGTGCAGAGCAGAGCAGACTTTATTAATCTCTCCCTCACATTCACAAGAATCACAAGCATAAAAATGCAGGTCGCAAGCACCTCTCCTTTTATAGCATACCACTCTCTCTGTGACCTGGGGTGCTGCATTAACATAAATACATTTGCCATTTCCCTTTGTCACTGTTCACATCAACACATAAATCCCCCCATGACCATTCCCCTTCAGTCTGAGTGGAAACATACTGAGTGGGTCCCCCCCCCCCCCCCAGAAACTCAGACTGAGCCTTAACCCTCATGTCCTTTGGGCTTCAGCCTACATCCATAGGCGGCTGTAATGGGGGTTCGGCGGCTCCGAGGCACTGATGTGCTGGTGGGGGACTTCTGGGGGTGCGTCCGTCTGTGGGGGGACATGGGGGGGGGCATCTTCAGTATGCCATTGTGACTGATCTGAGTCATTTACCTGGTGAGGTCTCAGTTGGGGTCGTCCGCGCCGAGGAGCTCGGGCCAACACCACCTGCTTGTCTGCTAAAACGAAGGCGGGCTTAAGCCTGTCTATACAGATTGTTTCCCTGTGTCCCCCCAAGTCTAACACAAAATGTTTCTCCCCGGGTTCCAGCACTCTGAACCGGCTATTGTAGGGCGGGTGCAATGGGGTCCAGTGGGCATCATGCTTGACAAATACGAACGACGCATCCTTCAAGGTCATAGGCACAAAAGCACGGGGAAAACAGTGGTGGGCCGGGTACCGTCCCTGCCTCCACGCTATGCAGTGAAAGCGGGGATGGATCGGCGTTTGGCACAGGGTTGACCGGCAAAAACTCTCCAGGGAGCCGCAGCAGCTGGGAAAAGAACAGCTTTGCTGGGAAGGCTGCCAAATCCTCCTTCGGTGCTGAACGCATCCCTAATAGAACCCACGGCAACCGGTCCACCCAATTTGCATCCATAAGCGAAGCCCTGAGCACTGCTTTAAGTGATCTATGGAAACGTTCACATAACCCATTGGCCTGGGAGTTGTACACGGTCGTGTGATGAATTGTGACGCCCAGGCTCCGGGCCATCGTGGACCAGAGGTCAGAAACAAACTGTGGGCCCCGATCGGACATGATATCTGAAGGGGCGCCGAAATGTGCCACCCATGTCGTCAAAAAAGTGCGTGCAACTTCTGCGGACGCGGTGGAAGCTAGCGGGACTGCCTCGAGCCAGCGCATGGTGCAGTCCACCACTGACAGGAGGTGCGTGAACCCCTGTGATGGCGGGAGGGGGCCCACGAGGTCCACGTGAACGTGGTCAAACCTCTTAGCCGGGATATGGAACGGCTCCAAGGGGGCCTTTGTGTCTGTGCACCTTGGCTCGTTGGCACGCTACGCAGGCTGCAGCCCACTCTTTCACCTGTTTGCGCAGGATCGGCCAGACGAACTTTGATCCTACCATTTTGACTGACGTGCGCACTCCTGGGTGCGCCAGGGAGTGACCCAACTCAAAAACGCGGCGGTGCCAAGCGCTTGGGACTACCAGGCACAGGCGGCCTGTGGAGACGTCACAGACTAGGGGGGGCCGTCCATCTTGCGGTACTCTGGTCTCCAGCCTTAACCCTGTTGGTCCAGACTGGAGCGCGCAAATGGCCGCATCGCCGATCTGCGTAGCGGCCATGGCCGTGTAATCTATCCCCACGTAGATTGGGGCCACTAATGCGTGCGAGAGGCAGTCCGCCACCATGTTGAGTTTACTGGCCACATGCTGAATGTCGGTCGCAAACTCCGAGATCGCGGCCAGCTGTCTCTGCTGCTGGGCCAACCATGGTTCCGAAACCTTGGCCATCGCGTACGTTAGTGGCTTGTGGTCCACGAATGCAGTGAAGGTGCACCCTTCCAGCCAGAACTGGAAGTGGCATATGGCCAGATGGAGAGCCAGTAACTCCATGTCAAACACGCTGTATTTACGCTCATTGTCGCGAAAAGACCTGCTAAAGAAGGTGAGCAGCTGCCAAGAACCGGTGACGCACTGCTCCACGACGGCCCCTATGGCCACGTCCGATGCGTCGGGAGTGAGCGCTATCTGAGCTGCCGGGTCCGGGTGTGCCAGTAGTACGGCGTTCGCCAGAGCTGTTTTAACCTCAGAAAATGCCTGCTCTAGCTCAGGAGTCTAGTCGACTCTGTCCGCCGGTTTCCATTTCTTAAGCACGGCATACAACGGCTGCATGAGCTGGGCTGCGTGGGGGAGAAAACGGTTGTAGAAGTTAACCATCCCCAAAAACTCCTGCTGTGCCCTGACCGTCTGAGGCCCGGGAAAATCTGCCACTGCACGCACTTTGTCCGGTAAGGGTATCATGCCCTCCGGTGAGATGCGGTGGGCCAAAAAATTGATTCCTGTCACCCCGAACTGGCACTTCGCTGGGTTAATTATTAACCCGTGCTCGTCCAACACTGGAAAACTGTCCTGAGGTGGGCTAAGTGTTTGTCCTTGGACGCGCTAGCCACCAGGATGTTGTCCAGGTAGATGAACACAAACGGCAGATCGTGCAACACCGCATCCATCATGCGTTGGAATGTCTGCGCCACGCCTTTTAACCCAAAAGGCATGTGTAAAAACTCAAAAAGACCAAATGGGGTTATTACTGCTGGTTTAGGTATGTCCTTACCGCGCACCGGGACCTGGTGGTAACCGCGGACCAGGTCTATCTTGGAAAAAATGCGTGCCCTGGTGAGGTGAACATAAAAATCCTGAATATGGGGGATCAGGTAGCGGTCGTGTGCTGTGGTGTTGTTTAATCTGCGGAAATCTCCGTAAGGTTGCCACGATCCCTCGGCTTTAGGAACCATATGTAGTGGGGATGCCCATGGGCTGTTTGAGCGTCTGATGATGCCCAACTTTTCCAAGTTGGCAAACTGCTCGCGCGCTATGGCCAGTTTAGCTGCGTTCAGGCGCCGAGGTCGTGCGAAAACAGGTGGCCCCGTGGTAGTAATGAAGTGCTCCACCCTGTGTTTAGTGACGGTCGCCGAAAACATCGGGACCGTGAGTGCTGGGAACTGGGTGAGTAGTGTGTGAAACTTACCCCCTGGAGCTGTGACGTTGGTTAGTGTTGTGAACCCGGCTCCTGTAGCTGTACAGGGGAGAGAATCAAAAGACATTGCGTTAATCAGGCGTCTGTTAGCCACATCGACTAGTAGTCCATGTGCACACAAAAAATCAGCACCCAAAATGGGGAAGCTGCATGCCGCTATGACGAATGTCCATTGGTATGTACGGCCGTGCAAGGATACAGTCAGTGTCCTCTCACCAAAAGTCTTAATGTCTGAGCCATTTGCGGCTGTCAGCTCAGGGTCGCTAGTTCCCACCAGCCGGTCTGCGTAGGATGGCAGGATGATGCTCTTTTGGGAGCCCGAGTCCACGAGGAACCGTCTCCTCGAGCGTGAGTCTGTCACATAGAGCAGCTTGCTTGCTTCACCGGCGGTCACAGCTGCTACCGACTGCCGGCCCTGGCGTTTCCCGAGTGCTTGAATTGGCACGGTGGCACGCATCGGCGTGTGTCCTCTCCAAAATGGCGGTGGTAGAAGTAGAGCGCGTCTCTCCGGTGCTTCTTGGTCTCCACTGCAGCCACTGTCGTTGGCCCCTCGCCTCCACTGGCTGTCTCACTGGGTTCCGACGCCGCTGCGTTCACTGCGAGGGCTCTGGTTGTGAGGATAATCCGATCTGCCTCTTGTGCTAGTGCCCGGTAGTTGCTCGCGGCCAGCAGCGGCGAATTGGCAAGGACCGCCCTGGCCGCTGTTGGGAGGTTCCGGAGGAAAAGGTGAGTAAAGAGGAAATGCCCGTCATCTGTGCCCATCAACGCCAACATCATCATTAATTCGACCTCCGACCCGTCTCCCAACTCGGAGCACGTCAGGAACCTTCTGCTCTCTCGCAGTCCGAGAGCGGGTAGCGCCGGGTCAGCGCGGTTTTGAGAGCATCATATTTGTCGTGGGCTGGGGGCTATTGGAGCAGGCTTTTCACCTGCTGAGTTGTGCATGCGTCCAGTGCTGCAACCATGTAGTAATATTTGGTGTCATCCATCGTTATTCCCCACAGCGCAAACTGGGCCTCGGTGTGGAGGAACCAAGACTTCGGGTCGTGTAGCCAAAAGTCTGGGAATTTGACCGAAATGGCACACACATTACTGGCACCTTCTTTCTGGGTCATCTCCGAGGTGTTCGCCTCGAGTTCCATTGTGTGTCAAGGGTCACCAGTGTGGAGAGAGAAATAATCGGGCGAAGCAGTGCAGAGCAGAGCAGACTTTATTAATCTCTCCCTCATATTCACAAGAATCACAAGCATAAAAATGCAGGTCACAGGCACCTCTCCTTTTATAGCATACCACTCTCTCTGCATCCTGGGATGCTGCATTACCATGACCATTCCCCTTCAGTCTGAGTGGAAACATACTGAGTGGGTTCCCACAATGGCACCAAAACCAGAATATCTTGCCAGCAGATATTTGGACAAGGTATGGTCGCTTTCCAGCCTGTTGTCACAAGATGAGATTTTGACTGTATCGAATCACAGTTGGGCTGAAGTCCAGCAAAGACGGCTGCGGTGTCTCCTCTTCTTCATGGTGTGTTGATTTCTTCAGTGGTGCATGGTGGCCTTCATGGATTAGTGGCTTCTCCCAAGGGAATTCGAGTATAATTACAGAATCTGATCCAATGGCAAAATTAAAAGATTTTTCCAACTTCGTGGAGTTGAAATTAGCTTCTAGTATGATGGTCAGTCCTTGAAAGAAAAATATATAAAAATAAACATAAAGTTAAAATTAAAAACGGTGAGTTTAAAGAAAGTTTAACAGGAGAAAGTTATAAAAATAGACGTCTAGGAACGGGAGTTTGACTCCGAATTAGAATTTGAGCTCAGGAAAGAAAAGAATTAATTCCGAGACGTTTAACCCCTTGCACTGGTCAATTTCCCTAAAAACGGCAAAAAAATAACGTACCCAAAGTAAATCAAAAGCTGTTCTTCAACCCTTTGCAGCATCTTCATGGGGTTGGTCTCATTTAAAAGAAAACACTTTGAATTTTTTGGAAAAACAGTCATAATCTCTCTAAGTGCTCCCGCCACTGAGTAACAGTCATCTAAACATACTGAATTTGAAGAAAATAAATTTCGCCTGGGTGTTTTTTTGGATACAAATGCTTGCAAATAACACACCTGTCAGATCCGGGCTGGAAAATGCAACAGAAATGTAGAACCAAGTGTTATCCAGCTGAGGTCAAAATTTTGTAACAATACCACAAAAAATGAATATATTACACAGCTTTCTTCACAGGTTGTTCCCAGGTGTTTTTGAACTGTGCCAAATTGTGCCAAATGGCACAGTTTGGAAAAACATCTGTAACTTTTGAATGATTCAATATAGAAGCTTGATGTTGGGCTCTAATGAAAGGTGACACTCAGGGCTGTGTGTGTGTGTGGGGGGGGGTTGTTTATTCATTCATGAATGAATGAATGAACAAACAAGCCCCCACACACAAAGACGCATGCCACGTAAAAAATGTGTGGCTTTTTTTTTTACAAGAAAAAATAACCTACAGTGCATTAAAAATTATACTAAAATATCTGTAATGTAGAAGATAACAACTCCCCCCCCCCCCCGCTACAGAGGACGGACATCGCCCGGTGTGCCGCGGTCACGGTGCGCCGCGGTCACGGTGCGCCGCGGTCTACTACGCACAGTTGTACTAAAATATCTGCAATAATATCTGCAATCCACTACAGAAGAGTAGCGGGGGGGGGGGGTGTTGTGTTGGGTTCTTTTATAAATAAAGACTGCTGCTTTGGGTGAACACGGAGCCTCCTTTATTAACTGGCTGGAACACATTAACACACGAACTCCGCCATGTTATTCTCTGTCCTGTTGTACACCTCACAACATCCGGTCTGTGTCGCCCCCTAGTGGCTCCACATATGTACTCCTTAGATTACACCACATCCCCCTTACTGAAGCCAAGTTGACCCCTTTTAGCTGAAAACACAAAATATAACATTTCTTTTTTTCTTTTCTCTTCAACACTGTTTTCACAAATATTAACATGCAACTCTACAGATCCAGTCTCTTTGGTTTTATCACTTCTCTACCAGACCTGGTTCTAACAACACCTGGTGTTTCCTGTGCATTGGGCTCAGAAACAGTTTCTGTAGGAGTGTCTTTTCCATTTGACTGGGTCTGTTGTGGTTCCATCTCAGTCTCCGGTATCGACATAGGCACAAGATGAGTGCGATTCCTCCTGATTGTCCCTTGTGGTCCACTAATGACATAGGACCGTGGAGTTTTGTGGACAGATGTCACTGTGCCCTGTGCTTTTGCATCTGTAATCCAAACAGAGTTTCCGGGTAACAGTTTATCCAAATCTCTCGTTCTGTGTCTTTTGTTGAAACATTCTGTTTGTCTCATCCGTCTCTCCTTTTCCATGTGACGAATTTGTTGCAGATTTGGCACGCATGGCTGCAAGGCCTCTGGAAGCATTGACAGGGTGGTACGAAGCCTACACCCCATGAGAAGCTGTGCTGGGCTGTAGCCATTTGCCAACGCTGTGGTTCTGTAGGCTAACAGTGCTCTGTATGGATCACTGGCTTTCTTGATAAGATTTTTGACTGTTCTGACAGCTCTTTCTGCCTCACCGTTACTTTGGGGGTACCTGGGACTACTGGTCACGTGCTCAAAACAGTACTCCTTTGCAAAGTCTTCCATTTCCTGACTTGCGAACTGCGGGCCGTTATCCGTGATCAGTATCTCCGGTATTCCGTGACGTGCAAACATTGATTTTAAATGCACAATGACATTGGCAGAGCGAGTTGGGCCGAGCTGGGCAATCTCTATATACCTAGAGAAGTAGTCCACTAATAACAGGTAGTTTTTGTCTTGTAGCGTGAACAAATCAGCTCCCAACTTCTGCCATGGCCTTTCTGGTAAATCTGTGGGCATTAAAGGCTCTCTCACATTAACTCTTTCCTGTATGCACTTTCTGCATTTGACTACAATTTCACTAATCTGGTTGCTTAAACCTGGCCACCATACAGCCTGACGGGCGCGCTCTCTGCATTTAACCACCCCCTGGTGGCCCTCATGTATCTTATCCAAAACTGCATTTCTCATGTTAGCAGGGATAACTAACCTTGTGCCTCTCAGTAGCAGTCCGTTATGCACACTCAAAACGGCTCTCTCAGACCAGTAGTGCTTCACCGCTCCCTGTAGCTGGTTACGATCCGGCCAGCCTTCTGTGCAGTATTTCATGACTTGTGAACAGATGCTGTCGGACTGCAGTTGCTCTTGGAGATCTGCAAGATATTTGCTGCTTGTAGGGAGTCCCTCTAGCACAGAGTCAACATAAATGTTAGTGTCCTCCATAAGATCTGTGTCTGTGTGAGTAACACTGTTTGTGAGCGGTAAGCGTGAGAGCGTGTCGGCAGTGGTTAGACTTTTGCCAGGGATGTGCTTTATAGTGTATGAGTACCTCATTAGGCGCATACGAAATCTCTGTATACGCGGTGGAAGCGCATCCAAAGCTTGTCCTCCCAGTAGGCTCACTAGTGGCTTATGATCAGTTTCTAGTTCAAAGTGCAGACCCAGGATAAAGTCATTGAATCTTTCACAGGCCCACGTGAGAGCCAGCGCTTCTTTTTCCAGCTGGGCGTAGCGCTGCTCTGTAGGTGTCAATGATCGGGAAGCGTAAGCAACTGGTGACCACACGTCTCTCTCCTTCTGTAGCATGACTGCCCCCAATCCGTATGAAGAGGCATCTGCAGATATTTTCTGTGGTTTGTTTGGGTCATAGAGCTGCAATACAGGAGCAGAGGACAGTTCTTGTTTGAGATTACAAAACGCATTTTGTTGTTCATGCCCCCAGTACCACATGTTCTTTGTTGAAAGCAAGTCTCTCAATGGTTTGTCCTTTTCAGAAAGGTTCGGAATGAACTTCCCCAGCTGGTTCACCATTCCGAGAAAGCTCCTGAGCTCACTCACGTTGCTTGGCTCTTTCATGTCCTGAACAGCTTGGGTTTTGTCTGGATCTGGCCTCATTCCTTCTGCTGAAACAATAAACCCAAGAAATTTGACCTCTCTTTTGCCAAACTCACATTTTGACATATTCAACGTAACGCCGGCTTTCTCCGCGCGCTTCAAGACAGCGTGCAGTCTTGCGTCGTGCTGCTCCTTGGTGGATCCCCAGACCAGGATATCGTCCATGTGACAGACGACTCCGTCGAGACCCGCTGTAACCTCTGTTACCATCATGTTTTGGAAATGTTCAGGAGCACTGGAAATACCAAATGGCAAACGGTTGAAGTGGTATCTGCCAAATGGCGTAATAAATGTGGTGAGAAAGGCCGACTCTTTAGACAGTGGTATTTGCCAAAATCCCATATTTGCATCAAGCTTTGAAAAATACTGAGCACCTGTGAGCATGCCTAGCGTTTGGTCCACAGACGGGAGGATGTATCTTTCGCGACACACTGACTCGTTTAAAGGTGTCATGTCCTTTGTCCTTTTTGGGAGCTACAACCATGCCACAGCACCAATCTGTTGGCTGCTCCACGCGACTGATGACTCCCAACTTTTCCATCCTCTTGAGCTCTTCTTTCACTTTAGCCATGAGCGGCAGTGGCACACGCCTTGGCACCTTGAGCGAAAAGGGTTTAGCATCAGGTTTCAGTTTAATTGTGTATGGCTTTTGAACAAGCCCAAGTCCATTGCATAACTTGGGGTACGCTTTTCTCACTGTCTCTTGGTCTATAGTGTCAACTCTGGCAATTAGTTTCAGTCTCACGGAAGCTGTTCTACTCAGTAGTGCCATGCGCAGATTTTTGACAATATAGATTTTCTCAGTAGCGCTCTTGTCACCGTATGTAATAGTCTCTGTCATAGACCCCAACACGGTTAGTGCAGTTCCACCCGGTCCGTAGAGTGGTTTTTGTGCCTTTTCCAACTGTTCATTTTTCTTCTTGAAGATTTCAAATGTTTGGTCAGAAACCGCTGTGACGTCCGCTCCGGAATCTAACTTAAAAGTCACTTTATTTCCTCTCACGTTTATGTCTGCCAGCCACGGATCCTCCCCTAGATCCACTTCACCCAGAAAAAGTCCATCTGCATTGTCAGTGACCTCATTCACAGTTGGGTTGGACCTACAGACTCTAATATAGTGTCCACGTTTTTTACAGTTATGGCATTCCGCGTTTTTAGCTGGGCACTGTACTGCCGCATGTGCTGGTGCTTTGCCACACTTGGAACAAACTTTATTGTCTTGTTTTGTCTGCTGAGGCCTTGAGGACTTAATCTGTTTTTGTTCCTTAATTATGAACTTGTTTGGCTTGGCTTTTCTGATGTGTACCGCATCCACGGCTGTTCTCTTAACGCTAGTTTCACCTCTTAGGTCAGTTGTCGTTTTATTTCTTCAGATTGTCTTGCCATTGTTATAGCTTTAGCTAGGGTAAGATCTTTGTCAAGCTGCATTCTTTCTGACAGCGACGAATCTTTCAGACCCACTACAAGCCTGTCTCTCAAGAGGTCATCATGAAGTGCACCGTACTCACAGTTTTCTGCCAGTGCATAGAGTGCTGTTATGAACGAGTCTACTGGTTCTGCCGGCTGTTGCACTCGCTTGTTGAATTTTGCTCGTTCGTAAATCACGTTCTTTCTGGGAACGAAATGTCTATCAAAGGCTGTTTTAACGGCCCCGTACTGCTGGCACTGCACACTCGTTAGCTCGAGCCCTCTTAGCACGTCGTCAGCCTCATCTCCCATGCAATAAACCAGCATATTTACTTGGTTTGCCTCAGATGAATTATTCAGATTACTTGCCAGTCTAAAACGCTCAAAACGTCTTATCCACTTTTCCCACTCCTGGGGCTTCACAAAGTCGAAGGGCTCCGGTGGTTTAATGGTGAAGGTTGCCGCTGGAGTAGCCGCCGCCATTACCGGATCAATTGGCGCAGCTGCAGCTCTTTGAACTTCGTCCGTCATAGCCGTTAGCCAGCTGCAAAGCTGACTTTTCTCACCTCAAAGCGCACCAACTTCTGACACCATGTTGTGTTGGGTTCTTTTATAAATAAAGACTGCTGCTTTGGGTGAACACGGAGCCTCCTTTATTAACTGGCTGGAACACATTAACACACGAACTCCGCCATGTTATTCTCTGTCCTGTTGTACACCTCACAACATCCGGTCTGTGTCGCCCCCTAGTGGCTCCACATATGTAATCCTTAGATTACACCACAGGGGGGGGCGTTCATGGTCCGGATGCGGCGCACGAACCGTGTACCGCGGCGCACGGACTGGACACGGTTCGTGTGCTGCGGTCTACTACGCACAGTTGTAATTTACCGATCGGTCAAAAGTCATTTTTGATTACAATTTTCAGGGATAAAGAATAATTTAGCTTATAACACTTACCTGTCCACAACAGCAGTATCGCTGGCGAACTTCTCTTCCTCATTGTCAGATGAACATGACGCTGGTCTGCTTGTTATGGACTCGTGGTTTTGGTCACGCGACCTGGTCAAACCATAATTCCATTATTGCACTTTTGTGCTTCCATGATTGCGGTTTTGGCGAACGATTTTTCAAAACAAATAAGAACAGAAGTAAGAAAAAAAGACTGGCGAACGCGTGTGTGTCACCCAGCGGCTAAAACAAAACAGATTTTGCAAGGAAGGCACGCTTTCGAACTTACTGTGCTTCAATTGGCTCGCTGTATTCGCAGCCGTTGGTAGGCGGGTCCTTCTTGCTAGGTTTTCAGTCATTGGTTCTTCAAGGTTTCAGAAACCCAATTCAAGGCTCTTATTAGTCGAATGACAGGTCAATCACATCAAAACCAATCAAAACACTCCTTTGGCTTTCTGTTCGCGGCTGTGTCTGTAGTGGAAGAACGGAAATGCAGCTTTTTTTTTTCAGTGCCTCCTAGGACGCACAGTGTGCATCCTAGGATGCCCTCGTGCGCCCTAGGACGCAGAGACGTGTCCGCCCGCGGTACACCGAAGTGCAAGAGGTTAAAGAAAAACATTAAAATACACAGAAGTTTACACAAACACAATATTCCATGTTCTCTGGTCTGCAGTCTGTAGTGTTCATAGAAGAAGTGAAAAAGGGGTGTCAAATCTCCTTTCTTCTGTAGCAGAAGTGATCTCTTCGTTCTCCAGTAGTGCTCTGCTGTGAAGATGTCTCCCTCTCCTTATAACTCCAACCGAGTTTCGCGGGCTTCTGGGGAGTGACAAAAGCTCAAGCCAACAGTCTTCTCTCATGGGTGGGCTTTATGAACTTTAGTCCAATGAACAAACAGACTTTTGTCTGTAAGGAACCAATGGAATGAAAGAGCTGGAGCCCAGCATATGCTGGGTGATGACTGGCTGATACCGGTCCTCACAGAATGACATACAGTGGGGTAAAAAAGTATTTAGTCAGCCACCAATTGTGCACGTTCTCCCACAAAAGATGAGAGAGGTCTCCAATTTTCATCATAGGTATACCTCATCTATGAGAGACAAAATGAGAAAAAAAAATCCAGAAAATCACATTGTCTGATTTTTAAAGAATTTATTTGCAAATTATGGTGAAAAATAAGTATTTGGTCAATAATAAAAGTTCATCTCAATACTTTGTTATATACCCTTTGTTGGCAATGACAGAGGTCAAACGTTTTCTGTAAGTCTTCACAAGGTTTTCACACACTGTTGCTGGTATTTTGGCCCATTCCTCCATGCAGATCTCCTCTAGAGCAATGATGTTTTGGGGATGTCGCTGGGCAACACGGACTTTCAAATTCAAATTCAAATTCAAATTCAAACGTTTATTTCAAACTCAGGGTTCATATTATGAGCAAAACTAAAACGAGTAGAAAATAGATAAATAAATAAATAAATAAAAGTATATACAGATCAGCAGACACTCGGCGCTCTTGTAACAACAATAACATGCAATAATGGGCTCAGTATAAAATGGAACGCCACCATTTCCAAATGCTGGAATGAAGTGTGAGTGACGAGTTGACAATTGCTGATATAAGATGATTGTTACATGCCAGAAACCTTCTCAAAAAACTGTAAACATTCTTACGTATCAATTCGCCAAAAGACGGAATGTTCACAGACACAAACATCTTGCTTGCACTCGACCTTCGTGGTACATCTAACAACCTTCTTAGGGAGTTATTATATGCAATGCGGATTTTGTTCCTAACAGCAACATTGCTATTAAACCATAAAGGCGAGCAGTACATTGAGGTACAGAAGGTCTTGAACAACATACATTTGACATCAGGAGAACATCTATGGAAATTTCGCAACAGTAAATTTGTTTGAGCGTACAGTTTCCTGAGATGCCTGTTACAGTCAACATTGGTCTTATCAGATTCAATCCACACACCTAGGTATTTGACTTTTTCAACAAAGTTCAAGCTATTACCACAGAGTGGCATAACAGGATTCGACGTATTGACACCCTTAGGTTTGAAAGCCATACACATAGATTTAGTACAGTTGAACAGGATGTCATTTTTTTCACCAAATTTTTCACATACCGAAAGGAGATGTTGCATCGCTGCAGTAGACAAACTTAACAGACAGAGGTCATCAGCGTAGAAAATGTGATTTAACAGTGCACCGTTAAAGGAGCCGCCCACATTAGTATTGTTCAACAGTACACTGAGATCATCAACATAGACATTAAACAACAAGGGTGACAGTATACCACCTTGTTTAACACCGTTGGTCACATGAAATTTGGATGAGGTGACATTGCCCCATCTAACAACCATAGACTGCCTTCTGTACCAGTATAGCAGGATGCTAACAATGTAAATAGGAATACCTCGATCGATCAGTTTTCTGAACAAACACCAGTGGTTAATCCTGTCAAAAGCTTTGCTAGCATCTAGGAACGTAGCATAGACACTAGTGGAATGGCTTCTGAAGTAGTCAACAAATTCATGGAGTAGGTAAACAGCCTTGTCAGTTGAAAGAGCCGATTTGAAACCAAACTGATTGTCGTTTGTCCACAGATAATCCTCAATTCTGTTCAGGAATAAACCCTCTAACAGTTTAGATATAACATTTGCAATAGCTATAGGTCTGTAGTTGTTCATATCAGAAAGACTGGCACACTTGTTTTTCACTAAAGGAATAATAACAGAGTCCATCAACATATCTGGCATGTAACCATGAACAAACAAACTTTCAACTCCCTCCAAAGATTTTCTATGGGGTTGAGATCTGGAGACTGGCTAGGCCACTCCAGGACCTTGAAATGCTTCTTACGAAGCCACTCCTTCATTGCCCGGGTGGTATGTTTGGGATCATTGTCATGCTGAAAGACCCAGCCACGTTTCATCTTCAATGCCCTTGCTGATGGAAGGAGGTTTTCACTCAAAATCTCACAATACATGGCCCCATTCATTCTTTCCTTTACACGGATCAGTCGTCCTGGTCTCTTTGCAGAAAAACAGCCCCAAAGCATGATGTTTGCACCCCCATGCTTCACAGCAGGTATGGTGTTCTTTCTCCTCCAAACACGACAAGTTGAGTTTTTACCAAAAAGTTCTATTTTGGTTTCATCTGACCATATGACATTCTCCCAATCCTCTTCTGGATCATCCAAATGCTCTCTAGCAAACTTCAGACGGGCCTGGACATGTACTGGCTTAAGCAGGGGGACACGTCTGGCACTGCAGGATTTGAGTCCCTGGCAGCGTAGTGTGTTACTGATGGTAGCCTTTGTTACTTTGGTCCCAGCTCTCTGCAGATCATTCACTAGGTCCCCCCGTGTGGTCCTGGGATTTTTGCTCACCGTTCTCGTGATAATTTTGACCCCACGGGGTGAGATCTTGCATGGAACCCCAGATCGAGGGAGATTATCAGTGGTCTTATATGTCTTCCATTTTCTAATAATTGCTCCCACAGTTGATTTTTTTCACACCAAGCTGCTTACCTATTGCAGATTCAGTCTTCCTTGCCTGGTGCAGGTCTACAATTTTGTTTCTGGTGTCCTTTGACAGCTCTTTGGTCTTGGCCATAGTGGAGTTTGGAGTCTGACTGTTTGAGGTTGTGGACAGGTGTCTTTTATACTGATAATGAGTTCAAACAGGTGCCATTAATACAGGTAACAAGTGGAGGACAGAGGAGCCTCTTAAAGAAGAAGTTACAGGTCTGTGAGAGCCAGAAATCTTGCTTGTTTGTAGGTGACCAAATACTTATTTTCCACCATAATTTGCAAATAAATTCTTTAAAAATCAGACAATGTGATTTTTCCCCACTGTATTTTAGTACTGAGGATTCATCAATATACTTATGTATAAAACCTAACCTACTTCAGTGATTCATGCAACTTTATAACTAGTGTTTTTAAATTAACATGCAAGAATAAACATTCATTTAAACATTTTAACATGCACATATTTAAAATCAAGGATTAATATATTTCAAACCCATTACTGATTGTCCACACTGAACATCAGAGTCCATTGGCTTTTCCATGGTGTCCTGAAAAAGAGGATAATCTGAGAATTGAGTTTTGTAACAAGAATGCAGTCAAAAAAAAAGTTCACTGGTTAAATCCAGCATGTCCTGGAGTTGGCAGTAGAGGGCAATGTTGAGCTGTGGATATTTTGTAGTGACCATATGAGGCACTCCACAAAGGTCTGTTCTTTGTCCATGTTTAATTGGCCATTAAAATGTTCAGGAGGAAGTGCATTAGGAGTAATTCCAGAGACTGGTTTAACAAAGGAATGTTAGTTCAGCTGTGGTCCTGAGATGAAAGAGCAGTTCTTGACTGTCCTTTTCCTGGGTGAAACAATGTCTTTAAGCTGAAGAATAATTTTATTGATGAGCCAAAGCAAGATGATGCTACACATCAAATAAATAAACTGACGGGTGATTATATTTTGACTGTTACAGCTCTCTCCATTAAAATAACATAAAATCCCATTAAATGTCATTTATTTTTTGACACCACATCAGCGCTGTTTGATTCCCCACAATGGAAGCTAAACCAATAAATCCTGGAGAATGATTCTACATGGAGCAGAAAATTAAGAACAGTAAATTTCTCAATGAGGAGATTTTTTTTCTTTTGGGCTGTCACATTTTTGGGAGATTATATTTTTTCTATTTTTAAATTCCCCCTTCTCTCCATTTCTCTTTTGTCTGTGCATGTCTGAAGTTAGTTTCAGTCAAAAAACATCTGCTTCCACCGGCATTTCAGTCAATGTTTGCCAATAGAGCTTAACTTAGACCGACTTATGTGAACTCTGCATAACTTAGCCCAGCCCTCAAGAACTTTTACAAACTGAGCACAACTTTCATTAATGTTTATTTCCAAATGTCACCAAATTTTCAGCATGCTGAAAATTTTCAAAGAACACAACTTTCGCTGGCATTTGCCAACAAACACCGTCTATCATTAACTTTTAGCAACTTTTGCCAACAGAGCCAGACATTTGCCAAAACATCAGTAAAAGTTGGTCCAAACGTTGTAGTGTGAATCCACCCAAAAAAGTAGGTCCAGAATGGCAGGAAGCCTCTACAAATGCTGATCTTTATATGAGCATTGCCTGACGTTGATGTCAGCTGACCTGCGCTGAGTATTTGTTTGCTTAAGTTAACCTAAATTGGCAACAGCTACACATACACTAGCCTAAGTTAGCAAAAGGTTGCCAACACTGAATGCAACGCTGGCAAATGCTAGCAGAAGTTTGTAAAAGTTTGTAAAAGTTGGTGTGCGCTGGATTAAAAAAAACCTGCTCATGAACGTAATTTCACCGTTTGGATTAATTTCTCTGATTTTTCAAAACGTCTGTAAAAGTTGGTCCAAATGCTATATTATGAACCCAGCTTAAGACAGACTGTACAAATGGAGGAAATTTAACACCATTGTTACCATCCTCAGGAGTGGTCAACCAACTGAGATCAGTCCAAGAGCAAGGAGTGTTACCCCAGACTAACTTCTAAGCAACTGAAGGCCTCTCTCACACTGGTTAATATTAATATTCATGAGTCCACCATCAGGAGATCACTGAACAACAATGGTATGCATGGCAAGGTTGCAAGGAGAAAGCCACTGCTCTCCAAAAAGAACATTGATTTGTTAAAGATCACGTGGACAAGCCTAAAGGCTATTGGAAAAATGTCTTGTGGAGGGATGAGGCCAAAATAGAACTTTTTTGATTTGAATGACAAGCATTAGGTTTGGAAAGGGGAAGCCACTGAATTCCTGCATAAGAACCTAAACCCATCTGTGAAACATGGTGGTGGTAATATCATGGTTTGGGCCTGTTCTGCAGCATCTGGGCCAGGACAGCTTGCCATCATTGATGAAAAAATGAATTCTAAATTATACCAGCAAATTCTAAAGGAAAATTTCAGGACATCTGTCCATGAACTGAATTTCAAGAGAAAGTGAGTCATGCAGCAGGACAACGATTCTAAGCACACAAGTCATTCTACCAAAGAATGGTTAAAGAAGAATGAAGTTAATGTTTTAGAATGGCCAAGTCAAAGTCCTGACCTTAATCCAACTGAGATGTTGTGGAAGGACCTGAAGTGAGCAGTTCATGTGAGGAAACTCACCAACATCCCAGAGTTGAAACTGTTCTGTGCAGAGGAATGGACTACAAGTTCCCCAAGCCGATGTGCAGGACTGATCAACAGTTACTGGAAACATTTATTTGCAGTTGTTGCAGCAAAAGGGGGTCACACCAGACACGGAAATCAAGGTTCATAAACTTTTGCTCCTCACAGATATTTAATATTGGACCATTTTCCTCAATAAATATATGACAAAGTAAAATATTTTTGTCTCATTTATTGAACTGGGTTCTCTTTATCTACTTTTAGGACTTGTGTGAAAATATGATAATGTTTTAAGTCACATTTATGCAGAAATATAGAAAATTCTAAAGGGTTCACAAACTTTCAAGCACCACTGTAGGTGAAGGCTGACAGTCTAAGGAATATGTGTTCAGTACATGCTGTACATTATGGATGACCCAACAATATGTGCCACTTTTATTGATGATTTGATTATCATCTTTCAAATTTAGCACTCTGTATACACAATTCAACACGCGTTGCATTGCTGCATGTATGTCTACTCTCTTGTGGTCTTCACAGGAACTCAGAATCAATTAAATCTGGAACGTTCCAAGAGTCGCATGGGAACCTTCGTGGAGGGTGGACCGATGCCTGAGACCAACCCGGATGAGGGGTACGAGATTAGCAATATCTATATCAACTGAATCGTGATTGTGCAAAATTAATGTGAATTTGTGATTTATATACAGGTGAAAGACGTGTTGTGATTTTCGTCTGGCACAAGACAGGGAGAACATACAAAATATTAAACTGATTCCTTACAAATCTTTATACGAAAGCCAAAAATATGTTTTGATATACTGAATAGTGGGTATATAGTGGGTAGACTTTTCATTATATAATAATGTCTTATTGTGATTTAAAAAAAAATAAACATATATAATTTTCACAATCTCACAGACAAAGCCTCAAACAAGAATATTTTGCAAATCTATGGTACATACAGATGTTTTGTGCTTAAATTTAAGGGGTAAAAGTAAAAAATTGTAAAAAAAAAAAAAAATTAAATACTCAAGTAAAGATACCTAAAAATTCTACTAAGGCACAGTAACGGTAAGTATTTGGACTTCTTTACTTCCCATCTCTGCATATAACAATATATTTCTGTAGTATTGGGTACATTTAATGCCTTTCCCTTTACTGCATGAATCATATTTTAAAGAAAACATAACTATATGGTGGAGCAAAATTCAATGTGCAGAACCTCCAAATAAGTTCAGTCTTGAATTAGAGGCTGTCACTTCATAAATTTCAACAGTCCTTTGTTGTCTGTATATACTGTGACTCAAGTGTCAACTGGATTTTGCAAAACTGCATGTGCACATTCAGCCCTACCATGGAGAGAAATAGTTTTGTCATGACTCAGTGCAAGTGAGGCTCAAACGCTGAACGAACACTCGGACCCAAGAGGAAAAGTTCACCAGTTTATTGTAAAAATAAAACACACACAACACTAAATAAAGATGCAAAACTAAGGAAGAATGCAACACAAAAACGCACATTTAAATAGACAGAAACTGGTGCCCCCTGGAGCGCACGTAGCCTACGGGAAAGAGCAGACAGAGATGGTTAGGGACGAGACCTCCCGAAGGGGAGAATAATAATGAGAGAGCGCACTTACTCAGTGAGCAGCAGAGCCCAGCAGGGAGCTCCTGCGTGGACCAGAGGGGCAGTGGGGAAGGCGGTGACCTGGGTGGACGTTGGCCGTCTTCTGGGCCAGGCGAGCCTGATCAGCTCCGGAAGGCACACCTGCGGGTGGCAGCAACCTGGGGAGGAGAAAGACGGGTAAGTGAAAACACAGGTCAACCAGAAAATACAGTTTCAAAGCTTAGGAGATGTTCAGGGTAGCAAACCCAGACGATCCAGCGATGGACTCTCCACACACTGGATCTTAAATACGCTGGCTCATCAGATGCAGCAGGTGTGTAATCACGCAGGTGTGTCTAATCCTTCAGAGCCGGGAAAGCAGGAACGGGGGGGAGGGGGAGCATGCTCACCTGATCATCACAATGCCCACTTCTCAAGGGATACATGCTGGGGTCCCACTGGGCTTGCAACGAAGCGCCCGATGGAATGCCCACACCATGCATTTATCCAAAATGTGGGACCCCGGGATCCAGGACCTCTCCTCCGGACCGTATCCTTCCCAGTGGACGAGGTATTGGCACCCACGCCCCCGACGACGTACGTCCAGAATCCTCTCCACCGTGTATGTGGTCTGGCCGTCGATGATCTGGGGGGCGGTGTGGGATCTGGAGGAGGGCAGAGAAAACTGGCAGAGAGGGGCTTGATCTTGGAGATTTGAAAAGTCGGGTGGATGCACATAGAGGGCGGCAAGACCAACTGAACGGTGACGCCATTGATCAACCACTTGATGGTGAATGGGCCCAGATAGTGGGGGGAGAGCTTCCGGGACTCTGTTTTGAGCGGGATCTGATCAGTGGACAGCCAGACCCTCTGTTCCACCGTGTACTTTGGCGCCGGCGCCCGCCTGCGGTTGGCGTACTGTTTGTTGCGCTCCGCAGAGCTTCAAATGGTGTAAGCCCAGTGGAGGAGGAGACTGCTGAGTTATAGGAATATTCCACCCAGGTCAAGTGGGAGCTCCAGGTGGTCGGGTTTGAGGAAGATACGCACCTTAGGGTGGCCTCCAGTGACTAATTAGCATGCTCAGCCTGACCGTTGCTCTGAGGATGATAGCCAGATGTCAAGCTGGCGGTCAAACCCAAGAAGCGGCAGAATGCCTTCCACACCTGGGAAGTGAATTGGGGTCCCCGGTCCAAGACGATGTCAACATACCCCATGTAGCTGGATGACATGCTGCATCAGCAGGTTGGTCGTCTCCGTGGCAGATGTGAGTTCGTGGAGAGGGACCAGGTGGATGGCCTTGGAGAAGGGGTTGACTATGGTGAGTATCACTGTGTTGCCTTGGGATGGAGGGAGGCCCTTAACAAAGTCCAAGGCAATATGCGACCACGGGTGACCCGGCACTGGGAGGGGATGGAGGAGGCCAGCAGGAGTGGAAGAGTTGGCTTTATCGGCAGAGCAGGTGTGACAGGCCTTCACATACTGCCGCACATCCTTTCCGAGTGTGGGCCACCAAAACACTTTCCGAAGCAGCTCGATCGTCGAAAAATAAACCACATTTGGTCAAATTTGACTACTATGAACTTTTCAGCCTATGAACTTTTCAGCCCCCCCTCCCCCATATACTGTAAAAACTTGTTCTTAGAAATGATTGCAGAAGAAAATGTGGTACATGCCTTATTAAAAAAGTCACAAAATTATGATTAAAATTTAATAAAATTAAAAGTTTCAAATATACAAGAAAAAAGTCACAAATTTTACAAGGAAAAAGTCTTGCAAATTTTAAATGTAAAAAATTTAATTTATGTGAAAATTCACACATTTTAGCTACACTGGAAGATCTAGAATACTAGAACTGTAAAATCTAGAAGATTTTACAAAGCGTAGCGGCGAGATGTCTCAGCAGGGTGGCATGGGAGGTCAGTATGTGAGAATCCCCATAATATACATAAATGGAGTCAACAAAAGATCCACAGAAAACTTCATTTTCATATACTGCAATACCCCATATCAAAACAACACCCAAGTATTGTCATGAGCTGAGTACTAGAGGTTTCTGCCGTGCTCAGTCTCATGGCTTTTCTCTATATTTGTATATTTGTTGTATTTTGTGCCTTTTTTTTCCACAATATCTTTATTGAACCTTTTTTTTTTTTTTAACAAACATGATACAAGCAATCAAACACTAACACTAAAGTACTACAAAAAAAAAAATGCACTAAAAACACCAACAACCACCAACAAAATCAAGTCTTCAACAATGCTCCTCTGTTTAGTCTAGACAATCCAATACATAAGTATACATATGTTCACCAGTTTGGAATTTACAAGGTCCACACACATCATTCACCTTCTTCTTCAAGAGTTATGTTTAAATTTTTTACATAATCAATAAAAGGTCTCCATATATTCTCAAACACAATTTCCTTTGATTTCAGTATATATGTTATTCTTTCTAATGGAAGGTTTGTTAACATCTGTCTTAACCACTGAGTCACATCTGGTCTATGAGTCTTTTTCCATAATAGTGCAATACATTTTTTGGCATTAAGCAAACTGAGGTCTATGAATGTTCTTTCACTTTTATTAAAATTATGCTTTTCTGGGTACAGACCCAACAAAAACAGTTTAGGATTCAGTATGATTTGTTTTGAGATTATTTTTTCAATTGTTACCCTCACCTCTTCCCAAAACATTCTTATTAATCTACATTCCCATAGACAATGAAATAGGGTTCCTTTACTTTCCATGCATTTTGTGCATGTATCTGGTATATTTTTGTTATATCTATTTAACTCCTCCGGTGTAACATACATCCGCATTAACCATTTGAAATGTATCAATTTAAGGCGTGCATTTATTGATTTGGTTTGAGCTTCTGTACAAGCCAATTCCCATTGTTCCTCTGAAATTTCAATTTGCAGATCTTCTTTCCAGTAGTTTAATCTTTTCAGTGAATTTTCACTTGAAGATAGTGTCAGTGAGTTATAAAACTCTGAAATAATACCCTTTCTTTTACTATCTTTCATCATCATTTTTTCCAAGGATGAATAAATAGGTCGAGTGAGAGCTTTATTTTGATTTGATCGAATAAAGTTTCTAAGTTGAAGATATTTAAAAAAATGTGTTCTATTGAGATTAAATTTGATCCTCAGCTCTTCAAAAGACATTATGTTGTCTGCACATGGCAAATATAAATCCTGAATCTTTTGTATCCCTTTTAAATTCCATACTTTAAATACAGCGTCCGCTCTCCCTGGTTTAAAATATTGATTACCCCATATTGGACTAAATTGTGACAATAACTGTGGTTCTTTTAAATAGTTTTTAGCTTCACACCATATTTTGATCATATGCTTTACAAATGGATTTTTAACTTGTTTTTGTAAATTTTTTGCCGAATCTGAGTATATGAATATGGGAAGAGGTAAAGGTAAATTGTATGATTCCATTTCAGTCCAGTGAGGGAGATCATTTGATGAAAAATAATATGTCATAGACCTCAGTTGTGCCGACCAATAATACAACATAAAATTTGGACATTTCAGACCTCCACGATCAAATGGTAAATATAATAAAGACAGACGTAATCTAGCCCTCCTGTTGTTCCATATAAATTCCACTAACTTTTTTTTTATTCTTGAGAATAGATCTAAAGGTGGTGATAAGGGAATGTATTGAAATAAATAAAGTATTTTAGGTAAAATATTACTTTTAAGTATATTAATTCTCCCGATCATCGACATTGGTAGTGACATCCATCTCTGAGTTAACTCATTGATATCTGACATTAAGGCTTCATAGTTGACGCTGGCGACTGATTCTAGCTTAGGCATAATTTGGATTCCTAAATATTTAAACTGATTTACAACATTGAATTGATTTACCTCAGGGGCTGGGTAATTTCTCTGGGTCTCATTTAGCATTAATATTGAAGATTTAGTTTTATTTATTTTATATCCTGATATTTCCCCAAAATTCTTTATTAAATTCAACAAGGTTGGAATTGATTTTTTTAGATTCGACATAAACAAAATTATATCATCGGCGTACAGGGAGATTTTATGTTCTGTTGGTCCAACTTTAATTCCATATATTTGTGAATGTAAACGTATCGCTATCGCTAAAGGTTCAATTGCCATAGTAAACAGTAAAGGTGAAAGTGGACAGCCTTGTCGACATCCTCTATTGATTTTTATTGGTTTTGAAATATTGTTATTTGTTAGGATTTCTGCTGTAGCATTATTGTATATTATTTGAACCCATTTTATGAAATTATTTCCAAGTCCAAACCTTTGTAGGACTTCAAAAAGAAAGGGCCATTCAACTCTATCAAAGGCCTTTTCGGCGTCCAATGATAGGAGAGCTGTATCCGGCGCTTCTTTATTAAAATAAATAATATTAAATAGTCTTCTTACATTATGGAAGCCTTGTCTACCCTTTATAAAGCCATTCTGATCTCGATTAATAATATTTGGTAAAATTTCTTGTATTCGTCTTGCTAAAATTTTACAGATTATCTTAAGGTCGGCGTTTAATAGGCTTATTGGTCTCATATTTTCACATTTATTAGAGGGCTTACTTGGTTTTGGCAGCAGTATAATTAAGGCATTATTTATGTATGATGGTAAATTATTATTTTGAAATGCTTCTAAAACCATTTCCAAAAAAGGTTTTATTAATTTATTCTTAAATTTTTTATAAAGGTCAACTGGAAGACCAGCTGGTCCTGCACTTTTTCCTGATTTCATATTATCAATGGCTAGCCCAACTTCTTCTTGACTAATTTTAGACTCCAATATCTCCCTGTTTTCATTTGGAATACACGGTATAGATAGTTCGTTCAAAAACCCATTTAGTTTTGTTAAATCAGGTTCATTTTTGGTATCATATAATTTTTCATAGTAATCTCTAAAGGCTCTATTAATTTCTAAAGGATCTATAACTACCTGTCCGTTACTTATAATACTGGTAATTGGTGTTTTAATTTCCAATTGTTTAATCTGCCATGCTAATAATTTTCCTGATTTTTCACCTTGTTCATAAAAAGATTGTTTCAATCTTAGAAGACTCGAGGCAGCTCTATTCGCTGATTTTTTGTCGTATTCAGCTCTCAAAATCAGTAATTCATTCTCCAACCTTGGGTCACTTCCTGCATACACTTTTTCCTGAAGACTTTTTATTTTATGTTCCAATTTAGCTCTCTCCTCTCGAGTCTTCTTAGATTTTGATCCTGTATAACTAATAATATGTCCCCTAATAAAAGCTTTGAAAGCCTCCCACTTTACACATGCTGATGTTTGTGTAGTATTGATGTCAAAGAACTCGTCTATCTGTTTTTCTATATACTTGACAAATTCCTCATCCTGAAGCCATTTATGCTGAAATTGCCATCTACCTGATTCCTTTGTCAATTTTTTATCTACATATATTAGACAACAGGGTGCATGATCAGAGATCACGATGTTATCATAAAAGCAGTTTTGAATCTTGGACCTTAATTCTGTGGAAATCAAAAAATAATCAATACGTGAGAATGTCTTGTAGGTACTGGAATAACAAGAATAGGCTTTAACTTGTGGTTTCATTTCTCTCCATATATCTAACAATCTCAATTCTTTCATAAAATGATTAATAGTCATCCTACATCCAATGTGCGTACAATCCAGTCCTGTTGATCTATCCACACCTGGATTCAATGTACAATTAAAATCCCCTGCTATTATATGTTGCCCTGTAAGTGATGATAAGATGAGAAATAAATTAGCAAAGAACTTCTGATCATCTATATTGGGACCATATAAGTTCACAAGATTTATATTTTCTAATAGCAAAGAACCTTGAATGATTACATATCTTCCAAATTTGTCTCCAATTACATTTTTCACTTGAAAAGGAACTGATTTATGTATGAGAGTCATAACTCCCCTGGCTCGGGATGAAAATGAAGAGGTGAATACACTTCCCTGCCATCTACTCCTAATTCTTTTAACATCCTCCTCTATCAGATGAGTTTCTTGTAAAAACACAATTCTTGAACCCATGTCCTTTATTTTATTCATAACTTGTTTAAGTTTTTTTAAATTTTGTAGACCTCTGCAATTCCATGAAGTTAAATTAAGATTAACACTTTGGTCCATGATCAATAGAGAGTTTGGGATTACCTTGCAGTGTAAACATGCTCATACAGAGAAGCAAAAACATGAGTGGTTGAACATTCATCCTACAAACTACACACAAACAAATTTCCCCTTCCCACACTTGTGGCAAACCCCCCAAAATCAAAAGAAAAATTCTGTCTCCCGATATAGCCATCGACCGTTCCACACCCACGGGGAACAGCCTAAGCCACTCCTTCTTCATCCTCCCAATCATCCTAACTCTACTGCTTTTAATGACGTAACATTAACTCTCCTCTGTAGTTTTCCAACTTAACTCCAAAATTTTTAACAACTTTGTACATCATAGTTTTTTTTTTTGTTTGTTTTGTTTTTGTTTTGTTTTTTTAATATATAATACAATCTATATTTTGTAAACTTACTATTTACTTCAAGTCAGTCAGATGCCTGTGCAAATGCTTAATTATTCTACCTTATATTTTGTTCATGCTTAGCTCCCACCAGTCTCTTCTTCTTCTTTGATCTTCTTGATGAACTCCTGCGCCTCCTCTGGGGTCTTGAAGATGTGGGTTCTGCCCTCATACGTGGTCAGCAGTCTCGCAGGATAGATTACACCATGACGAATCCCAAGGTTGCGCAGCTCCTTACGTACGGGATCAAACTGCTTCCTCAATTGCTGGATTCCTGTGGCCAAATCTGGGTAGAACCGCACCTGCTGGTCCTGGTGTTTAATCTCTCCTTTTTTAGCTCGTGCAGCGTTGAAGATCTTCATCCTGTCTCTGTTGCTAAGAAACTTCATAATTAAGGTCCTCGGCGGTCCCTTATCTCTCCGTGGGCCAATACGATGTGCTTTTTCCAGAATCACTGCTGATTGCAACTCCTCGCTGCCCAGCACCTCCGGAATCCACTTTTCCAGAAAGGAGCATACGTCCCGACCTTCTGATTCCTCTGGAAGACCCACCAGCCTCAAATTATTCTGTCTCGACCGAGATTCCAAATCCAAAATATTATCTTCCAGAGATTTTTTTTTTTTTTCCAAAGTGCGCACCTTTAATTGAAGACGGGTGACGTCATCTTCAGCACTAGCGAGACGGAGCTCCATCTGCGCCGTTCGTTCTACACAGTCACCCAATTCCTTTCTTATTCCTTCCAACACTGTCATAATCCCATCAAATCTAGAGGAAAAGTCCGCTCTCATTGAACTCATGGCAGCCATCAGCGCATCTGCGCCATTCCCCGCAAATATCGCACCGCCGCCAGCCTCCTCCGCCATATATGGAGTTTTGTTTACTGCGTCACAGACCTGAAAGTCCGTTAATTTGGACTGTTTCGGCGGCTCGCTTTTTCCTTTTCCTGGTTTTCCAGCCTTAGGCTTCGCCGACATATCCTCGCCCAAATGCTGGGATACGTTCTGTCCCAAATGAGAGAGTTATTTGCCGATTTTTTTTTTTCCAGGAGCAGAGCAGAGCGAGACACGTCCGTCCTACGTGGCAGCCATAACCGGAAGTCCATTTTGTGCCTTTTTGGTTCTGTATATTTCGTACAGTTTCTTATTTTTCTCATCCTCTTGTTTATGTCATAGTTTTGTTACTCTTTTATTTTGTATTATTTTGTATTTATTTCTCAGTCTTTATTTGTCAACATTTTATTCTTTATATCATGCTGGTGTGATTCTCCCTTCGGGCTGACAGCTGTCAGTGGTGTTTCCGGGTTTTTGCTCCGTGGTGGGCGGTGTCCCTGTCAGCTGTCAGCACCATCCTCCCCCCTCTCATTGCTCCCAGCTGACCCGAGTTATAATTATTGTTTCCTCCTGCCCACTGTGGTTCCCACACCTGTTTTCATTTAAATTGTGCCTTATTTATTATCTAATTATATATTATTATTATTATTATTTATTATTATTTAATTATGCCTTTTTTTTCTACTTCCGGCGCCACACGAGTAGGCTGCCTTTTTGCAACAGTGGGTCAATTTCTTCCTATTTCTATTTACTATCTGGCTTCTCTTGCTAATCTTTCTAATCTGGCAATACCTTATACATCGGACGGACACACGGATTGCCTAAATATCTCCTGAGCCGGCAGACGGAGCCACTGTTTTTAGCAGGATACGTTACAGCAGAGACCAGCTGTTAGCACTTAACCGGACCAAGATGCTAGCGCAAGACCTCGACATACCGGATGAAATAAGACAGAAACGACGTGGATGCCGTGCTGGAGCAAGACAGCAGGCAAGAAATATAAGGTACAGACCCGTCCTTCCATCCGTTATTATGGGGAATGTATGATCACTACTCAATAAGACTGACGAGCTAGCGGCTATCTCCCGTTACGAGAGCGTCTTCAGAGAGATTAGCTTGATGTTATTTACTGAGATGTGGCTAACAGAACTAGCAACAGATGCTAACATTGAACTGGAGGGCTTCCACGCAATACGGGCAGACCGGACACCAGACAGTGGGAAGGCAAGGGGCGGAGGAGTGATAATGTATGTCAATAACAGCTGGTGCAGACTGGGACATATCACGGTTAAACAACATCGCTGCAGCAAAGACATCGAGTTGCTAGCTGTTAGCATGCGGCCTACCTATCTCCCGAGGGAATACTCACACGTGATCTGCATTGCTATTTATGCAAATCTGATGGCGAACGCTGGGACAGCGCGTGACGCCATCCACTCAGTAACTGGCAGGCTGCTGACAGAACACCCAGATGCTCTCCTCCTCATCTCAGATGATTTCAACCATATTTCACTGTCCTCCATTCTGCCCACGTTCACCCAGTATGTCACATGCCACACTAGAGACAATAAAACACTGGACTTATTCTATGCAAACACTAAGGAGGCGTACACCTCATCACCACTACCCCCACTTGGGAGATCAGATCACAACTTGGTTCATCTCCTGCTGGTGTACAAACCCCTAGTACACAGACAACCTCCGGTCATGTGCACAGTGAAGATATGGTCTGAGGAGGCAATGGACGCTTTAAAGGCTGTCTTGAAACCACTGCCTGGGAGCAGCTCTGCGATCCACATGGTGAGAACATCGATGGCCTCACTCACACCATCACGGACTACATCAGCTTCTGTGTGGACAACACCGTACCCACCAAGACCATACGGTGTTGCTCGAACAACAAAGCCTGGATCAACCCTGAGTTAAAAACACTTCTGAGAGAGAAGAAGAGAATCTTCAGGTCGGGGAACAGGGAGATGCTGAAGTCTGTACAGAGGAAGCTGAGGAGGAAGATCAGAGAAGGCAAGGACAGCTTCAGGAAGAAGATGGAGGACAAGCTGCAACAGAGCGACATCAGCGGGGTCTGGAGAAACCTTAAAACCATCTTTGGGCTCCAGAATACCACCTCCTAGGCCACGGGGGGCAGGGAGTGGGTGAACAATCTGAACTTGTTTTTTTTAATAGGTTTGACCAACCGCCCTCCCCCCTGACTACACACCAACCACTGCTGCCTCTACAGTCATCGAGACCTACTGTCCACATCCCACTCCACCAACACCCCCCCCCCCACTTCCAGCACACAGCCCCCCAACCTGACCCTCACTAAGACCCAGGTGAGGACGGAGCTGAGGAAGATCAAGGCAAGGAAGGGCTCGGGACCGGACGGCATCAGCGCAAAGCTCCTCAAGTCCTACGCAGACCAGCTGTGTGGGATTGTGGAGCACATCTTCAACCTGAGCCTGAAGCTGGGGAGGGTACCACAGTTGTGGAAAATATCTTGTGTGGTACCTGTACCAAAGACTTCCCACCCCAAAGACCTGAACAGCTACAGGCCAGTGGCCCTGACGTCTCACATGATGAAGACCCTGGAGAGACTGCTCCTTGCTCACCTCCGCCCCCTGGTGGGACCAGTGATGGATCCACTTCAGTTCGCCTACCAGCATGGCATTGAGGTGGAGGATGCAGTGATCTTCCTCCTTCACCGTTCCCTGTCCCACCTGGAGAAGCCCGGGAATGCGGTGAGGATCATGTTCTTTGACTTCTCCAGTGCTTTCAACACCATCCAACCGATGATCCTGAAGGACAAGCTGCTGTGCGCAGGGGTGGACCAGCACCTGTCATCATGGATTCTGGACTACCTCACTAACTGGCCACAGTTTGTGAGAACCCAGGACTGTGTGTCCGATACGATCATCGGCAGCACGGGGGCCCCCCAGGGAACGGTTTTGGCTCCCTTCCTGTTCACCCTTTATACTGCGGACTTCTCACACAACACAACACACTGCCATCTACAGAAGTTCTCTGACGACTCTGCGATCGTCGGCCTCATCTCCAATGGAGATGAAGCTGAGTACAGAGGACTTATCCAGGACTTCATGGACTGGTGCCATCGGAACTGTCTCCAGATCAGCGTGAGGAAAACTAAGGAGCTGGTGGTGGACTGCCGCCAGCAAGGACAACCCCTCACAGCACCAGTAAACATCCAGGGAACAGACATTGAGATGGTGACATCCTACAAGTACCTGGGTGTTCATCTGAACAATAAACTAGACTGGTCACACAATACCGACGCACTCTACAAGAAAGGACAGCGCAGGCTGTTCCTACTGAGGAGGCTCAGGTCTTTTGGTGTACAAGGGGTGCTCTTGAAGACATTCTACGACATGGTGGTGGCATCAGCCATCACTTTTGGAGTGGTGTACTGGGGCAACGGCATTACAGCAGCCGATAGGAAGAGACTGAATAAACTAATCAAGAAAGCTAGGTCTGTCCTGGGGCAACGCCTTGACCCAGTGGAGGAGATAGGAGAGAGAAGGATGGTAACCAAACTGTCATCTCTGCTGGAGTCTGAGTCCCACCCTATGCAGGACATACTAGATGCACTGAGGAGCTCATTTAGCAGTAGACTACATCATCCTAGATGCGTGACTGAGATGTTTCGCAGGTCCTTCCTACCTACGGCTGTCAGACTGTATAACCTAAGCAGGGCTGCTCGCAGAGATAGCAAAAAAACGTGATGACCTAATAGTATTGAATGCAAAAGACGCAATAGACTTACACAAATGGTCCCCTCCAGTATACAACTAGGACAATATCAGTCGCTATGGAGGGTGACAATATGTATGGGTACATATTCATACCATGAAGGGTAACTAAATAGATGGTTATGCTGTTTAGTCCATCAAGCTACAATGCTCCGCACTGTGTATACTGTATATATATATATTTATATATCTATGTGTACGTATGTATATTCACTGCTCTTATTTTCTTATCTTCTAAGTTATTGCTCTGAGTGTTGCTATCCCTGTGCTGTTGCAATCCTGGAATTTCCCCATTGTGGGACTAATAAAGGCTTATCTTATCTTATCTCATCTTATTTAAGAACCGCTGCTCCGTGTTTTCCTTGCTGCAGTCTTGACTTCTACTTCCAGACGTAAGTTTGATGTCCTCTATGTTCTCTCAGTTATCGTGTTTATCTCTTTGTGGCTTTATAGTTATTTTGGGCACTTTGTTCTTTATGCTTGTAATAAACCATTACAAACTCACAGTTCATCGTGTGGGTCTCTCTCCTCTTTGTCCTGTGGGGCAATTTATGACAGAAGACCGCAGCCAGTTTGTGGCCCAGCTGCTGTGGGCTTGTGCATTGTTATTTTTTTACTTCTCCAATCTTTCCGTTTTTCACTGGAGCTGTCAGCATGATCCCCGATTACTTTAGCTCAATGGGCGGGCGTGCGTACCCGATGAGCCTGGGGTGGGAAGTTTGCAGGACGCTGATGGATTTAGACGATCTTATCTCCAATGCTCATGGAGCTCTTACCCCTAAAGTCGCTCTCTGGTACCTGGGCCTCGTGGAGACGGCTGCTCGCCGGTGCCCTCAGCTCGCGCAGCATGCTGAGGGAGTAGAGAGGATTATGCTGGTGGCGGCCCTGCATAGGGGGAACAGTGGTAGGGAGGGGAGCTCCCCGAAGAAGCAGAGGTCAGCGCCTACGGGCAGCACGGTGGTGCAGTGGTTAGCACTGTTGCCTTACAGGTAGAAGGTTCCTGGTTCGAATCCCCAGGTTGGCAGGGGTTGGAACCTTTCTGTGTGGAGTTTGCATGTTCTCCCTGTGCTGCGTGGGTTTACTCCGGGGGCTCCGGTTTCCTCCCACAATCCAAAGACATGCATGTTAGGTTAATTGGTTGTTCTAAATTGTCCCTAGATATCTGTTTCCTATAGGCCCTTAGAATAGAGGGTTAGTACTAGTGAAAGTGCTTTGAGTGGTCTTTGTGACTAGAAAAGCGCTATATAAATGCAGGTTAGTTAGTTAGTTAGTTAGTACGGGGAGGCGTCCCCGGTCTTCGATACCACCATCTTCTCACCCACCTCCAGCTTCACCTCCAGCTCCTGCTCCACCTGCTCCACGACACTGCCATCCAGCTTCAGACCACTGGAGGAACATCCCCACCTCTCAGGCAGCAGTTTTCCCTTCACCGAGGTTAAAGACTTCCGCAGCAGTCCCCTCTTCTGGTTTTTCCTTCTCCGGCTGTCCCGTCAGCCTTTTCCTCCGCTGCTGCTGCTTCTCCCTCCTCCTCAGCGATTCCTTCTGCTGCTGAGGGTCGGGCTGTTTCTTCTCCGGCTCCGCCCATCTCCATGTCCACAGGGACGGCTCCTCCATGATCCTCTGAGGGGCCCATGATCACCGTAGCCACGGAGAAGGATGACTTTACACTAGCTGTAGCAGAGAACATCATGCCCCGCGAACACAGGCAAGTGCTTTTTCATTCTCTGTCATCCTCTCATGAATTACCTTGCCTGATTCCTGGTGGTGAGGCTCAGGTCTTGCAGTCCTCTGCGCTCTCACCTCCTGCTGCAGCCATAATTACCTCACCTGCTCTCTCCGTGTCTCCTCCTATATCCCCTGGATGTCCACCGGTCGTGGGATTGGGCCGCTGGACAATGGAGGAGCCTGCGGGCCTGGAGGATTAGGTTCCAGCCCCGCAGCCATGGTCTGGGCAGAGGGAAAGCGCTGCTTCCAACCTGAAGCTTGCACCGACAATAGAGTATCCCCAGGCTTCAGCTATGCGGGATCCAGCACCACCGGTGAGCTGACCTCCTGCCGCCATGCCGGGTGAGCCACCTGCATGGGTTACTTTGCTGAGGGGGTCTGGGACTGCACCTACCACCATGCCGGCTGCAGGGGCCACCGGAGCACAGCCAGAGTTGAACCTCCAGAGGGCTGGGCCTGAGACATCACCACTTGGATCGACGGAGTCCTGGACAGCGGTGGAGCTCGAGCTCAGGCAAGTACTCTCCTTTGTTTTCATTGCTTTTGTTTTGGAGAGATCTTGTCTGGCTATTGGTGGGGAGAGCTGGGTGCAGTCGTCAGCTGCACCTGAACTCACCTCGCCAGGCTCTACTGCCGCTGGTGACCCTGACCTTGCTTCTCTGCCTTTCCTGCCTGAGCTTTCCCCCAGGGTCACCGAGGATCATCCAGCTTTGCCAGAGGTCTCTGTGGGTCCAGCCTTGCTGCACGAGATCACCATGGGTCCAGCTTCTTCTGCGGAGGTCATCGTGAGTGCTCCATCCCAGCCCGGGACCTCCGTGGGTGCTGCTCCCCTGTCAGCTGAGGTCCTCGCGGGTGCTCTGTCCCAACCTGGGACCTCTGTGGGTGCAGCTCCTCCTCAGTCCAGGTCTCCGTGGGTGCTGTGTCCCAGTCGGTGACTGTCGTGGATGCTGCGCCCCAGCATGAATCCAACATGGGTGCTGCTCTCCTGTGTAGGCCGGCCGTGGGTGCAGTTCTTGCCCAGTCGGGTCCTGCCAAGGGTGCAGCTGTGGCCCAGTCCGGACCCACTGAGGATGCAGGTCTGACCTAGTTCGGGTCCACCGAGGGTGCAGCTCTGACCCAGTCCGGGTCCACCGCGGGTGCAGCTCTGACCCTGTCCGGGTACACCGCTGGTGCAGCGCTGCTCCAGCCCGGAGCTACCATGGGCGCAGCTTTGCTCCAGCCCGGAGCCACCACGGGTGCAGCTTTGTTCCAGCCTGGAGCCACTGTGGGTGCTGCTTTTCTCCAGGCCAGAGCCACCGCGGGTGCTGTGCTGTCCCAGTCCGGGACCTCTGAGTGGTGCTACAGGCCAGTCCGAGGGCATCCTGGCCCACGTTCTCTGGAGGGCCACCCAGCTCTTTCCATCATGCCATCTGTTGGGCCTGCGACTTTGGCCGCCCGCCTGAACTGTCCAGCTCTTCAGTCCGGGGGGCTTAGGTGGTTGGGGTTTTGCCTGGTGTGGGTCCTGAGTGGGGATTTGTTTTGTTCCCTCCTAGCCTGTTCCCCCCACCACCCACCTGGGTTGGATTATTGTTATACTCCTTTTTTGGGGGGGGGGGGGGGGTTCTTTTTTAATGTACCCTGGGTGTCTGGTGTCCACCCTTTGAGAGGGGGGCTGTGTCATGAGCTGAGCACTGGAGGTTTCTGCCGTGCTCAGTCTCATGGCTTTTCTCTATATTTGTATTTGTTGTATTTTGTGCGTTTTGGGTTCTGTATATTTCATACGGTTTCTTATTTTTGTCATCCTCTTGTTTATGTCATAGTTGTGTGACTCTTTTATTTTGTATTAATTTGTATTGATTTCTCAGTCTTTATTTGTTGACATTTTATTCTTTATATCATACTGTTGTGATTCTCCCTCCGAGTTGACAGCTGTCAGTGGTGCTTCCGGGTTTTTGCTCCATGGTGGGCATTGTCCCTGTTAGCTGTCAGCCCTGTCCTCTCCTCTGTCATTGCTCCCAGCTGACCCGAGTTATAATTATTGTTTTCTCCTGCCCGCTTTGGTTCCCATACCTGTTTTCATTTGTATTATGCCTTATTTAAGAACAGCTGCTCCATGATTTCCTTGTTGCAGTCTTGACTACCACTTCCAGACCTAAGTTTAATGTCCTCTATGTTCTCTCAGTTATCATGTTTATCTCTTTGTGGCTTTATAGTTATTTTGGGCACTTTGTTCTTTATGCTTGTAATAAACCATCACAAACTCACAGTTCAGCACGTGGGTCTCTCTCCTCTTTGCCCCAAGGGGCAAATTATGACAAGCATTCTCAGTGCATAACAGGAACAAAACCAAAGCTACTTTTGTTTCATCATAATTACAGTGAAATAAGGCACATTTGTACATCTTTAGAGAATTAGCCCTATATAATACACAATGTCATGCTACTGCACTGAAATTTACAATAGCTAAATATCTAAGGGCCCAAGAGTGCTTTCACACCTAATGCACTGGGTCCAGACTTTTGGACTTTTCACTTTAGATCAAAATTTTAGGTGTGAAACCTCCCCTGAACCACAGTCCAGACCAAAGAGCTGAAATTTGGTCCGGCAAAAAGAGGTGGTCTCAGTTCCGATCAAACTGAACCTTGGGCCAGCTTTTTTTTATAGTGTAAAAGCAATTTTCAGAAAGGTTTGGACTTTCGGACCAAACAAGTTAAGGCAGCTGATGAGAGAGAAAATGTGCTGTGGCAGCACTTGCAGAGAGGAAATATGGCCGTTAGTGGCATAAATAGTCACTTAAAAAATTATTCAAAAGCAGAAACCTACCAGATATTTTTGGAGAGGATACAGCAGAGTTTATTAGAAAAATGGACAAGCAATCCCACCAGAAAATCATCATGGTTGATGAGAAGGAAAACATCCTTTTTAATAAAGAACTGGGTAATATTCTGGTTCACATCTTAATATGACGGCCTCTTCCCCAGTTTCAACTTAAAGTGTGTTTACTGACATGTCCAGAGCTGCAGAAAACACCTTTTAGGGTGAGTAACATGTTTGCTAACTACCAGTCATTGCTAACAACACAAATGCCATCATGACAACAAGCCGTAGGTGCTGTCACATAATGTTCTCTAAAATATACCCCCATTTCAGGCATAGATTGGGGCAATCTATGCCTGAAATATAGATATTCTTACAAACACAAGTTGATGTCCTATCCTCTCCTAGGTGTTACAAGAGCACTCTGATGCAAGTGCAATATCCCCAGCTTCCCTTCCCTTTGAAGAGCCCAATACTTACTGACAGAGAGCAGTTTTCAACTTTTCAATATAATTACTGTGGCAGAACCAATTTATGATAAACCCATCATCCACGAATATACAACAAAGTATACAAGCCATAGTTGTAGGGCAGGATCTAGAGGTGAACCTGTGTACCAGGTTTGGTGACCCTAGCTTTGCTTGTACAGTAATAAGGCATAGGCAATGCTAACTTTGACCTTTTGATCCTAAACCCATAGTCAGAGGTCAGGATCCCAAGGTGAACCTGTATACCAGGTTTGGTGGCCCTAGCTTTACTCGTTTTATAGTAATAGTAAATTTAGCATTTACCAACCAACTGCAATGTTAACTATGACCTTTGACCCCTTGACTCCAAATCCTTAGTTAGGTCAGGGTGTAGATCATCCAAGATGTGTATTAGATACAACTACTGTATCAATTTGAAAAGCCTACATCATTTATTTCAGTAGTTATTGTGTTTAGAAGATTTAGGGAAAATCTGACTTCTGACCTTTGACCTCAAGGACATCTGATGAGAGTGAAATTACAGTATGCGCATCATCAGAGTATATCAAACTCTGATGATGTTTTGTTTCAAAACATTTGGAACAAAACTGTAGTAGTTGATTTCACAAAACAGTTACTGTATATGAAGTGAGGTGAAACAAGAAGTTAGAGGTCAGGGGCTACAACTCCTGCAAAAATCATCCGATCAGAACCAAATTGCAATATGCACATCATAAGTGTATATGAAACCCTGATGCCAAGTTTTAAAACAATCGGAACAAAACTGTAGGAGGAGTTGATTTCACAAAAGTGGAACAGACAGACAAACGGACTGACCCATAACATAATACCCCATCGGGGTCACCTTAGGTTTCATTGTTGTAGTGATATAGTTTACAGTGGGGAAAAAAAGTATTTAGTCAGCCACCAATTGCGCAAGTTCTCCCACTTAAAAGATGAGAGAGGTCTCCAATTTTCATCATAGGTATACCTCAACTATGAGATACAAAATGAGAAAAAAAAATCCAGAAAATCACATTGAAGGATTTTTAATGAATTAATTGGTAAATTCCTCGGTAAATTAAGTATTTGGTCACCTACAAACAAGCAAGATTTCTGGCTCTCACAGACCTGTAACTTCTTCTTTAAGAGGCTCCTCTGTCTTCCACTCGCTACCTGTATTAATGGCACCTGTTTGAACTCTTTATCAGTATACGTAAAAGACACCTGTCCACAACCTCAAACAGTCAGACTCCAAACTCCACTATGGCCAAGACCAAAGAGCTGTCAAAGGACACCAGAAACAAAATTGTAGACCTGCACCAGGCTGGGAAGACTGAATCTGCAATAGGTAAGCAGCTTGGTGTGAAGAAATCAACTGTGGGAGCAATTATTAGAAAATGGAAGACATACAAGACCACTGATAATCTCCCTCGATCTGGGGATCCACGCAAGATCTCACCCCGTGGGGTCAAAATGATCACGAGAACGGTGAGCAAAAATCCCAGAACCACATGGGGGGACCTAGTGAATGACCTGCAGAGAGCTGGGACCAAAGTAATAAAGGCTACCACCAGTAACACATTACGCCGCCAGGGACTCAAATCCTGCAGTGCCAGACGTGTCCCCCTGCTTAAGCCAGTACATGTCCAGGCCTGTCTGAAGTTTGCTAGAGAGCATCTGGATGATCCAGAAGAGGATTGGGAGAATGTCATATGGTCAGATGAAACCAAAATAGAACTTTATTGTAAAAACTCAACTTGTCATGTTTGGAGGAGAAAGAACACCATACCTACTGTGAAGCATGGGGGTGGAAACATCATGCCTTGGGGCTGTTTTTCTGCAAAGGGACCAGGACGACTGATCCGTGTAAAGGAAAGAATGAATGGGGCTATGTATTGTGAGATTTTGAGTGAAAACCTCCTTCCATCAGTAAGGGCATTGAAGATGAAACGTGGCTGGGTCTTTCAGCATGACAATGATCCCAAACACACCGTCCAGGCAACGAAGGAGTGGCTTCGTAAGAAGCATTTCAAGGTCCTGGAGTGGCCTAGCCAGTCTCCAGATCTCAACCCCATAGAAAATCTTTGGAGGGAGTTGAAAGTCCGTGTTGCCCAGTGACAGCCCCAAAACATCACTGCTCTAGAGGAGATCTGCATGGAGGAATGGGCCAAAATACCAACAACAGTGTGTGAAAACCTTGTGAAAACTTACAGAAAATGTTTGACCTCTGTCATTGCCAACAAAGGGTATATAACAAAGTATTGAGATGAACTTTTGTTATTGACCAAATACTTATTTTACCGAGGAATTTACCAATTAATTCATTAAAAATCCTTCAATGTGATTTTCTGGATTTTTTTTTTCTCATTTTGTCTCTCATAGTTGAGGTATACCTATGATGAAAATTGGAGACCTCTCTCATCTTTTAAGTGGGAGAACTTGCACAATTGGTGGCTGACTAAATACTTTTTTGCCCCACGGTATATAGCATTTTGACCTTGACATTTGACCCCAAACCCATTGATGTAGGTCAGGGTCCCATGGTGAACCCTTGTACCAAGTTTGGTGACCCTAGCTTTCTTTATTGTCGAGATATAGTTTAAATGGCAGCTTGCCCTTGATTTTTGACCTTGCAATCTCAAAATCATAGCCACACTTCAGAGTCACAGGGTAAACATGTGTCCCAAGTTTGCTGACCCTGGCTTTACTTGTTGTACAGTAATAAGGCATAGGGAATGTTGAGCTTGACCAATGACCTTTTGACCCTAAACCCATAGTCAGAGGTCAGGATCCCAAAGCAAACCTGTGTACCAGGTTTGGTGGCCCTAGCTTTACTTGTTTTATAGTAATAGTAAATTTACCACTAACCATAGTGCAAATGGAATGTTAACTTTGATCTTTGACCTTTTCACCCCAAACCCATATTCAGGTCAGGGTATAAGTCATCCAAGATGCGTCTTAGATACAACTACTGTATCGATTTGAAAAGCATACAGCACATCATTTCATTCAGTAGTTATTCTGTTTACAAGATTTAGGCAAAATCTGACCTTTGACCTCAGGGTCATCCGATCAGAGTCAAATTGCAATATGCACATCATCAGTGTATATCAAACCCTGGTACCAAGTTTTAAAACAATCAGAACAAGACTGTAAGAGGAGTTGATTTCACAAACGTGGGACAGATGGATGGACAGATGGACTGCCCCATAACATAATACCCCTTTGGTCTTCAACCAAAGGACTCTTCAATCACTTTGGTCTTCAACTGCCGGAGGATAAAAATTGTTACAGTATTGTCCAAGTATTACTGAGGTCATAGGAGACAATTGTGTTACAGCGATGCACACATCAGACAGCTCACCACTTCCAGTCAGGATGGTCATTCAGGGGAACAGTGATACAGTGAACAGAGGAACGTGATGTGCTGTCTTTTCCCTGCCTGACTCATGATTTGGTCTGTTGCAGGACTTCTGCAGATATGCCGGATGTCTTATCCAGACGTAAACTAAAGCAGTCACCTGATCAAGACCTGCCGTGAAGTCAACATATGACAGGGCTGAGGAATATAAATGTCCACTTCTGCTTAGTTGTCCCACACCTAGACTGTCCCAGCTATAAAAGATAGATGATGCTTTCTGGGTGGAAAAGTAAAGCCAATGGGGAAGTGCCTTGAACGTGCATTCTGATTAGTGTCCAGTGGGGGGCTGCGGGTATATGTGACTTTTCTGATGAGTTTATCCATGTAATTGTTAGTTATGCATCAAACTGTATAAAAGAAATGATAAATATATAAATCATTGTTTAATTTAGGATGACAGCATTGAGTGGCAAAAGTGCTGAAGCATTAAGTATCACATCAAGACATTATAAACTAGTCAGGTGATGTCATATTAGCAACATCCGTTTCTTACACGTAGATATTGCCTTAAATGTCAAGGAAAGCTATGTGTAGACAGTTGTTTCTTCTCTGTTAGGCTTTATTTTGTCATGGAACAATGTTGACTTCATTCTATAGAATTCTTTTTTCTATACAGTTGTTGATGACCTCCTCCATTTGTTTTTTTTTTCTAATTTAATAAATGTCTAATTACTGTAATTATCAGTGGTGTATTTCCTTACTTGCTGATGCTGATTATACCCAGCAGTCCAACTTGTATGTGCAGCTCATCTAAGCAAACACAATATTTTATGCTGCACCAATTAAGAAGCTGCTATGGCCATCAAGTGTTGAAGGGACTTGAATGTTATTCAACTCTAATTCTCCTGCCTGTAGTAATGCATTAAACAAATAGGAATGCATACACATGTATGCACAGGTAGGCACATCCATGTCATGTGCACAGTGACCTGCACTCCAACTGTGAGACACAATGCATTCATATTCAGGACAGCACCTGCAAAACAACTCCTGCATTAAAACAGCATCAGGAAGAGTGCTATGATTTGACCCAAAAAAGATAAATAAGGTGCTGTGAGACTGAATAATACCAAGCTGTGTTTATGATTCTCTACAAAAGGAGCCCAGGGACTCTGAGGTGCTTTTATGACAACCAGCAGTTCAGTTGTGAGGTTTCAAATCACAATGCCTCACTATAATTGCTGTGTCTGTGTGAAGTTCAACAATAGAGGGACATACAAATATAAATTTTTACGCTGCCAGCAAAGTTTAATGTGTTAGACAATGGATGCAATATTAATTAATTATTAAATAATTTTAAAGTAACTACCATTTCCAGTCAAAGGATAGGAATAATTGTTTAGACAAAGTAATAAACCATTCCTGACTTAAGTTAAATGTAGGGCTTAAAAAGGAAATGACAGACTGATGTGTTTTGGTTGTAAGTGCAATCCTCAACCATACATGCACACTCTTGTTTGATCATGTCAGGCTGATTACCTCACCTCAAACTCATTTGCATTATTAAAATACATCCTTGGGTGTGCGTCCAATTAACTCAAATGTTGAATCAGAAGCTTCCAAAGCTGTGACATCATTATCTGGGCTTTCCAAATTGTTTAAAGGCATAGTAATCTTAGTGTATGCAAACTTCTGACTTTGAAGAAAGTAATTACAAAATTATTTAGCAAATATAAAAAATATTTAGCAAATAGACATAATTTACTAACTGACATAAAAAAGGAAAAGTTTAGTTTGATATAATATCAGACAGTGAGAAAAAAAAAAGTTATGTGTCTTTTTATATAGTGTACAGTATGTACGAGGGCCTAAAAAGTTCATAGTGGTCACATTTGTCCAAATGTGGTTTATTTTTCAGCTGCAGGGATCTAAGTGCTGCAACATCAATGGAAGAAATGGATGGACTGAAGGGGAGACTGTTGAAAAATAAACCACATTTAGTCAACTTTGACCACTGTAAACTTTTCAGCCTATATGAACTTTTCAGCCCCCCTCATAAACTTCTGGTTTCAACTGTATTAGATAAACCCCTACCGTGTGGCCATGTGAGGATTAAAGCGGGTCCAAAGTTACGATCCCTTACTGGATAACCAAATGCAACATAACTGAAAAGTTATTTTTTAATAAAAAAAAAACCCAACCCAACAAACAAACAAAAAAAGAAAACCCCCACATTTAACCCCTTAGCATTGCAGCCAATTTTCCTCAAAATGCTTAAAAATAGCATACACAAATCTTTCTTAACTCAGTGGCAGTAGAAAATTTGAAATGTTCCGCAGGCAGGACACCAGAATTTTAAGATGAAAATGAAAAGTATACCTACAGTATAGCTGCATTGGAAAATTGAACCTTTAACTTCAAAATTCACACTATAAACATAACCTCTAAACATTGTTCATTAACCAGCAGAGTACTCAGCGAGCTAAAGAGCACCAGAGCTGAAAGGGGTGATGTGATGACGGGGGTTATACGGGTGGGGTGGATCCCCAACCTGTGCACTGAGTATACAAAGTGTAGAGGAACAAGTACTGGTATTGGTTAGGAGCATGAACTACGGAATGTTATGAGATGTGACTTGGCCAGGCCCAGCAATGGACCAATGATAACAGTGCATCCTTGTATAACCCCGTAATGACCTGATTATCAATGTCTTAACAGGACGACAAATGTTTTAATACAGAAGTTAGCTGTTCTTTTTAAAGCTGAACTTGGTAAGTTTGAAAACCGAGTGAATTTTGAGTGACTACAACAATAGATGATCTTTGGCACAGACCTGAGGCCCTTCCCAGTCCCTTTCAGCTGCTATTCATTTCAGCCTCTGATGCCCCTCCCCGCAGAGGAGTCTGATACACGATTAGTGACTAACAGTTAGTGATGGGATCCACAGTTCACTAAAACATATTGATTCACTTCTGATTCATTCACTAAAAATCTGTTCACTGAATCACTCAGTGGATCAGTCACTGGACCTTCAACTGCCTACCATTCACTGAACTGAAAAATGCAGCTGAACGGAACGGCCGGCTGCAGCGTTTAAGATGTGCATCTCTGTTCATCTGGCTTTGTAAATGTAGTTATGTCATGTTATCTCCCAACTCCATTAAATGTGAGCTCAGGGGAAATTCCACAGTCAGTGATTCAGTACAGAGTAGGCAGTAAATCAGTACGTGCTTTCTCCTCTTCATTGTCTATGTGAAACGCTGAGTGCATTGCGGTGTGCTTTTTGGCTAAAAACTTTTGAATAAGCAGATCCGTGTGTGTCAAATTAAAACCGATTCAGCAACTAAACAATACATTTATTGCAGCAAATGTTTTCAGAATCACTTTTCACTGCCCGTTTTCAAAATATTAGAATAGGTTTATTGCAGAGGCGGCACTATGTTAGATCCTTTTGTCCTGCAGGACAGCTTTTCGTGGATGAGTAGTCCAATAAGTGCAGCTTTGGGTTTGCGTGGCTGTAAAAGGCTGTAGATGGGCCAGGAGAGCTGTCAATCAATGAAGTGTACAAGATTCAGACGTTGCATATTCAGCACACAGATCATCCAGTTTTTCGTAAGTGATTCAGTACAGTTATGGTAAGTGGTTCAGTAAAGTACGTTCACCGAAAAGAACTAATATATTCAGATGATTCATTTGCAAATGTTATATCACCACTAGCAGTTTGACCACACCCCTACTGACTCTCACTGGACATTGACATTCAGACTATCCAGAATCCTGTAAATCGCTGTAGAGGCACTAGGAGCCAGTGGAATCACAGATCATCTGTGTCATGTACTGCTGTCAGGAAATGGTAACAGTTTCAGCAAATATGACAAAAAGTACTTTTTAATAAAAGTTTCCATCTTCAGCTTTAAATCATGATCATTTTTGATTATCCACAAATGTATCTTATCTAAGGGTGCATGCTATTACTGTGTCTTTCTATAACTCAAGAACTGATGAAGCTATAGGGTCACTGAACTTTGTGCAGATGTTAGCCTTGGGACTAGCACCTGTGACTTTGCTTTTGGGCTCCAAAGGTCAAAGGTTACATGGCCATAAAAGCTTAGTATCAATTTTACTCTGCAGTCATGTTACTATAAGAGCTATGGTCGACAAACTTGATACACAGGTTGACGTAGGGACCCTTACCAGTGGCTGTGGCTTTGGAGTCACTGCATTGCATGTCTGCTCACATCTTATGAAAGGGATGTTTGTTATTATTATTATTATTACTGTTATTATTATTATTATTCAGTCCCTCTGTCATGTTTGAATGATCAGCTCATGTGCAGGATGCTACACATGTGAATGCACACGACACAGAGAAACAACACTTAAACACAATTTTATCAAACAAAATAAACTCAAAGCTAGAGAAAAGCGCCACTCACCAGAGGAATACACAGTCTGTAAAAGAAGGAGACGAGAGCAGGTTAACAATGAGAAGGGAGACCGAGGACAAAGAATTACAGGGATTGCTCTTACGAATTATGAGCAGAGAGCTCAGCAGAGGAACCCAGCAGGAAACAGATGAACCAGCGAGGTGGAGCTGGCAGGGAGTTGAGGAGGAGTGGAGCTGGGGAAAGTGTCTGACCGGGTGAAGAAGACAGCCTGGAGTGATGATGATGGTGATGGAGCAGGTGAGCGCACAACAACCCTCAGAGACATACCACGGAGATGGCAGCAACCCGAGAGAGAGGAGGGCAAACGGAGTTAAAGGCTGAGTTCCTTAATAACTCGTGCAACAACTTACTCTACTCAGATGGCAGCTATGCCCAACGAGCCAGCGCTGGAGTGTTCACGAACTGGTCCTTTTAAGCACTGGCAGGAAAGAGGCAGCAGGTGCATCCATTCACGCAGCTGTGCTGATCACCTGCGGAGCCGGGGTCTAGCTGAAGAACCTCCTACAGAAAGGGAGGGGGAGCACACTCACCTGAACATAACAGTGCCCCCCCTCAAGGGGCGCCACCCGGCTTGCTGGGATGGGCTTGATGAAAGGCACGGACCATCCCCCTGTCATGGAAGTAGGAGCTAAGGATCCATGACCTTTCTTCAGGCCCATAGCCCTTCCAGTGCACCAGGTATTGCAAACGCCGGCTCCAACGGCGAACATCCAGAATTCTCTGAATGGCAGGTGATCTGGCAATCAAGGATCCAAGTAGGAGGAGGCAACTTTGGGGGGGGGGGGGAGGGCTGGCAGAGAAGGGCTTGATCTTCGATATGTGGAATGTGGGGTGGATGCGGAGTGTCGGCGGAAACTCCAGGCAGACCGTCACGTCATTGATAATTCTGGAGATAGTAAACGGACCCAGGAAGTGAGGTGACAATTTCTGGGACTCTGTGTTCAGGGGCATCTGGTCCCCCGACAGCCACACGCTCTGCCCGACTGTATATTTGGGCGCTGGAACCCGCCTGCGATCCACGTACGGATGGTTCCGCTCAGTAGACCAAAGAAGGGCAGCCCGGGTGGCCCTCCACAGATGGCGGCAGTGGCAACCGTGGGCCCCCACAGATGGTTCGGCGACTTGCCTCTCCGCCATAGGCAACGGGGGGGTGGGGGGTATATCCCATGGATCACCCGTGGGCATTAATCCAGTGGATGAAGAGACTGCAGAGTTGTGAGCATACTCCACCCAGGTCAGATGAGTGCTCCAGGGATTGGTTGGCACGCTCAGCCTGCCCGTTACCCTGTGGGTGGTATCCGGATGTGAGGCTGACCGTGATGCCTAGGGAGCGGCAAAAGGACTTCCACACTTGGGAGGTGAACTGTGGGCCCCAGTCAGACACAATGTCCAAAGGGATGCCACGCAGACAGATGACGTGGGTGGTAAGCAGGTTGGCGGTCTCGGAGGCGGAAGGCTGCTTGGGGAGGGGCACCAGATGGATGGCTTTGGAGAAATGGTCCACGGTGGCAAGGATAGCAGTGTTGCCCTGTGAGGGGGGAAGTCCAGTAACAAAGTCCAGAGCAATGTGCAACCAAGGGTGACTGGGAACTAGCAATGGATGTAAGAGGCCAACAGGAGGTGAAGAGTCAGACTTGTTCCGGACGCACACTTGGCAGGCCTTGACATAGTCTAGGACGTCTGTTCACAGCGAGGGCCACCAGAACACTTGTTGGATCAGGTTGATAGTCCGGGAAACCCCTGGGTGGCAGGCAAAGTGACTAGTGTGACCCCACTGGATGACGTCACTGCGGAGGCTGGCTGGGACAAAAAGACGATCATTGGGTCCCCCCTCGGGTTTGGGCTCAGTAGACTGGGCCTGCCGGAGCCTCTGCTCGATCTCCCAGGTAAGAGCACCAAGAATACAGGAGGAGGGCACAATGGGCTGGGGGAGTGAAGGGGAAGCTGGTTGATCGGGGTGAACTGGTGGGAGAGAGCATCTGGTTTGATGTTGTGGGAGCCAGGGCTGTAGGTGATGGTGAGATTAACTCTGAGAAAGAATAGGGCCCAGCGGGCCTGCCTGGCATTTAATCTGTGGGCTGACCGAAGATACCCTAAATTTTTATGGTTGGTCCACACTACGATAGGATGGACCGCAACCTCCAGCCAGTGTCTCCACTCCTCAAGAGCCAATTTAATGGCCAGAAGCTCTCGGTCCCCTATGTTGTAGTTCCTCTTAGATGGCATGAGCTGCCGAGAGAAATATGCACATGGGTGGAGCTTCTGATTGGAGGTTGAGCGGTGCGAGAAGACAGCGCCCACCCCCAAATCAGAAGCGTCCACCTCAACAATGAACTGGAGCTGAGGGTTGACCTGGGCCAAGATGGGTGTGTCGGAAAACAGGTCCTTCAATTTGGAGAAGGCCCGCTCGGCTGCCTCAGACCAGGAAAAAGATACCTTGATCGACGTCAGCTGAGTAAGAGGCTGTGCCACCCCACTGTAATTCCTAACGAATCAGCGATAAAAATTTGCAAAACCCAAGAAGCATTGAAGCTCCTTGCAGGACTGGGGCGTTGGCCAATCAAGCACAGCCTTCACCTTGGCCGGGTCGGCCCTCAGTTCCCCCTCAGCAACAATAAACCCCAGGAAGGAAGTGGAGCGGGTGGAAAACTCACACTTTTCGGCATTCACAAAGAGTTGGTTTTCCAGGAGCCGCTGTAACACGGCCTTGACGTGGACTGTGTGCTCCTCTGGCATGCGGGAAAAGATCAGAATATTGTCAAGGTAAACAAAAACAAATTGGTTAACCATGTCGCGGAGGACGTTGTTAATCATGCGCTGGAAAACGGCTGGGGCACTGGTGAGCCCAAAATGCATCACAAGATATTCGAATTGCCACAGGTGTGTTTAAAAAGTCGTCTTCCACTCGTCCCCCTCGCGAATACGGACCAGATGGTACGCGCTGCACAAATCCAGTTTGGTAAACACCAGCGCACGCTGAAGGAGCTCAAACATGGAGTTGACCAGAGGCAGAGGGTATTTATCCTTAACTGTAATGGTGTTTAATTCACAAAAATCAATGCATGGGCACAGGGATCCGTCCTTCTTCCAGACAAAGAAGAACCCTGCCCCAAGAGGAGCCAAAGAGGGCCGAATGAGGCTTGCATTCAAAGAGTCCTTGATGTAACTTTCCATCGCCTCCCTCTCCGGCCCAGAAAGTCTGTAGAGCCAGCTGGATGGCAGCCGCGCACCCGGGAGGAGGTCGATAGCACAGTTGTAAGAGTGGTGAGGAGGCAAAGAAAGTGCTCTCAATTTGCTAAAGACCTCCCCAAGGTCATGACAGACCTCGGGTATGAGGCTGAGATCCAGCGGCTCCACCAGAGGGGAGGAGATGGGAAGGGACAGCAAACACTCGGCCGAACAGAGGCAGGATGCTAAACAGAAAGAGCTCCAGGAAGAGATGCAATTTTGTGCCCAATTAATAATGGGATTATACTTCCGAAGCCAAGGGTACCCCAGAACCACCGGGGAGGACGAACTATGGAGAATAAAGTACGATGAGGTTTCCCGGTGGTTCCCGGAAAGAAGGATGGAGATCGGGGCAGTGCGTTCGGTAATGGAAGCCAGGCTACTGCCAGATAATGCCGCGACATTTAATGAAGTCGGCAATTTAGTCGTGGGAATGCCTACTTCCCGCACGAGCTGTGAAGAAATGAAATTCTGTTCCGCCCCTGAATCAATTAATGCAGACACCCTCCTCTCAACCCCTGGTAACTGAATGAGGGCCAGGATGGAAAAGTTACCGGGGGGATGAATGGAATTCCCGCCCGTCAGACCCCCACGGCTACTGACGGGCTGCGTCTTTTGGGTTCAGGTGACAGTTAAACAGTTTGTGCTCTAAAGAGCCGCAATACATGCATGCACCGGCTCTCCTTCGTCACTGGTGCTCCTCTGGAGTAAGATGAACTCGGCCAAGTATCATAGCTTTGGAGGAAGAGTCGGCTTCACCTGTGCCAGTAGCTGGGAGAAGCGTTCGCGAACCAGGTGGGCTGGAGGAGGTCTTCCACTCCTTCACGCACTTGCGGTATCAGTCATCCAAACTGATGGCCTGATCAATGAGCCCATCCAGAGAGGAGGGAATGGCATGAACCGCCAGGTCGCCGCGGAGGTCGGCATTTAGACCCTGGAGGAAGGCACTGCGTAAGGCAATGTCATTCTACCGTATCATCCTAACAGAGCACTACGCTCCCAAAATGCAGGTTTACTTGTAATACCTAGAATCTCCAAAAGTACAATGGGAGGCAGAGCCTTCAGTTATCAAGCTCCTCTCCTGTGGAATCAGCTGCCAATCTGGATTCGGGAGTCAGACTCGATCTCTGTTTTTAAGAATAGGGCTAAAACCTACCTTTTTGATATAGCCTACAATTAGGGAGGGATCATGTGTTTTCTGAACCCTCCCTTAGTTATGCTGCTAATAGGTTTAGTCAGCCGGGGGACCTCCAGTAATGCACTGGGCCTCACTCCTTTCCTCACTCTCTATGAAATAATTTTTTTTTTTTTTTTTTTTTGCTGGTCATTAACATTTGTTTGTTCTCTCCCATAGATTGAGTCCCCATCGTGCTGTTTGCTCTCTACATGTCTGTTCTTTTCTTCTTCTCTATCCCCTCACCCCCCAGCCAGTCGCAGCAGATGACTGCCCCTCCCTGAGCCTGGTTCTGCTGGAGGTTTCTTCCTGTTAAAAGGGAGTTTTTCCTCTCCACCGTCGCCAAGTGCTTGCTCACAGGGGATCGCCTGATTGCTGGGGTCTTTCTGCAACTGTGGGGGTCCTCCCTACAGTTGATAGTGCTATGAGATGACTGTTGTTGTGAAATGGCGCTATATAAATAAAGTTGAATTGAATTGAATTGAATTCTAGCCAGCGTCCACTACGATGACCCGAAACTCCACAGAGAAGTCGGCAGCAGACTGACTCCCTTGGCGGAGTGACATAAGATGGCTCGTAACATTACCCTTGCTTTCAGTTCGGTCAAAGGCCCGGAAGAACTCACCCACAAATTTGTCAAAGGTGTAACTAGGGCCCGCCGTGCTGTTGAGAATAGACTGAGCCCAGTTAAGGGCTCGGTCTCGCAGCAGGAGGGTCATAAAATGAATTTTGGACGTGTCGTCCGGGTACTCCCCACCCACCTGCTCCAAATAAAGCTGAACATGGCACAAAAACCCCTTACATTTCCCCACCTCCCCCGTGTACAGGGCTGGTGAGGGAAAGGAAGTGGTTTGGTGAATGATGGAAGAAACTGGGACGGCAGGTGGGGGGGCAGGACCCGAACAAGACATGTGACTAAGATGATCAGTGACCGTGCTCAGATGCTGCGTAATTGTCTGCAGCTGTTCCGTGAGCATGGCCACCTGCCTCTCTGTGACGTCGAGGCGGTAAAGGGCAGAGTGCTCCGCTGATGCAGCACCTGCTGAGCCTAATTCATGGCTGGCTTGCTCTGCCATGTTTGAGAGAATGATCAGCTCACGTGCAGGATGCTACACCTGTGAATGCACATGACACAGAGAAGCAACATTTAAACACAGTTTTTTTTAAATAAAAACTCAAAGCTAGAGAAAAGCGCCACTTGCTAGAGGAATACACAGCCTGTAAAAGAGGGAGACGAGAGCAGGTTAACAATGAGGAGGGAGACCGGGGACAAAGAATTACAGGGATTGCTCTTACGAATTATGAGCAGAGACCCCGGCAGAGGAACCCAGCAGGAAACAGATGAACCAGCGAGGTGGAGCTGGCAGGGAGTTGAGGAGGAATGGAGCTGGGAGGAGTGTCTGACCGGTTGAGAAGACAGCCTGGAGTGATGATGATGGTGATGGAGCGGGTGAGCGCACAACAACCCCCAGAGACGCACCACGGAGATGGCAGCAACCTGAGAGAGAGGAAGAGAAACAGAGTTAAAGGCTAAGTTCCTTAATAACTCATGCAACAACTTACTTTACTCAGATGGTAGCTATACCCAACGAGCCAGGGCTGGATGGTGTGGTGGAGGGGGTGATCAGGATTGTCCATGATGGATCGCAGTTTATTTAGTGTTCTCCTCTCCATCATTGTCTCAAAGGTCTCCGGTCTGAGACAAATTACAGAGCCAGCCCTCTTGATAATCTTGTCAAGTCTGTTGGTATCTCTGGCCCTGATACTGCTACCCCAACAGACAGCAGCAAAGAAGATGGCGGTGGTGACAACGGTCTGGTAGAAAAGCTCCAGCATCCTGCTGCACACGTTGAAGGATCTCAGCTTTCTCAGGAAGTAGAGTCTGCTCATCCCCTTCTTGTGCGCAGCATCGGTGTTAGATCTCCAGTCCAACCCGCTGCTGATCCTGACACCCAGATATTTGTAGTCCTCAACCACTCCCACATCCTCAAATGTAAGTACGCCAGATTTAGCAATACTGCTAATTTGCATCTGTAGTCCCCCGGCGGATCACAAAAACACACAAAAACAATCATACATGAGCAGAACAACTGCAATGAAACTGCAAAGTGGATATGCTAAAGTGCAAGAGTTAAGGTGTTACATAACAATATTCAAATGTCACACGAATGAAGTACTGCATATGTGTATACACACATGCACCCAAGCAACTCACAGCAACAAGAGACAGCAACAAACAAGAGGTGGGGCATATGTGTGTGACGCACGGTGCAGACCGGGGACAGATGTAACATTTTTGACATTTTTGTCTCTAACTTTGAGGTCTTTTAACCCATTGTGTTCAAACTGCTACATAAACTAGCTTCAAGTGTCTGCTAATAAATGACCTAGAAAATGTCTGTGCAACACAAAGAGAAAATGCATGACTTAATCTCAAACACAAGGTGTGAAATGTTACAATTGACCCCATAGTCCGGGTCAGTTGTAACATACCTTGGGGTCAAATATAACATTATGAAATAAGGACCACAGCAATGACTTAATTCAGATATTCACATAACAGTGTGGCATTTTGACAATCCTGTGCTTTTCTTGTGGTGTTATATAGAATATCATTGCAGTAAACTATGGGAAAAGCATCTGCTTTAAAATCTGTAATTCTTCCCATAACTTTTAGTGCAAACCCTCCCCCCCCAAAAAAAACCTCTCAAAACATCACAACTTTTATTGCGACTTTTTAAAAAAGCTCCAGCAAATTCAGGCTTTTTTGGGTCGCAACAATCATACCTGGCGGGACTGATTATTATCATAAATCTTACTTAATATTTCTTAGACAATCACAATAATGAGCATTTCGAAAACAGCAACAAACCTCACCTCCATCCGCCTCTCACGGCACACCCACGGTCACGTGCACACGCACCAGGGCGGACACCGGTGAGGATGGGACATGGCAGACGCACCCAGGGGTCCTCAGACGCGGAGGGAACGCGCGGCTTTCGCCTCACATCCAGCGTGATCTAATTAACATGCGGGCTCCTCGGCGCGGACCTGCACGCGCCGCCCGCCTCCCCTCATTTCCGGTTCAGGGTGACCTGTCAGGTGCCGCACGCGGACATAGGTGCGCATCGGGAGGGGCGCTCGGTGCCGCCGCGTCTGCGCGTCGGAGGAGGAGGAGAAGGGGGAGAAATGCCGCACCGCACGAGCGGGGTCTGTCGGGGCTTTCACATTTACCAGCTGGTCGGACCGTGCCGTGTGTTTTCTGAGCCGCGGGCTGAATGTCTTTGGCGTCTGCCGCCCCCCAGGACCACGAAGCCACGACGACAGCATGCAAACGGCTTGGCGTTCGGGGTCTGTTCGTCCATTCACCCCCACAGTGATCGCGCCTCACAATTAGAGTCGCTGTGAAAGTCCAGGGATCAAACAATGGAACCACCTTCAACACATCGACATAAAGGGTAAGATTTAAAAAAAAAAAAAAAAAAAAAAATTAGAGAAGTGCAGCATATCTGTGCACTAAACGCTATGAGAGGAAATTCATTAAACCAGATGTTTTGAATATTCAGGGGGTCGTAGATTTACTGACATAAAGGAGAGAAAAAAATATGTTCGCTCATCTCCATTCTTCAACAATCTTGGATGGATGGATGGTTGCTGGGATGGAAGCGCTGATTGCCGCTGAAACACTCATGCTTTCCTACAGTGGCCTCGCTGGCATGAATGAAGGAGATGCAGCAATCGTGCGCGTTTCCACAGAAAATAAGCAGAGATGCCAGTCGGTCAGACACGTCAAATTATTAGGCAGAAGTGAGGAGGCGATAAGATTCCGAAGCAAGAGTCACGCGTAAGGAGCGTTTTCTTTGCTCTCTTTTACTCTCTTTTTAAGCTGTTTAGACTTTGATTTTAGGGTTATTTATTATTTGATTGATGCATTTGGTCATTTTAAGCCTGTTTAAAAGGCTTTTTCTTAAACACGTGATCTCATCTCTTCCTGCAAGATCATACAAGTTGTAGGTGTCATAAACAGTAAATTTCACTCTATCCTCTTCTTTTTATTTTATTCATTTATTTTACTGATTCACCGAGTGGGCTTTTATTGTGCTTCACAGGTAATTACTTTAGCTCTTGAATTGCGTGCCCTTTAGTTTGCAGCACTTTGGTTTAACTCCTACTGTTTTTAAAGTGCTATATAAATAAAGTTGACACTGATAATGACAGTGAAGCCAGTTTTAATTATTCTGCTCAGTGGCCAGTTTAACTTTATCGGATATACAGTGCATCCGGAAAGTATTCCAGATTTATTCCATCCTAACAGCTTCCACAAGCTGTTAGGATGCTGAACAGTTGATCCGGAATCTTTCATACATACTACTGCACCTTATGGACATTATGTATATTATTTGTATATTATAGTTCTAGTTAGTTTTTAAGTATGTCTCAGGGATGTGTGAATGGCTGTGTTGGGGTAGGGGGTGAGGGGGGGTGTGAGTGTGTCTTAAATTATGTTCTTTTTACTTATATGGATGCCTAGAGAAACATAATTTCATCTTGCCTGCACTACAGTTGTATGTACAGCAACATGACAATAAAGGTTGATTTTATTTTATTTGATTTTGATTTATTCACAGCTCTTCACTTTTTCTGCATTTTGTTATGTTACAGCCTTATTCTAAAAGGGATTAAATTCATTATTTTTCCTCAAAATTCTACACACAATACCTCATAATGACAATGTGAAAAGTTTTTTTTTTTTTAGATTTTTGCACATTTATTAAAAATCAAAAACTAAGAAATCACATGTACGTAAGTATTCACAGCCTTTGCCATGAAGCTCATAATTGAACTCGGGTACATCCTGTTTCCACTGATCATCCTTGAGATGTTTCTCCAGCTTAAGTGGAGTCCACCTGTGGTAAATTCAGTTGATTGGACATGATTTGGAAAAGCACACACCTGTCTATATAAGGCCCCACAGTCTACAGTGCATGTCAGAACACAAACCAAGCATGAAGTCAAAGGAATTGTCTGTAGACCTCCGAGACAGGATTGTCTCGAGGCACAAATCTGGGGAAGGGTACAGAAAAATTTCTGCTGCTTTGAAGGTCCCAATGAGCACAGTCGCCTCCATCATCCGTAAATGGAAGAAGTTCAGAACCACTAGCTAGAGCTGGCCGGCTGTCTAAACTGAGCAATCAGGGGAGAAGGGCCTTAGTCAGGGAGGTGATCAAGAACCAGATAGTCACTCTATAAGAGTTCCCGCGTTTCTCTGTGGGGAGAGGAGAACCTTCCAGAAGGACAGCCATCTCTGCAGCAATCCCCAATCAGGCCTGTATGGTAGAGTGGCCAGACGAAAGCCACTCCTTAGTACAAGGCACATAGTAGCCCACCTGGTGTTTGCCAAAAGGAACCTGAAGGACTTTTAGACCATGAGAAATAAAATTCTCTTGTCTGATGAGACAAAGATTGAACTCTTTGGCGTGAATGCCAGGCGTCATGTTTGGAGGAAACCAGGCACCGCTTATCACCATGCCAATGGTGGTGGCAGTATCATGCTGTGGGGATGTTTTTCAGTGGCAGGAACTGGGAGACTAGTCAGGATAGAGGGAAAGATTAATGCAGCAATGTACAGAGACATCCTGGATGAAGACCTGCTCCAGAGTGCTCTTGACTTCAGACTGGGGCGACGGTTCATCTTTCAGCAGGACAACAACCCTAAGCACACAGCCAAGATATCAAAGTAGTGGCTTCAGGACAACTTTGTGAATGTCCTTAAGTGGCCCAGCCAGAGCCCAGACTTGAATCCAATTGAACATCTCTGGAGAGATCTGAAAATGGCTGTGCACCGACGCTTCCCATCCAACCTGATGGAGCTTGAGAGGTGCTGCAAAGAGGAATAGGCGAAACTGCCCAAAGATAGGTGTGTCAAGCTTGTGGCATCATATTCCAAAAGACGAGGCTGTAATTGATGCCAAAGGTGCATCAACAAAGTATTGAACAAAGGCTGTAAATACTTATGTACATGTGATTTCTTAGTTTTTTATTTTTAATAAATTTGCAAAAATCTCAAAAAAACTTTTTTCATGTTGTCATTATAGGGTATTGTGTGTAGAATTTTGAGGAAAAAATGAATTTAATCCCTTCTGGAATAAAGCTGTAACAACAAAATGTGGAAAAAGTGAAGCACTGTGAATACTTTCCGGATGTACTGTACTTATTATCATTTTACAACTCCTGATATTTGTAGTTTGCAAGATTACCAAGGGTGATATTTCAGATTCTCACATGCATGGTACTTCACTCCGATCATTATTCAGATTTGTAACAATAGCAAGACCACTGTAATGAGTGCAAGTTTTCTTTCTTTTATTAGATAGAAGATAGATGAGACAGAGCCTGGAAGTGCAGACATGGTCATCACTGATAGAAATACTGGCACCCCTGTGCCCAAAAAGGAGACCCAGAAGAAGAGGAAGTCTCGCCCTCATGGCCTGCCCTCTCCAGCACTCTGTTGTGCCTGTGGCCTATGCATCATGCTGGCAGGACTCAACATCACCCTTGTAGGAGCGTTCGCATTCAACACACTGCTGCCTTCTGCCAATCCCCCAATCATCATCGGACCTATCTTGCTGTTGGTGGCCTTTTTGTTTTTTGGGGCCTGCTGTGTGTGCAGCCACCTCCCTCCTCCCCACAGCTCTCGGAGGTCTAAGATGGGTGGGAGGGGCACTGGATTGATGGGACATGGACTTGGTGGTGGTGTGACATTTGAAATAGAGACCAGTGAGCACACTTTGCAAGACACTACAGCTGTGCAGCTGAGCCCCACATCTTCCCCCGGGTCATCACGGGCTTCCAGCCCAGAAAAGGAGCCTCCCGATGTGGCTGTGCCAGGTCTGTGCAAGCTCTTCACCATGGAGACCAATGGTCCGTCTTGTGTTTCCGCCACTGCAGTCTACTCAGCCTCTGCAGCAGCGGGAGGGGAGGTGAGGTTCAACCTGCCATGTGAGGAAGTAGTCACCTAGTTTAGAAACTCTTCCAAGACCAGAGTGCTGTCTGTGTATATATTCTAATATGTTGAGGGCTCACTGGGTGTGATTGGGTTCTCCAGTTCACATACTGCCATATTTCTGGTTGTGACAAGTCTTTTGCTCTCTCTTGCTGTGCAAAAATATTATATAGCATGCAAAGCTTAAAAAAAATCTAAATATTTGTGGTTATTGGTTTTGGAATTCAAATTCCTACCTCTCGTGCTGTTTTGCTAAGTCTATTTAATGTGGGGCATTAAATCAGTTTCCACAAAGGAATAAAATTAAAATGTCTCCAACCATAAATGTGTATTATTCACAGTCACATTGACACTATTCAGGAGTGATCCCAGAGGGCTAACCTGAACAATCAGAATATTTATTTGTTCCGAAAACTTTAAAGATTACATGTCATAGGTCAGTCGCTGAACCTGCACAGGTGCACATGTAATGACATTTGGTATTTTCTGTGATGCACTCAGTGTTGACTTTGTCTTGGGGCCATATTTTATTATAAGGCCACAGCAGTCCCAAAGCAATATTCTTACAAAATTTATAAGTTGGCAATTACGCAACATTGCAGTTACTGTTTTCAGTAGACTACCATGTAACTCTAAGCAATGTCAGATCATAATATTTTACTGTAGTTTTATGTTCATCAGTGTTATCGCTGTCAGTATTGCTTCTCTCAGTGCCTGTATCACAATCTGTATCACAAATCTACAGTTGCATTTAATTTCAGTATTCTCTGGCACTTCAGTTTAATGATCCAACTGAACAAATGTGTATATCATTGTGTTACTTTGTTGCATCAATTTTACAGTAAGATGTACTAGAAAAAGAGCATGTTAAACAAATGTGAACAAGTGATTTCAGCAGTGGTTGTTTACCTTTTCTGGACCTATCATTGACAAACTCAAAAGCCAAGAAGTTTAGACACAGATTACAGTATATCTATAATGTCGTTCCCCATCACTGGGATGTCTCCTGGTTAGCTGAAAACCTGTGAGACATTCAAACCCTGTGATTTCCTTTAAAAGGAAAGTTGCCTTAGACTAATGAGGGCTATATAAAAGGGCAGAATAACAGTTTTCACCAGAAAGGCTGTGTTTGGGTCCAGATTTCTGTACCCTGTTCTTAGGAAGGCCTCAAGAAGTTTTTGTATTATTAATGTATGCAGAGGATTTTTTTTTCCATACAGACACGCAGCACCTTACCAGGTCAAGGAGTTATGAAACAGTCCCTATTTTTTTAATTCAGTTTTTACTGTCATCACTCAAGAGAGCCAAGCTTCAGTTTGCGTGTTTATAAAAACCGAGTCATAGAAATGCCGACACTTGTTGTGAACCATTGGTGTTTCCTGTGTTTTGATTTGTGTAACACTTACACAAAATGTGAAGAAAATAAATTAGAAAACAAATGTGAAGAATGGAATATTTTAGTGACAATTACAGTTCAAAGCAACCAGTTAGATGTGAACCTTTTAAGGATATGAATAAAAAGCCTCTTTCACTTCAGTAAAGTGATGTTGCTGCTTTCTTGCTTGCTACGCTGCCTTTAGTATCATCATGGAGGAAAATTATTAAAATTGACTTTCTAGATTTAAGAGAGAATATATAAGAATTGCTTTTGAGTTTGTATGATCATCTTTGGATCAAAAAATGTTCTCTCAGAATATTTTTGACGTCATTACCCCAACCCCCTCGGCCAGGCCTGGCTGAGGGGGTTGGGGTAATGACGTCAGGCGGGCTACGGCTGGACTGTATATTGTGTTGTCCTCAATAATAACGTCAGTTCAGTGTTAAGTTGAGAGTGGCTCCAGTCTCATGTTATTCGGACATAACATTTGGCGATGAGGATAAACCATGGGAGCGTGTATCAGACAACCACCTCCATTTTTACAATCTTCGGGCACACCAGCTATACCATGGGTCCGCTGGAGGAAGACGTTCGACGTGTATGTGGCTGCGGCCAGCCTGAGCGGAATTGATGAAGAGAGACGGAAGAGCCTAATGGTCCACTACCTCAGTGAGGAAGGTCAGCGGATATTTTTTGGGCTGTGTGGCAGCGGTTTACTGAAAGATGGTTTGGAATTAATGGATTGTGTTTTCGGAGACCATTCCACCGTCACAGCATGGAGATATGAGTTTTTTGACTGCCAACAGTGAGCGGGTGAGTCCACTCAGTCCTTTATTACGGAGCTCCATAGCTTAGCAAGAGAATGTGCCTTCGGGCCTATTGAGGAGGAGCTGGTCTGGGATAAGCTAGCCCACAGTACGAACAATGTGTGGCTGAAGAGCAAGCTAAAGCTAACTAAAGATACTCTCTCATTGGAAAAGGTGTTCAAACTGGTCAGGCAGATTGAGTCCACAGTTCAGCTGAGTCTGACGGTGTTGGCTAAAGGGATTGTAGCCACCACAGCTTTCCCGCCAAACGCAGCCGCTAGCAAGGTAGCTAAATCTTTGGGGCGGATTTCCAGGAGGTGGCATACTGTGGCGCGGGACAGGGCCTACACTATCACTTCTAAGTCATCAGCGGCGCAGTCCAGAGACACGACATGTGTGTGTGTGGCATGCGTGAAGAAGGGACCATTGAAATGGTATGTGCTAAAGCTCGACGGAGTCAACGTGCCGCTTATCATGGACTCAGGGGCCGGTAGGTCCATACTGAGTATAGCTACTTTGAAGAGACTTTTCCCAGATAAAACCATCAATGCTAGAGCAGTGAAAATGTTTAGATACGGCCATGCCAAAATCGAAATGGTGGCCACGGTCGACTTTTCATTGAAATGTGGGTTGAAGATGGTTCCCGCGTTCACTTTCCAAATTTCGCACCAGGGGGCGGACTTGCTAGGGATAGATCTACTGGGTGAATTGGGATTCTCCATCAAGGACCCAGAAGGCTCGATGGTACTGACAGTGTACCCCGAATGGCATGTCCGCTGGCCAGCGCTGTTCAGAGGCCTGGGATGCATCAAAGCATTCCACCACTGCCCGCTCATAGATCCAAGTGTGACGCCGGAAATTCAACCACTACGGCGTCTTCCCCTCACCCTACGGGACGATGTCACGGTGGAATTGAACAAACTGCTGGAAGCAGGCATCATCGAGGGAGTGGATGCTTCACCCTGGATATCAAATATCGTGGTGGCCAAGAAAAAATCAGGTGGCATCCGACGGTGTATCGATCTTAGGATGGTGAATAAAGCGATCGTCCCAGGCAAGCACCCACTCCCCACAATGGAGGAACTCACCACAACATTTATCGGTTCAAAGGTATTCACGAAGCTGGATCTTCACCAGGGTTACCTGCAGGTACCCCTCCACCCAGCCAGCAGGAATCTGACAGCGTTCGTGACCCACATGGGTGTGTTCAGGTACACCCGCATGCCTTTTGGTCTGAGCTCAGCACCCAGCTGTTTTCAGAAAATAATGTCCACAATTCTGGCCAGCCTCAAGGGTGTGGTGGCATGCCTGGATGACCTCGTGGTACATGGCACATCATGGGAGGAACACGATGATCGGTTGGGATGGGTGCTGACAGTACTACAGGAACACGGAGTCACTCTAAACAATGAAAAGTGCATCTTTGTGGCAGACTCCATCGAGTTTGTGGGGTTCCGGTTGATGGTGGGTGGGGCTGAGGCCCCTGCATTTGAATGTGGAGGTGGTCCTGTGCCTCCCAGACCCTTCGACACCTGCACAGATTTCCTTGTTTCTGGGTATGGTGAACTTTTATGAGTGTTTTATTCCTCGCTACTCAGAAATGATTGGACCCCTTCGGGCCCTGTTGAAACAGGATGTACCGTGGCAATGAACACTAGCCTGCTCAGCGGCGGTTGCTAAGCTGAAGTTTCAACTCACTCCCCCTCCAGTGTTGGCCCATTTTGATCGAAAACGGCCAACTATTGTGACATGTGACGTGTCTGGCTCGGCGGTAGGCACGGTTATATCCCAGGTGCAAAATGGTATGGAGCACCTGGTGGCGTTTGCATCAAGGTCTCTCTCAGCAGCTGAACAAAAGTACGCCGTGGGTGAGAGGGGGACACTTGCCTGTGTCTGGGTGTGTGAACAGTGGCATATCTACCTCTATGGGCGCCATTTCACTCTGCAGATGGACCACCGAGCGCTGACAACATTACTGGAGACGTCGGGTTCAGGACACAGACTTTTGCAGATCCACAGGTGGACGGAGCGGCTGAGGGCCTACAATTTTACCACCCAGTTCACTCCTGGTAAGGATAACGTAGTTGCAGATCTTCTGTTCCGCACCGCAGCCAACACCGTACGATCGGATGACGATGATGACGACGATCCCATGGAGGCGGATCTAGTCAATGCACTGCACGGGGCCCTCTGGGATATAGTATCCCTCCAAAAACTTCGGGTGGAGTCGGAACGAAACCCCATGCTGTCACAACTGTGCTCAGTGATTGGGGAGGATTGGCCCGCAAAGGTGCAGAGCGGGTTGACACCCTTCCACTGGTTTAAAGATGAACTAGCTGTTGGAATGAGGTGTGTGTGGTGAGGGGACACTGCACGCTAATCCCGGTGTCTCTGAGATCACGTGTCCTAGCGATGTTCCACGAGGGCCACCTGGGCGTAGTCAGGGTAAAACAGTGCTGCAGGGATTCAATTTGGTGGCCGGGTATTGATGAAGACATTGAAGCTATGGTGAAAAACTGTGTTCCGTGCTTGGAGAGTGGGAAGACCGGAGGACCACCCCCTCCACCCCTGCAGCCACTGTCGTACCCGGAGGGCCCTTGGAAACACATACAGTTGGACATCTGCGGCAAACTACATACAGCACCCAGAACAGCCGGTTCCTGCTTGTGGTCTATGACCTGTTGTCAAAGTGGCCGGGGGTGTTACCCACTAATTCAGTCACAACGGATGTGGTTATGGGTTTCTTCTCATCACCGTTCACCAGGTGGGGGGTCCCGAATGTAATCACGACTGACAATGGCCTGCAGTTCACCTCTGGGGTGTTTGAAGAGTCCTTGAGTGCTTGGGGTGTGGAACACATTAAAAACCGCGCTCTACCATCCCCAGGCCAATGGGGGTATTGAACGTTTTAACAAGACCCTGAAAAACGGATTGAGAGCCCATTTGGCAGACGGCTTCGTATTTCCAGATGCCCTCCAGAGCACACTCCTCCACTTCAGGGCAACGGCTCATGCTACGACAAGATGCTCCCCGATGGTTCTCATGCTGGGACACGAACTACTTCTGCCTTTGGATTGACTGAGACCACCCACGACTCCTCCTCCAAGAAATATGGACTCTCCACAGGACCAGGTTGCTGTGCAACAGTGTAAGATGAAGCAACTATTTGACAGGAAGCACAGGGCGAGAGCCCACAGACTGAAGGTGTCGGATCAAGTCTGGATTAAACACCCTAACCGCACGCATAAGCTGTAGCCATTCTGGATGGGGCCTCTGCGGATCATGAGGTGACGGGGCCAGGACACGTTCAAGTTTGCGGATGGGTTGCGGTGGCACTCCAATAGACTCAAAAAGTCACCACTGGAACAGAGGACTAGAGCTACGGTGGGACAGCCCGATGAGAGGTGGGACTTGCTGGACTGGGATGGTGAGAACTCACAGGTGCGACCGACGGTGCCTGGTGCAGAGTCCCCGCCTAGGGGACGCCCGGCTAGAGTTCATCAGAGGCCCAGGTGCCTGGAAGACCATGTATTGAAGACAGTACTAGCTAATGCGTGTTGGGACTAAGCGGCAGAATAACCCGCTCCAACATGGTGGGGCGTTCTGGTAGTCTACCCAGATGCCCGTTTGGTTGGCTGAGTTTTGCCTACTTGGTTTAAAAAAAAGGGAGACAACACTGTTTTTTTTTTTTTTTCCTCTGTTCGGGGGGGGGGGGGTCTTTGTGTGAGATTTGACTCTCGAGGCTTGCCGTAGCCTGGCCGAGTGGGTTGGGGTAATGACGTCAGGCGGGCTACGGCTGGAGAGTATATTGTGTTGTCCTCGATAATAATGTCAGTTCAGTGTTCAGCTGAGAGTGGCGCCAGTTTCATGTTATTCGGACAAAACAGACCTGTGTATTAGTTTTATTTTAGAACAATTCTCCTGAAATACAGCCTTAAACAAAAAATGGAACCTGCACATTTTTTAAAAGACTAATCTCAAATCTTAAGAACTAAATGATTTCTTAACTGCATGCCCTTCTATTCACATTATCTCTAGTACAAAAAAATCACATTCAGGCTGGCTGAAAATCTGCTGTGAAGGACAAACTATGTTGCCTCGTGATTTAACACATTGTACACCAACATGGCCTTGAGTGAGGAACTCAATATGAGCTCCATCTGGAGCCTTTGAAGTGTTTATGTGACAGTACACACTCATTAGCAAGAGAGGGCGCCAGAGCCACATCTTGAAAAGGCCCGTTACATAAAATACGGCTGTCATTTTGAATCAGGCCAAAAGATGTCAGTCAGTAACAAGAAGAATATTTTGTCACTGTGGCAGCTGTCAGAGAATCTGCTGAACCAGAAATGATAATGAACTGCATATAGACCACACCTGAGCCAAATGCAGCACTGGAACTGGTCCACTTGCCCAAAGACCAACTTAATCTTGTGTCTAAAAAGGAAGACAATTCCAGATAAGAGCTATAGGAGGCAGCATTATATTTAAAGGTCCCATTCACTGAAAAATTGTGTTTTTTTAGATTTTCACCTTTTGAAATGTGTCTATTGGTCACATGATTGTTGTAAAAACATCAAAATGCTCACTACGCTTAAAAAAACAGCCTTTATATCACTTCTCTGTGTCCAATTAACTGTTTTAACTCTACCAGGTTTGTTCCTCTATGTCAAGAAAAGGTAAACCTAGCCTTGATACATGCTGCTGCTCAATTGTTGGCCATTAAAGCTGACTGTCTGTAAACATAGATGGTGGGGAGCCCAGCCAAGGCTTTATCTTCACAGTTAACAATGCTAGGGACATGGGTGGCATTAGGCCTTTTTTAGGGGTGCTGCAGCACCCCTAAATTGAAACTCAGCACCCCTAAAAACTGGAATGAGAAAAGCTGTGATTATGAAATTTTAGTTTGTCTTTGACAAGATGAAATAACACCCAAAACAAATTCAGTAGTTTGTGGTTTAAACTTTTTAAAAGTGAAAATGAAAACACCCCCCACCACGCAAATGGCATGATCCCTCCTCTCACACATCACCCCGAGCTCTCCCAACAGTGGGAAAGGTGAGGGGACAGGAGGCCCCTGCGGCTCTTCTACAGGTAACGCCTTAACATCTCATAATGATGTATGACGCCAGCCTCAGCTTGAATATTCTGCAACATTCTGAATAGTTTTTAGGTCTGTCTGAATTTATTCAGTAAGAGTATGATGCATACCTGCAAACATTCAGGTTTCAAAGTATGTGAGGTTTTCATCTGGGCTGGGGGTTAGAAAATAGGCTATAAATAGCCTATAACATAACAGAAAATACTGCATCTTTGCTCATTTTATTTTTAATTTATGAGGAAAACCTCACAAATTTATGAGAGTAACTCTCAAGTCTCAAATGTACAAGAAAAAAACATAAATTAACACAACACACAAATTATGAGAAAAAGTTGATTTAAGTGGAAAAAAATCTTTCAAATTTACAAGGAAAAAGTAGTAAATTTAGAATAAAACTGCCATAAATTTAGGAGAAAACCTCAAACTGTCCGGACTAAAGTCATATCTCAGTAACTTCTTATCTACTGTACATTGGGGTAACTACTCTTACGTATATTTGAGTGATAATATATAAAGATAACCTACGTTAACGTGTGTACAGTTTCAGGCTACTCTACTATCTAAATTAGAAGCTTTTTTAATTGAAAATGTAAAAAAAAAATTTATGTGAATTTGGAGAGTTCTCATAAATTTCCAACATTTTCTTATTATTTTTGTTCTCTTTTTAAATTATAGACTTTTTAAGAAAATTTTGAAACTTCATGACAATTGAAACTTCATGAAAAATTTTTGCTCATGGATTGATATTATTTTTCTTGAATTTGTGACTTTTGTAGCATAAACTGGCATCTTTTTTTCTTCCGTCTTTGCATTTTTGCCTCAATAATTTTCCGTCATCTTTCCATCGATCATTTTTCCTTAATTTTTTTAAATCAATACAAATGAGCTACATTTCTCTTGTGATTTTCTGACCTTTGTTTCAGCAATTTACTCATTTATGTTTTCTTAATGAATTTGGTAAACACTTTAAATAACTTCCTGTGTTTACATTCTCAATGACTGTAATTGTACATATGTGAATTTTTTACCTCCGCCAAGGAGGTTATGTGATCATCAGCGTTGGTTTGTCTGTTTGTCTGTTTGTTTGTTTGTTTGTTAGCAAGATAACTCAAAAACTTATGGACGGATTTTCATGAAATTTTCACAGATTGTCAGAAATGGGGTATCCTGCAGATGATTACATTTTGGTGGTGATCCGGATCACCGTCCAGAAGAAAACCGCCATTACGGAAAATGCCATTTTTGTGAATAACTACTGAACCACTAATCCTATCATTGTCAATCCAATTGCTAGTCATATGTTTTCATGGTCAAGGAATCTGAAAACGTACAAACAAACACTGTATGGGGGGAACTGTGGCGCTTGGCGGAGGTCTGCGCTCTCCGAGTGCTTTTCTAGTTTCCTCATAAATTTGCAGCTTTTGCCATGAATTTGTAACTTTTATCTTTTAAATTCAAGGTTGTTTTTCTTGTAATTTTGCATTTTTTCTCATTAATTTAATACACACAGTATTTTAAATAAATAATAAGCCATCTTTATTGTCATTCAAATCCATGTACAGTAGAACAAAATTATGTTTCTCTTATCTACAATGTTAATCACACACATATAGAATCAGAGTGGTCACTACCATACAAGGCGTCACCACAAATTTCCCTCCTCAGCTCCATTATTGCTGAGCACCAAGCTGGACAGCAGGAAGTTCTACTTTTATATGGTCTTTGGCATGACCCAGCCGGGATTTGAACCCCAGCCTCCTGGGTGTGGGGCAGATGGTCTACCAACTGAGCTACCACTCTGGTTGTAGCAAATGGGCATTTGTCCCTATAAATTTGTTATGTTATTCTAGTAAATTTGAAGCTTTTATTGTATATGTGTTTGTGATGTTTTTAGGACCCGAGCCACTGACGTCAGTGGGCGAGAACCCTATTGTATCCGCTGCGTTTATTATTTTTATGCCTAAACAATTGGATTTTTGACCCTCTAAACGTTAACCAAAATGCAATTTTTCCTCGCACACGCCTCAGACCCGGTGAAAAATTCAATAAACTGGAAAAAATATGTGCCTCCCACCCACAGCTTTTTGTGGGCAGGGCCAAACATACAAGGTCAATTGAGACCAGCGACACTAAAGTTTGCCGTACGGACACGAAGTTCAGGTGAGGTGTGCATCATCTCAAGACATGCAAAAACATAACTGTGCCCCTTACCCATGGCCAACAGGAAGTCTGCCATCTTGCCTCAAATCCACCCCACCTTCAATTTGGCCAAAAGCCACCCCTCACATTTGAACGAACTCCTCCTAGGGTCCTGCTCCGATTGAGCTCATTTTCACATGGCGGCATCTATAGGCATGGGCCATTAAAGTTTCCTCATTTCACAGTAAATCGCTCAAAGGTGTGGTCAGGGCGCCATGGTGAAATTTGACTCCACCCCTTACAACATCAGACAGCTGTAACTTGAGTAAAACTTGTCCCATGTCCACCAAAGTTTCCATGATTGACAAAATAGTCCCGCCCCGAATGAGTCTATATAAAAATATGTGTCAAAAGGTATAGCACCACCTAGTGGTTAAAGGAAGAATTGCTGAAAACTGTTTTGTTTATTACTCACATGCCGCTTGCCAGAATGATGTGACATTTTCTGAGGTTTATCAGACCACATGGATGATCATAACTGCACAACAACTTTAGCATGGCGTTATTGCTGTTACCATGGACACGCCTTCCTTGCCATTCAATCCGTGATCTTGTTGGGAGGGTTGGGAATGACCTGGAGTCATGAAATCTGGAACATAAGTTGGGGTGACTATCATATGTAGTCCTATATGGGTGGGCAACACATAAATAATAAGCAAGTGTTGCCATGGCAACATGGCGAAGGTTGACTCCTTGCCATGGAACATTGGAGAGTTGTAACTTGGACAAACTTTGTCTGATTTTTACCAAATTTCGACTGTGGAATACTAGTCCCATCCTGCACGCTCCTATAAAAAAAATTAACAAAAGTAATAGCGCCACCTAGTGGTAAGAACAACGGAGACTTGTGACTTGAACAGACTTTATCAGATTTTGACCAAATTTCAAAGGATGGATATTCGTCCCACCCTGCACGCTCCAGTATAAAAATAATAAACAAAAGTAATAGCTCCACCTACTGGTTAGAGCAATGGACACTTGTAACTTGGACAAACTTTGTTGGATTCAGTCCCACCCTGAACGCTAGTATATAAAAGTAATTAACAAAACTTACAATGCCACCTAGTGGTTAAAGAAAGAATTGTTGACAACTGCTTTTTTAAAATTTTGTCTCACTGTGTGCAAAAATCACATGAAGGAATGATTAGGACTCACTGACAGCACACGTACATAGTACAGAATGGTTTCCATGCTGACCGGCATGCTTTGATGGCGTTGTCGACATGCAAAACACGAGAGTTACAGCTCAGATGATAATTCTCTGATTTGGACCAAAATTTGCATGACGGATACTAATCCCACTTTAAACACACCTATATATCAATTTTCATGAATTTGTCCCAGCACCACCTTGTGCTGACATGAGGTACTGCACAAAATTGTATCAACTTTCGTACAAAGACCAGTAGTCAGAATGACATGACATTTTCAGAGGTTTCTCAGAGCACATTGGATTACCCTCAATGGAAGTCACTTTTGTCCTGTGATCATCACAGTTGCCATGGAAACCCACTTCTCTCTATTCAATATGTTTTTTACTTTGGAAGGTTGGGAAAATCGGAGTGTCACAAAATGTGGAACATAAGTCAAGGCGACCCTCTTCTGTAGTCCTATATGGGCCTGCAACATGTACCTAACATGTAAGCACTGCCACGGCCACATGCCATAGTTTCCCTCCTGGCAATACGTCGGACAGCTATAACTTGGACAAACTTTGTCCAATTTACCCCATAATTGCTACAATGGATCTTATGCCCACCCCGCATGCTCCTACAAAAAATGATTGACAAAACTTATAGCACGTACTGCTCATGGGAAGTACTGCGCCAAAGGGTTTTCTTTATTACCTCCGCCAGGCCGAAAAGGCCAGGAGGAGGGTATGTTTTTGCCGGGGTTTGTCTGTGTGTTTGTTTGTCTGTCTGTCTGTCTGTCTGTCTGTCTGTCTGTCTGTTGGTTAGCAAGATAACTGAAAAAGTCTTGGACGGATTTCCATGAAACTTTCAGGCGTTGTTGGAAATGGTACAAGGAAGAACTGATTAAATTTTGGGGGTGATCCAGTTCACCGTCTGGATACAGGAATTTTTTAAAGCATTTTTCCACACTGTGACATAGGGCCATTTTCAACATGTGCGCAGGTGCAATGGAGGGCGCTGGTCGTCGTGTCTGCAACACAAACTCTGCGTTCTTCAACGTTTTAGGCACAAAAGCACGCGGAAAACACTGCTGGCCTGGGCCCGCCAGCGTGCCTGTGTTTGCGCGCAACTGCAAAACCTCACACGGCCAGCTGTCCGCCGACGGATTCGTTGGCAGAAATTCCCCGGCCAGCCATAGGAGCTGCGCATTTGGCAGAAATTCACCGGCCAGCCATAGGCGCTGCGCAAAAACGAGCTCTCTGCCGGCGAAGCTTCTAAATTCTCGTTTGCCGCGGAGCGCAACCCCAAAATAATATAATGTAAAACCCACGGCAACCTGTCTACCCAATTTGCATCCGTCAGTGAAGGAGATGGACACAACAGCAACACTTCAGTTTATTACCTCCGCCAAGGAGGCAATGCTTTTACTACTGAACCACTAATCCTATCACTATCACATTGACTGTCATTGATTAATTGTGTGTTTATTGCACTGTCCCTGTCAAAAAAACAAATAATCATTGTGAATCCAATTGCTAGTCATATGTTTACATGCTCAAGGAATCTGAAAACGTACACACAAACACTGTATGGGGGGAATTGTGGCGCTTGGCGGAGGTCTGCGCTCTCCGAGTGCTTTTCTAGTTATTCATGTAGCGCTTGCCGTGACGACGGGAAATTTTCCGAGCCAGCTGGGTCCGACGGGCGGCAGGGTCCGTGGACATGGGGGAAGGGAGGGGGGGCGAGGGCCCGCTTACAGCTTCTTGCAGCTTTAATTTTCTTTGTAATTGTGTGGCTTTTTCTCAAAGTTTGGAAAAGAAGAAAGAGAGAAAGAAACTGTTGCTTTGGTATAGGCAAAATATTAAATCCAAGCTGTCGTTGTTTTTATGTATCATCATGTACCATGTTCAGTAACTAGAAGCCAGGGAGGAGATGTTGTGAAAGATGATCACTCTAACAAATCGACACTTAGTTTGCAACCCACCAATATGATTTTGTCCTTAACTGCGACAAAGGAAAAATAATCTGTGTATGTCCAAAAAAACAAAGTAGCTTCATCTGTTCCTCCGCTCAGTAATGAAGACTCGGCGTATTGCAACAGGTCACGTAGACTGACGGCTGCGTCAGCTACGGTAGGGTCAGTTTGTATATTGATTTATTTGCACTAAAAATATCTATCCATATTAATAAAACGAGTAACGAGTAACTCATCTGATCAAATTTCAGTAACTGTAATGCATTACTGAATTTTTAAACAGTACAGTACTGCACACATTACTGCAAAAGTAGTGGCGTTACAGTAACGCATTACTTTGTAACGTGTTACTCCCAACACTGGCATTATTAGAGCTTGCCTCAGCTCAAGGAATTTAGCTGAAGCTAGAAGTTTAGCCACTCCTTTACGAATGTTTCTGTGCTTATTATACTCCAGGGGCCAGTCACATCCCATCACCCACTGAAACCACATGCCCCTGCCCACCCATGATGCATTATTTTATTCATTCTTTTGAGACAAATTTAAGTTAGTTGGCACAGGTTGACTACCCAAGCCAGGAGCTAGCCAGCTAAGTTTAGCAATAGTGATGTAAGAGGGAAGGTGGAGTTAAACGTGGCTCTTAGGAATGAAAAGAGACGTGCACTGAAGCGAGACGTTCTGAGAAAGGCTGCAAAAGATGATTATCAGTGATGCTGTAATAATTTTTTTTTTAATTACTTATTTTGTACCTGTAGGTAGATTTGTTTTGCAGTCCGGTGACAAGCCACCAGCTGCGTGCGCAAGCGCCCCGTATCCCTAACCTGCATGTTTTTGGTATGTGGGAGGAAACCGGAGAAATCCCGGAGTAAACCCATGCAACACGGGGAGAACATGCAAACTCCACACAGATCACTGTTGGTCGGGGGCAGGGATCGAACCCACAATCTCACGATCCCCCGGCCGAGGGTAAACTGTGCTGCCACAGTGCTAACCACTGCGCCGCCGTGCAGCCCAATTAAAAGTAATTTGACCAACATATGTCACAAACATGTCATTAAGACCTGTGGTTGCTGTCAACATGTAGGAATGGTGCAGTGAATGGGACCTTTAAAGCCAGAGCCTCTAATGAGTCTGTACTATTTGTTCCTGTGTAGTGTGTTTCATCCAGTAGGTCCTGGGTATTTTAAAATGTATTACCCACACTGACATGAGCCACATGGGTCGAGTGGTCTTACCATCTGCAGCTGGCTGACTATATGTTTATGCTCTAATTCAACAGGGAATGAGGCTACAGCCACCAAACTTATTACATAGGTTGACCTTTGGACTAGCACCTCTTGTCAGGATGTGACTGGGCCCCATGTCCTCACCTTGATTTATAGTTACCTCCGCCAGGAGGTAATGTTTTTGCCGGGGTTTGTCTGTCTGTCTGTCTGTCTGTTAGTTAGCAAGATAACTCAAAAAGTTTTGGACGGATTTCGATGAAACTTTCAGGCGTTGTTGGAAATGGTACAAGGAAGAACTGATTAAATTTTGGGGATGATCCGGATCACCGTCCAGAAGAAAACCGCCATTACGGAAAATGCCATTTTCATGAATAACTACTGAACCACTAATCCTATCATTGTCAATCCAATTGCTAGTCATATGTTTTCGTGGTCAAGGAATCTGAAAACGTACACACAAACACTGTATGGGGGGAACTGTGGCCGCCATTACGCAAAATGTCATTTTCATGAATAATTACTGAACCACTAATCCTATCATTGTCAATCCAATTGCTAGTCATATGTTTTCATTTAGATTTCTTTTCATAGAGCATGAGCCCCAGCCCACGTCCTAGTGTTGTAGTCCTTGAGATCGGTCTTTGTCTCAAGACCGGTCTCGAGACCAGTTTTTCAAGGTCTCGGTCTCGTCTCGGTCTCGGAGTCATTTTCACTCGGTATTGTCTTGGTTTCGGACAAAACGGTCTCGGGATTTTAAATCAAGACCATTGCTTGTTTATTGTCCACACAATTATTATGATTGCAAACAGATATCCCCATTAAATGTAGCAATAAAGTAATTTGTAAGTTTAATTTTATGTCATGGCTATTAGTCGCAACCCCGCCCCTTCACACAAGCGGGAGAAAACGAGAGGAAATGGAGAATGGAGGCTACGTGGTCAGAGCAAACATGTCAGAAAACTCTTCAGTTATTAAGTTCGGTTTTAAACACCACAAAGAATTTGTCTGTAAAAGGACATGCAAACGTAAAAACTCAGCAGTGTGCAAATTCTGCAGTACACAGCTAACAGATACAGCTGGAACTACATCCACCTTCTACTGGCACCTTGAAAGGAAACAGAGAAAGGTATTAAAGGTATTAATATAAGTGTAGGCTGACATTAGCAAGGCTAGTTCCCTGTGCTACAACTCTTAAGAAAATTTCTCACCTAAAATACATTTAGCATAAATTAGCTTATCAACCCCACAATATATTAGCTAACTTGTGTAGTTTTACAACACGTCCTGTGTTTCAGGACGTACTAGAACTTGCTAACAGTAATTTTCCCCCTTGTAAGAATGCTTAAAGGTCTGATGACAGGATTTTGACATTTTTTAGCATGTTGTGTAAACCCAAAAGTCATTGTTGATGATCAATATAATATTTACAACCGTGCCTGCATAAACTAATTTTCATCAAAAAACCGCAGCCACTGACTGGACTGTGGTGCCACCCACTGAATGAAGGGCGGCACCATCATGAAGTAAGTAACAGAACAGACGCCGGTGTTGTTGACTGGATTGACAGCAGCTTTGTAGCTCACAGTTTCTGTTTCTTTGTTTTAATTTTATGGCTTTGCCTTCGGGTTGTGTCGCAGGCTTAGATAAACAGCAGGCCGTGGAAGACCACATCACACGCTTCAGCTCCAACTGTCATAAGTCTTCTTGTGCGCTCCTCGTGGGCTTTTACGCGGGAGGAGGAGGGGAAGGATTAATGGATTTACACGCAGCTTTGACCTACTTTCTGTGATCGCATGCTGACGCTCGCCGGTCTGGCCACGTCCCCTCTATCATTATCACCAGCTGATTAAAAATCCCGCTGATCATGTTTCCCGGTTCTCGCCCAGGTGCTTCTCATCACACCATCACCAGCAGTGCATGTACTTAGTGGCCGTTTGCCAGTCATGCACTGCTGGTCCATAGTCTTATGGACCAGTCTGCCAGTATTTTCAGCACTCTCACAACATGTTAGTCACTCCATGTTCGCCGTGGTTCTCGTGCGGCCTTGAAGCGATATGGACTCTGGGGCGCACCTGTGGCTAACATGCCTCCTCTCATTTGTTCTCTGGGCAATGCTGGCCCCCGAATGCCATCAGTAAGTGTGTTTGTGTTTTTTGTACGTCTTTACCTTTTTGGGAATTGTCTGTCTTTCTGTATTAAATGTGCTGTGGTGAAACCTGCATGTAAATCCTCGTTATTTCATTCTCCCTCTCCGTGCCCTGCATAAGAGTGCACGGAGGGTCATGATGAATGGATTTATGCACAGGATTCACCAGATAATACATAATACATAAATACATAAAGATAATACATAATAAACCCAATGCCTGAGCCACAGAGAATACACTGCTATGATTTTATTGAAAAATCGGGTTTAAGTAAATTATATTTATGAACAAATAATTTGTTGCAATATCTGCAACAAAAGCATAACACTCGGTGTTCCCCTGCCATGTGTTTGTCACTGTTGCTGCGGCGGGCATGTGTGCCTCTCCACTGTCACTCTCTGAGTCTGATTCGCTTGGCACAATGCCCGCTTGGCACGGCTCAAACCTAGACGGTCTGATGCCCCCAGATTCTTCATTGTCATCCCATTCTTCGGAACTATAATCGTCTGAAGATTGGACAACACAAACCAATTCCAGACTACATGTGCTGGAACCATCGTCAATGTTTTCTACTGCTTCCATCCTGTGTGTACAATTGGCAGCCAAGCGCTGTGTTCTGTCGATGACGTTACAACATGGCCGGGGGGGTTTCCAGCCACTGACGCAATTGGTGACAGGGTGCTCATGAAAATGTCGGATATTCGCGTGAAAAAAAGCCTGTTTGACTTAGAACTGCACAGACCAACCTATTTCGTCATATTGTATTATGTGTTGAAAAATTAGATGAAGTCAAAAACGTGTCATCAAACCTTTAAACTAACCTAACTAACCCCAGTTTAAACTGATGTTAGACATATTGATGACTGTGACTGATGTTAGTGGTTTATTGATGTGTCGTTAGTGGCCGAGCCGGGGCTTGGCTCTTGCCTATAATTTTATTAATTTATTTATTTTGGTTAATAAAATGTATAATGGTAGAATGATATATTGTGCCAGCAACAGGCACTCCACTGATCAAGAAAACATATGTTCCACTTAAACCTTACTGTTATTTTTCTGTGCAGGTTATTTTGTTTTAATATGTCTTCATTTTAAATGATATCTGTTACTTGTGTTTAAGTTCACATGATTAACCTTAAAAAAGGCTCTGCATGTTCCCACATTTAACTGGGAATAAAAGTGGTCCATTCTGAGTGATTTGATTTTGAATAGTTGATTATTTTATTTAAGAGACATTATTTACCTTATTTGGGATTTGAATACAATACAGATCAAATGTTACTTTGGCAAATCTTTGTGTTTTTTATACAGTGTGCTCTAAGAAAAATGAACTGGTTAAACCATATCATATGTAGTGGCAGACAATAAAATAAATCTACTCACGTCTTTAAAATTTTAGGGTTTTTGTACTTGTATATTACCTGTTTTACTCCTTTACAGTCAAATTTCAATGCATGTTGGAAGCCAGTATTATAACTTTTACTCAGTTACATAAATCTGACAGTTTCAGGTATTTTGCAGAATAAAACTGAAGAGTACTGCTACAAAATATACTGTAGTTTAAACATGTTATAGATTAGTGCTGTATAAACTCAAACACAACCAAATAATTATGACTTACAGCTGTTTGAAATAATTAATGAATCATGATATTCCAATTCTTTGAGATGCAGTCGTGTGTGTGTGCGCACATGCACGCACGCACGCACGCACGCACGCACGCACACACACATAATTATATAATTCATACTAATTATATGCACAACACAGTAACACTTAAATATATGTAGAAATGTTTTTTTCATATATAAACAAAAACCTAAATTCCATACTACAAAAAAAACAGTTGAAATGTGACTATATATATGTGTATGCGTATACATACAGTACATACATACATACATACTGTACATATATACATATATATGTGTGTGTGTGTGTGTATATATATACACACATGTGTATATATATACATACACACATACGTACATGCATACATACATAAGACACATAAGATACCGTATGTGGTCTTGGTCTCGACTCGGTCTCGAACTGTCTTGGTCTTGGTCTCGGCTCACTCTGGTCTCGGTAATATCTTGGTCTCAGTTAGTGTGGTCTTGACTACAACACTACCACATCCTCGCTTTGAGTTTGAACTTTGGGATTTTCTGCATTTGTTATTACTTATTATTATAGTCATGATTCTGTTTTTGTGTTTTTATTTTCCCTGCCTCAACTCTGTTTGGTTATTGTGTTTACTTTTATTATCATGTCTATGTTCCATGGGAATTGTCCCTGCTTGGTTTTCAGTGGTTTATTATCAATATTATTATTGTCATGGTCTTGTCTCCCCTGATCGTCTGTTCATGTTTCTGTACATCCCCTGTCTGTGACTGTATATGCAGCCCCGCCCGTCCTGTTCTCCATATCTGTCACCTATATTTTCCTCATGTGTTAGTTGTGATTGGTCTCCCCACCTGTTTCCGTGTTGTTTTGATTACCCATACCTGTTTGTAATTTTGGTTGATTTGGTTTTGCCCTATTAATGGACGATGCCCTTTACCTGGGCACCGCATCCTTGTCAGTTTTGGTGTTACTCACGCTTCTGTTTGCCTGTCTCTGCCTGCCTCTTTAAGTATTATTTTATGCACTATTTGCCCATCCCAGTCTGCCTTTTTGAAGTTACTATTCTGACCCTCGAGCTGTCCAGGGTTTGACCAGCGCTAAATAAAAACAGTCAAAACTTCAAGTTCCTGCAAGGGGGTCCTGTTTACAACACTGTGACAGTAGGATGCCATCATCATGGACCCAGTGGACTTGAAGTTTCGTTTAATGGGCCTCAATGAGGAGGAAGTTTGGGTCGCTTCTCTCATCAAGGACCTCATTGAAGATACCCGAACCTCCCGCAAGCCTGAAGAAGCAATCCGCTGTCTCGGAGGCGCTAAGCAGCTGACTGATGGCTTTCCATCTCTGCAACAGTACCCCCAGCTCGCCGGACCCCTGCCTTCTGTGCCCAACCTTCAGTGGATGTTAGAGGGGCTGGTGATGCCGTCGCTGGTGGCAGGAGAGGCACAGAAGGAGGATGGACCGAGTTGCTCTGCGGGGACACCTGGCTCACGCCATTGCTGGGGAACACAGCGATCTGGGTTTTCATCTCCGACGGAGGTGCTCCAGGCCCCCGTGTCCTCCTTCCTCGACACAGCACCACACCACTGTGCAGTGGTACCTCGTCGGATGAGCCACGTCATTTCCCGGGAGGGATCATCCAACTCTTCAGCTGCAGCAGAACTGGAACAATGGCAATTACTCTCTTGTTTTTTACCAGCTACATCCACCTACCATCACTGCTGAGCTCTGTGCACCGCTGCCAGTTCCATCCATCCATCTTCACCTGCTTCTCCCCCTTCTCCTCTGCTTTTTTCAGAGTGTTTGCCATTACTGGGTGGGAACAGACTAATTATAGAGGTGCCTACTGTTCCACAAGTTCCAGTTCCAGCTCCACGTTGCTTCCCAGCTCCAGTACCAGCTCCATCACCAGCTCCGGCTCCTCTCCAGACAGCTCCAGCCATCCCCGAGGTGCGCACAACAGCTCCAATTGTCCCCGAGGTGCACACAACTCCAGCTGTTCCCAACGGGCACTCTTCTGTTTCTGTTCAGCCTGAGGTGCATGCTTCTGTTCCTGCTCAGTCCGAGGTGCATGCTCCTGTTCTAGCTCTGCCCGAGGAGCATGCTCCGGCTCCTGCGGTTCATCCTGAAGTGGCCACCCCAGCAGCAGTGGACCAGGAGTTAAGGCAAGTTCTTTTCTTTGTCTTTATAACATCTATTTTAAGAAAGACTTGCCTTACTCCTGGTGGGGGGATCTAAGTACGGCTCCACCTCTGTCATTGGATCCTCCCCATCAGTCCCTGCTGCCGAAAATATTGGTGTCGCCTCATCCATTCCCTGTGTTTCTCCCCTGAATGAGGTGGCCGTGTCAGGGGTGGAGCCACAGGATGGCCATGCTCCACCTCATCCACCTGTTATATCAGAGGCCAGTGGGCCTCCAGCCGCCATTCCAGAGGGCGGTGGGCTTCTGTCATCAGCTTCAGAGGCTGGTGGGCCTCTGTAATCAGCTCCAGAGGCCGGTGGGCCTCTGTCATCAGCCCCAGAGGCTGGTGAGCCTCCATCTTGTGCTCCTGAGTGCAGCGCGCCACTGCCAGCCATTTCTGAACTGCCCCTTAAGCTCATCACACCCTTTCCCCTGCTCGGGTGGCCCGGAGACTCTGGTAGACCACTCAGTCTACACTGTTCTGTATGTTGGGGGTCTGTGGACGTGGGCAAACATCCTGAACTATTTTGTCCCATGATCTGGTGGCCCAGGGACTGCCAGATCCACCCCATCCAGGGGCCCTTGGACTAGGGTAAGCCCCCTGATCCACCTGGTTGTTCGGTCCGGTAGTCCACGGATTTGGGTAGACCACCCGACCCATTTTGTGTTAAGATTTGGGGTTGTAGACTTTGTTAGGCCCCACGAACTGTGGTCTTTTGCTTTGGACTTTATGTCGGGGGGAAAAGGATCTGTTTCGGCCCGCTTGGCCATGTACCCCACCACCCATCCTGGAAGGGTATTTTTTGTTTTTTTGCTATTGGTGTTACTTTGAGGGTCATCTGGAAGTCGCCCCTTAGGAGGGGGGTACTGGCAGGATGTTGACTGGGCCCCATGTCCTCACCTTGATTTATAGTTTAGATTTCTTATCACAGAGCATGGGCCCCAGCCCATGTCCTTGCGTTGAGTTTGTACTTTGGGATTTTCTGCATTTATTATTATTTATTATTGTAGTCATGATTCTGTTTTTGTGTTTTTATTTTCTCTGCCTCAGCTCTGGTTATTGTGTTTACTTTCATTATTATGTCTATGTTCTATAGGAATACCCGTGAAGAACTTTTAAATATCAGGACTTTGACCCCCACGGACCTCCTCCCAGTTTTTCTAGCCCCTGCCGCCGATCTGGTTTATTGTTTGGCTCGGAAAGTGAGACGGCGAAAGAGAGGAAGACGAGCGGGCGCTCTCGTACGACTTCGCAGGAGAGGCTCGCGAACGGCGCTGCCTGGCATATTTCTGTCCAATACCAACTCTCTCTCTAACAAGGTGGATGAACTGAGACTGCTGATGCGTTTTAAGGACCTCGCCTCCTCAGCTGTCCTCTGCTTTACTGAGACCTGGCTCCGGGAAAATATACCGGACAGCGCGCTGCGCCTCGACGGCTTTCAGCTCTTCCGTGCTGATCGTGACACAGAGCTTTCCGGCAAGACCACAGGAGGCGGTGTCTGCTTGTACATCAACTGCAGCTGGTGCTCTGATGTAACGGTAATTTCCAAACACTGTTCTCCTGCCTTGGAATTTCTTGTTATCAATTGCAAGCCCTTCTATTCCCCGCGGGAGTTTGCTTCTTTCATAATGATCGCTGTGTACGCCCCTCCCGACGCGGACACGCGCGAAGCTCAGCGCGTGCTCGCGGATCACATTCAACACACAGAGCGGAGTTTTCCAGACTCGCTGATTATTGTGGCTGGCGACTTTAATCAGTGCAATCTGAGCCACGATCTCCCCCGCTACAAACAGTTTATTAAATGCCCCACCAGAGGATTAAACACATTGGATCACTGTTACACCACAGTGAAAGACGCATATTGCGCTGTCCCTCGAGCTGCGCTGGGATTATCTGATCACGTGATGGTTCACCTCATTCCCACATACAGACAGAGATTGAAGCTCACTAAACCTGTTGTGAGCACTACGAAGATACGGACCAGTGATGCTGAGGAGGAGCTGGAAACGTGCATGGAAATATCTGACTGGGGCATGCTTAAAGGAGCCACGCATGATCTGGATGAGTACACGGACACTGTGAACTCATATATCCACTTTTGTGAAGAGAACATTCTTCCATCACGCACCAGGGTGAGTTACTCTAATGACAAACCCTGGTTCACAGCTAAGCTCAGACAGATCAGGAAGGAGAAGGAAGCAGCGCTGAAAAGTGGAGACAGAGACTGCTACAGGGAGGTTAAATACCGGTTTAACAGAGAGCTGAAGAGGGCTAAATCTCTATACTCAGAGAGACTCCAGCAGCAGTTCACTGCTAATGATTCGGCTTCCGTGTGGAGAGGACTGAGGCAAATCACCAACTATCGACCTAAGGCTCCTAAAGGTCAGGATGACAAAGCCCTTTGTCAGAGACTGTCCCAACACTATGCCCGTTTTGACACCTCGTCATCTGTGTCCAACTCCCCCCCTCCCTCCAGCTCCACAGCCTCCACATTCCCTACTTCATTTAAGGCACACCCCCCACCCCCTCCTCCCCCCCTCCCCTTATCATCAGTGAGCAGGATGTGCTCAAACAGTTCTCCAGACTGAACCCGCGCAAGGCCCCCGGCCCAGACGGCGTGTCTCCCTCCACCCTGAGACTCTGTGCGAAACAGCTGGCTCCTGTATTCACAGACATTTTTAACACCTCCCTTAAGTTATGCCACGTGCCATCCTGCCTCAAATCCTCCACCATCATCCCTGTCCCCAAGAAGCCACGGATCACTGGACTTAATGACTACAGACCTGTAGCGCTCACCTCTGTAGTCATGAAGTCCTTTGAGCGCCTGGTCCTGTCCCACCTCAAGTCCATCACCACCCCTCTCCTGGACCCGCTGCAGTTTGCCTACCGAGCCAACAGGTCTGTAGACGATGCAGTCAACCTGGCCCTCCACTCCATCCTGCAGCACCTGGACTCCCCGGGAACCTACGCCAGGATCCTGTTTGTGGACTTCAGCTCCGCATTCAACACCATCCGCCCCGCTCTGCTCCGGGACAAGCTGTTCCTGCTCAACGTGCCTGACTCCCTCTGCAGGTGGATCATCGACTTCCTGACGGACCGGAGGCAGCATGTGCGGCTGGGAAAGACTGTCTCAGACTATACTAGCATCAGCACCGGATCACCCCAGGGCTGTGTACTTTCCCCCCTACTCTTCTCCCTTTACACCAACTCCTGCACCTCCAGCCACCAGTCTGTCAAGTTGATCAAGTTTGCGGACGACACCACCCTCATCGGGCTCATCTCCAACGGCGACGAGTCCGCCTACAGGAGAGAGGTGGCCCAGCTGGCGTCCTGGTGCAGCAATAACAACCTGCAGCTGAACGCTCTGAAGACAGTGGAGATGATTGTAGACTTCAGGAAAGTCACTACTCCTCTGCCCCCCCTCACCCTCTCAGGCTCTCCCATCACCACTGCTGATTCCTTCCGCTTCCTAGGCACTACCATCACCAGGGACCTCAAATGGGAGCTGACCATCAGCTCACTCATCAAAAAAGCCCAGCAGAGGATGTTCTTCCTGCGGCAGCTGAGGAAGCTCAAGCTACCCACCAAGATGTTAGTGCAGTTCTACACAGCCATCATCGAGTCCATCCTCACCACCTCCATAACCGTGTGGTATGCAGGAGCCACTGCCAGGGACAGACTAAGGCTGCAGCGCGTCGTGCGCACTGCTGAGAAGGTGATCGGCTGCAAGCTCCCATCTCTCCAGGATCTGTACATCTCCAGGACCCGGAGGCGTGCTGGCCAGATCATAGCCGATCCCTCACACCCTGGTCACGTACTGTTTGCCCCCCTCCCCTCTGGTAGAAGACTTCGGTCCATCCAGACTAAAACCTCCCGTCACATGAACAGCTTCTTCCCCTCTGCCATTAGACTGCTGAACACTAAGTGACTCTCGTGCACCATGTACAGCAGCTCAACCAGACTCATGTCAATCATCACTGTTTTCTTCCTGCATTACCGACTGCACTATATAGTTCTCCACAGTATCTGCTGCTGGCTAATATATATTTTAACTGTTGACCAGTATCACTTAATCTTATCCTACACTTTATTACATGTATAGTTTATTTCTCTTATCTTATCATGTTTAATGTTGCAGCATTGTACCGAGACAAATTCCTAGTTTGTGTACTACATGAACAATGGCAATAAACCTGATTCTGATTCTGATTCTGATTCTGAATTGTCCCTGTTCGGTTTTCAGTGGTTTATTGTTATGCCTCGGTGAAAACGGACCCATATGGCAATCATTCTGTGTGTCTGTGATTGTATCTGTTTGTCTGTCTGTCTGTCTGTCTTTCCGCCTGTCTGTTTCAGCTCGCCCAGTTAAAATTAAGTGCAATTAAAGACCTGTATCATGGTATTGCCATATTTTCTCGACTTTTAATTTGCCAGAATTCCGAGATAAGGCTTTGTTTTCGAAATAATAACAAATTTAACTCACCTGTACCGTCAGTGGAGCCTGGAAAAAAGGTATTGTAATAACTATGCCAGGCCACTAGAGGAGGCAGTGCAACATTTTTACAGCACAGCACAGCACAGCACATTTTTTTTTTTACAGTACGTGGAGCTGAACTGTTATAAAATAGTGGTTACTGAAAAAAAACCCCACGTATTCAGCAGCTACGCCATTTATTCATCGCATCGATTGTTTTCACACTGGTTTTGCTGTTTAGTTTTGCAGAGGATGGACGAGGTAAAACTCGTTAAAAACTCATTAAAAACTGCAAGTCCCAATATTGCTTGCCCGCAAATGGTCGCAGTGAACTGTGCATGCACCCGGAAACTCCCGCCAGAGGGAAGTACTGAGCAATTTGCCAATACTGGGTGAACAAATGTCTGTCTTTTTGCTCGTCTGTTTTCTTCCTCTGTCTCTAAACAGCAAAAGCTCCTGTTCGTCTTGATTATCACTGTATTCATGTACCTCCATCGCCTCCATAATTTAAAATGTCTGCCACCTTGCTCTTCTTTTGTGTTTGGATTGCAGCTGCTCAAATCAGTTTGCTGGCTCTTGGCTGCCACTGACAGTACAGGCACGTGAACTTCAGATTATTTTCACTGAGCATGCGTGTACTCCAAAACTACTGGATGGATTTGGATGAAATTTTTACCAGAGGTGGTCCTTGGGCTAGACAGGAACCCATAACATTTTGATGATGATCTGAGAAAGCATACCTACGCCAAGGCTCTGGCACCGAGGCATCAGCACCTTGGGGCTTTCATTAAAAGGTACCTGTAGTGAATTTTAATCAAAAGCTATTTCAGAGGATCAAATATGATGCTAGTGGTTCCGTCCAGTAATTTTGGTCATGATTCCTTCTCAAATATGCACGAGTTTCAAGTCACTGCTCTCTCAGTCAGTCATGGTCAGCGACATCTTGCCTCTTCCATAGACTGTTTCAACACGGTAGTGACGCACAGTCGTTGCTTTGTGTGACTGACTGGGCTGCAGTATAGCAGTCAACAAAGTTTTAACATTTTAACATCAGAATTTTATGTAATTTTTTACAACCATGTACAAGCAAATCTACCCGCATATAATTTGATGAAATAAAATTCCAAAGATGCTGGGTTAGGCTCCAGCCCCCCTGCGACCCGAAAAGGATTAAGCAGAAGAAGATGGATGGATGGATGGAAAATTCTAGTATATCAAGATTTATTCAATGTGTTCTAAAGTTACTTGACTGGGAACTTTCCTATTCGTCAGGTCCCCTTCAGCTGCTGGTCCCTGGAGGTAACTGCGGATCATGCAGTCAATAAAGGCCATTTCCAAGGACGGTTTGTGCAGTATATATCCGTGCAGATTTTGCGCCATTTTCAACTCGGATCTCGACCCACTGAGCATCTGCTGAACACGTTTATTCATCCGTTTTAAACATGTTACTCTTCTGCGGTAAAGCCGGAAACAATAATTGTACGTCACTTCGGGCCGGCGATGGCTGCTCCCCATTGGCTTTGACTAAGTGGTTTTCATGGGATAAAATTATTCAGTATACTGACTCTAGGGGTTATTTTTACTGAATAAACACATTTTTGGTTTATAAGTAATCCCTAAAGCAGGATTAATGTTGTTATAATGACCAGTACAGGTTTCCTTTAATATTATTATTGTCATGGTCTTGTATCCCCTGATCCTTTGCTCATGTTTCTGTGCATCCCCTGTCTGTGATTGTATGTGCTGCCCCCTGTCCTGTTCTCCATACCTGTCACCGCTGTTTTCCTCATGTGTCAGTCTTTATTTGTCTCCCCACCTGTTCCCATGTTGTTTTGATTGCCCATTAAGTTAAGTTAATTCCCTTCCACAGCATGTGGAACACCATTTGGTGTATAGGGGCGGCGCCTATCTCCGTTTCTCTGACCCTAGGCCACACAGCTACTGTAAGTAGTGAAAGCTACAGTGGGGGGTCAGTCCTCTGGTATTTCTGTGTGTAACTTTCCTTTCCCCGTTCTATTATGCTGAGCACCATGCTAGAAGGCGGAAAGTACCATTTTTATATGGTCTTTGGTATGACCCGGCCGGAATTTGAACCCCGGCCTCCCGGGTGTGGGGCGGATGCTCTACCAACTAGGCCACCACTCCGGTTTTGATTACCCATGCCTGCTTGTAATTTTGGTTGATTTGGCTTTGCCCTATTCAAGGGACGCTGCCTTTCACCTGGGCACGGCATCCTCGTCAGTTTTGCCGTTGCTCACGCTTCTGTTTGCCTGTCTCTGCCTGCCTGTTTAACTATTATTTTATGCCCTGTCTCCCCATCCCAGTCTGCCTTTTTGAAGTTATGATTTAGACCCTCGAGCTGGCCAGGGTTTGACCAGCTCTAAATAAAAACAGTCAAAATGTCAAGTTCCTGTTAGTGGGTCCTGTTTACAACACTGTGACACCTCTGGCTATACTTTAGGCATCAAAAGGTCAAAGGTCAAGGTCAGAATGCCATATAAAGTATATCTCAACAACAAAGAAAGCTAGGATCACCAAACTTGGTAAACAGGTTCACCCTGACCTTTGACTTTGCATTTGGGGTCAAAAGGTCAAAGGTCAATGTTTGCATTCCCTATGCCCTATTACTATATAACAAGTAAAGCTAGGGTCACCAAACTTGGTAAACAGGTTCACCTTAAGATCTTGAACCGTGACTGGTTTGGGGATTGCAAGGTCAAAGGTCAAAGTCAGAATGCTATATAAACTATATCTCAAGAACAGCAAAAGCTAGGGTCAATAAACTTGGTACACTGTCAGGAACTGAGCCGGTTTGGCTTCCCCGGGCTCGGCCCTGGCTGCTCTATGGGGATGTGCCACATTGTATGTATGTTAGTATGTATTTCTGTGTGCTTTGCAGTGCCCATCTGGCAGTGACTATGGGCTGCAGCCTTTTGCGCTCACGCTGGAGTGAGCGCTGTCTAACTGTCTGCTTGTCGGACCACGCCCCCCCCTCTATGGCTACCAGCTGTTCCCACTCCCGTATGCCATCTTCCCGCTCCTCGCCCAGGTGTAACTAATTTGGGAAACCAGCAATGCATGCTTTTAAGGAGCCTGTCTCCAATCATGCATTGCTGGGTCATTGTACTCCATCGACGGTATTCGGATGGTGTCACGTCAACTAAGGACTGTATTCACTGTGTGCATTTCAGACTTACTCGGACAGCTCCAGTCTCGTGAGTATATTCTATGTGTGGTCTTTCCTCGGTCTTCTCACCCAGACTGTTGAGTGTCCTGGAGGACTCCCTAGCCCATGTGAATTGAAGAAACAGTGACTGTTTGCCTGCTAACCATATTAATAAATGTGTGTGGTGTTAACCTGCGCTTAAATCCTCGTCCTTTCTCCCCTCGCCGTGCGCGCGGGGGGTTCATGACATACACAGGTTCACCCTGACCTCTGACTATGGGTTTGGGTTCAAAAGGTCAAGATTATAAGTCTCTGTGGCTGCAAAAAGTGTGGGTTTGCATATTTATTAGATTAGATTAGATTAGATTAGATTCAACTTTATTGTCATTACACATGTATAAATACAAGGTAACGAAACACAGTTTAGCATCCAATCAGAAGTGCAAAGGACAGCAGTGCAGTATATACAGTAATTGACAGTATGTGCAATTTAAGCAAATATATGCAAATATATGCAGCAGTGCAGAAAGTTAAGAGTACTGTTATGTGCAAATAATGTACAATAAGTTAGATGGGCAGTTATGTACAGGTGAGGATGGTAAGAGATGATGGTAAGAGAGTCAGCGGCGAACTAAGTTCAATAACGTGACAGCTGTTGGAAAGAAACTGTTCCTAAACCTGCTGGTTCTAGTCCGAAGGCTTCTGAAACGCCTTCCGGAGGGGAGAAGCTGGAACAGTCCATGAGCAGGATGGTTGAAGTCCCTAAGAATGCTGTGTGCCCGGCGCAGACATCTTTTCCTATAGACGTCCTCTATAACTGGAAGTGGAGTCCCTGTGATGCGTTGGGCGGTTTTCACCACCCGCTGCAGCGCCTTACGGTCAGCGACAGAGCAGCTCCTATACCAGACTGTGACACAGTTGGTCAGGGTGCTCTCTATCACGCAGCGGTAGAAGTTGCCCAGGATGTCAGTTGACAGATGGTTCTTCTTCAGTGTCCTCAAGAAGAAGAGGCGCTGATGGGCCTTCTTGATCAGGCTGGTGGTGTTAACTGACCAGGACAGGTCCTCCGAGATGTGGGTCCCCAGGAATTTGAAGCTGGGGACACGTTCAACAGCTATGCCATTGATATGGATGGGGTCATGTGTCTCTCCCCTCTCCTTCCTGTAGTCCACTATGAGCTCCTTGGTTTTGCTGGTGTTAAGGAGCAGGTTATTGTCAGCGCACCAAGTAGCCAAGTGCTCAACCTCTGCCCTGTAATCTGACTCATCATTGTCCCTGATGAGTCCGATCACCGTGGTGTCATCTGCGAATTTTATGATGGAATTGGATTCATACATAGGCCTGCAGTCATGGGTGAAGAGGGAGTAGAGGAATGGGCTGAGCACACAGCCCTGTGGTACACCAGTGTTGAGTGTGATGAAGAACGGTTGGGGCCTGACCTAACATGCTGGGGTCTGTTGGTCAGAAAATCCATGATCCAGTTGCAGGTGGAGGTACTGATTCCCAGGTCCCCAAGTTTAGTGATCAACTTGGAGGGGATAACTGTGTTGAATGCTGAGCTGAAGTCAACAAACAGCATTCTTGCGTAGGTGTTCTTGTCATATTTATATAAATATGCACTCATATTTATTGAGTGCATTCTAGTTTTATATAGTGCCAAAACCATTTTTTTAATTAATAGCAGCAATATTAGCTTTATGATGATGTTTTGATTCAATAATCCATTTTGTGAGGTTTTGCTTAGTTTACCTAAAAAATAAGTTGCACACATCTAGTATCTGGTTGCTAAATTATAGTACATTTGATGAGAACAATGCTTTAGAACAGAATAGTGTCTAAAAAATGCCTTAGGAAATTTGCAAGATAAACTTCCAGTTGTGCCCTTCGTTATCAGATATGTTATCAGTGCATGATAAACAGAGAATGAAACTTATCTGATAGTGCTGATTACGGCATACTATTCTGAATATCCATGATAATGGTCATTAAGTTCCCTGGTGCTCACTGGATGACAAAGACAGGGGTGACCTACTTTTTGTGGCAGCTCATAGATGATGGAATGGACTCGTACTCTTAAAAAATCTTTATCAGCTGAATTTTTGATTACTTTTGAAGTGGGTTTTCTGTCTTTGTTGGCTGTACCAATAAAATGCTGTAGGGATTCAGAGGGGGTTGCTGTGATGACTCTGGAATCTTGTCTTCTTTGGTTTGTCTCTATAAAAAACAACACAACTTAATCTCACCAAATTCTCTGCTCTCTGTGTTTTCCACGCAGGTTTCCAGTATTGTTCAGATAAACAAGTGTTGGTAGGAGTATATAACAGCAGATGGTTGAGGCTGGACAGTATTACTGGGTGAGCCAGGCAGGAAACCCAGCCAAGACACTGAAGCAGTCACATCACTACTGTGTTTAATGGGATTCTCTGCACCAGAACAGTTAATATTTTAGAAAAAAACAACTGAGCTGCTCTTCCTCTAAGACCAGGTTCTCCTCCCTTCAACTGGTCCCAAGTTTATGTTGTTTTAAACCATTCATTTCCCATTAGGCCATATTGACACAAAGTCCCAGCATCTTCCTCACTTTGGCCTTGGATGAAAAGGCTTGTGAAACATATTAAATGCTTAGCCAGCTGGAACATGTGCTCCCTTTTGGAGGTGAACACGTTTGCAGCGTGCCGACCTGCAGCCTGAGCAGAATGTGTGCATGATTATGGTTCATGTGAGCAAAGTTCACAGACAGGGGTCATGGCTGAGTGAAGTAGTTGAGGTTACTTGTCACAGAAAAAACAGAACAAATGTCCATCAGGTAATGTCGCTTGAACCCTTATGTCTCCATGTGTCCTCAAGCTGCTTTAAAATAAATTTATTTTAAGGAAAATAATGTAATTTCTTAAGTGTACGTGCAAGCCCTGCAAAAGACATACAGTAATATTGCCTTCCTCTGACGTACAAATCTGTTTTACTCTTTTATAGCTCTACTATAAAAAACCTATTTCCTTATTACTAAAGATCAAGTTGCAGCAGTTCTTGGACAGCAAATAACAGTTAATGATAAATGCATGCAGGGGAGGCACAGTTTCAACCTATGAATGGGATTTTTTTAAAAAAAATCACAGTAGTCAGGGTGTTCTATGACTTCAAAATGTCTGATTTTATTTGTAAGAACAAATGAACATATTTATTGACTTTTAGATTCTTGAAGGCTAAAATATCCAGAGGCAGGGACATGCTTAGTCACAAGCATGTGCACATTATGAAACTCTGTTTCATGATACATATTTTATTTGCATGTTGCATCCATACTGAGACAGAAGCAACTCTCTTCAGCACCAATTCAAACTACTAGAAAATGCTGCTGGTATGTCATGATTAGTCTTTTTAACACATGCTGGGATGCAATAATGACCAAGACTAACTGGTGAAGATGGTGGAAAGGTCTGTAAATACCCAGCTGGTGTCAGGTGCATGTCTTTTTGTTCGCCACGGCAAGATGCTGCATGTGGACTAAAGAGCAGCGACACTCACACACCTGCAATCATAAGCGTCATATCCACTCTAAACCGGAGCATGGCAGATCCCGACACTCTGCTCATGTGCTCCTGCGTGGATGTGCTTGTGTGTGAGAACCCACTCAGCTGAATGAGTCGGCATAGGAGGAGAATTGGGGGGGGGGGGAGTTGTGTAATCAAGCTGAAAAGATTAGGGGAAGACGAGCCGCTGAGCATCTATGAGAACAGACACTGGTTATATAACCCTAACCCAGTTCCATTCCCTTCCAAAAGACTGACTGAGAGGGAGGATTTACAGAAGTGGGGTGAATCCTTGTGAAATGAACCAGGCTAAAGCTTATGTGCATGCAAATTAAAACAGGTGTCCAGTTCTTATTTTCTGAATCTTCTGGTCAGTAAAGGGATCACGCATCGCTCTGTCAAAGTGAAACAGCTAATGCTTAAAAAAAAAAAAGTTCCACCTGTGGTTATTCCCTCATTGCACTAGTGAGAGCAACAACATTATTTCAGGCCTTTCCTTGCAACCTTGTAAGTTAACTATTTATTCAGGATGAGTACACATGATCTGATCAGAAATACCAGCTGGCTCCATTCTTGGTGCTGATAGGGTTGTTTTGGTTCTCTGTGTGCCATGTATGGGCGAGCCTCGTGACCGTGAACCACAGCAGTCTGAGGGCGACACGGAGAAGAAAGCCCCTCACAGTCCAGGGGGGTAAAGGTTCAGAAGATTTTGATCAAAACCAACGAGGGTCCTAATAGTAATGCTTGCAACATTCTGCATACCAATGACTGCTGACAATGGGACCCTTGCTATTCCTAACTCCTCCATTCACACCAATAAATGGAAGCATGTTCAAGTGGCTAGAGCTGTTGCGTAACCTTGCTTTTCACTAATCTATATGTGGGCCCCTGTGAGAAGGAAACGTACGTTATGGTGTACGGAGAGATGGGTGTCAGTGTGGCTCAGGGGACGTGCAAAGCCTAAAAAAATGCAAATCACAAAGGTGATGGACAGAATTTATCTGAAAGGCGTGAATGTATTAGCTGTCAAATCAATCAGTTTCTAGTATATGCAGCCATTAGCAAAGCCAATCAGTGCTGCTTGTCTGCTGTGCACACGGCATGGACAGTGTCTCTTCTCTCTGACTGAGGGTCTTTGACCTGTTCTGTAAATATTATCCTTTTGCATGTGTCTTTGTTTATGCAATCAATATACAGCCTGAAAATAGAACATTGGAACAGTGGTGTGCTAATATTTAAAGATGATTACAGGCTAAATATTCTGCTTGGAAGTCCAGAAAACCAAAATAAAACACTTTTGAGTGGGCTGTGTAACACGACTTAAAAACGCGTCTTCTCACCTTTCACATAGCAGGTAAGAAGATGACAGCATTGGCTTTTACCAGAATAAAGTCAGTGTTTTTCAAGCTTTATATTTGATAAGACAGCTTTGTGCCAAGTGATTACTGTATTAGGATGTGCTGGGGTACCAAAGGGTTGGTAAACAACATGTGCTACCACCTGATTCCAGCAGAGGCCCCTGTTTTTAAACGAAATGACGTTACAAGATTGAAAAAAAAAAACCCAAACTACTCCACCGCAGCAGACTGCTTCAGACCGGTTTCTGTGCTCCACATTTTAAGAACAGACTGTCAGACTCTGCAAATCAGTATTAGACTGATGTCAGCCTTTTTTCCGTTTGCCACCTCAGTTATACTGTACAAGCTGCAAGGTGATAAACCTCTGATTGTTTTATATGCAGCGGTTGAACTTGCTCAGTGGGGAAATCCTATGATGTGTTCTTGCAGTATAACGCAATCTTCTGGCATTACACTATGCAGTGCAAAGTGCTACTTGTATCTTGATCTTAGCACATCATTATGTCAGCTTTTGTGGCTTTGTAATGCTTTGATGATGAGGGTCATTTCACTGAAGACAGCATGAGAGGTAGTTTTCTGCTTACCTGTGCACTATCTTATGCACAGCCTAAATATATATTGCACAAAATTATAATGATATAAACAGAGAGAGGACACTGCTGGGGAATAACCCCTGTGTGAATTAAAGCCTTCATCCCAGCACCCCCATCCAAACCACGTGCTGGGTTTCAGTTCATTGTTAAATGAATAATGACATCATGACCTTTTGGTGCACATGACCCACCACCAACCACCACCGTGGTTCCTGCAGGAAGAAAAAGGCCTGATTTAGTGGCGTGCTGGTGCATGCAGACACCGGCCACCTATGAAAGAGAGAGGGAGCCTTTCTCCGTGTGTGCCCCAACAGGTCGGGTTTTGTAGCAGAGATTCTATTTGCCATAGCAGCGGCTATCTGCACACACTGCACTGGGGGGGGGGGGGGTAGCTGGTCTGTGTCAGCACTGATTACCATCCACCGCCTTGGTGGAAGCCTCTTCCAGGAGTCCTTTAGAAAGAAATAAAAGAGAGATGCTTTACACTTTAATGACTTTCCCACAGTGGCTCTCCAAAACAACAGCTCCCCTTAAATTGCTGTGCACTGGCTGGAGGAGAGTCCCCAGTGCTCCACAGAGGAAGGGAAATACTGAGTTCACTGTCTGTCCACTCTGCAAGGCCAGCCAACAGAGGGGAATAATCAGATCTTTATGTGGTATGGGGCCTACAGGGGACAGCCTCAGCATTGTCCCCACGGCCCTCTCCCTCACCCGGTTTGTTTGTTCCTCTGGACCCAACACATGGTCATGTTGAGATGCCCCCACAACCCAAGCCAGAGTTTTGGTCAAACAGACCCCCGGCCCACCAGGCACTGGATGTCCACTTTAAAGCAAACATATGAGGAAATGTAATTTAATTGGAGTGTTTTTCTGCTGACGTCAATAACAAACACAGAGAGCTTTCCTGAAGTGGTTTACTGTGATCAGATGACCAGTGTCTTCTTTGAAAAGCAGTGAACATCAAATGTTTTGTGAGAGAAGACTATTGATAGAACAAGCAGGTGATTACCAATGTGGTACTGGACTCAGATTGATAAAAATATGTACTTTAAAAAGAAAAGATTAAGTACCATCAGCAACTGTTGTTTCAGGTTAACATTAAAAATACAACCAACATGTCAGCTCCACATAATCAGTCTTGATTTCAAAGCCTGTTACGCATCAGTTGAGATGCATGAATTGGACTGCTATGGTTCATTTCTCGAGGGACTTTATAAAAATAGCTTTAGTTGATATTTTTAAACTACTGAAACCTGTGTCTGTAGACGGTGATTATGTAGATCCTGGTTAAAATGTTTCACACTTTTAAATTATGCAAAACTTGCATAATACTCAAAATCATTTCAATATTATACTTTACAGGGATCAGTATCTGAATGATTGATTCTTTGACATGACAAATACATTTATTCAATATAACTGCAAGGCCACAAATAACATATTTTCCGACTATACACCATGGGTTTGGGGCAAACCTATTGCCCCATTTACACTGTTGGTGATTCAGCCTAAAAACCCACAGTCGTTTTTGTGTCATCATCAGTGATGAACTGGTCAAGGTTTAACAGGTCAGCAATGCCAATCTTCTCCATTATATTGAGTATATAGGTCTGTTTTTGAGTTGTGTGCCCTATCTCAACAGTGTCAGCAAACAAGGCCCTATTAACGTGGATTACGTCTAGTGATGGCATGTGTAATGAAACGTAATCCCCTGTGTAGCTGGAAGTCGTTAGTGAGCCTGCTGTGTGTCTGAGTGCATACAGACAAATGTAATGTGCTCTGTCTGACCTTTTCTTTAAGTCACTGGGGCTGCAGAATATGCAGTATGGCAAACTTGGGGTAAACATTCTACACTCCTAATCAAAATCTAAAGACCAGGGGAAAAATTACAAGTATTCACATTCCATGCTGGTGGTTCATAACCAGGTTGTAAGCCGAGCTTCAAAATGCAAGAAGAAACAGGAGCAAGTGACAAAAAAAAAAAAAAAAAAAAAAAAGAGAGTAGACAATTTACTGAAAACTGCATTTAAACTCAAACAGGCTGTTCATCAGCTGATCAAAAGTTTAAGACCATAGACCCAAACTCCACTCCCAAAACAGAACAAAAAGTGTCAAAAAAGGACTCAGTAGTGAGGAGCCCCACCGTTCTTGTTGATCATTTCAAAAATTCATTTAGTGGGGTGGGACAAAAGATCAATTCAACAATGGATCACGATACTTGACACTAATGACGATCCACTGATCCCTAAACGCATGGATCAATCTTTTTTTAATTATGTATATTCATGTAAACGTCGCATACTGTCTTGGGTATTCAACCAATTGCATTTTCAGTCCAATAATTGTCGCAAAGCAAGCACCCAGTCAAGTGAAGTATTACTTGTCTCGTGAGATTTGCAGCCAGATGATGCAAAAGCGCCCACTGTTGGTGAAAGTCATATCTTGTTTCAAGAGATTTGCAGCCAGCTTTGAAAGTTAGGAAACAGTTAGCTCAAAGTTAGCTCAAATGTCAGGCCTTTTTTGGATTTTAGGACAAGATTCAAGATTCAGAGATTTTATTTGTCAAAACTACTATACGTACAGGACATACAGGTGAATTGAAATGGTGTTTCTCTCTCTCTTCAGTGGTGTGCATAATCATCATCATTATAGCAGTCTGTCGTGGGCAACAATGACTGTTTCATTTAGGTCTGATCATATTCCTCCACAGAGCTCTGTCCTTTGCCTTCTGCTGCCAGAAACTCCAGTCTATATCCAGCTTCATCAAGTTTCTTTTTACAGTGTCTTTAAATCTGAGCCTTGGTCTACCCTGATTGCGTTTGCCCTCGCATAACTGTGAGTAGAGTACTGCCAAGGGAGATGCTGGTGGTCCAGCCTCTCAACATGTCCGAGTCATCTGAGGTTCGTCTGTGTTAGCATGTCCTCCATTGATGGTAGACCAGCTCGTTTCAGCACTTCTATGTTGGTTATCTTGTCTTTCCATGAGATGTTCATTGTGGCTCGAAGGTGTCTCATCATGTACGCGTGGAGTTTCTTTACCTGCACTCTGTAGACAGTCCAAGTTTCAGCACCGTACGATAGAGTAGCCAGTACTGTCGCTCTGTACATTGCATTTCACACGGATAGACACATGTTGATTGTTCCACAGTCTCTCCCTCAGGTTTCCAAACACAGTGCTTGCTCTTCCCATTCTGAGAGCTAGTTCATCCTCCAGCCTATCATTCTCTGAAACAGTACTCCCTAGATACTTGAAAGTCTTGCACTTGACTAGTGGCTCTGATGCTGATCTCTTCTGGTAGTGATGTTGATAACTGGAACTTTGGTGGTTGATAAAGGCACTCTGTCTTCTTGATGTTGATTTTGGGGATGAATTGGCTAGCTGCTCTTGCAAATTTCTCCACTAAAGATTGCATATCTTCCGCACTGTGTGCAACTAGAGCATTGTCGTAAGCAAAGAACATTTCTCTTACTACCTTTATCGATGTCTTTTCTTGGCTTTAAACTGTGCCACTGTGCCACATTGAACAAGTCTGCTTCTTTCCTTGTCTGAATGTATACTCCTTCTGAAGTGTCTTTGAAGGCCACCTCAAGCATGGCTGCCAGATATAGTGAGAAGAGTGTAGGCAGCAGCACACACCCTTGTTTCACCCTGTTGCTTACTGAAAAGTCTTTAGATACTGAACCACTCATTGTCATGTTTGCTTGCATACCTGTATGGAGTGCCTCGATCAGGTTGACAAACTTCTCTGTACAGCCATATTTCTTGAGTACCTGCCAAAGTCCATGTCACAAAACAGTATCGAAGGCTTTACTGAAGTCTATGAAGACTACATAAAGCGGCATGTTCTGTTCGATACACTTTTCTTGAACCTGTTTCAAGCAGAAAATCATGTCCATTGTGCTTCTTCTACTTCTAAAGCTGCACTGGGCTTCCGGTAGTACATTCTGCGAGATGTGTTCATTGAGTCTGTTCAGTAGTACACGTGAGAGAATCTTACCAACAGTGGCTAGCAGTGATATACCTCGGTAATTTCCACAATTTTTCCTGTCACCTTTCTTGAACAAAGGCACAATACTTGCATCCTTACAGTCTTGGGGTACTTTCTGGGCATCCCATATCTCTTGGATGAGCTTGTGCAGGCAGTTGGTAAGCTGAACACCGCCAAATTTCCACACTTCTGCTGGAATTCCATCCCTTCCTGGAGCTTTACCATCTCGTGTTGTTCTGATAGCTGCCATTAGTTCATCAAGATTTGGTGGTTCATCCAGTCTTGATACAGCTGGTCGCTGCACTAGAGCTTCTTTAGCCTCTTCAGTGAGATCTCCAGGGTTGTTTAGTAGTTGGTCAAAGTGGTCTGCAAATCTGTTCAGGATCTTGTCTTTCTCCTGCAAAACCGTTTTACCATCCATAGCCTTTAGCTGGATCAATCCTCTTGGTTTAGGACCGTAGATTTCTCTCAAACCTGTGAAGAATGTTTTCATGTCCTTCCTGTCTACTGCAGTTTAAGTTCCTCTGCTTTTTCATCCCACCAGATGGACTTCATCTCTCTGGTGTACTTCTGTAGTTCACTCTGAGCCTTTGAGTATTTCTTCTTCTTCGACCTTGTGTTACACTGTAGGTTTTCCTGCCTAGCTGTATTCCTCGCTTCTAGTAGTTTCTTCAGATGTTCATCATGCTCATCAAACCAATCTTGATGCTTCCTCTCAGGGTGGCCTAATACATCACTCGCAGTCGGATACACCATATCCTTCAGTGTTGCCCATTTCTCTTCTATGTCATTCTCTGAGTTGTTGCTGTCCCAGTCTTTCAAGTTTTTATCCATTTCCTGTGTAAGTTCTTCCTGCTTCTTTTGGCCTTTCAGTGCACTAGTGTTTAGATTCTGTGGTGGCTTCGCACCTGTTCTGCAGTGTTGTTTTTGTCTGCAAATCCTTAACTCTTTAGATGCCCCAGGCGCCGTATGGCGACAAAACACTTAAAGGGTGGTCAAGGTCCCCCCCCAGTGGTCAAGAGTGGTAAAAAAAAATTGTCAATAAAATAGATCAGATTTCCAAGGCTATAACTTGAAAGTTGCACGAGATAATGGCTCACTGTCAATTAAAAGATGTAGAATATGATCCAAAGTTTCAGATAGGAATAAATTTACACATATTGCATATTGTTGCGGCAGCTATATAAATTACATAGCTCAGTCAAAAGTGGACTTTGGACACATTTACAGAAAAAAATTGTCCATTTTTTTGACACCGATTTGTCTACAGGGGTATGTTTATCTAATCTTCAAAGTATATGAACCAGAAAATCAATAAAATGTAAAAAAAAACCCCATATATTTCTCTTACATGTTGCCGGGTGGGGGGGGGGGGGGGGCTCGCTCACCCACGTGACCGGTCCGTTTTCATCCATCGTTGTCGATGTTTCGCGTTTACTTAGTAATTTACACCCGCTTACACATCTACAAACCCTTATGATTATCCCACGTGAATTTCGCTTTTATTGCGTAGCTATTTTTCCTGTAAAATGCAGTTTTCCTGTGAGAATGCATGACAATTGCGGGCGTCTCCATCTTGGTACTGGTAGCTCAGTTTTTTGTCCATTGTGGTCAATGTATTGCATTTACTTAGTAATTTACACCTGTTTCCACATCTACAAACTCTTATGATTATCCCACGTGAATTTCGTTTGTATTATGTGGCTATTTTCCCCGTTTCATGCAGTTTCAGTCATCATCGCTGCCGCGATGACCGATCGTGAAGGCATCCACATTGGTGCTGTGAGCTCAAAGTGGAAAAAGGAATAATAATAATGAGGATTTCTTCTTCTTTGCTGTATTCCATGCCAACCATGATTCCTTCGGCGCGTGTCTGCCACCTTCTAAACTGTCAGATCGATACAGATTTGAACAAATTCTCAGTATAGCCGGGGGACGTCAATAAGTTGACCGGTGCAGTTGCTGTGCTGTGCCACTGGGGGCGTGCGACCCGTCCATTTAATCTGGGCAGTTAAAGTGTTTATCTAGATCTCAGCATAACATGATCAGTACCACAGTCCACACCTCTCATTGCTCTGGTGCCCAGTACATCCCTTATGTCCCTCTGCCTTACTGTGATGTAGTCTAACAAGTGCCAGTGCTTGGATCTTGGGTGCATCCACGTCTCCTTGTGTGTGTCCTTGTGCTTAAATAGAGTGTTGGTTATCATAAGGTTGTACTTCGAACATGGTGCAAGTAGAAGTTCTCCATTAGCATTGCACTTGCCTACTCCATGACTGCCTAGCACTCCTTTCCATTTCTCAGTGTCCGAACCAACTCTGGCATTAAAATCTCCAACGAGTATCAGCCTGTCATCAGTTGGTACACGCCTGATAGTCTCACGTAAATCACTGTAGAACTCTTCCTTTGCCTCCTCTGTGTTGGTCATTGTTGGGGCATATACACTGATGAGTGTGGCATACATCTTCTGCTGTAGTGGGAGTCTCATAGTCATTATCCTGTCATTGATTGGCGCTGGTTCCTCATCAAGCATTACTGCTATCTCCTTTCTAACAGCAAAGCCCACTCCTGCTTCTCTCCTTTCTTGAGTTGATTTCCCACTCCAAAAGAAGATGTACCCATGGTTTTCCAAGCTGTCACATCCAGGCAATCTTGTTTCACTAAGTGCAGCTATGTCTACATTGTACCTGTTCATTTCCAGGGCCACAAGTGCGGTCTGTCTTTCTGGGTGCTGTGATGTTGTTCTGTCAAACAAAGTGCATACACTCCATTCTGCTACATACAAGGCTGCTGTTTTCCTCTTCTTTTGTCTTCCTGCTCCTAGCTTACTTTTCACTGCCTGTCGGAGTGTGAACAGATCAGCGCAGACCTTGTTAGCCTGGACGACGTCCAAGCTGGTATGAGTTGCTTTCTGACTGACCATTTCATGAAACTGCTTGCAAAGTATTTGAGTACCGCTAGCTTTTGCTGGACTAGCAGCACATTCTTGGCAGATAAAGGTATTATCAGTGGCAAGGACAAGCCAAGACAAACTGACTCCAGTATCTGTTGCAGTGACTGACCAGATGATAGGTTTGTTTATTTCTGCATTTTGTGTAGTGCATGTCACGATGCACCGACTGGCACAGTCCACCACAGACCTTGCGACAGATGTGCTTATCTGCCAGAATGTCCATTCTCACCCTGTGTAACTAGGAGTGGTCCACCACAGACCTGTGACAGATATTGTTTATAGTTCTGCCAGGATGCCCAGTTTCACCCTCCACACCCTCGGAAGGGCGGGGATGCTGGTTGAATTGCCGATGGCCTGACCCATGAGACAGGTAGTACCGGTTTTCATGGTTATCCGGTAGCAAGCAAACTAATGCCTGACCTGACAACAACATATAAAAAGGGGGGATGTAAGTCTCAGTCAAAAGCTGCCAATTTCTGACCAAAAAAGGGGAATTTTATGGTTAAAAAAGCTGCAACTTTAGCAAACACACACACACAAAAAAGGTGTAAATTACTTACTGTTTATGACCTAAAATGCTGCAAATATAAGATTTGAGTAAAATGCTGCAAATTTATGCTTGTTTTAAAAAAAAAAACAAAAAACCCTGCAAATTCAAGAGTAAGAAAAGTTCTAAATTCATGAGGAAAAAGCTGCAAAATTATGAATAATAAAAAGCTGCAAATTTTCAAGTAAGAAGCTGCACATTTCTGAGTAAAATGGCTGTAACTGTGCAGGAAAATCCTGCAAATTTATGAGAAAAATCCTCACATTTACAACAGAATGTTTCTAATTTACATGAAAAAGGATGTGATAAATTGGTGTGTGTTGGCCATTTTTAAATGACAGCCAATGTGTGTGCATAATATAAAAAAGAAAAAGGAATCAGGCTGGAAAAAGAAAACAACAACAACAGTCTATGTACAGTAATGCAACCCGTAGTGCAAACGGTGACAAACGATAGACCCAGACCTCCCATAGTGCAAATAGAGATAAACAATTAATGATGATAAAACCCAGCAATCCTATGTACATTAAACTAGAGATGTAATACTCATAGTTGCAATTCAATACGATAGTGTAGGTGCAGATAGTAACAGATAGGACTGCACATGAGCAGTATTGCTAGGGTATCTGAAACCAAATTCCTTGGAGTAATAATTGATAACAAACTGTGTTGGAAGTCACATATTAATTATATTAAAGGTAAAGTCTCCAAATCAATTGCAATATTACACAGAGTGAAATATTTGCTGAATCAACCCACACTATACACCTTGTATCATTCATTAATACTCCCATACATGACATATTGTAATGAAGTATGGGGAAATACATATAAAACAAACATATATCCAGTCTTTATGCTTCAAAAGAGAGCTATTAGAATAATAAACAAAGCAGCTTACAGGGAACCAACAAACCCACTTTTTCTTAAACAAAAAACTCTCAAGTTGAAAGATCTGGTTGACTTTAAAACCGCAATAATAATGTTCAAAGTGAAGAATTTATCACTGCCTGCAAATATCCAAAAGTTGTTCCAAACAAGGGAGAAACGATATCACTTCAGAGGAACATGTATATTTCAAAAGCCTACAGTGAGAACAACCACCAAGCAACACTGTATTTCAGTGCAAGGAGTCAGATTATGGAACGATTTTGGACCTGAATTAAAATCATGTACAACGCTTGGACAATTTAAACAAAAACTAAAGGAAGAAATACTCCAAACATATTTACAAGACGACATGTAAACTCACATAAGGATTGACATTTCCAGCCTGTGTTGTGTTGTAGCTTAGTTTTTTTTTTTTTTTTCTCTCTGTGACATTCTGTCTTAGATTTGTCTCGAATAGTAACTGCTTAACTTAGCTTAGCTTAGTTTTCTTTTTTTTTTTTTTTTTTTTTTTTTTTCTTCTCTCAGTCACACTTTGTCTTAGCTTTGTTCTAAATTGTAATCACTCTTGTCTTGTTTACTCTTTTTTCTTTGAATTCTTGGATGGAATATGGGTGGGCAATATAAGCTGCGGCTTCAGCCATCACCCATTTCGGATAACTCACGTTGAATTGTTTAGTAGAAGGAGTCTTTGTCTAATTTGACCTTGTTGTTATATTATACAGTTTCTTCAACCTGTACTGTATTATCCGAAATAAATTCATTCATTCATTATTGCAATAACAGACAGACAGCAGCAGATATGGCATTTGTGCAAATGGTTGCGGTTAAAGTGCAGAGGCATACAGTAGCAAATGTACTACTGTTGGTGTGCCAGTCTTTCTGTGCCACCAGCTGAGGTAGTTATTGTGCGGGTGATTGTGTTATGGTCCTGCGGGAGGTGGGGGTGGGGGTAGACAGAGTTCAGGATCCTGATGGCCTGGTGAACAAAGCTGTTTAGCAGTCTTGTGGAGCGGGCCCGGATGCTCCGGTACCTTTTTCCTGAGGGCAGGGGGCTGAAGCGGGAGTGTGAAGGGTGGGGGGTGTCCCCTGCGATGTTGATGGCTCTGCGGGTGAGGTGGGTGAGGTAGATGTCGGGGGGGGGGGCAAAAGGGGCACCGATGATCTTGCTGGATGCTTTCACTGTGCATTGTAGTGTCTTCTGGCAGGAGGCGGTGCAGCTTGCATACCACACTGTGATGCAACTGGTGAGGATGCTCTCACTGGTGCCCCGGTAGAATGAGCTATGATGGGGGGTGGGACTTGTGCTCTCCTCAGTTTGCAGAGGAAATGGAGGTGAGTTTGAGCCTTCTTGGTCAGTGATGTGGTGTTGTTGGACCAGGAGATGTCCTCAGAGATGTGCACCCCCAGGAACTTGGTGCTGCTCACCCTCTCCACAGCTGCTCCATTGATGATCAGAGGGGGGTGCTGTGTGTGACCCCTCCTAAAGTTGACCACAATCTCCTTGGTTTTCCCTACATTCAGGAAGAGGTTATTTTCTTTACACCACTGGACCAGTTGGCTCACCTCACTTCTGTAGTTGGCCTCTTCGTTGTTGGTGATGAGGCCCACCACCGTTGTGTCATCCACAAACCTAATGATGTGGTTGGTGTTGTAGGTTGGTACGCAGTCATGGGTCAGCAGGGTGCAGAGCAGCAGGCTGAACATGCACCCTTGTGGGGGCCCTGTGCTTAGTGTGATGGTCTGGGAGATGACGCTGCCAACCCGCACGTTCTGTGGCCTCCCTGTGATAGTCCAGCACCCAGTTGCAGAGAGAGGTTTTGAGTCCCAAGTGTCTGAGTTTTTGTAATAGGTGCTGGGGGATGATTGTGTTGAATGCTCAACTGAAGTCCAAGAACAGCATTCGCACGTAGGAGTTTTTTTAGTCCAGGTGGGTGAGGGTTGGATGGAGAGCAGCAGCAATGGCATCTTCTGTGGATCTGTTTGACCTGTGTGCAAACTGAGATGGGTTGTGGGAGGGAGGCAGGATGGACTTGATGTTCTGCATGATTAGCCGCTTGAAGTACTTCATTATAATGGGGGTCAGTGCTACGGGCCGGTAATCATTGTAGCTGGATGGGACGGGCTTCTATGGGACTGGTATTATGGTGGCAGTTTTGAAACATGTGGGGACAACAGCTTGACTCAGGGAGATGTTGAAGATGTTGGCCAGGACATTCTTGAGCTCTTCTGCACAGTCCTTCAGGACGCGACCCGACATGTTGTCTGGACCAGCTGCCTTGCGTGAGTTGATCCTGCAGAGGGTCCTCTTCATACTAACCGGATCCAGACTTATGGCCTGCTCATCTGGAGGAGGAGTGGTTTTATGTGCTGATGTGCTGTTTTGTGCTTCAAAGTGGCCGAAGAAGTCGTTTAGGTTGTTGAGCAGTGTGGTGTCACTCGCACAGGTCTGAGGTGGAGGTTTATAGTTGGTGAGGGTCTGTATGCCATGACAGAGGGAATGTGCATCTCTGGTGTTGCTTAAGTGTCCGGATATTTTCTTGCTGTACTGTTGTTTTTCCTCCTTGATGCCATGGGACAGGTTGGCCCTAGCTGTTGTTAGCCCTGCAGAGTCGCCGGCCCTGAAGGCTGCGTCCTGAGCCCTCAGGAGCCTGCGGACCTCTGCTGTCATCCATGGCTTCTGGTTAGTGCAAACAGTGATAGTTTTGCAGTGAGTGATGACATCATTGCATTTCGTTATGTATGCCACAACAACCTCGGTCTTCTCCTCTAGGTTTGTGTGTCCATTGTGAGTGGCTGCGTGCTTGAAAGTGTCCTAGTCTGTTGTGCTGAAGCAGTCTTTCAGAGCTATCAGAGGCTCCTTCTGGCCACACACATATAGTGGTGTGAAAAAGTGTTTGCTCCCTTCCTGATTTCTCTTTTTTTTTTGTATGTTTGTCACACTTAAATGTTTCAGATCATCAAACAAATTTAAATAAGATAAGATAAGATAAGATAAGCCTTTATTAGTCCCACAACGGGGAAATTCCAGGATTGCAACAGCACAGGGATAGCAACACTCAGAGCAACAATCAGAAGGCAAGAAAAAAACAAGCAAGCAAGAGCAGCTAATATACATATGTACATATTACTATAAAATATATATATATATACACACACACACAGACACACAGTGCAGAGCATTGTAGCTGGATGGAATAAATATATGAATATATGAACACACAGTGCAGAGCATTGTAGCTAGATGGAATAAATATGTAAATATATAAACACCCACAGTACGGAGCATTGCAGCTAGGTGGAATAAATATGCAAGTATATAAACACACACAGTGCGGAGCAATGTAGCTAGATGGAATAATATGTAGATATATAAATATATAAACACACCCAGTGCTGAGCATTGTAGCTAGATGGAATAAATATGTAAATATATAAACACACACAGTGCAGAGCATTGTTGCTAGATGGAATGAAACAGCATAACCGTCTACTTAGTTATCCTACATGGTATGATTATGTGCCCATACATATTCTCACCCTCCATAGCGACCGGTATGTTCCAAGTTGTATGCCGGAGGGGACCATTGTGTAAGTCTATTGCATCTTTTGCATTCAAAAAACTATTAGTTTGTTACGTCTTTTGCTATCTCTGCGAGCAGCCCTGCTTAGGTTGTACAGTCTGACAGCCGTTGGTAGGAAGGACCTACGAAACCTCTCGGTTGTGCACCTGGGATGATGTAGTCTGCTGCTAAATGAGCTCCTCAGTGCATCCAGTACGTCCTGCATAGGGTGGGACTCGGACTCCAGCAGAGATGACAGTTTAGCCACCGTCCTTCTCTCTCCTATCTCCTCCATCGGATCAAGGCGCTGCCCCAGGACAGAGCTAGCTTTCTTAATCAGTTTGTTCAGTCTCTTCCTATCGGCTGCAGTAATGCCACTGCCCCAGCAGACCACTCCAAAAGTGATGGCTGATGCCACCACCGTGTCATAGAATGACTTCAGCAGCGCCCCTTGTACACCAAAAGACCTGAGTCTCCTCAGCAGGAACAGCCTGCGCTGTCCCTTCTTGTAGAGTGCGTCAGTATTGTGTGACCAGTCTAGTTTATTGTTCAGATGAACACCCAGGTACTTATAGGATGTCACCATCTCGATGTCTGTTCCCTGTATATTTACTGGTGCTGTGAGGGGCTGCCCATGCCTGCGGCAGTCCACCACCAGCTCCTTAGTTTTCCTCGCGTTGATCTGGAGGCAGTTCCGATGGCACCAGTCCACGAAGTCCTGGATAAGCCTTCTGTACTCAGCTTCATCTCCATTGGAGATGAAGCCAACGATCGCAGAGTCATCAGAGAACTTCTGTAGATGGCAGTGTGTTGTGTTGTGTGAGAAGTCCGCAGTATAAAGAGTGAACAGGAAGGGAGCCAGCACTGTTCCCTGGGGGCCCCCCGTGCTACTGATGATCGTGTCGGACACACAGTCCCGGGTTCTCACAAACTGAGGCTGGTTCGTGAGGTAGTCCAGGATCCATGATGACAGGTGCTGGTCCACCCCTGCGTGCAGCAGCTTGTCCTTCAGGATCATCGGTTGGATGGTGTTGAAAGCACTGGAGAAGTCAAAGAACATGATCCTCACCATATTCCCGGGCTTCTCCAGGTGGGACAGAGAACGGTGAAGGAGGAAGATCACCGCATCCTCCACCCCAATGCCATGCTGGTAGGCGAACTGGAGTGGATCCATCGCTGGTTCCACCAGGGGGCGGAGGTGAGCAAGGAGCAGTCTCTCCAGGGTCTTCATCAAGTGGGACGTCAAGGCCACCGGTCTGTAGCTGTTCAGGTCTTTGGGGTGGGAAGTTTTTGGTACAGGTACCACACAAGATGTTTTCCACAGCTGTGGTACCCTCCCCAGTTTCAGGCTCATGTTGAAGATATACGTCACAATCCCACACAGCTGGTCTGCACAGGACTTGAGGAGCTTTGCGCTGATGCCGTCCGGTCCCGGCGCCTTCCTCGCTTTGATCTTCCTCAGCTCCGTCCTCACCTGGGTCTTGGTCAGGGTCAGGATGGGGGGCTGTGTGTTGGGAGTGGGGGGGTGTTGGTGGAGTGGGGAGTGGGCAGCAGGACTTGATTTCTTTAGAGGCAGCAGTGGTTGTGGTGCAGACAGGGGGGAGGGCAGTTGGTCAAATCTATTGAAAAACAGATTCAGGTTGTTCGCCCACTCCCTGCCCCCCATGGCCTGGAGGGAGGTATTCTGGAGCCCCGAGATGGTTTTGAGGTTTCTCCAGACCCCGCTGATGTCGCTCTGTTGCAGCTTGTCCTCCATCTTCTTCCTGAAGCTGTCCTTGCCTTCTCTGATCTTTCTCCTCAGCTCCCTCTGTACGGACTTCAGCATCTCCCTGTTCCCCGACCTGAAGATCCTCTTCTTCTCTCTCAGAAGTGTTTTTATCTCAGGGTTGATCCAGGGTTTGTTGTTTGAGTGACGCCGTATGGTCTTGGTGGGAACGGATTTGTCCACACAGAAGCTGAGGTAGCCCGTGAAGGTGTGAATGAAGCCATCGATGTCCTCACCATGTGGATCGCAGAGCTGCTTCCAGGCGGTGGCTTCAAAACAGTCCTTTAGAGTGTCCATTGTCTCCTCAGACCATAACTCCACAGTGTGCATGGCCGGAGGTTGTCTGTGCACTAGGGGTTTGTACACCGGCCGGAGATGAACCAAGTTGTGATCCGATCTCCCGAGTGGGGGGAGTTGTGATGAGGTGTACGCCTCCTTAGTGTTTGCGTAGAATAAATCCAGTGTTTTATTGTCTCTAGTGTGGCATGTGACATACTGGGTGAACGTGGGTAGAATGGGAGATAGTGAAACATGGTTGAAATCGCCTGAGATGAGGAGAAGAGCATCTGGGTGTTCTGTCTGCAGCCTGCTGGTTACTGAATGGATGACGTCATGCGCTGTCCCAGCGTTCGCCGTCGGATTTGCATAAACAACAATGCAGATCACGTGTGAGTGTTCTCTCGGGAGATATGTAGGCCTCATGCTAACAGCTAGCAACTCAATGTCTTTGCTGCAGTGTCGTTGTTTAACAGTGATATGTCCCGGTCTGCACCAGTTGCTGTTAACATACATTATCACTCCACCGCCCCTTGCTTTGCCACTGTCTGGTGTTCGGTCAGCTCGTATCATGTGAAAACCCTCCAGCTCAATGTTAGCATCTGCTGCTAGTTCAGTTAGCCACGTCTCAGTAAACAAAAGGAGAGAGCACTCACGGTATGTGCTATCATAACGGGAGATAGCCGCTAGCTCATCTAACTTTCCCAGTATCGACCGTACATTTCCCATGACAACAGATGGAAGGGAGGGTCTGTACCTTATATTTTTTGTCCTCCGCCTTACTCCAGCCCGGCAGCCGCGGCGTTTTCGCCTCAGTTCTCTCGGTATGTCGAGTTTTTCCAATGGGACCGGGTGGCGGTTGAATGCTAGCAGCTCTTCCCTGCTGTATCGTATCCTGCTATATAAACAGTGGCTCCGTCCACCGGCTCAGGAGACATTTGGGACAATCTGTGTGTCCGTGATATAAGTGGGGTGAAAAAAAAAAAAGACGGATCAAAAGAGAGAGGAAGGGAAAAAGACTCGGAATCGAGCCGCTGTTGCAAAAGGCAGCCTACTCGTGTGGCGCCGAGAGAGAGAGAAAAAAAAAAAGATAACACAAGTAAACAAGATAACACAAGTAAACAAGATAACACAAGTAAACACAAAATGCAGTTTTTAAATGGAGGTGTTTATTATTAAGGGAAAAAAAATCCAAACTTACATGGCCCTGTGTGAAAAGTGATTGCCCCCTAAACTTGATAAATGGTTCGGCCACCCTTAGCAGCAACAACTGCAATCAAGCCTTTGCGATAACAGGCAATGAGCCTTTTACAGCGCTGTGGAGGAATTTTGGCCCACTTATCTTTGCAGAATTGTTGTTATTCAGGCACATTGGAGGGTTTTTGAGCATGAACCGCCTTTTTAAGTTCATGCCACAGCATTTCAATCAGATTCAGGTCAGGACTTTGACTAGGCCACTCCAAAGTCTTCATTTTATTTTTTTTTATGCCATTCACAGGTGTACTTGCTGGTTTGTTATCGATCATTGTCCTGCTGCAGAACCCAAGTGCACTTCAGCTTGAGGTCACAAACAGATGGCTGGGCATTTTCTTTCAGGATGTTTTGGTAGACAGCAGAATTCATGGTTCCATTTACCACAGCGAGTCTTCCAGGTCCTGAAGCATCAAAACAGCCCCAGGCATCATACTGCCACCACCATATTTTACTGTTGGTATGATGTTCCTTTTCTGAAATGTGTTACTTTCACACCAGATGTAATGGGACACACACCTTCCAGAAAGTTCAGCTTTTGTCTCGTCTGTCCACAGAGTATTTTCCCAAAAGTCTTGGAGATCATCAAGATGTTTTCTGTCAAAACTGAGACGAGCCTTAATGTTCTTTTTGCTCAGCAGTGGGTTTTTTTCTTGGAACACTGCCATGCAGACCAGTTTTGCCTAGTCTCTTTCTTATGGTGGAGTCATGAACACTGATCTTAACTGAGGCAAGTGAGGCCTGCAGTTCTTTGAATGTTGTTGTGGGGCCTTTTGTGACTCCTTGGATGAGTCGTCGCTGCGCTCTTGGGGTGTTTTTGGTTGGCCAGCCACTCCTGGGAAGATTAACCACTGTTCCATGTTTTCGCCATTTGTGGATAATGGCTCTCATTGTGGTTCACTGGAATCCCAAAGCTTTAGAAATTGCTAGAAAATTGAACTCAGCTTTCAAAGATATGATAAACCACAGTTAATTTGTGTTTTAAAAGGGGGGCAATCACGTTTTCGCATAGGGCCATGTAGGTTTGGATTTTTTTTTTTTTTACCCTTAATAATAAACACCTTCAATTAAAAACTGCATTTTGTGTTTACTTGTGTTATCTTTGTCTAATATTTAAATTTGTTTGATGATTTGAAACATTTAAGTGTGACAAACATCCAAAAAAAAAGAGAAATCAGGAAGGGGGCAAACACTTTTTCACACCACTGTACCTCCTTTATTGTTGGTCTGATTGTTTTCACTCTGGGTTTGCATGCCGGCCTTAACAGGATGATGACGTAATCAGAGAGACCCGGGGGGAAGTGGGGAGGCTCTGTATGCTTTCTTGTGAGTAGTGTTGTCACAATCTGAGCACGGGGGGATCCTGCTGTGCGCTGTCTCTTTTTCTCTACATTTGTATGGTGTTGTATTTTAGAGTCCTAATTCCTGTTATTTCATCTTCGGTTGATTTTCTCATGTTCTGTATTGTTAGTATGATTTATTTTCCAGTTTATGTTCATTGTAGTTTTGTTATTTACATATTTGGGTTTACTTGTCTTTATTTGCCATCTCATCATATTCGTATCCTGTTGTGTTTTCTCTCTCCCTCTCCCTCTCCAGGGCTGCAGCTGTCAGTGGTACTTCTGGGTTTTTTGGTCTGTTGTGGGTGGTGCTCCTGTCAGCTGTTAGTCCCGTCTTCTCCCTCTCATTACTCCCAGCTGATCTCCATTGTAATCATTGTTTCCCCTCGCCCTCTCATGTGACCCACAAGTGCCATCACTTGTTATCATTTGTTTTTGGCCATATTTAAGGGTTGTTATTTTCCTCCCTCATTGCCCAAGTCTTACATACTTATCTCCACCAGAACCCTTTCCCTGTTCTGGTGAGCTTTGTTCCTATTTCATCTGTTCGTAAGTTTGCTTTTTGATCAGTTTGTTTTTGTGTTGGTGCACTGTTTGGACTTTGTGTTTTGTTTTTCAATAAATATCACAAACTGCAGTTCAGCATCTGGGTCTCTCCTCCCTGCCATTCGGGCAATTCATGACATGTGTACACCAGGTCCAGCAAATTGTCTCCTCTTGTTGGAAAGTCTACATGTTGATGTAGATTTGGTAGGAAGGCCTTTAAATCTGCATGGTTGAAGTCTCCTGCTGTGATGAGGAATCTGTCTGGATGTGCTGTTTGTGTCTCACTGATGGCCTGATAGAGTTCTTTTAGTGCTTTGCTTCTTTCGCCGGTGCTGGTAGGCGGGGCGTACACGGAGGCTAGTAAAACAGATGAAAATTCTCTTGGACTGTAAAAGGGAAGGCACTTGATGATCATAAACTCCACCAACGGAGAAGAGTGCTTGTGTATAACAGTTGCATCTCTGCACCAGGCGTTGCTGATGAACACACACATGCCTCCATCCTGGGTTTTCCCTCCTTCCCTGAGCGCTCTGTCGCTGCGATAGCATTTTAGCTCGGTTAACTTAATGGCAGAGTCTGGTATATTGTCATTTAACCACGTTTCTGTAAAGATAAAAACACAACTGTTCCGCACATCACATTGCGTAGTTCTCAAGAGCTGGCTGTGGTCTATTTTGTTGTCTAGTGAGCGTACATTGGCCCGAATGAGTGAAGGAATTGGCAGTCTGTGCAGGCTAGCGGTTAGCTTTGTTTGGATACCTCCACATTTACCTCTCTTTTGTCACCGCTCACACTGTCTACGGCATCTCCATTTGGGATGAGACACAGCAGTCGAGTCTGGCGGTGTGGAGGACTGGTGGAGAATACCCAGGCCACGGAGATCCTCTGTAACGCTGTGGTCTAGGACATAATGTTTGGTCATATTCCTTATCTCCAAAAGGCTGTGGTGACTGTCGCTTGTGGGCAGCATCATATATGTACATTAAACACATGAATATACACTTAAGCGTAATTTAAACAACACTAAGTGGCACAAAACACGAAGAGAGAAGAGAGGCAACTGCGTGTTCACGCACCACCTAGCACAGAAAAAAGATGGAAAGATGGGAGACCTTGACATGACATACAACCCACAAGAAGTGCCACATGAAAAAAAAAAACACGCAGGCCAGCACACGTCTTGGAACAGCATTATCAATGGCTAAGCTAAAAACACACCGGCATGGAGCTTGCAAGCAGTGTTCGCAGACAAAATAAGGCTTATTTAAGAAGTGCTTTTCACAGACATCCAACCATCCATCTTCTATCGCTTAATTCTTTTCAGGTGGGGGTGGGGGGGAGGGGGGTCTGGAGCCTATTCCAGCATCTTTGGGCGAGAGGCAGGGTACACCCTGGACATATTGCCAGTCCATCGCAGGGCCAACACAGATAGACAGACAACCATTCACTCTCACAGTCATAGCTAAGTGTGGGGAGACTTGAATAACGAAACTGAATTGCCTTTAATTCCAGTTTATTTCAAGTAACCATTCCACTGTCTGCTCTCATTCCTGAGCAGCGAACAAAGAGCCTGAACACACCAAAGTTCTCCCTTTTAAACATTCTCACATCAAACCATTTCCCTCGCAGGGGAAATCACACATCTATATCAAAATCCCTTTATTCACATTCATTAACCTTTTATCTACATAACTCCCCCTTCTCTCCTCTCGAGCCTCAGCGGTCAGGAAGTCTTTTGTCCCCTGTCCTCCGCAGGGGGTCCAGGCTCTGCGGCTCCGCACCGCAGGGGGCTGCAGCTCCGTGGCTCTCCTTCATTGTGAGGTTAAATCACATATGCAGTGTCCAACATATACATGTCTAACAACACAGCCATATAACCCCCCCCAAACGATGAAGAAAAGACTAATTCCTAAAATTTAATAGCACCTTACTCACTACTGAATAATCAACACCAACATTCAGTCTGTGCGCCGCTTGGGCTTCAGCCGTCTGCCGAATCTGCTGTGAGTTGGCCCCGCCTTGCCTGCGGCGCCTTTCTGCTTCGGCTCTGTTGACTGAGGAAGAGAGTGATTATTTGCCCTTTGCGGGGGCCTGCCTCGTCGAGGCGCCACTGCGACCGGTACAGACACGTCCTTCATGACAAAAGCAGGTTTTAGTCTGTCAATACTGACTGTCTCTTTTCTGTCTCCAAAATCTAGCACAAATTGCTTATCACCTGCCTCCAGCACTCGAAATGGCCCTTCGTAAGGTGGTTTGAGCGTTGCTTTTAGGGCTTCGCGCCTGACAAAAACGAAGTCGGCATTTTTCAAAGCCTTGGGGACGAAAACTCGTGGAAAAGCGTGATGAACCGGACCCGGGAGCGTGTCTGCTCCCGTGCCGACTAACGGTCCCAGAGCAGAGAGAGGTGGGGGCTCTGGGTGCTCTGGTAAAAACTCGCCCGGCAGCCTCAGAGTTTGTGCGAATACCAGCTCCGCTGGGGAGGCGTCTAAGTCCTCTTTAGGCGCAGAACACAACCCTAATAATCATACATAATAATGTAATAATAATAATCATACATAACATAATCATACCATGTAGGATAACTAAGTAGACGGTTATGCTGTTTCATCCCATCTAGCAACAATGCTCTGCACTGTGTGTGTTTATATATTTACATATTTATTCCATCTAGCTACAATGCTCAGCACTGGGTGTGTTTATATTTATATATCTATATATTTATTCCATCTAGCTACAATGCTCCGCACTGTGTTTTTATATATCTACATATTATTCCATCTAGCTACATTGCTCCGCACTGTGTGTGTTTATATACTTGCATATTTATTCCACCTAGCTGCAATGCTCCGTACTGTGGGTGTTTATACAGTATATTTACATATTTATTCCATCTAGCTACAATGCTCTGCACTGTGTTCATATATTCATATATTTATTCCATCCAGCTACAATGCTCTGCACTGTGTCTGTGTGTGTGTGTGTATATATATATTTTATAGTAATATGTACATATGTATATTAGCTGCTCTTGCTTGCTTGTTTTTTTTTTTTTTTTTTTTTTTCTTGCCTTCTGATTGTTGCTCTGAGTGTTGCTATCCCTGTGCTGTTGCAATCCTGGAATTTCCCCGTTGTGGGACTAATAAAGGCTTATCTTATCTTATCTTATCTTAATAAAACCCATGGCAGTTTATTTACCCAATCTGCATCCGTGAGCGACGCTCTGAGTGCTGCCTTCAAAGACCTATGAAAACGCTCGCATAAACCATTAGCCTGAGGGTGGTAAGCCGTAGTGCGGTGAATTTTGGCTCCTAAGCCGTTGGCCATCGCTGACCACAGCTCAGAGATGAATTGCGGTCCTCTATCGGACGTAATGTCCGACGGAACCCCGAAGCGCGCCACCCAAGCCGTTAAAAAAACGCGAGCCACCTCCGCGGCCGTGGTCGTCGCAAGTGGGACCACTTCCGGCCAACGTGTGGTGCGGTCCACCATTGTCAAAAGATGCGTGAACCCCTGTGATGCCGGTAGGGGGCCCACCAGGTCGACGTGCACATGGTCGAACCTTCTGGCCGGAATGCGGAACGGTTGTAACGGGGCTCTTGTGTGCTTGTGAATTTTGGCCTGTTGACAGGAAATGCAGGTTTTTGCCCATTCCTTCACGTGCTTGCGCAGGCACGGCCAAACAAACTTTTCCGCCACTAGTTTCACCGACGCGCGCACCCCCGGGTGCGCCAGTGAGTGGACTGAGTCAAAAACACGGCGGCCCCACGTGGCCGGAACCACCGGACGCGGGCGCCCCGTCGACATGTCGCAGATCAGGGGTGGTATACCGGTTTGTAAACACTTGCTCTCCAGCCTCAACCCTGTTGGTCCATACTGGAGCGCGCGCACGTCTGCGTCCGCCCCCTGGTCCGCTGCCATGGCTGCGTAATCTATACCCACGTGCACCGGGGCTGCGCGCGCCACCATGCCGCTCTCCTGCGGCGCGGTCACGGTGGCCCGTTCTGCCTCTGCGCGTGTTGGAGTCGTGAACGCGCGCGAGAGACAATCTGCTACTACATTGAATTTGCCCGCGACGTGCCTAATGTCAGTGGTAAATTCCGAGATTGCGGCCAGCTGCCTCTGCTGCCTGCCGGACCACGGATCTGAAATTTTGGCCATGGCGTATGTGAGCGGCTTGTGGTCCACATAAGCGGTGAAGCACCGTCCTTCCAGCCAGAACTGGAAATGATGAATAGCCAAATGCAGCGCCAACAGTTCTCTGTCAAACGCGCTGTATTTTCGTTCAGCCGCGCTTAAAGATTTGCTAAAGAAAGCCAAAGGCTGCCAAACTCCGGCTACCTGTTGCTCAATAACGGCCCCTATGGCTAAATCTGAAGTGTCTGTCGTCAGTGCGATACGTGCTGCAGGGTCTGGGTGGGCCAGGAGCGCAGCGTCAGCCAAGGCTTTTTTAACCTCTGTGAACGCGCGCTCCCGCTCCGGGGACCATTCGACCGCCTGGGTCGGTTTTTGTTTTTTGAGCGCGGCATATAACGGTTGCATGATTTGAGCTGCGTGGGGCAGGAATCGGTTATAAAAATTCACCATCCCCAAGAATTCCTGTAGTGATTTGACCGTTTGTGGACGGGGAAAATCCGCTACCGCGCGTACTTTATCTGGTAATGGAACCGCTCCCTCCGGGGAGACGCGGTGACCCAAAAAATCGATCCGCTCGACGCCGAACTGGCACTTGGCTGGGTTAACTATTAAGCCGTGCTCTCCCAGCCTCCTAAAAACTGCTGTGAGGTGCGTTTCGTGTTCGTCCTCTGAAGTACTCGCGACCAAAATGTCGTCGAGGTACACAAACACGAAAGGGAGATCGTGTAACATGGCATCCATCATCCGCTGAAATGTTTGCGCCGCCCCTTTGAGACCAAACGGCATGCGTAAAAATTCGAAAAGTCTGAACGGGGTTATTACCGCTGTTTTAGGAATGTCCTCCGGTTGGACTGGGACTTGGTGATAGCCGCGAACTAGATCAATCTTTGAAAAAATGCGCGCCCCCGCCAGGTGCACTGAAAAATCCTGAATGTGCGGGATGGGATAACGATCGTGCGCCGTAGCGTTGTTTAGCCTGTGGTAATCTCCGCACGGTCTCCAGGAGCCATCGGCTTTCGGTACCATGTGCAGCGGCGAAGCCCACGGGCTCTTCGACCTACGAACGATGCCTAGCCTCTCCAGGCTGGCGAACTCCTCGCGCGCAATGGCGAGCTTAACTGCATCCAAGCGCCGAGCTTTTGCAAACACGGGAGGACCAGACGTGGGGATAAAGTGTTTCACCCCGTGCTTCGCAACCGTCGCTGAAAAAGTGGGCACAGTGAGCGCTGGAAATTGGGTGAGGAGTGTGTGAAACTTACCACCTGCTGTAGCGACGTGGGTCTGTACTGGTGGCGGGGACACTCGAGCTGAACAGGGGAGAGAGTAAAAAGAGAGTGCATTTACCAGCCGTCTATTAGCAAGATCAACTAACAGATTGTGTGAACACAAAAAATCCGCGCCCAACATGTTGAAACTCACCGCTGCTGTTACAAAAGTCCATTCATATGTGCGGCCATGTAAGCACAAAGGCAAGGTCCTTCTCCCGTAGGTGTTGATGTTCGAGCCATTTGCCGCCGTAGCTCCGCTACCGTGGGGTCCAGCCACCCGGTCCGCGTATGTTGGGGTGATGAAGCTCACTTGTGCTCCGGTGTCGATGAGGAACTCTCGTCCGGAGCGCGCATCCGTGATGTAGAGCAGCTTGCTGCGTTCTCCGAGGGTCGAAGCTGCTAGCGACCCCCGGTCTTGCCGTTTCCCGAACTCCTGAAGTTGCAGGGCGGCACACACCTGCGTGCCTTCTCTGCGAACCTCCGATGGTAAAAGCAGAGATCTTCTCCTCCGCTGTGTCGTGTCCGCGCCTCTGCCGCCGGGCCATTGGCTCCACCTCGTCGCGGCCGTGCTGCCGCCGTCGTCGGCCAGTCTGGGTCTGCCGCCTCTGGCTCCCCGCTGACTCGGGTCGCCGCTGTGGTTGCTTGCCCGCCGCAGGCGTCCAGGATCCCATCTGCTTCCTGGGCCAGCTCCCGGAACTCCTCCAGGGTGTGACACTTTTTGCCGGCCAGCGTGCTTCTCGCATGCGCCGGGAGGTTGGAGAGGAAGATGAACTGAAAAATGAAATCATTGTTGTCCAACCCTCTCAGCTGTATCATCTCCTCCATCAGGGCGCTCGGCCTGTGTCCTCCTTGGTCTAGCAAAGACAGGATCCTCCTCGCCCTCACTTCAGCCGAGGGGGTGAAAAACTTGATGAGGGTGGATTTCAGCTTACCGTACCTGTCGGTCGCGGGTGGCTGCTCCACCAAGCTCTGCACGCACCGAGCTGTGCTGTTGTCCAGTTTAGCGATGACATGGTGGAACTTAGTGTCATCCACCGTTACTCCTGCGAGCGCGAACTGCGACTCTGCTTGCAGAAACCACGACCGTGGGTTATCCTGCCAAAAATCAGGCAGCTTAACGGCCACTGCGCTCGCCAGCTCTGAGCGCTGTGAGTCCGGGACCCTGAGACCTTCTTCGTTCATTCTCAACGTCGTCAGTCACCAATGTGGGGAGACTTGAATAACGAAACTGAATTGCCTTTAATTCCAGTTTATTTCAAGTAACCATTCCACTGTCTGCTCTCATTCCTGAGCAGCGAACAAAGAGCCTGAACACACCAAAGTTCTCCCTTTTAAACATTCTCACATCAAACCATTTCCCTCGCAGGGGAAATCACACATCTATATCAAAATCCCTTTATTCACATTCATTAACCTTTTATCTACATAACTCCCCCTTCTCTCCTCTCGAGCCTCAGCGGTCAGGAAGTCTTCTGTCCCCTGTCCTCCGCAGGGGGTCCAGGCTCTGCGGCTCCGCACCGCAGGGGGCTGCAGCTCCGTGGCTCTCCTTCATCGTGAGGTTAAATCACATATGCAGTGTCCAACATATACATGTCTAACAACACAGCCATACTAAGGACAATTTAGGTAGGAAGAGACATATAGTCAGAAAGCGCTGTACAGTAAAAGAGAATAAAAGGAATTTGATAGATAGGGCAGCATGGTGGCGGAGTGGTTAGCACTGTGGCAGCACAGCAACTCACCCTTGGCTGGGGGATCCTGGGTTCGATCCCAGCCCCCGACCAACAGTGATCTGTGTGGAGTTTGCATGTTCTCCCCATGCCTGCGTGGGTTTACTCCGGGATTTCTCCGGTTTTCTCCCACATGCCAAAAACATGCAAGTTAGGTTAATTGGCATCAAAAAACTGGGGATTCTAAATTGTCCTTAGGTATGACTGTGAGAGTGAATGGTTGTCTGTCTCTCTGTGTTGGCCCTGCGATGGACTGGCGATCTGTCCAGGGTGTACCCTGCCTCTCGCCCAAAGATGCTGGGATAGGCTCCAGCCGCCCCCGCGACCCAAAAAAAGATTAAGTGGAAGAAGATGGATGGAAAAATAATAAAAAAAATACAAAAACATGTTAAAGACACACTCTGGTGGCTCTAAAACCACCTCAAAAACAAATGTGTATTGCCCAAAATAGTATACTGTGGCTTTTTATCCCAAAAAATCTTTCATTGCCTTAGAATTGCTTGGAAGGAGCTTTTGCATCTTCCATCTACTTAAGTATGCGTGGATCAACATATGAATATTCTAATTAACTCCACCCATACCCCCGCTCGCCAGTAGCAGATGTGGCAAGTTCAGCCTCCACGAAGACTGCTTCACTAACAATGGCAAGTCAAAACATCTTAGTGATTCAACCGTATATGTACACACTCCCAACCCCCACCAAAGCAAGCTGGCTCTCAGAAGTCCCACCTGGGGGCTGATGCCCACCGGGCAGCTCACTGGGTGCGGCAGTCCGGTGCGCCTGCCTGCCACTGAGGAACCACAACCTCAGCACAGCGCGTGCGACCTTGAGGAAGCGGGAGGTTTAATGTCTCCTCCTCCGTCCTCCCTGGTGGAGACGGAATGGAGTGCCCGGGGGGGTTTTGTGTCCCCCCTGTGAACCTCTTTACTAAATTGAGTCAAATGAATGCCAAATGGACGGGTGGCAGTCTTGGCGCCTTCATCTCAAGAGTAGACATTTCTCTCTGGTTTGGCCTTCCAACTGTGTGACTCCCATTTCTCCGTGGGCGCCTCCAGGACCCTGCATGTGCAGGCACCGCAGCCGGTGGACTCTGGTGCCCTTCGTGTGCTACTGGGTTCTGGAATATGGTAGCCCCAGCAGTGCAAAACTATGGACAGTCACGATTGGTTTTGCATTGTCCCCGGGAAGGACTGCTGACTGTCAGTGTGGTCAGTGGTAGGTAGACCATGAGCCTCCGTTCGTGGAGCCACGTCGGCTCCTCCCTCTTACCCTGGGGGAGTGAACTCAGGTGTTTAGCCACGTCCTGTACTTAGCCTTATTGGTTAATGTTATAACCAATCAGGCTGAGCACAAATGCTTAAATAGCTAGAAATGTTCTGTCCAAAGTTGCCTTTTTGGGGAGGCGGAGCTTAACTAGACATTCACAGTAGAAAAACACAGACTTTGGACTTGGGACTGATTTTGCTCTTGATGTGTCTTGTAAGTCACAAAAAACATGTTACAGACATTAGTTAACAACAGAGAAAGTGTGATTTTTGGTGTAGTGTCACTTTAAAACAGGGGTCCACAACCCCCAGTCCCTGGACCGGTACCGGTCATGGGATCATTTGGTACCGGACCACAAAGAAAGAATAACTGTGATTAATATTATAATTATTTTCTTTTCATCAGTCTTCCAGGTATCTTATTTTGAAAAATGACCACTTCCGCCCTGGCCTCACTGCTGCATTTGACAAAGTGGCGCATCTTTTTCATGCATCAGCCACACAAGCTAACCCTTGAAAAAATGAGCCAAAAACAAAATTCACTGGAAAGCTTTTTTGGAAAGGGAGAATGAGCAAACAATGGGACAGCAGAAAGGTCACAGGCTGCCAGCAAAAAGAAAGCTGCATTGAAAGAAAGGCCAAATCTAATTCTCCTCCCTTGCAGACTCGTTGACTTCAGGCACGTTCACATGAAGTGAAGGGCTGTCCCAATCTGAAATCAGGAAGTGGCTGACTGCTCACTCGCTGACTTCATGAGCCCTTAAATGAGCCCTTACCTTAAGTCTGCATAGCATGCTGACTTAAGGTCAGGGAATTACCCACAGTTCTGAGCGCCATGTCGGGGTTTCTCAAGGAAAAGCTCCTGATTCGTCACCTTTTCATCACTGACCACCCTTTTACCCCTGCTCCACCCCACAAAAAACAAACAACAACAACAAAACAAATACTCAAACACAGAAGCATGGAAGGAACAACTCCAAGCATCACTAAAAAGAAAATGTTTACATGTAAGTATAATGTAGCTCACTGGTCTGCAGTGTGTCTATAGTTGCATAATAAAACATTTTTGTATTTACAAACAGGGCGCAATGAACAAACATTACAGTTTATTGAGCTCTGGATTGAACATGACTCCAAATTCCCGGGCCACAGAAATGCATCTGCTCAAGGCTACGCAAGTAAGTATTCAGCTGGTATATTGATAGATTATTGATTATTGTCATAAACCTCCGTGCGCCATGGCTCGGCGCACGAGAGAGAAATGAATAACCCAATTGCAAGAGTAGATGGTGCACTTTATTAACAACCCAAGGAAATAACAAGTCCAGTTATAACCAAATACAGTTCAGTTCAATAACAGAAATACAGAGAGGTGTAATGGCAAGGTTTGGCCACCAAACAAGCAGGGCGCCGAATGCTCAACAGCCTGGTCTAATGGAGCCTCGTGCCGCAGGGCTGTGTAAAGCACAAAAGGAAAGGCGCATGGCCTCATGCCGCAGGGCTGCAGAGCACAGGAGAAAAGGCGAAGAAAGACACTTACTGAGCTGGAGCTAATCTGGGGCGAAACCAAGCAGTCCGGTGGAAAAGGGGTAGAAGCTGAGGCAGCCGTGAACACTCAGGAATAGATCGTCTGCAAATGTCAGACTGAGTACGTGAAGGGAGTGGAACGTCATTCATGGAGAGGTTGCTGCCATGAACGAGGGTGAATGCCCCGACAATCTCTTTCCCCCGGCGCGGCAAACATATACTCCAGAAGCTAACGAAGAAAGAGATTGCCGGTGTGAAAATGCGTGGGCAGAACTGATTGGCATCCGGTGTGTGAGAGCGTGTGTGAATGAGAGTGAATGGAGCATGTGCTTGTATGTGTGCGTGTGGGTGTGTGTATGTGTGAACACCGTGACAGTGCAGCTGACGGAGCTTGACAGGAGGAGGGGGCGTGCCCGAGCTGTCAGGAGGAAATTAGCTCAAGGCATAACGATGAGCCAGAATCGGGTTTGGCCTCCAACCCCGGATTCATGACAGCACCCCCCCCCCCCCCCCAGGAGTGGATACCAGACACCTCAGCACCATCAGTAAAAAAGAAAAGAAACAGCACCCCTCAAAGGAATCCCCCCCCCCCCTGCAACAAACACTAACCCAGGGTGGGAGGTGGGGGAAAACTGGTTAGGAGGGAAGCAACCCATGAAAACACGGTTAGAACAAACACTGAATAAAGAACAAACCCCTCCTAACGACCCCAACCTGGAGCACTAACCTCCCTCCCCAGAAGTCCAAAGTTCAGGGGGTCGACCAGAGTCCCAGGCCCCCAGTATGGTGAGGAGTGGTAGATCGGGTGGCCTGCCCAAGTCCCAAGTCCAGCAGGCGGCCCGTGGGATAGAGTCCGGCGGCCTGCACAGGCCGATGGGCTGCCCGACCCATAAGCCAAGTCCTTCGGGTGACCGACTAGCGTGGTGGAGCCACCAGGACCTGAGAGGAGGACGGAGAGGCAGCCTCCAAACTTGGGAGCCTCGGCGGCGAAGCCAAGGAACGGGAGCCCCCCTGCCATTCGAGGCTTGAGGCAGGGGGACCGTAGCACCTGCGACGGTCCCGGTCTGGGATGTGGCTGCACCCGCGAAGGTCCCGGTCTGGGATGTGGCTGCACCCGCGATAGTCCCGGTCTGGGATGTGGCTGCACCCACGACGGTCCCGGTCTGGGACGTGGCTGCATCCGTGGTGGACCCTGGCTCAGGCCCTGCTGCACTCGCGGTGGACCCTGGCTCAGGCCCTGCTGCTCCCGCAGTGGACCCTGGCTCAGGCCCTGCTGCACCTGTGGTGACCCCCATCGGGGGCCTCATTGCTCCCGCAGTGGCCTCCCCAGTGAGGGAGGTGATGCTTGTCATGTCCTCCGGCGTCCGGCTGCCTCCAGTAGCTCTCCGGCGACCCTGGTGGGATGCGCCGAACCCAAAGAGAGAGAAAGAAAAACCGAGTTAGGGTTGCCGGCAGCGGCAGAGCCCGGTGTGGGGGGTCCCGAGGGCTACAGTGAGCTGCCCAGGGTCCACCTCATCACAAGTCGGGCAGTGTGACATTACTACTGACTCTCCTGATATAATGGAGCACACTTGCCTGACTTCCAGCTCCACCGACGTCCAGGACTCCGGCGATTTAGGGTGTGTAGGTCTCTCCAGTCCGTTGAGTGCTGCATCCCCGTCAACCTCCTTTGAGATAACTGGACCCACCTCGTCGTCCATGGGTGACCCCGGTTGTGGCGGCTCCTCTCCGGCGACCCTAGGAAGGAGCTTGAAGGAGATGGGAGACGGGAGATGGGAGAACGGAGATGGTTAGGGTCGCCGGCAGCGGCAGAGCCCGGTGAGGAAAGTTCAGAAGCAGCTGGAGGCTGCACCTGACTCTCCTCCCCAAGAGCCAGGCAAGAACTCTCAACACATGACAGGTGAACTACAGGAGAGATTATTTACCTGTGCTCGAGTTCTACCGCTGTCCAGGACTTCGACGATGATGTTTGGGGTCCGATTGGCTGAAGGTCTGGTCCGGGGGATGGCTCTGCCGTGGCGGCCCCCACGGTGGGCATGATGGTCTTGGCAGTCGTGGTCTCCTCCAGTGAAGCCCCTAATGCCGGCAATCCTCCCGGCATGAAGTCTGGAGGTGAAGACCTGGGTGGCACTGTGTCCGCAGGAACTGAAGTGGGAGGATGCTCCTTCGTAGGAACCCGCTTCCGGTCGGTCACAGCGCTCCTCCTCTGGTCGTAGCAGATCTGCGGGGTGCAGTCCTCCTGCACCACGCACTCCCTCCTCCCTGGATTGTTGAGTTCCATGGCTGGTGGACACTCCCGGGCAGCGGGTGGAGACACAGAGGAAATAGTTGAGTTCATCATAGAAGCAGCAGGTGGTGGAGACACAGAGGAAATAGGTGAGTTCATCATAGAAGCAGCAGGGGGAGAGCACTCAGGCGACTACCTAGCCTGAGGCTCTCTCCCGGGGGACAGACAAGGCTTATCCATAATGACCAAGGTTGCATGAAAACCCACTTGCCTGGCCTCCTGAGTCTGCATGCTGGCAGCTGCCGATGGTGTGTTGTCCTCCCTCTCATGCCCATAGGTCTTCTAGGCTCCTCGGTGATCAACAGAGAAGCCGGCCCGAACGGCACGGAGGTGGGCGGGTCTGGAGTGGCACACACAATCTCTCCGGCAGCCGGTGTGGACGACCCAATGACGGGAACTGTGGCTGAAGCTGAAGGGGCGTCCACGGGCACAACAGCAGGCACCGAGGGGGGCTTCGCTGCAGCAGTGGTCAGGTATGGCATCCGATCAGGAACCTCCGATGAGGTCACAGGCCTCCTCCGTCACTTAGACCTAGGATGACCCTCACGTCGTGTGGTTGACTCCTCCTGCGTCTGACGATCCTCTCCCGGGGCCGGCGGGGAGTGAAGGGAGACAGAAGACAGAGAATCAGGAGCTGTGACAGCAGCTGTTTGGGGAGCTTCAGCAGGTAACAATGTCTGAAGCTCCTCCACAGAAATCTGATAAATCACCTCAGGAGACATAGCAAGAGAATGAAGATGAACTCACCTGAACTCCTGACTGGTGATAATGTCCACTGCTGCCTCTGTGTTCTGCTTCGTCCTCCCAGGAGTAGGACGAGAAATCCGGTGGGGGGAGGAGCATTCCAGCTTGGGCGGCGAGCGGCGGGCTCCGGTCCTCCGGGAGTGCATCGTGGGAAGCCACGGTTGAGCTCCGATGGCTCCTCCTGTCACCTTTTCCAGCTGTCGGCGTGATTTGTGGACCGCGGTGAGAAATGACGTCAACCCCGGATATTTCCAAAGACCGGGGCACATCTGGAGCACCCTGACAGCAATGTCGAACAGCAGGAAATTCTCCTCCGGAAGTTGATGGCTCGAGCCTGGGAAACGAATACCACAGCTCGATCAGCCACTCCACACTCCTCGGGGCTCAGTCCAAAAACTGAAAAATCCATGCAGACGACTAAGGGAAAAAGCACTAAGGAGAAAAAGCGAAAATACACTCGTGCACCACCTCTCTGCTGGGTTTTTACACTGGTCGGGGCATTCTGTCATAAACCTCTGTGCGCCATGGCTTGGCACATGAGAGAGAGAATGAATAACCCAATTGCGAGAGTAGATGGTGCACTTTATTAACAACCCAAGGAAATAACAAGTCCAGTTATAACCAAATACAGTTCAGTTCAATGACAGAAATACAGAGAGGTGTAATGGCAAGGTTTGGCCACGAAACAAGCAGGGTGCCGAATGCTCAACAGCCTGGTCTAATGGAGCCTTGCGCCGCAGGGCTGTGTAAAGCACAAAAGGAAAGGCGCACGGCCTCGTGCCGCAGGGCTGCAGAGCACAGGAGAAAAGGCGAAGAAAGACACTTACTGAGCTGGAGCTAATCCGGGGCGAAACCAAGCAGTCCGGTGGAAAAGGGGGAGAAGCTGAGGCAGCCGTGAACACCCAGGAATAGATCGTCTGCAGATGTTGGACTGAGTACATGAAGGGAGTGAAACATCATTCATGGAGAGGTTGCTGCCATGAACGAGGGTGAATGCCCCGACAATCTCTTTCCCCCGGCGCGGCAAACATATACTCCAGAAGCTAATGAGGAAAGAGATTGCCGGTGTGAAAATGCATGGGCAGAACTGATTGGCATCCGGTGTGTGAGAGCGTGTGTGAATGAGAGTGAATGGAGCATGTGCTTGTGTGTGTGCGTGTGGGTGTGTGTATGTGTGAACACCGTGACAGTGCAGCTGATGGAGCTTGACAGGAAGAGGGGGCGTGCCCGAGCTGTCAGGAGGCAATTAGCTCAAGGCATAACGATGAGTCAGAATTGGGTTTGGCCTCCAACCCCGGATTCATGACAGATTATGATTATTTAGTAAACCAGTGGGTGACTATAACTAAGGATTTAAGATTCTGCATTTAACACGTTGTATAAAGAAAGGATAAATAAATAAAAAATAAATATACTATATTATGGACATTATTTATCAACTATTTTGTGTAATTTCCATAAAAAGAAAAATTATAATTTTTTTCATAATTACATCTCTTTCACTCTGTAAGGCTAGTGCCTGCAAGATATTTAGATCAGCCAGTTGAGTTCTTCTGTTCCTTGGCCTTGAAGAGAAAATCATTCTTAAAATAAAAAGTCACTATTCTAAGCAGCATGTTTGTCATACACCTTTGTCAATGTAGGGTGACATGTCATAAAGTGTCCCATTCCTTTTATACCACTTCAAGCCCTCGCAGACTCACATGCTACTAATGGTTGCCGCCTAAGTGTACAAGGGCTCAGGGCTAGAGGGCTTAGGGAAGAGATTGAGATTCGGCCAATATACCAGGGTGTACCCTGCCTCTCGCCCAAAGATGCTGGGATAGGCTCCAGCCCCCCCACGACCTGAAAAGGATTAAGTGGAGGAAGATGAATGAATGAATGAATGAATACCAAGCTTCCTACCTAAGTTATGGGTTCATCTCAACAGGTAATTCACAAGCTCCACACCCGCTGTGCATAATATGTGGTGACGGGCTAGCTAATCAAGCCATGAAACCCTCAAAACTGCTTCGCCACACTGAGAAAAAAAATACCCAGCATTAAATTACACCAAAATATCTGAGCAGGTTAAAACAAACACTGATTCTGGTAAGGTATCATTCCTTTGTTCAGCTCTAAAGGTGGATTCACACTACAACGTTTAGACCGACTTTTACTGACGTTTTGGCAAACGTCTGGCTCTGCTGGCAAAAGTTAATGATTGCTGGTGTTTGTTGGCAAATGCTGGCGAAAATTGTGTTCTTTGAAAAATTTCAGCCTGCTGATAATCTACTGACGTTTGGAAATACATGTTGGTGAACGTTGTGCTCATCTTGTAAAAGTTCCTGAGCGCTGAGCTAAGTTATGCAGAGTTTACCTAAGTCAGCCTAAGTTAAAGCTGGGTTCACTCTATAGCGTTTGGACCGACTTTTACAGACGTTTTGAAAAGTCAGAGAAATACTCAGCGAAGTGAACACTTCTCCCTTGGGCATATGTTTCAGTATTTATTTTCGTTTTATATTCCTGTGTAGTTACTTCTGCATACCCTTTTCCCCTGTTCATTCATTCATTCATTCATTCATCTAAAAAATAATAAAATAATACTATAGACTCCAACACTAAGTCCGCAATTGAAATGTGAATGTGGATGGAATTAAAAAAATTAATGAATCATCATATAAATAAAATGACAGGTGATTATATTTTGACTGTTACACCTCTCTCCAATAAGGGTGACATGTCATAAAGTGTCCCATTCCTTTTATACCACTTCAAGCCCTCGCAGACTCACATGCTACTACTAATGGTTGCCGCCTAAGTGTACAAGGGCTCAGGGCTAGAGGGCTTAGGGAAGAGATTGAGATTCGGCCAATATACCAGGGTGTACCCTGCCTCTCGCCCAAAGATGCTGGGATAGGCTCCAGCCCCCCCACGACCTGAAAAGGATTAAGTGGAGGAAGATGAATGAATGAATGAATGAATACCAAGATTCCTACCTAAGTTATGGGTTCATCTCAACAGGTAATTCACAAGTTTTCGTTGAAGGATGGCACCAAAAATCTGGACCCTTTCAGTTTCAGAGGTGGTGCAGGTGTTAATGTGTGGTCGGCTCTTTGTTTTTGCATAGTAGATTTTCTTGGGAATCAGTCTGACTTTACTGGCAACAAGTGAGTGGTCAGTATCACGGTTGGGGCTGTGATAGCTTCTCGTGTGGATGATGCTGTGGAGGTCCGCTCTTCTGGTGATGATGAGGTCTAGCCAGTGGCGGGACCAGGGGTGTCTCCAGGACACTTTCTGCAGATCTTTACACTTGAAGTAGGTGTTGGTAATACACAGGCCATGATGACAACAGACTTCCAACAATCTCTGTCCGTTCTCGTTCATCCTGCCAATGCCAAAGTGGCCAAGACAGGATAGCCAGGCCTGCCAGTCAGCTCCAACATGTGCGTTGAAATCACCTAGCATGTATATGCCTTCTGAGCTGGGGATTTTAGATATTTCTTCTTTGAGAGCCTCATAAAATCGATCTTTGACCTTTGGGGTGGATGAAAGGGTTGGAGCATATACAGAAATAATGTTCACAAATCCTGATGCTGTCTTCATGCGGAGAGTGAGTATCATCTCAGAACCTCCTGTGGGAGTTTCCGTTGAAGCGATCAGCGAGTTCTTCATGGCAAATCCTATACCGTGCTGCCTGGGCTTGTCCTGAGACAGGCCCTGCCAATAGAAGGTGAAGTCTGTTTCTCTAAGTGAACCACCGTCAACTAGGCAAGTTTCTTGAAGACAAGCGACTTTGATGTTGAGTCGTGCAAGTTCCTTGTTGATGATGGCTAACTTACGTGAATTGTCCATTCATTGGAAATCATCAGAGAGTCCAGGGCACATTGTGCGTACGTTCCAGCTTGCGAATTGGAGAGCTGGAGTCTTCATTGTTTTTTCTTTCAAATTGCCTGGTGCGGATTGACGCTTGCTTGTCAGGAAGGTTCCCTAAGTTCTACGCACCCAGTAGAGCAGGCAAGCCATGGTGGGGCAACACCTTACTGGCTGGGGGCTGCCCAGCTTGAGGCGGGTGGTAGCTGCCCAATGAAGCTGCGATGACTTCTTCCACTGTTGAACGAGACCCCAGGCACTCCTTCCTACACCAATCGGTCAGAGCCTTTAACCGGTAGACTGCCTCGTCCTGTGTTGTGCCGGAATCTTGCGATGCCGCTGGAGTGGCCCCTCCAGTTTGCGCTTCAGACCTGGGCAAGTGAATATGAAGACATTGGGCTGCCCATACTCAGTGTCCTCCTCTCGGTGTCACTGGCAGAGTCCAAAGGAAAGGATGAACAAATACAATTTGGGGCCAGATTCACTGCAGGAGCTGCTGGAAAGTAGTGCAGAGCGACTACCTCAGGGCTCCACTCCGGATTTGTCCTCAGGGTTTACTGCTGAAGACTTGCCTGCGATCAGGTATAGCCACAAGGCAGCGGAGGTTTAGAATCAGGGTTTTCCTTTCCCTAGATGGACTGCCTTCCAAGGCTGAGAGCTCCATCTGCCCTGGGCAACTGGTTTTAAGGCACCAGTGGCTCGCCTTTGCCCCTTCCCCTGTCAGTGATAACAGTTTCACTGCGGGAAGGCCAGGTGTTGGATTTTGGCTGTCAGAGGCTATTTGAGTGGCACGCCATAGGAAGCATTTCAAGAGGTTGTGAGAGCCCAGCCTCACAACCCGATTCCTGGCTATAACAGCCTTATGAAACCAATCACACACACACACACACACACACACACACACACACACACATCCCATACATTAAAAAAATTAAAAAAAACATGTCATACACACCATGTTATCACCAAACAAATACTCTACATTGTCCTCTTACATATATATTTTCTTTTTTTTTTTTAACTCCCCCTTCTCTCTATTTCTCTTTTGTTCCTGCATGCCTGAACTAAATTTTGATCTAAAAGCATTTGTTTTCACCAGCATTTCAGTCAATGTTTGCCAAAGCAGGTCCTAGATTATAAAGCAGGTCCTAGATTATAAATCACTTCATATTTTGTATTGTTCATTAGTACTTCCATACTTGACTTATTGTATAGAGGTTTGGGGTAACAGTTATAAAAGTAAACTTAATTAATTGTTAATATTACAAAAAAGGGCAGTCCGTGTTATACACAAAGTCGGGTACCTCGAACATACTAATTTATTGTTTTTACATTCGAAGTTATTGAAATTATGGGATCTGGTTCATTATTACACAGCACAATTAATGCTTAAAGTGGGCTAGGGACTTTAGCCTATCCCTAGCCCACTGTGCGCATGTGGAGAGGAGCAAACTATGGAACACATCATAGAGGCTTGCCCGCTCCAAAGACTGGAAGGAGGATTACACACCCTCCATACAGCAAACCAGGAGGCAACTGCTTGGCTTAAGGACTTTGCATTCGCTAAATAAATAAATAAAATGCTTAAAGTTAGTAAAAACCTCTTGCCACACAATATACAGAATCTATTCAGGGAGAGAGAAGGGAAATATAATTTACGGGGGAATACAAAATTTAAAATGCACTTAGTAAGATCTACAAGGAAGAGTTTTTGTGTGTCTGTGTGTGGGGTAAAATTGTGGAATGGGTTGGGGGAGAAACACAGGCAATGTCCAAACATCCATATATTTAAATCAACATATAAAGAAATGATTTTTGAGCAGTATGAGAATGAAGGGCAGTGATGTTACATTGTGTCTTCAGTGAGGGAAGGTTGTTGTGTGTTATGGTGATTGTGAAGGTGATGGTGTTGTTTGTGTTTGCATTGAACATGCCAGAAGTGTATGTTTATTATTGTCGTAATATTGTTGGATATGGACTGTCATTGTTGTGTCATTTTTGTTGTATAATTTGACTATGGGTGTATTATGGTGAATGTGGTTGTGGGATAATGATGATTATGAGTAATACTGTAATTTGTTTGGTGTGGAGAAGGGGTGGGACTGTATAAGCGTTGGCTTCTTCCCACTCCTTTTGAACATTTTATTTTTGGTTTGTTTTTTTGTTGTGTTTTGAACTCTCTTCTTTCTTTCTTTAACAATGTTCAAATAAAATCAATGTCAATGTCAATGTCAAGGAGCTTAACTTAGGCTGACTTAGGTGAACTCTGCGTAACTTAGGCCAGTGCTCAGGAACTATTACAAATTGGGCACAACTTTCTCCAACGCTTATTTCCAAACGTCAGCAAATTTTCAGCATGCTGAAAATTCTCAACGAATACAACTTTTGCCAGTGTTTGCCAACAAACACCAACTTTTATCAACTTTTGCCAGCAGAACCAGACGTTTGCCAAAACGTTAGTAAAAGTTGGTCCAAATGTTGTAGTGTGAATCCACCCAAAAAAGCAGGTCCAGGATGACAGGAAGCCTCCACAAATGCTGATCTTTCTATGAGTGTTGCCTGACGCTGATGTCAGCTGAACTGCACTATTTGTTTGCTTAAGTTAACCTAAGTTGGCAATTGCTACACATATGCTACCCTAAGTTGGCAAAAGTTCGACAATGCTGAATGCAACCCTGGCAAATGCTAGCAAAAGTTCGTAAAAGTTAGTGTGTGCTCACGAACGTAATTTCACCAGTGTTTGTACTGGTTTCTCTGATTTTTCAAAATGTCAGTAAGTTGGTCCAGAAGTTGTAGTGTGAACCCAGCTTAACAGTGGACCCAATGAGACTGTCTGACAGAAAATGGGCTAAATTAGTGTTTTTTTTCCTGCAGGTGATATGCCCTATATGTACATTTTGACAGTTAGGGTGCTTTCACACCTATGGGCTTTAGTTTGTTTCAAACTTGTTTTCCCCATTAGTGCAGTTTGCTTTGTCCGGTGAGAACATGGTAATCGCACTTAGGTGCACACCACAACAACTGCACAGAGATCACCTAAAAGAGGCAGTCTCGATCTGAATCATCTGATGAACCGTGGTGCGGTCCTTGAGGTAAGAAAGCAAACCGAAATAAAACGAGACCAAAAGCTAGAAAACACATGAATTGAGACATTATATTATGAGCAGATTTTACTTTATTTCTTTAAAACATCTAAAACACACGGCAGGATGAATCGTGCACAAACCTGGAGTAGTGAGGAGAAGTAGACTGGTTGGATGATCACATATATTCTCCTCCATCCAAAACACACAAAAAATACAGAAAAGGACTCGTTAGCAAATGGTCCATGGAAAGTGGAATTCAAAAATCAGCTGCTCAATGCCAAAACAACTCTAAAAAGCTCTCAGGAGTACAATAAAGTGGAAATTGTGTTGGATAAAATGGGATCTTTAGTGTTTTGTGACATCTTACAATCTGCCACATTACTTCATCTTAATGAAAAATGCAAACATTAAAATAATTTTCGGGAGCTCTGTTTACCTCTCAAATTAACACAGACACTTCTATTCTGGTTTTTCGACCACACACATGCAGACAATCATGCACAACATTATGGTATGTGGTCACACATTCTGATGGATCACAGATTTCCATGTAACTGTATAAGGTAACACCTATCAAAAAGCATGAAGAAATATGGTGGAGGGCTGCAATTGCAATGTGTCTAAAATAGTCTGTCTGTCATGACGCTGAGCACAGATCTGTACTGTGCTCGGGTCTTTGTTTATTTTTTTTTCCACAATATCTTTATTGAACCTTTTTTTTTTTTTAACAAACATGATACAAACAATCAAACACTAACACTAAAGTACTACAAAAAAAAAAAAAAATGCACTAAAAACACCAACAACCACCAACAAAATCAAGTCTTCAACAATGCTCCTCTGTTTAGTCTAGACAATCCAATACATAAGTATACATTAATTGCTTAAGAAATTTTTGTTTTTTGAATGCAAAAGATGCAATAGACTTACACAATGGTCCCCTCCGGCATACAACTAGGAACATACCGGTCGCTATGGAGGGTGAGAATATGTATGGGCACATAATCATACCATGTAGGATAACTAAGTAGACGGTTATGCTGTTTCATTCCATCTAGCAACAATGCTCTGCACTGTGTGTGTTTATATATTTGCATATTTATTCCATCTAGCTACAATGCTCAGCACTGGGTGTGTTTATATATTTATATATCTACATATTATTCCATCTAGCTACATTGCTCCGCACTGTGTGTGTTTATATACTTGCATATTTATTCCACCTAGCTGCAATGCTCCGTACTGTGGGTGTTTATATATTTACATATTTATTCCATCTAGCTACAATGCTCTGCACTGTGTGTTCATATATTCATATATTTATTCCATCCAGCTACAATGCTCTGCACTGTGTGTCTGTGTGTGTGTGTATATATATATATTTTATAGTAATACGTACATATGTTTATTAGCTGCTCTTGCTTGCTTGTTTTTTTTCTTGCCTTCTGATTGTTGCTCTGAGTGTTGCTATCCCTGTGCTGTTGCAATCCTGGAATTTCCCCCTTGTGGGACTAATAAAGGCTTATCTTATCTTATCTTATCTTACATATTATGTTCACCAGTTTGGAATTTACAAGGTCCACACACATCATTCACCTTCTTCTTCAAGAGTTATGTTTAAATTTTTTACATAATCAATAAAAGGTCTCCATATATTCTCAAACACAATTTCCTTTGATTTCAGTATATATGTTATTCTTTCTAATGGAAGGTTTGTTAACATCTGTCTTAACCACTGAGTCACATCTGGTCTATGAGTCTTTTTCCATAATAGTGCAATACATTTTTTGGCATTAAGCAAACTGAGGTCTATGAATGTTCTTTCACTTTTATTAAAATTATGCTTTTCTGGGTACAGACCCAACAAAAACAGTTTAGGATTCAATATGATTTGTTTTGAGATTATTTTTTCAATTGTTACCCTCACCTCTTCCCAAAACATTCTTATTAATCTACATTCCCATAAACAATGAAATAGGGTTCCTTTACTTTCCATGCATTTTGTGCATGTATCTGGTATATTTTTGTTATATCTATTTAACTCCTCCGGTGTAACATACATCCGCATTAACCATTTGAAATGTATCAATTTAAGGCGTGCATTTATTGATTTGGTTTGAGCTTCTGTACAAGCCAATTCCCATTGTTCCTCTGAAATTTCAATTTGCAGATCTTCTTTCCAGTAGTTTAATCTTTTCAGTGAATTTTCACTTGAAGATAGTGTCAATGAGTTATAAAACTCTGAAATAATACCCTTTCTTTTACTATCTTTCATCATCATTTTTTCCAAGGATGAATAAATAGGTCGAGTGAGAGCTTTATTTTGATTTGATCGAATAAAGTTTCTAAGTTGAAGATATTTAAAAAAATGTGTTCTATTGAGATTAAATTTGATCCTCAGCTCTTCAAAAGACATTATGTTGTCTGCACATGGCAAATATAAATCCTGAATCTTTTGTATCCCTTTTAAATTCCATACTTTAAATACAGCGTCCGCTCTCCCTGGTTTAAAATATTGATTACCCCATATTGGACTAAATTGTGACAATAACTGTGGTTCTTTTAAATAGTTTTTAGCTTCACACCATATTTTGATCATATGCTTTACAAATGGATTTTTAACTTGTTTTTGTAATTTTTTTGCCGAATCTGAGTATATGAATATGGGAAGAGGTAAAGGTAAATTGTATGATTCCATTTCAGTCCAGTGAGGGAGATCATTTGATGAAAAATAATATGTCATAGACCTCAGTTGTGCCGACCAATAATACAACATAAAATTTGGACATTTCAGACCTCCACGATCAAATGGTAAATATAATAAAGACAAACGTAATCTAGCCCTCCTGTTGTTCCATATAAATTCCACTAACTTTTTTTTTATTCTTGAGAATAGATCTAAAGGTGGTGATAAGGGAATGTATTGAAATAAATAAAGTATTTTAGGTAAAATATTACTTTTAAGTATATTGATTCTCCCGATCATCGACATTGGTAGTGACATCCATCTCTGAGTTAACTCATTGATATCTGACATTAAGGCTTCATAGTTGACGCTGGCGACTGATTCTAGCTTAGGCATAATTTGGATTCCTAAATATTTAAACTGATTTACAACATTGAATTGATTTACCTCAGGGGCTGGGTAATTTCTCTGGGTCTCATTTAGCATTAATATTGAAGATTTAGTTTTATTTATTTTATATCCTGATATTTCCCCAAAATTCTTTATTAAATTCAACAAGGTTGGAATTGATTTTTTCAGATTCGACATAAACAAAATTATATCATCGGCGTACAGGGAGATTTTATGTTCTGTTGGTCCAACTTTAATTCCATATATTTGTGAATGTAAACGTATCGCTATCGCTAAAGGTTCAATTGCCATAGTAAACAGTAAAGGTGAAAGTGGACAGCCTTGTCGACATCCTCTATTGATTTTTATTGGTTTTGAAATATTGTTATTTGTTAGGATTTCTGCTGTAGCATTATTGTATATTATTTGAACCCATTTTATGAAATTATTTCCAAGTCCAAACCTTTGTAGGACTTCAAAAAGAAAGGGCCATTCAACTCTATCAAAGGCCTTTTCGGCGTCCAATGATAGGAGAGCTGTATCCGGTGCTTCTTTATTAAAATAAATAATATTAAATAGTCTTCTTACATTATGGAAGCCTTGTCTACCCTTTATAAAGCCATTCTGATCTCGATTAATAATATTTGGTAAAATTTCTTGTATTCGTCTTGCTAAAATTTTACAGATTATCTTAAGGTCGGCGTTTAATAGGCTTATTGGTCTCATATTTTCACATTTATTAGAGGGCTTACCTGGTTTTGGCAGCAGTATACTTAAGGCATTATTTATGTATGATGGTAAATTATTATTTTGAAATGCTTCTAAAACCATTTCCAAAAAAGGTTTTATTAATTTATTCTTAAATTTTTTATAAAGGTCAACTGGAAGACCATCTGGTCCTGCACTTTTTCCTGATTTCATATTATCAATGGCTAGCCCAACTTCTTCTTGACTAATTTTAGACTCCAATATCTCCCTGTTTTCATTTGGTATACACGGTATAGATAGTTCGTTCAAAAACCCATTTAGTTTTGTTAAATCAGGTTCATTTTTGGTATCATATAATTTTTCATAGTAATCTCTAAAGGCTCTATTAATTTCTAAAGGATCTATAACTACCTGTCCTTTACTTATAATACTGGTAATTGGTGTTTTAATTTCCAATTGTTTAATCTGCCATGCTAATAATTTTCCTGATTTTTCACCTTGTTCATAAAAAGATTGTTTCAATCTTAGAAGACTCGAGGCAGCTCTATTCGCTGATTTTTTGTCGTATTCAGCTCTCAAAATCAGTAATTCATTCTCCAACCTTGGGTCACTTCCTGCATACACTTTTTCCTGAAGACTTTTTATTTTATGTTCCAATTTAGCTCTCTCCTCTCAAGTCTTCTTAGATTTTGATCCTGTATAACTAATAATATGTCCCCTAATAAAAGCTTTGAAAGCCTCCCACTTTACACATGCTGATGTTTGTGTAGTATTGATGTCAAAGAACTCGTCTATCTGTTTTTCTATATACTTGACAAATTCCTCATCCTGAAGCCATTTATGCTGAAATTGCCATCTACCTGATTCCTTTGTCAATTTTTTATCTACATATATTAGACAACAGGGTGCATGATCAGAAATCACGATGTTATCATAAAAGCAGTTTTGAATCTTGGACCTTAATTCTGTGGAAATCAAAAAATAATCAATACGTGAGAATGTCTTGTAGGTACTGGAATAACAAGAATAGGCTTTAACTTGTGGTTTCATTTCTCTCCATATATCTAACAATCTCAATTCTTTCATAAAATGATTAATAGTCATCCTACATCCAATGTGCGTACAATCCAGTCCTGTTGATCTATCCACACCTGGATTCAATGTACAATTAAAATCCCCTGCTATTATATGTTGCCCTGTAAGTGATGATAAGATGAGAAATAAATTAGCAAAGAACTTCTGATCATCTATATTGGGACCATATAAGTTCACAAGATTTATATTTTCTAATAGCAAAGAACCTTGAATGATTACATATCTTCCAAATTTGTCTCCAATTACATTTTTCACTTGAAAAGGAACTGATTTATGTATGAGAGTCATAACTCCCCTGGCTCGGGATGAAAATGAAGAGGTGAATACACTTCCCTGCCATCTACTCCTAATTCTTTTAACATCCTCCTCTATCAGATGAGTTTCTTGTAAAAACACAATTCTTGAACCCATGTCCTTTATTTTATTCATAACTTGTTTAAGTTTTTTTAAATTTTGTAGACCTCTGCAATTCCATGAAGTTAAATTAAGATTAACACTTTGGTCCATGATCAATAGAGAGTTTGGGATTACCTTGCAGTGTAAACATGCTCATACAGAGAAGCAAAAACATGAGTGGTTGAACATTCATCCTACAAACTACACACAAACAAATTTCCCCTTCCCACACTTGTGGCAAACCCCCCAAAATCAAAAGAAAAATTCTGTCTCCCGATATAGCCATCGACCGTTCCACACCCACGGGGAACAGCCTAAGCCACTCCTTCTTCATCCTCCCAATCACCCTAACTCTACTGCTTTTAATGACGTAACATTAACTCTCTTCTGTAGTTTTCCAACTTAACTCCAAAATTTTTAACAACTTTGTACATCATAGTTTTTTTTTTGTTTGTTTGTTTTGTTTTTGTTTTGTTTTTTTAATATATAATACAATCTATATTTTGTAAACTTACTATTTACTTCAAGTCAGTCAGATGCCTGTGCAAATGCTTAATTATTCTACCTTATATTTTGTTCATGCTTAGCTCCCACCAGTCTCTTCTTCTTCTTTGATCTTCTTGATGAACTCCTGCGCCTCCTCTGGGGTCTTGAAGATGTGGGTTCTGCCCTCATACGTGGTCAGCAGTCTCGCAGGATAGATTACACCATGACGAATCCCAAGGTTGCGCAGCTCCTTACGTACGGGATCAAACTGCTTCCTCAATTGCTGGATTCCTGTGGCCAAATCTGGGTAGAACCGCACCTGCTGATCCTGGTGTTTAATCTCTCCTTTTTTAGCTCGTGCAGCGTTGAAGATCTTCATCCTGTCTCTGTTGCTAAGAAACTTCATAATTAAGGTCCTCGGCGGTCCCTTATCTCTCCGTGGGCCAATACGATGTGCTTTTTCCAGAATCACTGCTGATTGCAACTCCTCGCTGCCCAGCACCTCCGGAATCCACTTTTCCAGAAAGGAACATACGTCCCGACCTTCTGATTCCTCTGGAAGACCCACCAGCCTCAAATTATTCTGTCTCGACCGAGATTCCAAATCCAAAATATTATCTTCCAGAGATTTTTTTTTTTTTCCAAAGTGCGCACCTTTAATTGAAGACGGGTGACGTCATCTTCAGCACTAGCAAGACGGAGCTCCATCTGCGCCGTTCGTTCTACACAGTCACCCAATTCCTTTCTTATTCCTTCCAACGCTGTCATAATCCCATCAAATCTAGAGGAAAAGTCCGCTCTCATTGAACTCATGGCAGCCATCAGCGCATCTGCGCCATTCCCCGCAGATATCGCACCGTTGCCAGCCTCCTCCGCCATATATGGAGTTTTGTTTGCTGCGTCACAGACCTGAAAGTCCGTTAATTTGGACTGTTTCGGCGGCTCGCTTTTTCCTTTTCCTGGTTTTCCAGCCTTAGGCTTCGCCGACATATCCTCTCCCAAATGCTGGGATACGTTCTGTCCCAAATGAGAGAGTTATTTGCCGATTTTTTTTTTTCCAGGAGCAGAGCAGAGCGAGACACGTCCGTCCTACGTGGCAGCCATAACCGGAAGTCCGGGTCTTTGTTTATTATTCTTTTTCTGTGTATATATTTAGCTCTGTTTCAGTCATTTGGGTTGTGCTTTTATTTTGACAGCGCCACAACAGGACTTCTGCCTGTCAGTCTGCTCATGGCCTGTCACAGCTGTTAATGTTTTACTGATTGCTTTCACTTAACGCCTGTTGGTCTTTGTGTTTAGTAGCATTATTTAAGCTGGCGAGCCAGGCTTATTCCTCGCTGTGTCCTTGCCTAACTCAGGCTGGAGTCCCCTACCCTGACTCCAGTCCATTTTCTATGCAAGGTTTCGTCCTTACAAGTATATGTAAAGGCCCTTTTCCACTAGTACCCACTCAGCCCAACTCGACTCTACTCTACGTGGTTTCCATTGCAGCTGGGTACGCCTGGGGTGGGTGGGATTTTTTTTACAGCAAGGCAGCTCCACACTCCCGTGACGTAAAACACGCGACACAAGCAAAACATAACATGGCGGCTGTACAAGGCGACTCCTCGGTCTGTGGCTTTTTGTCAGTGTAAAGGCCAAAAAGGACCACCAGAGAAGGGTACAGGCAGCAAGACGAAACACTCTGGAAAAGTACTGGAGTGTTTAGGAAGCCATAGAGCCGAAGACGTGAGGATACGAACTAGATCACATATGATGGTAAGCTAATTATTGCTAATGCTAGTTTGCTTTAAGTACGTCGTACTACATTGTAATGTCCTCAAGTAATCGCTATTAGGTACTAAAATATGTATGCTGTGCGTGTGTGTTTCAGATGGCTCTGTTGTGGGAAAATTATCGCTTCAAACCGTTGGTCTGGGTGTTCAACACAGGCTCTCACTGATGTCACCCCAGCTTCACAAATGATCAGTGGTTATAGAGTTTAAGAATGTCTGTAGAAACGTTTAGCTTCCTGTGCAACAAATTGCTCTGATTTGTGTGAAAATCATGGACAGCCTGTTGAGACATCATGTCATGTACCTGCTCCAGCAGCACTGAGTCTGTGGTGGTCTCATGGCAAAAACTGTTCAGCTGACAAATCTTGATCGCCAGGTTGTAGTTATGGGGTTATATTAGCCATAAAATATATATTCAAAAGGTAAACAGTACTGAGTTAGGTATAATAAGATATATTTGACAATTATGATGCATTTAAGTCCAAAACAAACTTGATCTAGGATTAAAAGCAATCAAAATAATGCAGTCACAAGGTTACATGGAAAATACTTGATTTACTAGATACATGCAGATATTGTATAAATATACTGTATATTCTCTGCATCAACAATGTACTATACATGTATTCATTTAGTATTGCACTGGGAATTTTGACAGTAAACCTTTGGAATTTTTGCAGATGCGTCTCTTTTGTTTTATATGTGAAGGTTACCACAAGTGACATAAATTAAATACTGAAAGATTGGAAAAGCTGTATAAGAACAATCCAGCAGTTTGAGAAATCACTTTTGGTTTGGTGTAAGTCTGTCAACAGAATTATGAACCATAAAGCAGTTTGTGTTAAAATGTTAAATCCCATTAAACCCTAACCCAGGGGTGTCCAATCATGTGCCATGGAGGGCCAAGACCCTGCAGGTTCTCTCTTCTACCCAGTCTCTTCAGTAGGTGTTTTCACTGATCAGCAGCCAGTGGAAGAAATTCAGTGGGGTCTGCTGTTGAAGACACTGGTTGGAGGTAAAGTCTGCAGGATCTTGGCCTTCCATGGCACATGATTGGACACCCCTGCCCTAACCCATTATTAGAAAATACAGATGCTAATATGGTCCAGAATTCCTCCATATACTGTTACTATCACTAAAGTGTGCAGCGTCTTCTGCACTGGCACATCCAACAATACATACTTCAGTAAATAAAATAATTGTTTTGGTTACTTTTTCTTAAAAATGAGCCATTATTTTCAACATCACTGATAAATGGTTTGTACTGTTGACTCTTTTCCCACTGGTGTCTCAACAGACAAAATAGAAAATCATGATGCAAACACATAAGTCACTAAATTGTTTATTACAATCAGTGGCAAATTCCAGATTATTCAGAATGTGCAAAATTCAAACTGTAAAAAAACCCAAAAACAACTTAGAATGGGTCACACACGCCAGCCACGCTGCCTCACTGAGAAGCAGCTGGATGTGCTGTTCACACTGGTCCTGCTTCAGCAGATTTTCAGCCTGCATCTCTGTAAATAGTGATGCAAGATCCGGTTTGGGATGGATCGTTTTCCTCTTGCCTAGACGAAAGACAGAAATGGGTGGTGGTTAATTAATGCAAGTTTAAAACATTTGGGAAATACACTTGTTGCTAAAAGCCAGTGGTGGAATGTGACAAAGTGCTTCGTTGTTGTATTTAACCACAATTTTCATGTAGCTGCGCTTCAGTAAAGTAGATTTTACAAGGGCTGGGTTATGTTTAAAATCATTTGTTTTTACTGTGGCCTCAGCAATCAAAAGGAGTTAATATAAAAAATGTAATATTTATATTTTACATTTTATATAAAATGTAATTTTTATCAATAAAAGTTTAGCCACCGCTCTGTCACTGCTGTGTTGCCCTGGCTTCAAGTGTGGGCGGTGTTTTGTACTTGTATTACTAAAATATAAAAGGAAGCACTGTTGTGCAAATGGGTCTCAAATATTTGTAATGTGTCCTGTTGCTGTGCCTCAGTAGAGCAGATTTTGCAGGCACCAGGTTATGTTTAAAATAATTTGTTTTTATTGTGGCCTCAGAAATCTGAATGAGTTAATACAGTCAGCTGACTTGAATCATTTCAATGAAGCACGTTGATTGCAAGTACATTCGAAAGTGAGCTCATGTGCCACATGAGTTTTTCAAAAACAAGAATTATATCAGTACTTCCTCCACCACAGCTAAAAATGGGACCAGGTTGTGGAACCCTGACAAGTGAGCACCCCAGGATCCACTCTGTACATGTACAAGTACATTTTCAAGCCAGGGATTTATGGTGGAAAAGAAAGAGCAAAACACTGTTCCAACACTGTTTTTGGAAAATCCACAGAATAGGAATGTGGGTCTGTTATGAGGCTTTAGGAAATTATATGAATCACTTTATAAATCACTGGTTTTGAAAATGCACTTGCATATGTTGACATTTTGGATCCTGGGGTCCATTTGACCTGTATCCATAAATAAACAATAGGCTTAAATAAACAATAGGCTTTTTAAATAAATAAATAAATAAACAATAGGCTTTTTTTCACATTGATTTAGAGTGTGAACAGGTCATCCCAAATAAGCTATTTAAAGCTTTTAGTAGGGATCCCATTTCTACAATAAAATGATGACGGAGATCAGTCTGATGTCTTTGTGTACAGGAACAAACAAACATATAACAGACATTTGTTTACATTGAATTAGTAGGTGAGTTCAAGATAAATAGTCAAGTTATTAAATACTATTGGAGTGATATCAACGTATAAAACAAAATTACCATGGAGTAACAACTCATCAGTAAGCAAGTTTTGTGTAACAAATAGCAGATTAATTATATAATGATAGGAGTTGCATTTTTAGTTTTTTCGTAAAGATGGGGATGGAAGGTGACATTTTTAGATTCTCATCAAGCTCATTACAAATATGCGGTCCTCTGCACACAATACTAAACCTGGTGGATTTTAGTCTTAGTTTTTTTCCCAGTAATTTGGTTTTTATTTCGAGTGGTATAAGTGTGCATGGGAAAGAAGGTTGGAATGAGTTCACATAATTTATAGTTGAGTTTGTGGACAACCTGACACATTGTACAGGCATTCTGGAAGTAATTATGCTCAGCAAGTCTTAGAAGATTATAATGATGGAAAAGATGCCTAGTAGGAGAATTATATTCAGACCATGATAAGGCACGTATGACTTTCCTTTGGAGAATTTGTAACATTTTTAGGTGAGTTGGAAATGTGTTACACCATATGATACTGCAGTAATGTAAGTGACGCTCAAATAAAGTTTTATATAAATTACCATATTTCATTGTTTTGCTCTCACAAGTGAATACTTCAGACAAAGCAAGTGCGAATCAGCAGAGTTGGCTACTAGCTAGCTAGCGCTCCTCGCTAACACTCATTAGCCAGAACAGAACAGCGTTGTTCTTGCTCAAAAAAGTGATCTTGCCACCAATAGAATAAATAAGCGAAAAGATGCACAATATCACAAAACACTCACCATCCATGGTTTCCAACAATGACGTGTCGACTCCCGATCTCCCTGCCATTGCTCGCTGGCCGATGGCTGTACATGGCATCCATTGAACCATAGTCCTTTCTGTTCACCCCACTTCGACCGTTGTGATCCTTGATGGCCCGGTAATCACTTTTCATTTTCTTCAGTTTCTCCCTACATTGTTTTAATGCCCGGTTGTATCTGTTGGGCTGTCATTTGTTCGGAGACCTCCTGTAAACTTTTTCGTTGTGGGTCGCTCCATCGAACCTTCTCTAGATTCTATCGTCAGCCACCAAGCACAGAAAAAAAGTCTGCACCTCTTTGTTGGACCACTGTGTAAATTTCCGCGAAACCTATGAAGCCACCTCTATTAATGCTGTCTTTACTCGCTGACCGTGTTGACTCGCTGAACTACTTTTTTCAATATGGCGGTTGTAGATTCTGCAGAAGACGGACGCTTTCATGACGTTACGCCCTGACCAATCAGTGTCCTGCAGTCTGCTGACGTCACATTTTCGGCCCGACTAGGCACGGCTGTACCCTGCCATAGAATAGGTACTAAAAAAGTACCTGGTACCAGGTACTAATGGAATAGCCTAGAAACCGGGTAGAGTAGAGTACAGTAGGGCTGAGTGGGTACTAGTGGAAAAGGGGCTTAAGTTGTTACATTGACTTTCTGCTCTTTATGTTCTTGTTATCACCCCTCTGGGTCTCATTCTTAGTTTTTGTATATCCGCCCCTCGAGGTGAGTGTTTGCATTTATTATTATTTCACATTAAATCACCAAACTCACTGCAGGTGAGTGGTGTCTAATTTATGCTCTGAAAGGGGCAAACATAACAGTAGGACGCAGCCAGGTTGGTGCCAGCGGCAGTGAGTTGTGAGGAGTGATGGCGTCATATGGCAAATGGTATCTGGCAAGCCTGGGTTTTGAATTCTGCCAGGCTCTTATGGAGATTGATAACCTCCTAGCCATTGCTTGTCGTTATTCCACTCCAAAAGATGCTATCTTTTGGAGTGGTATCTGGATTTTGCAGAGGCGGCTGTGCTGCGTCATCCTCGCCTGGTCGGAGTATGCCGAAGGAAGGGAAAAGATGTCCCAGTTGTAGGCGCTTCGACAGAGGAATCGTGAGATGAAGAAGAATGTTACCAGGAAGCCTAATTCGGCGCTGTCGGGGAGGCACTCCCATGGCCCGGTTCAAGCGACTCCTCGCCAGGCTCCTGTTCCGGATCCAGCTCCCGTTACACCGGCTAACAAATACCGCCTCCCAGCGCAGAACTGTACTTCCCTCCGTGACACAGCTGTACCTAAGCGGAGGGAGGAGAGCCACCAGGTGAATACTCCACAAGGTTCCCATTATTGTCTAGCCACGGGCCACCAGAACAATTCCTCTGCCTCCCAACCAGCATTTTTTTCTCCGCCATGTCAGAGAGGTATGACAGCAGTCTCCGCCTCCGGATTTTCCTCGTCAGCTGTTTCGCCAGCTCTTTCTTCCCGGATCGTTGCGGCTGTTTCGCCCTCCCCTACCCTGCATTCTCCGGCTGCTGGGAGCCCAGCTGTTTCCTCCCTGGCTCCGCCCATCATGGTATCTGCAGGAGCGGCTCCTCCTTGTTTTCCAGAGGTGTCCAAGATCACCACTACTATGGGAAGGAGAGAAATTGAGTCTGCTGCAGCAGGAACCACCGTCTCCCAGGGAAACAGGCAAGTGTTTTTTCATTCTAAATGTCATTTTGGTGAATTACCTTGTCTGATTCCTGGGGGTGAAGCTCAGGTTTTACAGTCCACTGAGCTCTCACCACCTGCTGCAGCCACAAAAAAATCATTTGCTACCTCTGTGTCTCCTCCTATACCCCTTGAGTGTCCGCTGAGTCCAGGATCGAGCTGCCGGACGGAGGAGGTGCCTGTGGGCCTGGAGATCCTGGTTCCAGCCCCACAACCATGACACGGACAGAGGAGGAGGGCTGTCTGCACCCCTGTGCCTGAGCCGACGATGAAGCGTCCCCGGGTGTCACTAGAGCAGAGTTCAGCCCCAGCAAGAAGTGAACCTCCCGTCCTCACAGCGAGTGAGCCATTGGTGTGGGTTACATCGCCGGGGGGCTCAAGGACTGTCAAGACCATCATGCCGACTGCGGAGGCCACTGCAGTCGAGTGGGAACCCGAAATGGGCCTCCTGAGGACCAAGCCCGAATCGCCGCTACTGCTCAGATTGTCGGAGTCCTGGACGGCGGTGGAGCTCGAGATCAGGCAAGTGCTGTATGTTGTCTTTCTATTTTCTGTTTTGGAGCAATCTTGCCTGTCTCTTGGGGAGGAGAGCTGGGTGCAGCCACCTGCTGCATCCGAGCTCACCTCGCCAGGCTCCACCACTGCAGGTGACCCTGACCCCCTTTGTCTCTTTCCTGTCTGTGAGCCTTCTTCCAGGGTCACCGGAGATGATCCAGCTCCACCTGAGGTTTCCAAGGGTCTGAGTTTGCCTCTGGAGGTCATCCAGGGCGCAGCTTCTTGCCTGCCCGAGGCCGTCGTTTGGGTCCCTCCTCGTGTTGAGTCTCCGTAGGTGCTGCATCCAGGTCGGGGACCTTTGTGGATGCTGCGCCCCAGTGTCAGTCCTACATGGGTGCTACGCTCCCGCATGGGCCCGTTGGGGATGCTATGCTCCAGCTCGGGTTCCACCGAGGGTGCAGCTAAGCTCCAGCCTGGAGCCACCGTGAGTGCTTCATTGACCCAGCCGGGGTCCACCACAGGTGCTTCTGAGCTCCCAGTCTGGGTCCACTGAGGGTGCAGCATTGGCCAAATCGGGGTCCACCAAGGGTGCAGCATTGGCCCAATCAGGGTCCACCGAGGATGCAGCTAAGCTCCAGCCTGGAGCTACCGCGGGTGCTTCATTGGCCCAGCCTGGGTCCACCGTGGGTGCTGCTAAACTCCAGTCTGATGCCGTCGTGGCTCCCCTCCCTTCTCCTTCACCAGACGCCGTTGGGGTCCTCCTCCTCCGGTCCGGCTTCCTGCTATTTAGCCACCAGGTGGGAAAGCCGTCTCTTGTTTCACCCTTGCGGTCCTGGTAGCTTAAGAACTCTGGTCAGCCGCCCGAAAGACTGAGCCGCCAGGTCGAGTGGTCCATGTTCTCAGGCAGGCCACCCGACTCATTCCATCCGGACGTTTGGCGGTCCTGGGATTTTGGTCGAACCCCCCAAATTTTTTCTTCTAGTCGGGGTCTCTGGGGACTTGGTTGGCCACCTGGCCTTTTCCACTTGATGGTCGAATGGAGCCAGGACGCCAGGAGGCCAGGAGGCCACCTGAACTTTTTCTTAATTTATTATGTATGATCCGGTTTTCTTCACATTCTGTTCTATTAGATTATAATTCTGGGTTTTTGAGTTGTTTTGTTTTTGTGTCTCTCCCTCCGGGCCTGGATCCCCCCACCGCCCTCCCGGGGTTGGTTTTTGTGTCCGTTGCTGTTGGGGGGGGGGGGAATTCTCCTTTTCCTTTTGATGTTACTGTGGGGTGTGTGGTGATTCACCCCTTAATGGAGGGGCACTGTCATGATGCCGAGCACAGATCTGTACCGTGCTCAGGTCTTTGTTTATTATTCTTTTTCTGTGTATATATTTAGCTCTGTTTCTGTTGTTTGGGCTGTGCTTTTATTTTGACAGTGCCGCGACAGGACTTCCACCTGTCAGTCTGTTCGTGGCCTGTCACAGCTGTTAATGTTTTACTGATTGCTTTCACTTGACACCTATTGGTCTTTTGTGTTTAGTAGCATTATTTAAGTTGGTGAGCGAGGCTTATTCCTCGCTGCGTCCTCGCCTAACTCAGGCTGGAGTCCCCTACCCTGACTCCAGTCCATTTTCTGTGCAAGGTTTCGTCCTTGCAAGTATATGTAAGTTGTTGCATTGACTTTCTGCTCTTTATGTTCTTGTTATCACTCCTCTGGGTCTCATCCTTAGTTTTTGTATATCCACCCCTCGAGGCGAGTAGTTGTATTCGTTATTATTTCTCATTAAATTTCCAAACTCACTGCAGGCGAGTGGTGCCTCATTTATGTTCTGAAAGGGGCAAACATAACACTGTCATCTTTTCCTCACACCGTCCTTAACTGATTCCATAAACTTATCTGTCATGTATGGGGCTGGTGTTTCCTGCCCCGTTTCATGACCTGTGGCTTCAGCCTTTGATTATCTTTTTCAGCTGGCAGATTATTTGGTTTATCTGTCAGTTTTCAGCCACAGCATCCTCTCACCTCTTTCTGCCAGGTACCTGTCAGCGTATTGCCATCACCTGGGTTTCCACACATACACACACACGCACACTCATTCACTCACTCTGATGCCGCGCACCTGTTTCCACTTGCCGCTTGTTAGTCTCTGTGGGTATTTCTAGGTGGCGGGGGAAATGATCAGGGCGTCGGCATCAGTCTTTCTCGGATGATCAGGCTTGCTCACCTATGGTTTCCTTGGACTGCTAAAGTGTTGTTTCTTCCAGAGCTATGCCGCTCCGACATTTATGTAAGTCTTCCTTTCTATTATTTTCAGCCCTATTTTCTCCGCTGCCAGTTCCACTCTGGGAGCGCATGGGGGCTTGCCATTAGAGTTTGTAGCCGGTCATCTTCCCATATTATTCATCCTTGGAGAATTTCATGGACACTGTATGTTATTTTTCATTTGTCAATAAAACATGTAACTTCACCTGCGCCTTGGGCTTGTTTCTATTCATATGTTTGCTGCGAGATTACACAGCAGACATGACAGTCTCAAATATTTTTGGTGCTTACAGCCGACCCTAACCTTAACCACCTAAAAATGTGAATTTCATCTGTAAAAGAATTTATCTGTCAAACCAAAAGTGAGTCTTGAACGAGAAAGTGAATGTAAAACCACTGACAATGAAAAAAAGAAGTCTACACAGGAGACTGAACTAGTACTGTATATCCAGAAGTGTAGTTTTGGCTCCCATCATCACTGTATGTGGATTTGAGAGGATATGAAATAAGGAGACGCAATGAAAATGGTCCATATTGGTGTCTTCTGAGGTGAGGACTTCATGTTCATCTTTTACAGTACTTATTAGCTGGAAGACTTTTCTTTTACCACACAAGATTTATTTGGAAAGGAGTTTAGGTCCTTCTGCATCACATGAAAGACTTTATTGCCAAATGAGAAGAAGTAGAAATTAGAACAACTTACAGTATGACTAAACTGTTCTTTTATTTTAGGAAAGTGTTGGACAGAGACCCATATCAACCTAGCAAATGTGTAAGAATGACCTAAATGCAGAGACAAGAAAGGCATAAAAAATACAGCATGCTACAAATGTGAAAAAGATGACTGTGAGAGAGTTAAACCTGAGGAAAACGTCACAAAGTTATGAGGAAAAATAGACACACAGACAGACAGACAGACATATATAGAGTGTGTGGTGGTAATGCACCTGTAAGATGGTTGCCAACCGCCAATCAAATCTAAAAGAAGAAGTAGAAGAGTTAAACGTAACACACTACATGATTTTAAGCCTGATTATTAGGTCAGCAACTATTTGTAGAGGCTGCCAACCACGAGTTTCCCTTTTGAGAGAAATCACTGGTCATTTGTCACTCTGTGCAAATGTTGCAAAGCCTGGGTCAAATTGGCTTATTGACTAGTTGAGGACTCTGACCACATATCTAGCATGTTAATATTTGGGCCTAGTTGCATCCAGAGAGCAGGCAGTTTGCAGTCTGGATGGCCTAGGGGAAGAAACTGTTTGTCAGTCTGGAGGTGTGGGATCTGATAGATCTGAACCGTCGTCCAGAGGGAAGCAGGTTGAACAGGTGGTGGGCGGGATGTGAGGGGTCTCCTGCGATGGCCTTGAGCCTTCTGAGACAGGAGGATCTGGAGATGTCTTCCAGGGAGGGCAGAGAGCCACCGATAATTTTTTGGGTGGTGTTGATGACCCTCTGCACAGCCTTCCTGTTCTCGACCGTGGAGCTAGCGTACCACACACCCGGACAGTAGACAAGCACGCTTTCCACTGAGCAGCAATAGAAGGCCAGCTGCGGCTTTTGGTCCAGGTTGTTCTTCCTCAGGACACGAAGGAAATGCAGCCACTGCTGGGCTTTCTTCACCAGGGCCTTGGTGTTGACAGTCCAGGAGAAGTCAAAGGAGATGTGGGTGCTCAGGAACCTGAAGAGATGGTTTCCACACGGTCGCCATTTATGGGGGAAGGGGGGGGGGTGGACATTCAGTTTCAGGTTGTTTGTTTGGCACCACAGCAGCAGATTCTCTACCTCCGCCCTGTAGGCTTTCTCATCGTCATTGGTGATGATCCCAATCAAGGTGGTGTCATCCGCATATTTCACGATGATGGTGGTTGGGTAGGTTGAAATACAGTCAAAAGTGTACAGGGAGTACACTAGAGGGCTTAGCATGCAGCCCTGGGGGGAACCAGTGCTAAGAGACAGTGTGGAGGAGTGGTGGGGGCCGAGTCTGACTGTTTGTGGGCGGTTGGTGAGAAAGTTTTTTTGCTCAGGAGCAGGTTGGCGGGGGGGTCTGGAGGAGGTGCAATTTGTTGATCAGGATGTCTGGGATGATGGTGTTGAAAGCTGAGCTGTAGTCCACAGAGAGCATCCTCACATAGCTCCTTGGATTCTCCAGGTGGCTCAGCGCTCTGTGGAGAGTGGTGACAATGGCGTCTTCCGTAGACTAGTTCTCCCTGTAGGCAAACTGGTGGGGGTCGAAGGAGGGGGGAAGACAGTCCTTGATGTGCTGGGACGCCAGTCGTTCAAAACACTTCATGACTACAGACGTGAGTGCTATGGGTTTGTAGTCCTTCAGGCTGTCAATTGCAGACTTTTGGGGGATGGGGATGATGTTGGAGACCTTGAGGCAGGAGGGGACGGTTGTATGTATCAGGGATAGGTTGACCAGTTTGGTAAGGATCCCTGCCAGCTGGTCTGCACATGCCGCTCCTGGGATGCCATTTGGGCCAGCAGCTCTGCAGGAGTTCACTACTCTCAGTTGTCTCCTCATCTCACGCACCTGTAGAGAGAGGGGGGAGGGGAGGGGAGAGAAAGGGGGGAGGCTGGGGGAGAGGGGAGGAGAGAGGGAAGAGAGGGGGGAGGAGAAGGGACGAGTTTGGGGTGTGTGCTCAAACCAGGCAAAGAAGTTGTTAAGCTCCTCTGCCAGAGTGAGGCTGCTGTGTGATGTTGGAGGGCCCTGGCCCCTGTAGTTGATGAGGGCCTGGATGCCTCTCTGCATCTGTCAGGGGTTGTTGTCTGTAAGGAAGTCCTCCACCTTCCTCCTATAGGCGTTCTTAGCGAGTTTTATGCCTCTCCTCAGGTTGCCTCTGGCGGTGCTACACAGAGAGCTGTCCCTCTGTCTGAAGGATGAGTTGCGGGCTCTGATCATAGCCTGGGCTTCACTGGTCATCCAGGGTTTGCAGTTTCAAAAGACCTGGATGTGTTTGGTGAGTGTCACATTTTCTACAAAGCATTTAATGTAGAAAAGGACAGACTTAGGGATTAATGTGCTTATTTTTAGGGGAATAAATGAATGAACAAGGAGTGTGCAGCATTTTACTTTTCACTGTAATTCCCCACAAAGACAGGAGATGCGTCCACATACCCACACATGAGGGTGGAAGCCACGTTGCTATCCCTTTGAGGTTAGTTGTCGAGGGTTTGTGGCTCGTTCTATGATGGCTTTTTTACGATGCCTAGGGATAGAAGGCCAGAAGAAGAAAGCTGTGTATAAGAATCTGGAGGAAGCAGCTGAAGTAGGATCCACCTGGATTTGGTGTTAGAAGTAAGAAGCAATGGTTGTGGTGTAGACAACCAGTTGAGCACGTCCCCAGACGTGGGTGATGTGGGCCCACCCCCCTTTTATAGTGGTACTAGGAATAATGGGCCGAAACCACTGGGGGGACTCCTAGCTGAGGACTCAACTGGTTGTAGCAGGATTGATGTAGTATGTCAGCCTGTTCGCTTATTATCATTTTCACTGTACCTCCCCACAAAGACAGGAGATGTGTCCACACATCTGCCTCAGCTGCGCACCTTGGGTTTCCAGCCGGGATGAGGTTGTGATTCTCCATCAGCAAGCTCCCTGACTGCCACCCGTCAGGGGCCAGGAGAAACCGCAGAAAGTGGGCTCGCTTCATGGCCGGGGTCACCATGGATGGGAAGCCGCACCAGATCTCCTCCTTTGAAGATGGAGGAAAGGAAAGGAGGAAACGATGGCACGGAAGTCGCTCTGTGAGCATGGCAGGTGAAAAAATGCAAACAGAGGTCCAAGGTGTGAGGCAGGTAGCTGGGTCTAGGGCAAGCAGAGGTCAAACATGGCAGACAAAACAGAGTTCAGATATTGGAGGCAAAGCAAGGATACAACAGGTTGTGAGTCTACGCGAATAAACAGAGCAATGGGAGTAGTTAAGTTAGTTAATGCCCTTCCCCAGCATGTTGGACACCATATGGTGTATAGGGGTGGCACCTATCTTCGTTTCTCTGACCCTAGGCCACACAGCTACTGTAAGTAGTGAAAGCTACAGTGGGGAGTCAGTCCTCTGGTAGCTCTGTGTGTAACTTTCCTTTCCCCGTTCTATTATGCTGAGCACCAAGCTAGAAGGTGGAAAGTACCATTTTTATATGGTCTTGGTATGACCCAGTCAGGTCAGGCATTGGCTTGCTTGCTACCGGATAACCATGAAAACCGGTACAACCTGTTTCATGGGTCGGGCCGTCGGCGACTCAAGTGGCATCCCCGCCCTTCCAAGGGTGTGGGGGGTGAAACGGGGCATCCTGGCAGAACTAAAAACAATATCTGCCTCAGGTCTGTGGTGGACCACTCCCAGTTACATGGGGTGAGACTGGACATCCTGGCAGATAAACACATCTGTTGCAAGGTCTGTGGTGGACTGTGCCAGTCGGTGCATCGTGACATGCACTACACAAAGAGCAGAGATAAACAAACCTATTATCTGGTCAGTCACTGCGACAGATACTGGAGTTAGTTTGTCTTGGCTTGTCCTTGCTACTGATAATACCTCTATCTGCCAAGAATGTGCTGCTAGTCCAGCAAAAGCTAGCGGTACTCAAATACTTTCTAAGCAGTTTCATGAAATGGTCAGTCAGAAAGCAACTCATACTGGCTCGGACGTCGCCCGGGTTAACAAGATCTGCGCTGATCTCTTCATACTCCGACAGGCAGCAAACATTAAGTTAGGAGCAGGAAGAGAAAAGAAGAAGAAAACAGCAGCCTTGTGTGTAGCAGAATGGAATGTACGCGCTCTGTTTGACAGAACAACATCACAGCATCCAGAAAGACAGACCGCGCTTGTGGTCTTGGAAATGAACAGGTACAATGTAGACATAGCTGCACTTAGTGAAACAAGATTGCCTGGATATGACAGCTTGGAAGACAACAGGTACATCTTCTTTTGGAGCGGAGAATCAACTCAAGAAAGGAGAGAAGCAGGAGTGGGCTTTGCAGTTAGAAAGGAGATAACAGCAAGGCTTGATGAGGAACCGGTGCCAATCAACAACAGGATTATGACTATGAGACTCCCACTGCAGCGGAAGATGTATGCCACACTCATCAGTGTATGCCCCAACAATGACCAACACAGAGGAGGTGAAGGAAGAGTTCTACAGTGATTTACGTGAGACTATCAGGCGTGTACCGACTGATGACAGGCTGATACTCGTTGGAGATTTTAATGCTGGAATTGGTTTGGACACTGAGAAATGGAAAGGAGTGCTTGGCAGTCATGGGGTAGGCAAGTGCAATGCTAATGGAGAACTTCTACTTGCACTATGTTCTGAGAACAACCTTGTGATAACCAACACCCTATTTTTTTTCCACAATATCTTTATTGAACCTTTTTTTTTTAACAAACATGATACAAACACTCAAACACTAACACTAAAGTACTACAAAAAAAAAAATACACACTAAAAACACCAACAACCACCAACAAAATCAAATCTTCAACAATGCTCCTCTGTTTAGTCTAGACAATCCAATACATAAGTATACATATTATGTTCACCAGTTTGGAATTTACAAGGTCCACACACATCATTCACCTTCTTCTTCAAGAGTTATGTTTAAATTTTTTACATAATCAATAAAAGGTCTCCATATATTCTCAAACACAATTTCCTTTGATTTCAGTATATATGTTATTCTTTCTAATGGAAGGTTTGTTAACATCTGTCTTAACCACTGAGTCACATCTGGTCTATGAGTCTTTTTCCATAATAGTGCAATACATTTTTTGGCATTAAGCAAACTGAGGTCTATGAATGTTCTTTCACTTTTATTAAAATTATGCTTTTTTGGGTACAGACCCAACAAAAACAGTTTAGGATTCAATATGATTTGTTTTGAGATTATTTTTTCAATTGTTACCCTCACCTCTTCCCAAAACATTCTTATTAATCTACATTCCCATACACAATGAAATAGGGTTCCTTTACTTTCCATGCATTTTGTGCACGTATCTGGTATATTTTTGTTATATCTATTTAACTCCTCCGGTGTAACATACATCCGCATTAACCATTTGAAATGTATCAATTTAAGACGTACATTTATTGATTTGGTTTGAGCTTCTGTACAAGCCAATTCCTATTGTTCCTCTGAAATTTCAGTTTGCAGATCTTCTTTCCAGTAGTTTAATCTTTTCAGTGAATTTTCACTTGAAGATAGTGTCAATGAGTTATAAAACTCTGAAATAATACCCTTTCTTTTACTATCTTTCATCAACATTTTTTCCAAGGATGAATAAATAGGTCGAGTGAGAGCTTTATTTTAATTTGATCAAATAAAGTTTCTAAGTTGAAGATATTTAAAAAAATGTGTTCTATTGAGATTAAATTTGATCCTCAGCTCTTCAAAAGACATTATGTTATCTGCACATGGCAAATATAAATCCTGAATCTTTTGTATCCCTTTTAAATTCCATACTTTAAATACAGCGTCCGCTCTCCCTGGTTTAAAATATTGATTACCCCAAATTGGACTAAATTGTGACAATAACCAACACCCTATTTAAGCACAAGGACACACACATAAAGACATGGATGCACCCAAGATCCAAGCACTGGCACTTGTTAGACTACATCATAGTAAGGCAGAGAGACATATGTAAGGGATGTATTGGACACCAGAGCAATAAGAGGTGCGGACTGTGGTACTGATCATGAATGAATGAATGAATCTTTATTTTCGGATAGATTAAAAGTAAAAATTAAAAGAAAGGAACAGAAGAATATAACAAAGGGGGAAAAGAAATCTAACAAGGTCAAATTAAACAACTCCTCTGATTATACAGTTCAACATAAGTTATCCAAAATGGGTGATGGCTGAAGCCGCAGCTTATATTGCCCACCCATATTCCATCCAAGAATTCAAAAGAAAAACAAAACAAGAGTGATTACAAGTCAGAACAAAGCTAAGACAAAATGTGACAAAAAACAAAAAAACAAAACTAAGCAACAGCACAACACAGACTGAATATGATAATTCTTATGTGATTTTACATGTCATCTTGTATATATGTTTGGAGTATTTCTTCCTTTAGTTTTTGTTTAAATTGTCTAAGCGTTGTACATGATTTTAATTCAGGTCCAAAAGCGTTCCATAATCTGACTCCTTGCACTGAGACACAGTGTTGCTTGGTAGTAGTTCTCACTGAAGGTTTTTGAAATATACTGTACATGTTCCTCTGAAATGATATTGTTTCTCCCTTATTTGGAACAACTTTTGGATATTTGCGGGCAGTGATAGATTCTTCACTTTAAACATTATTACTGCAGTTTTAAAGTCAACCAGATCTTTCAACTTGAGAGCTTTTAATTTAAGAAAAAGTGGGTTTGTTGGTTCCCTGTAAGCAGCTTTGTTTATTATTCTAATAGCTCTCTTCTGAAGCATAAAGACTGGATATATGTTTGTTTTATATGTATTTCCCCATACTTCAGTACAATATGTCATGTATGGGAGTATTAATGAATGACACTAAGTATATAGTGTGGGTTGATTCAGCAAATATTTCACTATGTGTAGTATTGCGATTGATTTGGATATTTTACCTTTAATATAATTAATATGTGACTTCCAACACAGTTTATTATCAATTATTACTCCAAGAAATTTAATTTCAGATACCCTTTCAATCTCTACACCATTTACACTGAGTTTAAATACTGAGTTGTTGTGATGGTTGTTAAAAATTACAAGTTTTGTCTTACTTAAATTGAGCGTTAATTTGTTTGAATCAAACCACAGTTTAAGCTTTCCTAATTCCTTTCCGAGTGTATCCAAAAGTTTTTCCAAATTGCTTCCACTGCATAATAAATTAGTGTCATCTGCAAACAATATTAAATCCACTTTTTCCGAAACTTTACATATGTCATTTATATACAAATTGAATCACAATGGCCCCAAAGCTGAACCCTGTGGGGCTCCACAAGCAACCTTCAGTAACTGTGAGTTTTTGCTACCAACACATACATACTGATATCTGTTCTTTAAGTAACTACATAACCAGGACAGTGCTACCCCCTTAATACCATAATTTTGTAGTTTCTTTAACAATAATTTATGATCCACTGTATCAAATGCTTTTTTAAGATCAGGGAATACCCCAACTGAATACTCTTTATTTTCAACAGCAGTTGATATTTTTTCTATAAATTCCATTAGAGCAAATGCAGTTGTCCTGTTGTGTCTGAACCCATATTGCTGCTCACACATTAAATTATTCTTCATTATGAAGTTGTCAGTTCACTCACAGAATATTTTTTCAAGTATCTTGGAAAATTGCAGCAATAGTGAAATATGTCTATAGTTTGAAAATTCGCCTCTTTCACCCATCTTGTATATCGGAATTACTTTAGCTATTTTCATTGCACTGGGAAACACACCTGTTTGGAGAGACAGGTTACAGATATACGTCAGTGGCTTCACTAAGCATTCAATGATAGTTTTGACTAAAAGCATGTCAATATCATCACAATCCGTAGATGTTTTACTTTAAACAATTTAACAACTTCAATGACCTCTCTCTCGCCTGTGTTCTTTATGAAAATGGAGTCTTTTATAGCAATGTTTTTGCTTATTGTATCACCTGTAGATGCCGTAATGGGTATTTCTCGAGCCAAATTAGGACCAGTGTTAACAAAAAATTTATTAAATTCATCTGCAGGTGAGACTGCATTCACACTCTGAGTCTTTTTTTTTTTTTTTTTTTTTTTTGAAAGATTGGTTGGGTAGCTTGTATTTCCATTTTATTTCCAAGAATATTGTTAAGTATTGTCCATGTATTTTTAATGTTACCTCTGTTTTTCTCCAGTTCTTTATGCAATAGTCTCTTTTACTACATCTCATTATATATATTAACTTATTTTTGTATGTTTTATACCGCTGCTCTGCTTCTTTTGTCCTATTCTTTAGAAAAGCTTTATATAATGAATTTTTCTTTTTACACGCTTTTTGTAATCCTTTGGTTAACCATGGCTTGTCGAAAAAATTTCTGTTTAAGCTTTTTCTTTACTAATAGACAATTTTTTTTCGTAAAGAGTGGTTACAATGTTCATGAATGTGTCATAGGCTTCATTTAAATCTGATACATAGACTTTTGTCCAGTCTTGCTTCAGCAGGTCTTCTTTAAAAGAACTGATTACATTTTGTGAATTGTATCTGAAAGATTTTAAAGTTTTTACTGTATTGGCCCCCCTTGTGGCCATGGATAAGTGCAAAGACTGGCAAATGGTCACTTATATCATTTATCAATAATCCACTTTCTATTTTCTTATCAATAATATTAACAAACAGGTTATCAATAAGTGTAGCAGTGTGAACTGTGATTCTACTGGGATGTCTTATTGTGGAATATAGACTCATACTGTACATAGAATTCATGAACTCTGTAATTACATTTTGTTGAAATGGATTTAGTAAATCAATATTGAAGTCTCCACAGATTACAACCATTTTCTTATTAGTTATATTATTGTACAGCTCGACTAACTTATCTCTGAATGTCTCAACGCAAGTTCCCGGCATTCTATATATACAACTTATAATTCGATTTTTTGTTTTATCTTGGTCAATCTCAACAGTAACACATTCCAGAATCCCTGGTAGTGCAAAGGACACTCCATTTACAAGTTTACACCTATACAGGTTATCCATATACAGTGCAACACCATCACCTTTTTTTTTTTTTAGATCTATTTATATAAAACATCTGATATCCCTTTATTGCCATCAGAGAAGCCTGCTCTTCATTGAGCCAAGTTTCAGAGACTGCGATAGCTGTAAATTTTCTGTCTAGCTGTTTTAAATAGTCCTGAATCTGTGGAAAGTTTTTGTTAAGACTCCTGCTGTTGAAGCGTATTACTGATAGTTTACCATCTAATTGTACTTGACTTTTGCTGTTCAGTATAATATTCACAGTGATTATGAATGTTATTGAAGAAGTGGTTATCAGGATCAATATCATTCTCCATCTCTTGTAGTTTATGTTCAGCATAATGGCATATTTTCAGAGTCTGAATTTCCTCACTCTGTGTCAAATGACTTCCTCCAACTGGGGATGATTGATGTCTACTAAAGTCAGTCATAAGTTTTTTGTTTTGTTTTGTTTTTTTAAAGTACATTGACATGGCATGTCACAAAAGAACTGTTCTTGCCATGTGTGGATATGGATTATCGTAGTCTCTTAATTTTCTTAATCAGTGTTCATCTATATTTATTTAAGTCAGTGAGATCTCTTATTATTATGGTCTTTGTTTCCTCAGGTGTTCCATTTAGTTTGATCCAAACTCTACAGTTTCTTGTCCATGTTGCTTGTATCTTGTTTTGTCTTTTCAGCATCCGTGCTTGCCATGTTATTTCAGCATTAGTCTTTGTTAAATGTTCATTTAGGTAAACTTCTGTTCCCCGTAGCTTTCTGGCCTGCCTCAGTATGTCATTCTTTACCCTTCTGTTCACAGAGCGCATCACAATTGATTTCTTTGTTTTATTATCCTTCCTGGGTAAAGTATGACAGGCTGAAATTGCATTTACTTCAACCTTTATGTTTCTGCTTTCAAGAACTGAAGCACCTGGTTTTCCAGGGAGACTGATTCACTTAGGGGAGCCTCCTCATCTTTCATTCCTGCTGTAGCATTGGCATATGATTGGTATTTAATGTCTAGTCCACTAATGATTAAATCATCCATACGAGAATATTGTTCAAGATCCTCGATGCGTCGCTCCAAGTCTGCATTTTTTTTTGTCTCTTTCCTTAATTGTTAATTTCAATTCTCGGACTTCCTCCATTAGCCCTAATAATTTAGACTGTTGATTGGCCACTTTAGTCAGTTCTTCTGACATTAAGTTCAGAGATTTTTTAGTATCTTCCATTTCCTCCTTCTTTGGTGGCATTTTTTACTGACCTGATGATAATAAAACAATCTCTGCTGGTGTCGCCGGTATCCGATCCAGCCGACCTGGAATCCAGCTGGTGCCTCAGCTAGCCCCCTCCGCAGATAGTCCCGCTGCTTACTGCCACTGTAATTGAGCTCTGATCTGGCTCCTGTCCAGCCGGGGCACCGGCAGCTCCTCCGCCGAGCCCTGCCACCTACCGCCATCTTCCTCTGTAGTTCCTCTGCCGAGCCCCACCGCTGTAATTGAGCTCCGATCTGGCTCCTAACCAGCTGGGGCCCCGGCAGCTCCTCCACTGAGCCCTGCCTCCTACCGACACTGTAGTTGAGCTCCGATCTGGCTCCTGTCCAGCTGTGGCCTCAGTTAGTTCCTCTGCTGAGCCCCAATCACAAGATTCTAAGAATCTGTGCGGGAGGCTCAGCTGTCATCTACCAGGCCGATGCCAGGTCAGTGAGATGAACTGGGGACAGAGTCGCTCCTTTGTATCGGTGTTAGCTATGACTAACTGTGGTGTTAGCTATAGCGATAGCATTAGCTTAGCACATTAGCTTAGCACATCCCACGGCTCCTTCTGTTCGTCCTTCTCTCCAGCAGACCGACAAATCTCCAGTGAGTTTGGCGGCTCAACCGTCATCTACCGGGCCAATGCCGAGTCAGTGGGATGAATCTGGGACAGAGTCACTCCTTTGTATTGGTGTTAGCTATGACTAGCTGTAGTGTTAGCGTTAGCTTAGCATGTTACCTTAACACATCCCACGGCTCCTTCCGCTCTATTATTAATAGTCATATAGTCTATTATTAATTAATTATTTTATAGTTAAATTAATTATTAATAGTCATGTTATGCTGAGATCTAGATTAAGGATTTGCAGATGAAAACAGCACTGGAGAACAGGTGCAAAGCCATCACGGAAGCTAAACACTAGTGCACTGAAAGGCCAAAAGAAGCAGGAAGAACTTACACAGGAAATGGATCAAAATTTGAAAGACTGGGACAGCAACAACTCAGAGAATGACATAGAAGAGAAATGGGCAACATAGAAGGATATGGTGTATCAGACTGCAAGTGATGTATTAGGCCACCCTGAGAGGAAACATCAAGATTAGTTTGATGAACATGATGAACATCTGAAGAAATTACTAGAAGCGAGGAATACAGCTAGGCAGGAAAATCTACAGTATAACACAAGGTCGAAGAAGAAGAATTACTCAAAAGCTCAGAGTGAGCTACAGAAGTACACCAGAGAGATGAAGTCCAACTGGTGGAATGAAAAAGCAAAGGAACTTCAAACTGCAGCAGACAGAAAGGACATGAAAACATTCTTTACAGGTTTGAGAGAAATCTACGGCCCTAAACCAAGAGGATTGATCCAACTAAACGCTATGGATGGTGAAACAGTTTTGCAGGAGAAAGACAAAATCCTGGACAGATTTGCAGACCACTTTGACCAACTGCTAAACAACCCTGGAGATCTTGCTGAAGAGGCTAAAGAAGCTCTAGTGCAGCAATCAGTTGTATCAAGTCTGGATGAACCACCAACACTTGATGAACTAATGGCAGCTATCAGGACAACACAGGATAATAAAGCTCCAGAAAGGGATGGAATTCCAGCAGAAGTGTGGAAATTTGGTGGTGTTCAGCTTACCAACTGCCTGCACAAGCAAATCCAAGAGATATGGGATGCCCACAAAGTACCTCAAGACTGTAAGGATGCAAGTATTGTGCCTTTGTTCAAGAAAGGTGACAGGAAAGATTGTAGAAATTACCAAGGTATATCACTGCTAGCCACTGTTGGTAAGATTCTCTCACATGTACTACTGAACAGACTCAATGAACACATCTTGCAGAATGTACTACCAGGAACCCAGTGCTGCTTTAGAAGTGGAAGAAGCACAATGGACAAGATTTTCTGCTTGAAACAGGTTCAAGAAAAGTGTATTGAACAGAACATGCTGCTTTATGTAGTTTTGATTGACTTCAGTAAAGCCTTTGATACTGAATCATGACAAGGACCTTGGCAGGTACTCGAGAAATATGGCTGTACCGAGAAGTTTGTCAACCTGATCAAGGCACTCCATACAGGTATGTAAGCAAACATGACAATGAGTGGTTCAGTGTCTAAAGGCTTTTCAGTAAGCAACGGGGTGAAACAAGGGTGTGTGCTGCTGCCTACACTCTTCTCGCTATATCTGGCAGCCATGCTTGAGGTGGCCTTCAAAGACACTTCAGAAGGAGTATACATTCAAACAAGGAAAGAAGCAGACTTGTTCAATGTGGCACAGTTTAAAGCCAAGAGTAAGACATTGATAAAGGTAGTAAGAGAAGTGCTCTTTGCCAAAGACAGTGCTTTAGTTGCACACAGTGTGAAAGATATGCAATCTTTAGTGGAGAAATTTGCAAGAGCAGCTAGCCAAATCAGCCTCAAAATCAACATCAAGAAGACAGAGTGCCTTTATCAACCACCAAAGTTCCAGTTATCAACATCACTACCAGAAGAGATCAGCACTGGTACAGAGCCACTAGACAAGTGAAAGAGGCGACCCTAATGGCTTTGTTATAGGTTTCATCCAGAAATGCATTTATTTCTTCCAGTGAATACAAACTCGTGTTTGTACTGCATTTTGCCTCAATAGACTCAGTATTAGACACAGTGTCGTTCTCAGATTCCATTCCCTCATCAGCACCACTCAGCTGACTGCTTGGTTCTCCCGGGCCAGTGGATCCATCATGGGCCACATTTTCCTGGACGCCACCCTCAGCAGCTGACTGTCGCTGTTCCATCCCCCGCTGTGTAACGGTAGCAGCCTCCGGAAGCACAGCCGCTGATGTCACACAGTGAGATTCTGACGCACCATCAGGTCGGTGCTCCGTCCCCTCCTCCGAAGCGGCAGCAGCTGGCGGAGGCACAGCCGCTGACGTCACACAGCGAGATGATTGTGACGCACCATAAGGTCGGTGCTCCGTCCCCTCCTCCGAAGCGGTAGCAGCTGCTGGCGGCACAGCTGTTGACGTCACACAGCGAGATGATTGTGACGCACCATCAGTGACCTTTTTGGCGACATCGCCATCCACGCTCCCGACCGCAAGCTGGGCCACGGGCGGCACAGCCGGGCCATCCACAGACACAGCGGCAGGCTCCGGAGCTGGGGCAGCGTGAGCGGAGGCCGCGCCGCCGTCCGCAGCTGCGGCGTGAGTGGAGGCCTCGCCGCCGGCACCATCCGCAGCCCCATCAGGGCCCTCCGCCCGCTGCCTGTGCGGACAAGCGAACCGTTTATGGCCCACGTCTCCACATTCAAAACATTTCATCTGTCCTGAGCTCGTATACACCATGTAAGATCCGCCCCCATGCTTGACCCTGAAGGAGACTTCCAGAGTCTGAGTGGGCGAGTCGAGAAACATGAACACCTGTCGCCTGAGCGATTTCACATGTTTGAACTTGGCGGCCTTGCATCCCAAAGGTAGAGTTGTAAACGGGCCCGCAAACTTCCCAAATCTGCGGAGCTCCGTCGCCAGCTGCTCGTCAGTGATGAAAGGTGGAACACCTGAGACGGTGATTCTCGTTGATGGGACAGATAAGGGGGACACCTGTACATACATTTCCCCGATAACCACACCGCTGACAATCAGGGTGTGAACATCGTCTTCAGCCACCAGAAACACAACCACAGCTCTATTCATTCAGGAAGCAAAGCCGCGTCAGGGCCCACCTGCTCGGCCACAGCCTCCAGGACCTCCTCCACAGTAACTTCGCTGTCCGGGGGAACGATCCTCACCCCCTGGTGGATAGATGGAGGTGGCTTTCCCAAGGCCGCCATCCTCCACCCAAAAAAACAAAAACTGGAAAGCGGCCAGCAGTAGAAAACCGAAAAAAAAGTCCAAACAAGCCACGGAGTTCCCTATTTCCACCCTCCTCCTTCGGCCGCCGGAAATAGAGAGAGAGAGAGAGAGAGAGAGAGAGAGAGAGAGAGAGAGAGAGAGAGAGAGAGAGAGAGCAGGAGCGCAGAGCACCTGGAACCCTTACAATACTCTTCCATCATGAAGCCTCCCGGCATAACACGGGGCTTGTCAGGTTGATGTCGGTAGACATCGGTGATCAGAGAGTTGTCCATTATGAAGGACTTGGGGATCCATGACCATTCGTCCAGTCCATAACCCTTCCAGTCAACTAGAAACTGGATGTCACGCCCCCTGTGGCAGGCATCCAGAATGTGTGTCACTGCATAGACTAGACCCCATCCATCATCTTTGGCAGCGGCGGTGGCTTGGATGGCGGACAGAGTGAGCTGGCGAACACTGGCTTGATGTGGGAGACATGGAAGGAGGAGTGGACATGGAGGGCAGCAGGTAGGTTGAGCTTGACTGATGCAGGATTAACTAGAAAAGCACTCGGAGAGCGCAGACCTCCGCCAAGTACCTCAGTTCCCCCTAATATTGGGATTTTCCCCAAATATAATAGTCCTACATTTATTTTATCTATATTTTCAGATTCCTTGACCATCAAAACATACCTTTAGCAATTGGATTCACATTGATATGTTTATTAGTTCAGTAGTTATTGACAAAAATCACTTTTTCGGTAATGGCGGTTTTCTTCTGGATATAGCTCCATAGCTTTTGAAGAAACAACAAATCCATTGGCACACTACTGATTCCTCAGTGTCTTGGCTATATTTTGGTGTTTGTTGTATGTTTATATCTTAATTTGTTACCTTACAGTGATGAAATTCCAAAGATCCCCTATTATTTCCTGTTGTGGATCACAGTATCTGGATTTTTTGCAGGATCAGGATCAGTCTTTGATATTTCGTAGCACCTATTCGAATCTTATCCTGTATTTTTTTTAGCAAGCATCCTGACCATTTATTGTGGAGTTATATACACATATGCTAAAAATGGCCCTATCTTGCAATGATAAAGAATCCTTTAAAAAATTCCTGTATCCAGACGGTGATCCGGATCACTCCCAAAATCTAATCATTTCTTCCTTGTCCCATTTCGGACTTGTCCTGAAAATTTCGTCAAAATCCGTTAATAACTTTTTGAGTTATGTTGGTAACAGACAAACAAACAAACAAACAGACAAACCCCGGTAAAAACATAACCTCCTTGGTGGAGGTAATAATGGCTGTGATGGTGAATAGGCCGATGAACTGGGGGGGCCAATTTCCTGAGTCGGTCTTGAGGGTGAAGTTTTTGGTGGAAAGCCACACCCTCTGACCAACTCGATATGCAGGAGCAGGACGCCTTTGCTTGTTCTCCCACCTTGAGTTCTCCACCGATCACAGCAGCGTTGCCTTGGTTTCCTTCCAAAAGTGCTTACAACGTGCCATGTGGGCTGCGATGGACAAGACCGACACCTCTTCTTCACTAATGGAGAGGAGCGGGGAGATGTAACCCAGGGATCCATGGGAGGAAGGTGCTCCAAGCGGAGGGGTCTGATGCCGTGACACAGTGCAGCATAGCCTCCATCTCCTGGTTTGCCCGTTCGCATTGGCCGTTGCTTTGTGGGTGGTAACCAGAGGAAAGGCTGACCATGGCCCCAGTGGTCCTGCAAAAGGCCCACCGTACCTTAGAAACAAACTGGGGACCACAGTCAGACACAATGTTGGAGGGACTACCATGTAACTTGACAACATGAACCGACAGGAGTTGGGCTGTCTCCAAGGCTGGTGGGACCTTTTTCAGGGGCATGAAGTGTGTGGCCTTGGAGAACCTGTCTTTGTGAGGATAACAAAGTGCCCATTGGATGAAGGCAGCCCCGTAACAAAATCGAGTGCGATGTTAGACCATGGCTGGCTAGGGACAGGAAGGGGCTGAAGCAGGCCGGCAGGAGGGGAGGTGGGGTTCTTTCCTGTGAACCATTGAGGATAGGACTTAATATAGTCGCGGACATCCCTGTCCATGGATGGCCATCAAAAGCTGCGATGGAGAGAGGAGAGGGTCCTGGCTACCCCCGGAGGGCAGGAAAACTTAGTTGTATGCATCCAGTGGATGACCTCACACTTTATTGAAGTAGGAACAAAAAGGCAATCCCGTGGACCCCCTCCCACTTCCCGGGCCTGGATCAGTGACCTGAGCTTCTCTGATGCACCCTTCTACCACAAAGGGTAAAGTAGCCCCCTCCAGCTGAGCGCTATGAGAGGATAGCTCTTATCCCAATGTCAGATGCATCCACCTCCACAACAAATTGGCGTCCAGGATCAGGTTGGAGCGGGATGGGAGATTCGGTGAACTGGTTCTTTAACAGAGAGAATGCCTCATTTGCTTCTGGCATCCAGTGAAACGGGGTATTGGTGGAGGTGACGGTGGTGAGTAGGTACAGTAGGCGATGGAATTGTAGTTCCTTATGAAGCGCTGTTAAAAACTGGCAAACCAGGAAACTGGTGGAGCTGTTTCCAGATGGAGGGAATGGGCCAGTCTGTAACAGCCTTGATCTTTCTAGGGTCAGGTTCAGTCTGGCCTTTGGAGATGATGAACCCCAAGAAGATTCAAGATTCAAAGACTTTATTATCATGTGCACAGTTACGAAATGCAACATTTCCTGAGCAATGAAATTGTTACTCTGCTGTTCGAACGAATGCTAAGGTAATAGTTACACATCAATACTATTAAAGTAATAACACACCTAATACTAATGAATACTAATAATACACACTAATAACACACATTAGGACATTAGGACACCTTAAACACACCTTAATACTAAGTACTAATACTAATGAGTACTAATAACACACATTAGCAGTTAAACTAGAGGAAACAAGAAGAATGAAAACTGAAAATTTACTGAATGACTATAATGGACATTGGTATATTAATATCAGAAATGATATGAACCTGAGATGACATTAGCCTATGTACAGTGTACAAATGAGCAATGTGCAAATGAGCAATGTACAAATTAGCACCCAGTGTGAGAATTTCTTTGTAATGATAATACCCAGTAGACTGTGCAATGATAATTTAGCAGCTGAGATGATATGGACATGAGACGGGGTGAGACTATGTACACTGTGCAAGTGAACAATGTGCAAATTTAGCAACCAGTGTGTGAATTCCTATTTGCAAAGCTGTGTCCGGAGTTTGTTATTTATTCAGAAGTCTGATGGCACTGGGAAAGAAGGAGTTTTTTAGTCTGGATGTCCTGCATTTCATACTTCTGTACCTCCGGCCTGAGGATAGAAGTGTGAACATTCTGTGCTGGGGTGGGTGGGGCCCTGGAGGATGGCGGCAGCTCTCCTTTGGACTCTGCAGTGGTAGATGCTCTGCAGAGAGGGAAGTGGAGTCCTGATGATCTTCTCCGCTGTCTTCACCACTCTCTGCAGGTGTTTGCAGTCCAGGGCAGTAGTGCTGCCGTACCACGCAGTGATGCAGTTAGTCAAGATGCTCTCGATGATGCAGCTGTAGAAGTTGTTGAGGATCTTGGGGGACATGCCAAACTTCTTTAGCCTCCTCAGAAAGTACAGCCACTGTTGAGCTCTCTTAACCAGCTCTGTGGTGTTGAGTGCCCACGTAAGGTCCTCGCTGTTGTGGATGCCCAGGTATTTAAAGCTAGTTGCGGTGGTGTGAAATTCACACTTTTCAGCCTTTACATAGAGCTGGTTGCCTAGGAGGTGCTGCAGAACCACCCGTACATGTACCTTATGCTCAGCTAGGGATCGGGAGAAAATCAAGATCCATGTAAACAAAAACAAAAGAGCCCGGAAAGTCCCGCAATACATTGTTTATGAGGCGCTGGAAAACTGCTGGGGCGTTGGTGAGGCCGAAGGGCATGACGCGGTACTCGAAGTGTCCGCTAGGGGTATGTGTCTTCCATTCATCGCCCTCTTGTATGCGGCTGAGGTGGTAGGCATTGTGGAGGTCTAATTTAGTGCAGATCGTGGAGCCCTGCAGTTGATCGAATGCCGAGTTGTTTAGGGAAAGGGCGTACTTGTCCTTAATAGTGATGTTGTTTAGCTCACAGTAATCTATGCAGGGATGCAGTAAGCCATCCTTCTTCCTCATGAAGAAAAACCCTGCACCCACAGCAGATGACGAGGGGCAGATGATGCCGGCATTTAGTGACTCCTTAATGTATTTGTCCATTGCCTTCCTCTCAGGGGCTGACAGGCTATACAGGCAGCTGGAGGGCGGTCGGGCCCCTGATTGAAGCTCGATGGCACAGTCAAAAGGCTGATGAAGGGACAGGGACAGAGCCTTCACCTTGCTGAATACTGGTGCTAGATCATAATAATCGGGGGAAACTAAGAATAAGTCGGGCACTTCTGGAGCAGTGTGCTGAATGTTAATGGATTGGGAGCAGGCGGCAGAATGGAGACAGGCAGACAGACAGAAGGAGCTCCATGAACCAACTACCCCTTTCTTCCAATCAATAACTGGGTTGGGAAGTTTTAACCATGAGAACTCAAGCGCAACAGGGGAGGTAGATACAGGACAGGACTAGGAAGGCCAATTGCTTGTGATGGTTACCTGAGGCTAGCAGGGTGAGATGAACAGTCTGTTTAGTGATCCGGCAAAGGGGTTGGGTGGAGAAGGTGACTACATGTAAGGGCCGGGGCAGTTCAGTACAGGGTATCTTGAATTGGGTTGCCAGGTGCTCAGAAATAACATTTTGTTCGGCTCTGGAGTCAATTAAGACAGAGCCGACGTACTCGGCAGACTTGAACAAGAAGCAAATGGGCAGTGAGAAACGATTCTGACAGGGATTAGATTTTCCGCCCGTCAGGCTTCCTACAGAGACTGTCGGGCTTACTCTTTTAAATTTGACAGGCACTGAGCAGCAGTGTGACTTGCTTTCCCACAGTACAGACAAAGGCCCTCCTCATAGCACCGCTGCCAGGCAGCAGGGTCGATCTTGGATCGGCCCACCGCCATTGGCTCAGGTGTGTCGGAGGAGGTAGCGGCAGGCGGGAGGGTGGGGAATTGTGACCGGGAGGAAGCAGACTGGGAGGAATGAGGAGCTGAATGGGAACCAGACTGCTGCTTCCTAGAGCATTGCCGGAACCTGTTGTCAAGTTTGATCACCAGAGAGATTAGCTCATCCAGAGACCCGGGCTCATCGCGGAGATGAGCCAGCTCGTTGCGTAGGGTGATGTTTAAACTGTGAGTGAATATTGGAAGAAGAGCGACATCATCCCACCCTGCCTTGGCCATGAGAACGCGGAACTCAACGGCATGTTTAGGCGTGGTTCTTGGCCCTTGGCAGATGTCCATTAGCCTAATGGAGATGCTTCCCTTTTGGTTAGTATAATTAAACACCCGTAAAAATTAGCTTGTGGAATGTTCGTAAATGTACGCATGATAATCTGGACTCTGGAAAGGGCACCCAGGAGAGGGTGCGCCCATCGAGCAGACCCGCTAGGTACCTAATCTTACTGTGGTCGGTAGGAAAATTGCCCGGAACACTGTCAAAAATAAGCTAGCACTGGAACAAAAACCCGTGGGCCTTCCCTAACCAGCCATTATAACAGGATGGCATGGAGAACATCAGGGAATGGCTCTGACGGCCTGCCGGGGTCTGCCCTCGGTGGAGAAGGGGCGGAAGCCGCCATAGCGAGGTTCTGCACGTCTCCTCTAATTTGGTGACACACTCCGACAGTTTAACTTTTTTATTAAGAATGACCTGATTCTGATGAGCGGTTTGATCTGTGCCTTGTTCAAGTGCGCCAAGCCAAGATAAAATCGCCTCCATTCTAGTTGCTGGGTCTGAATGCTGTTCGCGTACTGACAGGGTTTGCTGGCCAAGACCCAAAACCAACACGGATGAAGATGGTAAATATAGTGACATTGATCTTTATTACAATAATGGTGCAGTAATTTAGTAATGGTGATAAACAGCGAGGATCTGGCAACCTTGTGGGGAAGAGCAGAAACAGGGGTAAATAACAGTGAATGGGTAATGATGTTTAGCTGATATTGAATTATGCTTACAGGGACTCCCGTGGAGATAGCAGGGACTGGGTGAAGATCCTCTGAGCTGAGGAGCTGGTTTCCAGTAGTGATAGTGTGGGAGGGCTGCTGGGGTAAGCTGCGAGGAGGTGCTGGAAACAGGCTGGCCAGGCCTGAGTGAAGGGGAGATGGTGCAAGAAGCAGTGAATAATACAAATAATGGTAAGTCGACTTACTTGGGGGGAAAGTGGTGATGTGCACAGTCCGGGAATATCCAGACCCAAGTCCGTAAGGCGAGATCCAAGTCCAGGAGTAGGCAGAAGGGAGTCAGAGCATGGCAGCTGAAAACAGGCAAACAGAGGTCCAAGGCGTGAGGCAGGTAGCTGGGTCCAGGGGAAGCAGAGGTCAAACATGGCAGACAAGACAGAGTTCAAATATTGCAAAGCAAGGATACAACAGGTTGTGAGTTTACGCGACCAGACAGAGCAATGGCAGAGCCTGTGGCGGACACTATACACAGTGTTTGGGGGTTTTCCCTCACACCCAGATGCAGGGTGGAGAGGAGAATTATGACTGAAGGAGGAAGTGTCTCCGGGAGGTATCAAACAAGACAGTTAGTTCTATATACCTCCCGGGGAGAGGAAGAGTAACCGGGAGCCATGGAGAGAATAAGGTGTCAAAGCGGCACCCGTGTATGTTATGCTAATGATGTGCATTGTCTGACAGTCTGTATGTTAATGTGCTGCATTTCTCTTTATGTATGAGGGTCAGAATTGCTGGGTCTCTGCATATGGGAATGAAAGTATTAAAGAGGGATGTATAGATACCCCAATAGTACAATAGCTCAGCTGAGCTATGAAGCGTGTTTGCTGTATGATGTTGGAGAAAAATAAAGCCTTGTATCATCCATCTCGTTGCCTTTACCCATTCCTTTTTCTCCACAAGCCATCCTTTGAAAGGGCTCCTCTGATTAGCGACAGATGGTGATCAGGGCTGCAGGGAGAGTGCTAATCAGAGGAAGAGAGAGAGAGAGAGAGAGAGAGAGAGAGAGAGAGAGAGAGAGAGAGAGAGAGAGAGAGAGAGAGAGAGAGAGAGCAAGAGAGAGAGAGAGAGGGGGGGAGAGAGAGAGAGAGAGAGAGAGAGCGGGAGGCAGAGCACCTGGAATCCTTACATTTACACAGGCATCATCATCTTTTCCTTAAGTTTCAAATCCATTCATGTCTGTGTGCTGCATTCCTGCACAATACATTAATGCATTCAGCTGATTTTTCAGCCCATTCTTCCCTGTTTGTTCTTTCTAACATAACTAACTGGCCATCAACTGTAATTGATGTCTTCTTTATTACCAAGCAACATTACTATCAAGTGCATTTTGGCTCACACACACAGGCTTTAGTCAGCACAAAACCCATCTTAAACTGTCATGATCACAATTCACTGCGCCTCATTGCATTAAAGGGATGGGAAAAAGCGCGATGGGTTGGATTATCCAGAACACACCTCTGAATGATTAGACTGGCCTCTTTGCATCAGGCACCAGCAGAAAGTTCATTTTTATGCCGTTGCGATAAAGAAATTAACTTTGAAATGCCCATAAATGTGTTCTGTGTCACTGACAACTGACTAAACGATGCTGTCTTTGTAATACGGCCCAAGATGTTCGGCATCAAACTGGGGAAAGACTGAATCCAAACTGTGTAAAGAAATTAAATCTGGAGGAGTTAAATTTGGAGGAGGAAGTGTCATAGTTTGGGAGATGTTTTCTGCAGCAGGAGTTGGACCTCTTGTACAGCTACATGGCAGGGTGAATGCAAATATTTATGTTAATCTCCTTCGGCACTATGCAATTCCTTCCCTGCAATTGTATCCCAATCAGCCTGCAATTTTCATGCAAGACGATGCCCCCTGTCACACTGCAAAATGGGTTAAACAGTTCCTTGAATCTAACAATATTGAAACAATGAAATGGCCAGCCCAGAGTCCAGATCTAAACCCCATAGAGAATCTCTGGAAAATCCTTGGTGACAAAGTAATAGCTAAGAAACCTACTGCAGTTAAGGCACTTTTCCATTAGCCCAGCACACCTCGGCACGTCTCGATTCACTTCAACACGGTTCGGCTCGCTTTTGTCTCCATTACAACCATGTTAAGCTGGGGTGGGTGGGATTTCTGTAACAGCGAGGCGACGCCACACTCCCGTGATGTAAAACACGCGACCCAAGCAAAACATAAACACATGCGGTTGTATAAGGCCACTCCTCGGTCTGTGGCTTTTTTCACCGTAAATGCCAAAAAAGGACCGCCAGACAAGGGTACAGGCAGCAAGATGAAACACTCTGGAATAGTTCTGCAGCTTCTGGGAGAGCCAAAGACATGAGGATACAAACTAGGTCATATATGACGGTAAGCTAATGTTGCTAATGCTAGTTTGCTATAAGTACGTCGTACTACACTGTAATGTCTGCAAGTTATCGCTGTTAGGTACTAAAATATGTACGCTGTGTGTGTTTCAGATGGCTCTGTTGTGGGGAAATTACTGCTTCAGTCGGTCTGGGCATTCAGCACAGCCTGTCACGGATGTCATCAGCCTGTCACTGATGTCAGCACAGCTTCACAAACGATCAGTGGTTATAGAGCTTAAGAATGTCTGTAGAAACGTTTATTTCCTGTACAACAAATTGCTCTGATCTGCTTGAAAATCATGGAGAGACTGTTGAGACATCATGGACGTACCTGCTTCTGCAGAACTGAGTCTGAGGTGGTGTTATAGAAAAAAATGATCAGCTGACACAACTTGATCGCCATGTTAATAACTATATTAGCCACAAAATATATATTCAAAAAGTAAACAGTACTGAGTTAGGTATAATAAGATATATTTTACAGTTATCATGCATTTTAGGCCAAAACAAACTTGATCTAGGATTAAAAGCAATTAAAATAATGCAGTCACAAGGTTACATGGAAAATACTTGATTTACTAGATACATGTACTGTAGAAATATATATTCTCTGCATCAACAATGTACTAGACATGCATTCATGTAGTATTGCACTGGGAATTGCACTGACAATAAACCTCTGAAGTTTTTGCAGATGTCTCTTTTTTTATATGTGAAGGTTACCACCATGTGGCATAAATTAAATACTGAAAGATTGGAAAAGCTAAGAATAATCCAGCAGTTTGAGAAATCACTTTTGGTTTGGTGTAAGTCTGTCAACAGAATTATGAACCATAAAGAAGCTTGTGTTAAAATGTTAAATCCCATTAAACCTAATCCGGGGGCTTCCAATCATGTGTCATGGGGGGCCAAGACCCTGCAGGTTCTCTCTTCTACCCAGTCTCTTCAGCAGGTGTTCTCACTGATCAGTCAGTGGAAGAAGTTCAGTGGAATCTGCTGTTGAAGACACTGGCTGGAGGTAAAGCCTGCAGGGTCTTGGCCCTCCATGGCACATGATTAGACACCCCCGCCCAAACCCATTATGATGAAGAGCAGATGCTAATATGACCCAGAATTCCTCCATATACTGGTACTGTCACTAAAGTATGCAGGGTCTTCTGCACTGGCACATCCAACAATATGGTCTTCAGTTAATAAAATAATTGTTTTGGTTACTTTTTTCTTAAAAATGAGCCATTATTTTCAAGGTCACCGATAAATCCTTTGTACAGTTTACTCTTTTCCCACCGGTGTCTTAACAGACAAAATAGAAAATCATGATGCAAACACATAAGTCACTAAATTGTTTATTACAATCAGCAGCAAATTCCAGATTATTCAGAATGTGCAAAATTCAAACTGTAAAAAACAAACTGGAATGGTCACACACGGCAGCCACACTGCCTCACTGAGAAGCAACTGGATCGGCCCCTCGTACTGGTCCTGGTTCAGCAGATCTTCAGCCTGCATCTCTGTAAATAGTGAGGCAAGGTCCAGTTGGGGTGACAGTTTCCCTCTTGCCTAGACAAAAGACAAATGGGTGGTGGTTAATTAAAGCAAGTTTAAAACATATTTGGGAAATACACTTGTTGCTAAAAGCCAGTGGTGGAATGTGAATTAATGAATGAATCTTTATTTCGGATTGATTAAAAGTAAATATTAAAAGAAAATAGAATAATATAACAAAGGGGAAAAAAATCTAACAAGGTCAAATTAAACAATAACTCCTCTGATTATACAGTTCAACATAGGTTATCTGAAATGGGTGATGGCTGAAGCTGCAGCTTATATCGCCCACCATATTTCATCCAAGCATTCAAAAGAAAAACAAAACAGGAGGGATTACAATTTGAATGTGACAATAAAGTACTTCGTTGTTGTATTTAACCACAATTTTCATGTAGCTGCGCTTCGGTAGATTTTACAAGGGCTGCGTTACATTTAAAATCATCTCTTTTTACTGTGGCCTCAGCAATCAGAATGAATTAATACATTCACTTGAATGGAATCTAGTACGTTAACTGAAGGTGTGCATCACCGAGTATGGAGTCGCTCAGTCAAAATATGAAGTTTTTATCAATAAAAGTTTGTCTTGTCTGTAAAAGTGTCTCCCTGGCTTCATGTGTGGGCAGTGTTTTGTACTAGCATTGCTAAAATATAAAAGGAAGCACTACAATGGGTCTCAAATATTTGTAATGTGTCCTGTTACTGCATGAGTTTATTGATGATAGACTATAAACTACACATATAAAGTAAATTATATTGACGACTGAACATCTCACATTCGCCAAAACATACAGTTATGAACATAACTCACAAAGGATCACACAAGTGATCTGACAAAAAAAAAAAAAATACATTAACAAGCGGTTTATTTTACAGTTGATGTGCCATATTCACACAATCAAATAAATCTCAGTTCAGTCCCTTTTATATTAAGTGGAAATTGTGCTACTTTGGTTTTGACACTTTACCTATAAAAGCAAAGGATTTCAGTACTTTCCACAGTGGCGAGGTAGGTTGTGGGGCAGCAGATTTCCTCTTGCCTAGATAACGACAGAAATGGATGATGGTTAGTTTCAAGCAAGTTCAACACTTATACAGGCACATCTCAAAAATTAGAATACCATGAAAAAATTCAATATTTTTTTCACTCATTTCAGAAAGTGAAACCCATATATAGATTCATTACAGAGACAGTGATATATTGCAAGTGTTTATCTTAATATTGATGATTACGGCTACAGCCCATATTAACCAACACCTCAGCGGCCAACATTTATATTTAAAAACTATTTTTTAAAGTTAATTTTATGTAATATTCTAATTTTTTGCCAAATTGAATTTGGGGTTTTCAGGGGCTGTAAGCCATAATCATCAAAATTAAAATAAATAAACGCTTGAAATATATCACTGTCTGTGTAATGAATCTATATAATATACGGATTTCACTTTCTGAAATGAGTGACAAAAAATATTGAAGTTTTTCATGACATTCTAATTTTTGGAGATGTACCTGTATTAGGGAAATACACCTGTGAAAGTCAGTGGTGGGATGTGACAAAAATGCTTCGTTTCCCTGACAAGCACTGCAGGATCCACAGAATAGGTGTGTGGGTCTATTCTGACGCTTTAGAAAATTATATGAATGACTTTATAAATCACTGGTTTTAAAAAGCAATTTTAATATGACGAGATTTCGGCTCCTGTGGTCTGTTTCACCGGTATCACAATATAAACACGGAGGCTAACCCCTGGCATGTGGAAACACATTCTAGCATTAAATTGCACACAATTTAATGCGCAGCACCAAAGTGCAATACAAAACACAAACCAGGACTTTAACCAGGATTAACATATTTCATCGTTTTGCTCTCACAAGCGAATATTTAGGAGAAAACAAGCGCGAATCAGCAGTTGGTACTAGCTAGCTACTAGCTAAAAATCGTTAGCTAAAACGAGTTAGCCAGCACAGAACGGCGCTGTATGGCTCAAAAAAAGTGAGCTTACCACCAACAGGATAAATAAGCGAACAGATGCACATTATTACAAATCACTCACCATCGATGGTTCTCTCACGTTCGTCTTCAGCTTGTCCGTAGTTCGGTTCTATACTGGGCTGCCATCTGTATCAGTCCGGGTCACTCCTCACTGTGGATCTGCCACCAAGCAGAGAAAACTCCGCACCTCTTCGTTGGACCACGGTGTAGAGTTCCGCAAAACCTAGAATGCTGTCTGTATTAATATCGTATTTACTCCGTGACTGAGTTAGTCCGTGAAATATTGCAAATGGCGGTCGTGGGTAGATTCATCAGAAGACGGTCGCTTTCGTGACGTTACGACCTGATCAATCAGCAGCGACCAGTCTTTTGACATCACAGCACGACACGACTCAGCACGCTTGTACCCTGCCCTTGAGCAGGGACGAAAATCGCGGCTGTTAAACCGTGTTGGGGCTAGTGGAAAGACTTACAAAGCGTGCTGAGCTGTCCCGTGTTGGGCTAAGCGGGGCTAATGGAAAAGGCCCTTTACTGAACTGTGGATGAAACTGCAAGTAGAATGGACCAAGATCAAACCACAGCAGTGTGAGAAACTAGGGCTGTCCTGTGGGCATAGATGTGCTGAAGTAATTCAAAGCAAAGGCCTCTACACTTCCTATTAATTTTTGAATCCTTTAGCCCTAAAAAAAAAATTGTTTAAATTTTCTCTTCTGACACAGTGGTTACTGCTCTGTTATTTTGCAAACTGTTTTGTTTTTAAAACAAAATAAATTTTTGTGTTGTGGTGCCTTGGTTATTTAAAAAATATGCTAGTACAGCAGTGGTATTGCTACAGCTGATATTCTGTCAAATTCTGAACAATGAAGAATAACTGTCATATGCTCCCCGCGCGCTTCCCAACTGCGTGTGGAGGAGGAGAAAAAGGACCAGAGGATTTAAACGCTGGGTTACACCACACACACGTTTATTAACACCAATCTATACATACAGACACGAAACAGCTCGGATACACTTAGAGTCCTCAAGGACGCCCAACACTCACACTGGAGGATTACAGTGGTGAACGGAACACAGGCAGATACTCACAGTGTGGGGGCAATCTGAGTAGTCACAGCGATTCTCGACGAGCACACGGAAACAGTCCTTAGTGACGTGACAGTTAGACAGGGTAGACGACCATCCAACACGTACACACAATGATCCAGCGGCGTCTGTCCAGCAAAGAGCTCCTTTAGTACAGACGCCACTGGCGTGGCAAATAGGGAACACCTGGGCGAGGCACGGACGGATGATTACCAGGACTGGAAACAGCTGATGAGCAAGAAGGAGAGCGAGGGGGCATGGCTGGGCCGGCAGACCGTCAGCAGCGTGAGAGAAAGTAGATGACAGATGCTGACTAGCAGCTGCCGGTCAGGCAGTGGGCTAGGGGCATGGAATATGTAGAACAACAATACATCAAAATACACATAACCAGCAAAGCCAACCCCACAAAGAGATTGAGGCCGAGCCGGGGAAGGCCAAGCCGGCTCAGCACGTGACAATAACAGTATTTCAGAATAAATCAGGTATCAATACATTGTTTAATTTTGATCTCCATTGTATATTTGCATCTTTTTTCTTATGAATTTTCAACCGTTTACTTGTAAATTTGCAAGTTTTTTTCTCTCATAAATTTGCAACTTTCTTTCTCGTAAAATTGCAGCTTTTTTGCTGGAAATTTTCAACTTTTTTTCTTGAAAATTTGGATATTCATTTGGATGCTGGTTAAAGTTTTATGCTATGGAATTAGTTTATAATTTGCAACTTTGTGAATTTTTAAATTGGTATCTTTTATCATATTTTTCCAACTTTATTCTTACAAATTTGTACCTAATTTATATTTATACGTTTGTACCTTATGGTAATTTGTGAATGCCTCCTATCCCCTTTGTCAAAAAATAACCTTAAACCCCACCAAAATAGCATTTTGAAGTTAACAGGACTTATAAAATTTTCACATGACACTTGCATCATTTTCTTTGTCACTTTTCACATATCTATTCATGTCAGAACGTTATTATGGAGACATGGTAAACCAATCAGAGTCAAAAATCACGTTCTTGTTTAGTCACATAGTATGAATTTATTACAACCTCAAGACTTACAGTTACTTTTCCCAATATTGTATAGTGTTAACTAAACAATCAATCTGCCAGCTTTCATGTGTTGTTTGCACTTGGCCTTTGAGGTTTAGGGAAAGAAAAGTCAACAGGTTAATGACAAAAGTAGAGAAAAGGATTAGGTTCCATCTCAAACATGGATGGGATAAGAGGAGCTAGTATGCACACTGAAGGACTGATGAGATAATGAGAAGCAGGTGGGAGTGATTAGCAAATGTGAACAGGTGATAAAGTGAACGTGGGAACAAAGTGACAAAGATTGGTGGGAAAGTCTGAGAGCTGCTGGCCGACTTGCAAAATTACAGAGACAAAGGACCTTATGTTGGATAAGTATGTTGACTGACTTTGTCATGAGACTCACGTTTAAGTAATAAAACAACAGTGAGTTACGATCTGCAGCTCCACAACAATGGTGCTAACAGGAAAGAAGTCTGTAATTACATCTGCTTTAATATCTGTTTTCAATGGAATTGGGTTGGACTGAGCCAGACTTATAGGCCAACACAGGGAAAACTTGTTACCTGGTGATCTCCCTATATGTCATGCAGCCTCATTACTGTCAACTATAAATTCTGTTAAAATATCTGTAATACTAATGTAATTCCACTAACTCTCTTTGTAGGATATTTGGTGCTCAATACAGAGTGTTATATGCTAAGCTACACTGGAAGTGTAACAATGCAAACAATAGATGCATAGTAATTCAATGGGCTGTGACAGCTTACAATTGGAGATAGAAAAATTGTGACAAAATATGCAACTTCACTTGGAATCACACTGAACTGGCACTTAAGACATGTTTGTGCACATGGCCTGTCTTGCACAGATGATACCAGTGTGATGATATATGTGAAAAAAATTAATTTGATAAACAGTGAGGAAAATTTACTTCTTGCCCACACACATTCATGGAGAAAATTACTTACCTCCAGATTTGCTTTCTTTCCAGATTTAATTTCAAACTAAAATTATGCTATAAGAATGCACAATTTCAACTCAGCAGGTAGCAGCGACCTGTGGATTTTTATGGTTTTGCTGGATCAGCTCCTGCAAAGTTGTATCTTCATTCTTGTAAAGCCCATGTCTCATGGACTGTGACCAACACAGGCTTAATGCTGTTTTGCTGTGTCAAAAACCAAAAAACTAAATTGAGATGGGTTCTAGCTGGGTCCGAGACACCCGCAACAACTCTACTTTGAGAGAAAATTGTTGCATAATTTTTTTTTGAACATGTTCAAAAATTAATGTGACACAAGAGTAAGGCCCTCCTCTTCACAATTAGGTGGGTAAATGGGGTGTATTAGGGTACATGGGATGTACAGTGTGTGGCACCTGAGGGGAGCTATGTAAGAATGTTGTTTGTGGACTATAGCTCGGCATTTAATACAATTATTCCCAACATTCTCATCACCAAATTGCTTCAGGTTGGTCTGCCTTCTCACACTTGCAGCTGGATTAAGGACTTCCTAACAAACCGAACACAGACTGTTAGACTCGGACTCCACGTCATGCGATGGCCCTCACGAGCCATCAATGAGATGCCGAGAGCTCGCCGATGAGTTTGCGTAATTTATTAACACAAGGGAACAGTACAAAATAATAAGCCACGTGGGGCAACGACACGAACATACACTTGAGTGACAAATAACAGGTTACAAGGGAAAAGTGCACTATGAAACGGACTAAGAGGGAAAACACTTACAGAGGAGAGAAAACTCCTGAATCCAAGAACGGGATGAAACCATGGAACATCCGACAAGGTCGCAGCCCGGAGTAACCTGAGCTGCTCCCTTAAATAGCGTTTCAAAAGACTCAGCTGATGAGAATGACAGCTGATTGATAATCAGCCATCTCAGCGGAGTGCAACTCTGACAGCCGGAAGCCCCGCCGAGACGCTGTCACAATTAGAGCCCGAAGGCCCAATGGTAACCCAGAGTAGAGAACGGAGAACTACTGGACCACCCGAGCGCGGACAGAGTCAGCACTCGGATCGTAACAGTAGCCCCCCATTCGCAAGGCGAATTCCAGGCGCCATGTAACATCAAAGCCCCCCCCCCCCCCAAGAGGGTCAACCAGACCACCCCAGGGAGGGAGGCGGGGGAAGGCCAGGCGGGCAAGAAGCAAGACACAAAATCAAGGAGAGAGAGAGAAAAAAAACTCCAACCAGAATATGACAACCAGAACAGAAGAAAAACATGCACAGGCACACAGAAAACGGCCCTCGAACAAACCACATAAATGGGGCCATTCTGAGGTACAATGCAATCACCTGCAGTGCAGATCAAATGACAACAACTTTATACTGTGTGCAGAATTTGATATAACCAGACAGATATATAAAAAAACCTTTCACTTCCAATGGAAAACCTTTGAAGCAATGCAATAACATTGATATATTGCTTGCAAATTATAAATATGTCTACACAAGGCTGACAAAAATATAAACGAGAGCTATGGAGCTGATTCATACATTTTCCCCACAGATAAGCTGTAGAACTGGGTGATGGAGACACTAATATAAATACCTCTTGACAAGTTGTGTAACTTAGAATTAATACATTTACATCAATAATTAACTCAAATTGGCTTCTTTATATTCGATTTCTGGTGAGAGAGAGGAGGGGGAGAAGGATGACAACAGGCAGAGTGCAATGGAGTAAAAACCCACAAGTTCAGGTGGTCTGCCTGCGTCTAGCGTCCAGATCGCTAATGGGGGGAAGAGGATCAGTTCGGGTCGCCTACCCCAGCCCCAGGCCCGGAAAAACAGTCCTTCTGGCGGCTGGACCAGGCGCCCGAATAGAAAGGTCAATCTGTCGGGCGGCCGACCCAGAACGCCAAACGGGCGAAGCAATGTCCCAGGCGGCCGACCCATGTCATTCCGCCACCAGAACCGCAGGAGAGCACTCAGAGACGGCCTCCCTATGGAGAGGGAAAGCGAGGGAGAGCCAAACCAAAAACGAGAAGTCCCAGCGGCCCCCGATGGACGGAAACGAGAAATGGGGTAAAAACGAGGGAACAGTCCAGCTATGATCGGCGGAGGATCTGCAGCTCCACCTCCGAACTTCACCAGATTAGGCACAGTCCTCCCGTCGGACCCCACGTGAGCCCAAGCTGCACCCACGATGGATCCAGATTGGATCACGGCTGCACCCACGATGGACCCCGACTGGGTCGTGGCTGCACCCACGATGGACCCCGACTGGGTCGGAACCGAACTGGGAATGACCTTCAACCCCGAACCCAGATCCTTCAGAGCAGAGACCAGGACCGACTCATCACCGGCGACGCTGGGAGAAGGCTCAGGAGAGGAAAAAGGACTGGAATCAGGATCACTGGTAGCAACAGAACCCGGCGAGACAGGCTCAGATGCAGCAGACGGCTGCACCCGGCTCATCTCCTCGAGAGACAGGCAAATACGCTCCAGAGTAGAAAGAAGGAAGACAAGGTAGAGCACTTGCCTGATCTCGGGTTCTGTCGCCGTCCAGGACTTCGGTGATCCGGGCTCAGGACGAAGAAGGACGTCCTCTGGCTCCCACTCGGCAACGGTGGGCCCCGTAGCCGGCATGATGGTCTCCGCAGCCTGAGGACCCTCCGGTGCTGACGTCCATAACGACGACCCGCACGGCGTGGTGGCAGGGGACCCTCGACCCGCTGGATCGAACCACTCATCGGTGGAGACCCGGGGACGCTTCGTCGTCGGCGCAGGCTCCACGCTGCAGTCTGCTCTCCTCCTCTGCCCATGACGTGGCTGCGGGGCTGGAACCAGGCTCTCCAGAACCGCAGGCCCCCTGCTCGTCCAGCGACGTAGGCCTGGCGTCGTGGACCGCTCAGCGGAGGGAGACACAGAGGCAGCAGGTTTAATGTCAGAAGCTACAGCAGGTGGTGGGAGCTCGGGGGACTGTGAACCCCAAACTCCACCCTCAGGAGTCAGACAAGGCAAATCACAACTATGAGGAGAAGAATGAACTTGCACTTGCCTGTTTCCCGGAGGCTAGATGGTGCCTGCTGTAGTGGATGTTGTTTCTTCCTTTCCCCTCCGGATGGTGATGGCAGGCCCCTCGGGAAGAAGAGCAGGAGCCCCTCGTGGGCGATTGCTGACGGGCCTCGCCGAAGCATGATTCGCAGCACTCACAGCAGCCGGAGATGACGTTGAGGAGGAGGGGGCGACAGCCAAGACGATCCGGGCATGAGGAGCTGATGGAACAGCTGGGACAGATGACCCGGGGGAAGCGGCTGTGGGGATTCCCTCCTGTCGTGATGTAAGAGACGCAGCTGACTGGGAGGCTGGGTTCCTCCGACGACCCGGAGCTGGATCCGGACGGGATTCTCGCTGGGGCCTATTTGTGGCATGGTGACAACGGTTACCGGCTGGTGGTGAGACCTCCTGGCCTGGAGCGGGGACAGGAATGGGATCCCGAAGCGAGGAGCGAGGATACCTCCTCTTCAGCTTCCTGCCGGAGTTTCCCTCCAGCCCACCGAGTATCTCCCGTTGCTCCGTGATGTCTGCCTTCCTCGCAATGACTTCAAGGTGGTCAGAGTAGCAAGGAAGGTGATTAAGGATGTCCTCAGCGAGGTCCAGGTGCCGGCCTACATCGCTGGGAGAGTCGTAGAGGGTAGCAGTGACGAGAGTTCCATCTACGTAGTCCAGGGCCTCCGCCAGCTCATAGCCCAGGCTCCGAATGCGGCTCCTGAATAATGACATGACCTCCCAGCGCACAGGCACCCAGACAGGGAAAACAAGTCCAATTTAGGCAAAACTCATGGCGACCGGCGTCTCAGTCTGGCTGCGACCTACTGTCATGCGATGGCCCTCTCGAGCCATCAATGAGACGCCGAGAGCTCGCTGATGAGTTTGCGTAATTTATTAACAGAAGGGAACAGTACAAAATAATAAGCCACGTGGGGCAACAACACAAACATACACTTGAGTGACAAATAACAGGTTACAAGGGAAAAGTGCACTATAAAACGGACTAACTAACTAACTAACTAACCTGCACTTATATAGCGCTTTTCTAGTCACAAAGACCACTCAAAGCGCTTTCATTAATACTAACCCTCTATTCTAAGGGCCTATAGGAAACAAATATCTAAGGACAATTTAGAACAGCCAATTAACCTAACATGCATGTTTTTGGCATGTGGGAGGAAACCGGAGAAATCCCGGAGTAAACCCACGCAACACGGGGAGAACATGCAAACTCCGCACAGATCACTGTTGGTCGGGGGCTGGGATCGAACCCACGATCCCACGATCCCCACAATCCCCCGGCCAAGGGTAAACTGTGCTGCCGCAGTGCTAACCACTGCGCCACCGTGCAGCAGACTAAGAGGGAAAACACTTACAGAGGAGAGAAAACTCCTGAATCCAAGAACGGGATGAAACCGTGGAATATCCGACGAGGTCGCAGCCCGGAGTAACCTGAGCTGCTCCCTTAAATAGCGTTTCAAAAGACTCACCTGATGAGAATGACAGCTGATTGATAATCAGCCATCTCAGCAGAGCGCAACTCTGACATCCGGAAGCCCCGCCGAGACGCCGTCACAATAAGAGCCCCAAGGCCCAATGGTAACCCAGAGTAGAGAACAGAGAACTACCGGACCACCCGAGATCGTAACAGTAGCCCCCCGTTCGCAAGGCGAATTCCAGGCGCCATGTAATATCAAAGCCCCCCCCCCCCCCCCCAGAGGGTCAACCAGACCACCCCAGGGAGGGAGGTGGGGGAATGCCAGGCGGGCAAGAAGCAAGACACAAAATCAAGGAGAGAGAGAAAAAAAAACCTCCAACCAGAATATGGCAACCAGAACAGAAGAAAAACACGCACAGGCACACAGAAAACAGCCCTCGAACAAACCACAGAAATGGGGCCATTCTGAGGTACAATGCAATCACCTGCAGTGCAGATCAAATGACAACAACTTTATACTGTGTGCAGAATTTGATATAACCAGACAGATATATAAAAAAAACCTTTCACTTCCAATGGAAAACCTTTGAAGCAATGCAATAATATTGATATATTGCTTGCAAATTATAAATATGTCTACACAAGGCTGAGAAAAATATAAATGAGAGCTATGGAGCTGATTCATACATTTTCCCCACAGATAAGATGTAGAACTGGGTGATGGAGACACTAATATAAATACCTCTTGAAAAGTGTTGTGTAACTTAGAATTAATACATTTACATCAATAATTAGCTCAAATTGGCTTCTTTATATTCGATTTCTAGTGAGAGAGAGGAGGGGAGAGGGATGACAACAGGCAGAGCACAATGGAGTAAAAACCCACAAGTTCAGGTGGTCTGCCTGCGTCTAGCATCCAGATCGCTAATGGGGGGAAGAGGATCAGTTCGGGCGGCCTACCCCAGTCCCAGGCCCGGAAAAACAGTCCTTCTGGCGGCCAGACCAGGCGCCCGAATAGAAAGGTCAATCCGTCGGGCAGCCGACCCAGAACGCCAAACGGGCGAAGCAATGTCCCAGGCGGCCGACCCATGTCATTCCGCCACCAGAACCGCAGGAGAGCACTCAGAGACGGCCTCCCTATGGAGAGGGAAAGCGAGGGAGAGCTGAACCAAAAACGAGAAGTCCCAGTGGCCCCCAATGGACGGAAACGAGGAATGGGGTAAAAACGAGGGAACAGTCCAGCTATGATCGGCGGAGGATCTGCAGCTCCACCTCCGAACTTCACCAGATTAGGCACAGTCCTCCCATCGGACCCCACGTGAGCCCGAGCTGCACCCATGATGGATCCAGATTGGATCGTGGCTGCACCCACGATGGACCCTGACTGGGTCACGGCTGCACCCACGATGGACCCCGACTGGGTCACGGCTGCACCCATGATGGACCCCGACTGGGTCGGAACCGCACTGGGAATGACTTTCAACCCCGAACCCAAATCCTCCAGAGCAGAGACCAGGACCGACTCATCACCGGCGACGCTGGGAGAAGGCTCAGGAGAGGAAAAAGGACCGGAATCAGGATCACCGGTAGCAACAGAACCGGGTGAGACAGGCTCGGATGTAGCGGACGGCTGCACCCGGCTTGTCTCCCCGAGAGACAGGCAAATATGCTCCAGAGTAGAAAGAAGGAAGACAAGGTAGAGCACTTGCCTGATCTCGGGATCTGTCGCCGTCCAGGACTTCGGTGATCCGGACTCAGGACGAAGAAGGACGTCCTCTGGCTCTCACTCGGTGACGACGGGCCCCGTAGCCGGCATGATGGTCTGACAGAGCCAGCACTCGGATCGTAACACTCCATTCCTCCTCTACAGTCATGCTTAACACAGGCTCGCCACAGGGCTGTGTGTTGAGCCCCACTTTGTATTCATTGTACACATATGACTGCATACCTGTTCATCCCACAAACATTATAGTGAAGTTTGCAGATGACACAAAAGTAGTGGGGCTCATATCAGGAGGAGATGAGTCCGCATACAGAGATGAGGTCCAGAAACTGGTGAGATGGTGCTCAGATAATAATCTGCTATTGAATAAAAAAAACCCAAAAGAATCTTCAGAGGTTGGGGGCCCGGCTTAGGGCCTGCAGATTGGGTCTGCTTATGTATTCTTGGAACAATGAATTGCCTGCTTGGACAGTGTTTGAGGTAAGAGGTCAGCCCAGAAAAAAACTTTGAATTGTATTAGCTAGGGATGCTCTAAAATGTGTAGGTAAGCTTGAGTTTACAGAAAAATTAAGGTTAAAGAGGAAAAATCAAAATTTGGGTTCCTTAGGAAATAAAGGAGAAACTGAGGATTAACTCCAACTAGTCACTGCTTTTGAAAGAAGGCAGGAGAATGAAGGAAAAAATCAAAAAGTGTAAAAGTTTAAATGAAGAGTGTATTCTAAGGACAAAAAGCTTCATTTTTACCTTGAGTAAAACAAGAGAGCTGTGTGGGAGACCTGTAGGCCTCAAAAGAGAGCAGGGGCATAACCTCTGCTTGGTTGACTGTCAAGAGAAGAAAGAGACAGAAGCTCAGTTCTCAGCATGTGATAAGGATGTGTTTTTCCTTATAGGTAGAGTTTCAGGAGGTCTCAGTGAATGAGAGTAACTCTCTGGGCCCTATTTTGACAGTCATCTGCACACTTCTCCGACAGACTTCCCGTTGTGCGTCAGTATTTTTGTTAGTTTCTGTCAACACACTGTCAACTTTTTACGCCTTGCGTCACGGCATCAAATTACCAGTAGACAGTGCGTCCGCTATGTGCTGGGAGGAGGCGCCTCATTTCAAGAGGCGCGGTGGCGAGCAATCTAATGCACATTAATATTATAGTACATTCCATGAGAATCTGCTTTTGATCAGAAAAAGGAGGTCTATCGTTAGAAGTCTATAAATTAGGCATTAATGTAGGATTTTTTTTAGGGGGCTCAACGAATGAATAAGGAGTGTGCAGCATTTCACTTTTCAATGTAACTCCCTACAGAGACAGGAGATGTGTCCACACATCTGCCTCAGCTGCGCACCTTGGGTTTCCAGCTGGGCCGAAGTTGCAGTTCTCCATCAGCAATCTCCCCAACTGCCATCTGTCAGGGGTCAGTAGAAACTATCGAAAGAGGGCTCGCTTCATGGCTGGGGTCACCGTGGATGGGAAGCCGTACCAGATCTCCTTTGGAGATGGAGGAAAGGAAAGGAGGAAACGATGACATGGAGCAACTTCGGTGCCATTGTTAATGAAAGTTTATAAAAGTTAATGAAAGTTTGCACAGGCATCATCCTTGTTTCCTTAAGTTTCAATCCCATTCGTGTCTGTGTGTTGCATCCGTGCGATATACATTAAACCGTTCAGCTGATTTTTCAGCCCATTCTTCACTGTTTGTTGTTAATAACATGACTAACTGGAAATTAACTGTGATTGTTGTCTTCCTTATTACTAAGCAGCCTTACTGTTGTGTGCATTTTGGCTCACACACATGGATTTGATCAGCGCAAAATCTGTCTTAAACCCTCATGATCACAATTCCCTTTAGATAATGTGATAATGTGCCTCTTTGTATTAAAGGGATGGGAAGGAGCGCTTTGGATTGCATTATCCAAAACACACTTCTGAATGATTAGACCGGCCTCTTTGCATCATGCGCCAGCATAAAGTTCATTTTTACACCATTGTGATAAGCAGTGTTTGGAGTAATGTGTTACAACACATTACAAAGTAACACGTTACTGTAACGCCATTACTTTTGCAGTAACGTGCTGTGTAATGAAATTACTGTTTAAAAATTCAGTAATGCATTACAGTTACTGAAATTTGATCAAATGTGTTACTCATTACTCATTTTATTAATATGGATAGATATTTTTACTGCAAATAAATACAAACTGGCCCTACGTAGCTGATGCAGCCATCAGTCAGCGTGACTTGTTGCAAAGAGCCTGTTCACTGCTGCAGCCAGCAGCCACAAATGGAGCTTGCTCCTGCTGGGAAAAGATGAAGCTACTTTGTTTTTGTGGAAATAGACAGATTATTTTTCCTTTGTTGCAGTTAAGGACAAAAGCATATTGGTGGGTTGCAAGCTAAGTGCCTGTTGAGACTTAAGTGCCTGAAAACAGCAATAAGCGCCGACAAAGCTAGTGCTAAGTAACGGCTAGCTATGCTAACAACACTGTGATGTGGATCTATTGTATTCTGAACAGCCACGGCTGGATTTCAAGCACAGGTATGCATCTGGACAGTTTGTGACCCAGCAAGAATTAAACCAACTGATTGCCAGATACGTTGTTACAGGATGATGTGATAACAGTCACTTTCCATCAGACAGCTGAGACTGTGAGCCACTGAAGTTAAAACACATTTACTTGCTACCTGGATAAAGAGTATTCAAAAATGGATTTTGATCACCAAAAGGAATTTGAGAGACTGGATCATGTCTCTGTCACAGTAGACATTTGGACTGTGGATAATGGACATTTTCTTTGGCTCAGTGCACATTGGATTAAATCCATATCTTAAGGTAAGATAAACATGGACAGCTTTATGCAGTGTTGCCAACTCACTCTTTTGGAGTGATTCTCACTCTTTTTCCCTCTCTCTCACTCCACAGACCGTATTTCTCACTCCAAAATGAGGAAATTACTGGCAATTTCGCATTGATTTTCTTCAGATTTTTCCCACAATAAGAACTCTCAAGGCAGGGGAAGATAATATAGGTCAGGTTCCATCAAACTGCTTTTGACAGGTTTATGACTCCTTAGCCCCTCTCAAACCCCACCCACACTCCAGCCCTTTTGACCTGACCTGCCCTTGACCTCCCCTTTGACCTGTAATTATCCTTTGATCAGCAACATCCTTTATGACCCTTAGTTATCCTTTGATCAGCAATGACCTTTATGACACGTAATTATCCTTTGATCAGCGATGACCTTTGATCCATAATTATCCTTTGATCCATGATGAACTTTGACCCCCCCCTTCCCCGAGGGCTGAGTGTGGGAATGGAATGTTAACATAAGGGAAACGCTGGGGACGGCACATATTGTAGTTGCAGAGTTTTATATACATACAGCTGAAGTAACACTGCACAGAAAAAAGATAATGTACAATCACAGAACTAAACATTAAACAATAAACTTTAAATTTTAACAAAATAAAATTGTAAACGGTGATAGCGCTTTTTCTCATGAACAAGAAGGGGGTTTACAGATCCTGCTATTCACACACACACTCCCTCCACTCCCCCTCGCCCACTCCACCCCTCTGTTCCCACATGAATAATGATTGTGTTTTTATGTATTATCATTATGAATTTCATTTTATTTATTTATCTATTCAAATTGATTTTTGTACTGATGCAATATGTTCAAATAAAACATTCAAACTGATGGATGATATTTGAGGTTTATAAACTTTTTGATCTGCCCTCAGCCAATGAGCAGCGAGGGAGGGGTTGACAGGCTGTCCAATGATGACCTAGAGGCATACCCCTGAGGTTAACCAATGAAACTACACCACGGCATGTGCGAAAATTGGATCATTAAATAAAATCAGAAAATTAAACAATGAAAAAGAAAAAGACTCACCATGAGTGTGGGTTAGCGAGACACCTGCCTCCAGCTTTCGGTCCAGACTGGTTGAGAATTAACTGGAAAAAAAAAAGAGGATTGTCTGAGCTGCATCCAGACCCCTGTGGGCGATAGCACCTCGCACAACTAACCCCGCCCAATGATTTTAAAAGAAGACCACCCAACCACCCATTTTTACCCGAGCCAAAAATTGGAGACAGACCCCACGGCCTAGCCAATGGCGTTCTAGAGGCGGGGTAATCCCCAATCCCAGTCAGGGGTCAACCCGACGTAGGAAAAAACAGCACATTGCCGATCCAGAGGTCTTTGGGTGAAACTGGGATAGATTGAACTGTGCAAAAAGTAAGCCTTCAAATGTGAATTTTCACACCCACTTTCGTCTTTTTTTCCTTAATCAAGCAACCCAATAATGACAAAAAAACCAAAAACAACAACCTTTATCTGTATGCTTGTGATGATTAGGGTTTATTTTGTGCTGATATAGGAAATGTAACATTTCTCCTATTTATATTTTCCATTTTTTTGGCGATTAGAGTTTATTTTGTGCTGATACTAGGAAATTTAACATTTCTCCTATAAAAGCATTTTATATTTTTTTTTAAAATTACCATACAACAGCGTTGTAAGGATTGTCTGCATGAAACAATTCTGTAAAACATCACACAACTTGTATGTGATATTTACCAACAGTTAAATTATTTTTCTTCAATCAAACCTTTTATCATCTGCTGTGATCTGAAGAAAAGTTTTATAACTTTAAGGCAGAGGTTTTTTTTTTTTTTCAACCACTCATGACAACTTTAAACCAAAATTTGGAGAGGGTTTTGGCTGTCTGTGCATCTGTGTGTTCTTTTACCATCCCATATAACTTGAGCTTTTGTACAGGATGGGTAATTGAAAAAAAAAATTTTTAAATCATGGATGTTTTTCTTGATCACTACAAAGTATTTTCACATCTCCCTCAATTCGTACATTCAAAAAAACAACAACAACAACAACAACAAGACATTAAATCAGTCTACAGTTTTTTCAACATTCAAACTCCCCTCCCTATTGTTCTGTCCACATTATGTCAAAACTTATGTCAAACCATCTGCAGCTTTACGTCAAATGGGCGTTAAATGACGTCTCCATCCGGGTGTCTGTCCACAAACCAAAAAGTGTTTGATGCTGATACATCAGAGCTGATAACCTCGTCTCCACTTCCGTCAGCAGCTTTACGTCAAAACTTGGCAGATGGTCATATCAGAGCATACAGTTCAATCCGCGTCTCCCTACCACTCAAAAATTGTTTGATGTTGACACACACACATGCCTACACAGAGTCTCTCCCATGATGTAGTCTGATATTCTATCTTCTTTCCCATGATGTAGTCTGATGTTCTATCTTCTTTTTTGGAGAAAACCTTGCCGATACTTTGAAGGCCATGGGAGATGTCATTATGGTGCAAACTGTTTTTATAAACACGCTTTTCCTGGTCAAATGCAATTGCAACAAAGTCAAGGCAGCATGAACCAGGTACAACTCACCCAGTCTATTATCCTGCTAACAATCCCCTACTGTTTTTGGAGTACAGAAACCTCTGACTGCTGTCTGAATGTCTGAATGCTGTCTTTGTATCACCAACAAATACGGACAAAACATTTTCCTTAACTGATATTGACTCATACATTGTCGTACAATACATTGTCCTTTTGTAAGTCACCCATACAGCTATATACAGGGTTCACAAAGTTTTTTATGAGTAATTTTACAAAAGTTCACGGCTTGTTAAAAAAATTTCTCCATTATTTATTTATTATTTATTTTTGAAAAGAACAAATTTTAATTGTCTCTCCTTTTCCAAGAACTAAGACGCCAGCAGTCACCAGTGAGTTGCAGTGATGTTTATTGGGAAGTGCAGGAACAGAGAATACACACAACAGTGCGGGTAGGACAATCACAGGATAACTTACAATATGATGAATGAACAGCGTCTGAGCCGGGGAACACCCGATGCATCAGACGATGTGACGGCAGAATCACAGATGAAGAATCACAGACGGTGTCATAACTGAAGGTATTATAACAGAACGTACCTTAACAGGAAGTTTAACAGGTAGTTTAACAGTAAGCATAACAGAGACTGCTGCATCGGGGTGCATTCAGCGCCTGCTTTTAACCCCGGTCACTAATGACCCCGAATGCAGCACAGCTGTTGACTCTGACAGCAGGGAGCTCCACCGGGGGCTGTCACAATAAGAGCTCGGGGAGCTAGAAGGAATCCTCTGCTGTCAAAGCCTGGAAATGATATAAGATCCGAGTGCAGACTGAACCAGCACTCGGATTGTGACAGGACCTCCCCCTCAAGGCCGAGCCCTGAGCGGCCAAATAACACCCAAGCCCCCCACCCCCCACCCCCCTAGGGTGGGCGGATGGGGCGCCGGCAGGAGGGAGAGAGTCAAAAGGAGCAAAAATGACAACGGGGGACCAACAAAGCAACTACAGAGACAGGTTGAGGGGAAAAAAAAACAAAAAACAATACTCCCTTATGTGTGGGTAACAGGAACAGAACCCAACAGGCAATACATACATCGGTTTTAAACAATAAATGGACATAAGACAGAGGAGGGGAAAAAAAAACACCGATCACAGCTAAGAAAAAAAAAAGGAGTGAGATACAGAATCACATATCAGGCCCCCCCGCACATCCCAAAAGTTTACAGACGAATATAATGAAAAACCCGGGATGAGTGCAGTCCTGGCCCTGAGGCATGGAGGCTGAAAGTTCGGGGGGCCGTCCGGCATCAAACGGCCACAGTGCAGGCAGGGGGAAAAAGGACAGTTCGGGCAGCCTACCCCAGACCCATGCTCGGAAACAGCAAATTTCAGGCAGCCGGACCAGGTCGCCAAACAGGGGGTCCAAGGGGTCGGGAGGCCGGCCCAGAGAGCCAAATGGGTGCGGCAGTCCTTCAGGCGGCCGACCCGCATTGCTTGCCCACCAGAACCGTAGGGGAGAAGTAGCCGGCGGTCTTGCTGGAGAAGGGAAGGATGAGGGAGAACCGGGCGGAGCGTTCGGAACCACAACGGCCCCAGGTGGAGATGGGTTGAGCTCCTTAGGAGAACGAGGAGGGTGACGATGGTGATGAAGAAGATAAGCCCGTCCAATATCCGGCGGCAGGGGATCTGCAGCTTCCCCACCGAACCTGGAAACAGCTGGTGCCGCGTCCTCGTCGGACCCCGATTGGGTCGCGGCTGCTCCCGCAAAGGACTCCGACTGGGTCGGCGCCGCACCAGGACCGACCTCCAACCCCGAACCCGGAACCTCTGGCACAGCGGGCAACTTCAGATCCGCGCCGGCGACCCTGGGAGAAGGCTCAGGAGAGAGAAGAGAACCGGGATCAGGATCACCGGCAGCGCCAGAACCCGGCGAGATGAGCTCGGATGTAGCGGGTGGCCGCACCCGGCTCGCCTCCCCAAGAGACAGGCAAAAGTGCTCTAAGATGGAGTAAAGAAAGACAAAACAGAGCACTTGCCTGATCTCGAGTTCTGATGCCGTCCAGGACTTCGATGATCCGGGCTCAGACGGCAGGAGGTCGTCTTCATGCTCCCACTCAGCTACATCGGGCTCCGCAGCTGGCATGATGGTACGCGCAGCTCCTGGATCCTCCGGCACCGAAGCCCACGCCGACGGCCCACACGGCGTGGTGGCAGGGGACCCTTGGACTGGACCGCTCGTCCGTGGAGCCCCGGGGACGCTTCCTCATCGGCGCAGGTTCCACGCTGCAGTCCGCCCTCCTCCTCCGCCCACGACGTGGCTGCGAAACCGGAACCAGGCTCTCCAGAACCGCAGGCCCCCTCCTCATCCAGCGACGTTGGCCTGGCGTCGAGGACCGCTCAGCGGAGGGAGACACAGAGGATGCGGGGTTAATCATTACAGCCACAGCAGGTGGTGGGAGCTCGGGGAGCTGCGAACCCCGAACTCCACCTCCAGGAGTCTGACAGAGCAAATCACAATAACGAGTGTGTGAATGAATTTGGACTTGCCTGTCTCCTGAAGGTTGAGTGGTGCCTGCTGTAGCGGACGTTGCTTCTCCCTTCCCCCGCCGGACGGTGACAGCGGGCCTCCTGGAAGGATGAGGTGGATCCGCTGGAGATGGTTCCGGGACGGGACTCGCCAGGGCTGGACTCGGAGCACACACAGCGGCCGGGAAATGCGTCGAGGAGGAGGGGGCGACAGCCGAAATGAGCCGGGCACGGGACGCTGACGGGAGAGCGGGAATGGCCCGGGGTTGATGAGGCTGCGGGAAATCCCCTCTGACGAGGCGCAGGAGAGGCAGCTATGCGAGGGGTTGAGCCCTTGCTGCGACCCGGAGCTGGTTCCGGACGGGGTTCATGCTGAGGTTGACCTGGCGGACAAACAGCGGAGCGAGCAGCTGTCACTCGGTCTCGGACCTTAACAGCAGACAGCTGCAGCTCCTCAGGGGGAAACCCGAGTACGTCACGCCCGATGGGGGAAGACCTCTGGATGGCGCGAACTCCCCGGCCGGAGCGGAGGCAGGAGCGGAATCCCAAAGAGAGGGGTGACGTCTCCTCCTCTTCGGCTTCCTGCCGGGATTTCCCTCCAACTCACGCAGGTATCTCTCGCTGTGCGGCGATGTCCTTTCTCCTCGCGCTGACTTCGGGGTGGTCAGCGTAGCAAGGAAGATTGTTTAGAAGAACCTCAGCGTAGTCTAGGTGCCAGCGGATTTGGTTTGGGTCGTCGTAGAGACTAGCGGTGAAGAGCGTCCCGTCGACGTACTCCAGGGCGCTGGCTAGCTCGTTGCCCAAGCGCAGAGCGCGGCTCCTGGGAGATGGCATGCCTCCAGAGCTGACACCCAGACTGGGAAGAACAAAGTCCAATACTGCAAAAACTCACGGTGAATGGCGTCTCGGCGCGACGCCCCTCTCCGGACGTACTGGCAGCAGTCTACTGTCACGGTGGCCCTCACGAGCCACCATAAGACGCCAGCAGTCACCAGTGAGTTGCAGTGATGTTTATTGGGAAGTGCAGGAACAGAGAATACACACAACAGTGCGGGTAGGACAATCACAGGATAACTTACAATATGACGAATGAACAGCGTCTTAGCCGGGGAACACCCGATGCGTCAGACGATGTGACGGCAGAATCACAGATGAAGAATCACAGACGGTGTCATAACAGAAGGTATCATAACAGAACGTACCTTAACAGGAAGTTTAACAGGTAATTTAACAGTAAGCATAACAGAGACTGCTGCATCGGGGTGCATTCAGTGCCTGCTTTTAACCCCGGTCACTAATGACCCCGAATACAGCACAGCTGTTGACTCTGACAGCAGGGAGCTCCACCGGGCGCTGTCACAATAAGAGCCCGGGGAGCTAGAAGGAATCCTCTGCTGTCAAAGCCTGGAAATAATATAAGATCCAAGTGCGGACGGAACTGGCACTCGGATTGTGACACTGTTTTTTCTTTAAGTGAACCATCTAACAAGTTAGTACGTTTGTACTAAACATTTGTTTATTAAACACCTAAAACAAGTTTGTAAATGGTCAACATCACCCTGTTTTTTTATTGTGGTTTGAGTTTTTAGATCTTTTGTACAAACTAAACACCCTTTGTATATATATATTTTTTTTTGCTACACAACATCAGTGTTGTGAGTAACGCGTTACAAAGTAACACATTACTGTAACGCCACGACTTTTGCAGTAATGTGCTGTGTAACGAAATTACTGTTAAAAATTCAGTAATGCGTTACAGTTACTGAAATTTGATCAGTTACATTATTCGTTTTATTAATATGGATAGATAATTTTAGTGCACATAGATGACTACACAATTTGTAGTTGCTAGACACCCTCCTCATCAGCTGTTTCGGTGGCTATGGGTGGGACTGCCATCCCCAGCGCCATCAGCTGCATCAAGCCACTGGAGGTTGTTATGCCAAAGGCAAAGGCAAGCAAATCAATATAAACTAACCCTACCATAACTGACGCAGCCGTCACACAGTCTCCTCTGTGGGTCCGTTTCCTGCCCTGCCCCAGTTCACATCACAACCCGGTGAAGAAATGCCGTGGCGGTGGTGACTTCTCATATCGAGCCCTGATCACCTGTTGTCCCAGCGGTGAGTAGCCCCTACCAACTCCAACCTCTGTGGTTAAACATGAGTATTTTTTGAGCAAGAAGCTCGCATTTAATTTCCGCATTAAATGCATTTAAAGTTTTCTTACGCATAGAGGAAAAGTGTCTGATTTGTTGCAGTAAAGAACAGCTTCTTGTAAGCAGTGAACTTTCATTTATCTGTGCTTTCTATTGTATTTTATCTCATTCATTTACATGCTGTTGTGATATGCAACTATTTCATGGAAGTACTGTAAATCCTTTAAATATGCACTTTTAATGGGCTGGTCCAGGGGTGTCAAACATATGGCTCGTGGGCCAAAAACGGCCCACCAGGGGGTCCATAATTTTCTCTGCAAATTCACAGCTTTATTTCTAGTAAATTTCTGACTTTCTACTGATTACAATAGTTTGTGTAAATCTGAGACATTTTTTCTCTGTAAGATGAGACTTTTTTCTCATCAGTTTTCTTTTTCTTCTTTTTTCTGATGAGAACAAGGGGCCTTTGATCTTGCTGTGTGTGCAAGATGATTTAAGTATGCATTTAAAAGTAATGTGAAAGTTACTTTTCCAAGTAACTAGTTACTTTAGTCATGCAGTAACTCAAAAGTAACTCAGCTACTTTTGAAAAGAAGTACAGTGGGGCAAAAAAGCATTTAGTCAGCCACCAATTGTGCAAGTTCTCCCACTTAAAAGATGAGAGAGGTCTCCAATTTTCATCATAGGTATACCTCAACTATGAGAGACAAAATGAGAAAAAAAAAATCCAGAAAATCACATTGTCTGATTTTTAAAGAATTTATTTGCAAATTATGGTGGAAAATAAGTATTTGGTCACCTACAAACAAACAAGATTTCTGGCTCTCACAGACCTGTAACTTCTTCTTTAAGAGGCTCATCTGTCCTCCACTTGTTACCTGTATTAATGGCACCTGTTTGAACTCATTATCGGTATAAAAGACACCTGTCCACAACCTCAAACAGTCAGACTCCAAACTCCACTGTGGCCAAGACCAAAGAGCTGTCAAAGGACACCAGAAACAAAATTGTAGACCTGCACCAGGCTGGGAAGACTGAATCTGCAATAGGTAAGCAGCTTGGTGTGAAAAAATCATCTGTAGGAGCAATTATTAGAAAATGGAAGACATACAAGACCACTGATAATCTCCCTCGATCTGGGACTCCACGCAAGATCTCACCCTGTGAGGTCAAAATGATCACGAGAACGGTGAGCAAAAATCCCAGAACTACACGGGGGGACCTAGTGAATGACCTGCAGAGAGCTGGGACCAAAGTAACAAAGGCTACCATCAGTAACACACTACGCCACCAGGGACTCAAATCCTGCAGTGCCAGACGTGTCCCCCTGCTTAAGCCAGTACATGTCCAGGCCCGTCTGAAGTTTGCTAGAGAGCATTTGGATGATCCAGAAGAGGATTGGGAGAATGTCATATGGTCAGATGAAACCAAAATAGAACTTTTTGGTAAAAACTCAACTTGTCGTGTTTGGAGGAGAAAGAACACCATACCTACTGTGAAGCATGGGGGTGGAAACATGGTGCTTTGGGGCTGTTTTTCTGCAAAGGGACCAGGACGACTGATCTGTATAAAGGAAAGAATGAATGGGGCCATGTATCGTGAGATTTTGAGTGAAAACCTCCTTCCATCAGCAAGGGCATTGAAGATGAAACGTGGCTGGGTCTTTCAGCATGACAATGATCCCAAACATACCGCCCGGGCAACGAAGGAGTGGTTTCGTAAGAAGCATTTCAAGGTCCTGGAGTGGCCTAGCCAGTCTCCAGATCTCAACCCCATAGAAAATCTTTGGAGGGAGTTGAAAGTCCGTGTTGCCCAGCGACAGCCCCAAAACATCACTGCTCTAGAGGAGATCTGCATGGAGGAATGGGCCAAAATACCAGCAACAGTGTGTGAAAACCTTGTGAAGACTTACAGAAAACATTTGACCTCTGTCATTGCCAACAAAGGGTATATAACAAAGTATTGAGATGAACTTTTGTTATTGACCAAATACTTATTTTACCGAGGAATTTACCAATTAATTCATTAAAAATCCTTCAGTGTGATTTTCTGGATTTTTTTTTTCTCATTTTGTCTCTCATAGTTGAGGTATACCTATGATGAAAATTGGAGACCTCTTTCATCTTTTAAGCGGGAGAACTTGCACAATTGGTGGCTGACTAAATACTTTTTTGCCCCACTGTAACTAGTAACTGTAATTGGTTAGTATTTTTAGTAACTTGCCCAACACTGCACAATATACATGGTGCCGATGTTTGATGGATTTAACATAATGTTGTACATGTTGTGTCATACACAATTATACTTTTCTGTTTACAAAAACTGTTTTTAAAAACTGGGTTCCATAAATTGAAACTGACAAATTTCTTGTATATATTTTGTTCACCAGCTTTGCTATTTTCTTGCAAACTTGCTTCAGCATTGTGGTTAAAATGTTCACTAGTTTCAAAGAAAAAACACTGAAACAAGTATTTGTTTGGAAGAATTACAAAAAACACTTTGTTTAGTTGTACAGAATCATTTAAGGATAAACTAGTTTGCATTACCTTCCGTTAAACATTTACCACTGAAAGGCAGTAGTAACTCCATCAGCTGTATACTTGTTTCTTTGCATAACACCATTTTAGGGACCTCTTTTTTTAATCACACAAGTACATGTGTGAAGTACATTTACATGTTCGAAGAAAGAATTTTTAACTCCCTTATTTTTTGTAACAACTTAATCCACTTGTACTAAACATTTGTTTATTAAACACCTAATACAAGTTTGTAAATGGTCGACATCACCCTGTTTTTACTGTGGTTGCAGTTTTTTAGGTGTGTTTGTACACACTAAACACCCTAACCCTATATTTTGTAATGGGAGTGCAAGAAAAATTGTTTTACCCTATTTTTAGTTACACAACATACATGTTGGTGATGTTTGATGAATTTAGCATAACGCCATCTATGTTGGTTCATACACATTTTTTGCTTTTCTGTTGACAAAAACTCTGTTTTAAATGTTACATGAAGATAACCTGAATCAAATGAAACTATATTAAACAAAGTTACTTCATCCTGATTAATGTGTTACCTGTAATGTGAAAAAACACAAGTACCCCAGAATCTTACTTGATTAGCAACTTTTGGTTTAGTTTATTGTTTCCACACAACTTTTTTTTTGTCGTAGTAGCAGTGAAATATTTCACAAACCCGTTTTTGGATAACAGATTCGTTGTAGACAAGTGATTTTTCTTTCCCTCTAGACGGACATAACTCTGACTTACTTTTTGAACATCTTGGAACTGGTTTTGCTCCCCCCTTTTTAGAGTGGCTATATCCTCAAATTAAACATTAAAACCCTCATTTTTAAAAATTTTTGAATCAACATCATCAACAATGAAAACCTGATTCACAAGGCATTTGCTGAAATTCAACAGTTCAGTTCAACACCTTTTCAGCGCACATTTTTTGCTGCGTAATAAAACACAAGTCCTAAGGAACAAAAAAACTCAACTATTTATGCATTTATAAAAAAATTTGGATGGAAAAAAAAGGAAGTAAACCATACTTGAGAAATGGAACAGATTAATTTTGTTCTTACAATCACAGCAAAGGTTAGACAAAAAAAAAAACCCTCCAATATTGTAAAAATGTTTCTGTAAAACTCTTGTTACAATGTACAAAACACACACATTGTCATATCCGGCTCTAGGGAGCCGGGCAATCAGAGCCAGGGGCAAGCCAGTGAGTCGTGATATTTTATTCAGGGAAAAGGGGAAGGGATGAGGAGAGCACAGATACTCATGCAGACGTACACTCACAGGTTGCACAGCGCAGAGGTAAGCAGCTCGTACCGGACGTGGGGGTAACAAGACGTACATACTCACAGCGGGATACAAACACAGGAATGCTGCAAGAGGAGTATAAGCTGACACCAGACGAAGGGGCTTCAGCTTAGCAATGTGTTTATGTCGCAGCCCCGAGTCATCGAGGCTGCTCCTATTTATCCTCATTGGCAGCGCCCCAGCTGATGAAGACTAATTGGCCCCAGCCGTCCATAATGCTGCCAGCTGGGGGCCAGCTGAGACGCTGCTCAATGGGAAGCAGGGATGAGGGAAAACATGGGCTGAGTGCCGAGACGGCATCTCAACCCATGGTGACAGAGCCCCTCCCTCAAGGTCGGGCTCCTGAACGACCAGGAACATCCCAGCCCCCCCCCCCCCACCTAGGGTGGGAGGAAGGGAGGCGGACCGGAGGGGAAGAAGCCAAGGGAAGGACAACACCAATGGGGCAATGTAGGGTAGCGGGAAAGAAAAACCCAAATACAATACTGACAAAACAGAATAATTAACCCAGGTACAGATGGGGAGAAGAACTGGGTCAGCACGCCGGTTACATACTACCCAGAGAGTACCAACCATGCGTGACCCAGAGCAAGGAAAAAAGAACCACCAAAAAGGTACAGGGCAAAAAATGCTGAGTATGGTTAAATAAAGGGGAACCTATACACAGCGCTAATTTAAGTGCATACACACAGTCACCAAGAAAAGTGAGGGTGACTGGAACAAATGACAATTATAGAGCATGGTGTTACGGAAAACAAGACACATGACTCTATAATGAACCAACAGGACAAAAAAGAAATACTGAGTGCAGGTAAAGAAAAACCCACACACACGAATATATAAATACCCAGTCACCTAAAGAAATGAAAGTGACTGGAATAAATGGATAACTGCAGAGCATGGTGTTACGGAAAACAAAACATAACTCTACAATACAAAAAACGAGGTTAAAAACATGGCACAAAAAGTAAAATGCTGAGCATGAGCGATGGAAAACACAGCACTATAAAAACGAATCCACCAACAGGACAACACATTACACCCGAGTGACCTTAATAACAAAAGAAAAAGTGACACCCGAGGTGAATGGCAGGCAGAGTCCAAAAATGGCCGAGATGGCTCCGGAGATCTCCCCGCCCATTGTCCAGCTGGCGAATCAGGGGAAGAGAAGTGTTCGGACGGCGAACTCTGGACCCAGATCCCAGGAATCCAGTCCACCGGCAGCCGAACCAGGCTGCCCAGAGGGAAACACAGACCAGTGGGGGGAACCAGATCACCGAACCGAAAGTTCTGTGGGTCGGGTCGTCGACCCGCATCACTCAACCACCAGGACCATTGAGACGGGCGAAGGATCAGAGCGGATCCCGGTGGAAGAGGCTCAGGGGGGAGCCGATGACGAGGGCGGCGGGCGTCAGGCCGCAGGAAAACGGCCACCTCCTCACCGGACCTGGACAATACTGGGGCAGCACCCACGTCGGACCCCGATCGGGCCTCAGGCGAACCCACGTTGGACCCCGACTGGGTCTCGGGCGAACCCACGTTGAATACTGCACCAGAACCGACCTCCAACGTTGAACCCGGACCCTCCAGCACCACGAGGAACAGCAACTCCTTGCCGGTGACCCTGGAAGAAGGCTCAGAAGAGAAAACAGAACCGGGATCAGGATCACCGGCAGCGCCAGAACCCGGCGAGACGAGCTCAGACGCAGCGGACGGCTGCACCCGGCTCGTCTCCCCTGGAGATAGGCTGAAGTGCTCGGGGATAAAAAGAGAGAAAAGAAAGGAGAGCACTCGCCTGATCTCGGGTTCTGACGCCGTCCAGGACTGCGAAGATCCAGGATCCGTCGTCAGGAGGTCGTTGTCAGGCTCCCATCTAGCCGCGTCGGGCCCCGCAGCCAGCACGATGGTCAGCGCAGCTTGAGATTCCTCCAGCTCAGGTGACCCCGCCGACGATCCACTCGGCGTGAAGCCAGAAGAATCTCGTCCCGCCGGACCGAACCGCTCCTCCGTGGAGACCCGGGGACGCTCAGTCGTCGGCGTAGACTCCACGCAGCAGTCAGTCCCCCTCCTCCGTCCGCAATGTAGCTGCGGAACCACAGGCCCTCTCCATATCCCACCACGTTGACCCGGAGCCGGGGACCGCTCGGCGGAGAGAGACACAGAGGATGCGGGATTAGGCATACAGGTTACAGCAGGTGGGGAGAGTTCAGGGAGCTGCGAACCCTGAACTTCTCATCCAGGGATGTGACAGAGCAAATCATTAAGCAGGTGTGAAAAAACAATGACTTGCCTGCCCCCTGGAGGTTGAGTATCGCCTGCTGTAGTGGAATCTGCTTCTTCCTCTCCCCGCCCGGCGATAACGGAGGACCCCCCGGGAATTCGTCTGAGGGTCGCTCGCGTTGTCTCCAGCAGAGAGCTCACCAGGCCGGGATTCCAGGCACACACAGCGGTCAGGAAGCGCGTCGAGGAGGAGGGGGAAACAGCCGGGGTGAGCCAGCCCGAATGTCCAGGGATGACAGCGGGGGAACGAGGCTCAGGGGACGAGGCTGTAGAGTCTCCACACTGACGAGGCGAAGGGATGACAGCTGCGTGGGAGGAACGGTCCTGACGATGACCCAGAACTGGATCCGGACGAGGTTCGTGCAGAGGTGACTCGGCGATGTGATGACGACTACTCCCAGGGGACGAAGCGAGGGGGAAACCCAGGATTCGCCGCTCCAGATCGGAGATCGAGACGAGGAAGGCGTCGAGCACGGGAAAGCTTTGTAGCCCTGAAGTCCTCACCATCAATCTCACTGCCGCCGCCACATGCCTGAAGGTGGTGACAGGAAACACAGTAGAGCTCGCGACAGCCACTCGACCCCGGACATAACTGCTGTCAGCTGCGGCTCCTTGAAGGGAATCCCGAGTGACGTGGCGCAGGTCGGGGGAAGTCCTCTGGTTGGCGCGAACTCCCGGACTGGAATGGCGGCAGGAACGGGACTCCGAAGCGGGGAAAGACGTCGCCCACTTCGACTCCCTGCCGGGATTTCCATCCACCCCGTGGAGCTTCTCTCGCTGTGTACCTGCAGCGTCTATCCTGGCACTGTCCTCCAGATGGTACAGAGAGTGAGGGTGACAGTCCAGGAGTTCCTCAGCACGGCCCGGATGCCAGCGTCTCGCGTTGGAGGCGTCGTGCAGGGTGAAGAACGTCCCGTCGACAGCCTCCGAGATGGACCTCAGCTCGTCGCCCTGGCGCCGGAAGTGACTCCTGGGAAACGGCATGCTAGCAGCGCTGACACCCGGACAAAAAGGTACATTTCCACAGCGACTCACGGCCGCCGGCAACTCTTCTGGCTGCGACATACTGTCATATCCGGCTCTAGGGAGCCGGGCAATCAGAGCCAGGGGCAAGCCAGTGAGTCGTGATATTTTATTCAGGAAAAAGGGGAAGGGATGAGGAGAGCACAGATACTCATGCAGACGTACACTCACAGGTTGCACAGCGCAGAGGTAAGCAGCTCGTACCGGACGTGGGGGTAACAAGACGTACATACTCACAGCGGGATACAAACACAGGAATGCTGCAAGAGGAGTATAAGCTGACACCAGACGAAGGGGCTTCAGCTTAGCAATGTGTTTATGTCGCAGCCCCGAGTCATCGAGGCTGCTCCTATTTATCCTCATTGGCAGCGCCCCAGCTGATGAAGACTAATTGGCCCCAGCCGTCCATAATGCTGCCAGCTGGGGGCCAGCTGAGATGCTGCTCAATGGGAAGCAGGGATGAGGGAAAACATGGGCTGAGTGCCGAGACGGCATCTCAACCCATGGTGACACACATCTACATTCTCCATGCATTCAGGTGAACACTACCTAAAAGCAAATTATACAGGGATACAGGTTTGCGATATACGACCCTCTTTTTGCTTCATCCTAGCTGGCAGTTTGTTGTGAAACAAAGATAGTTTAAGTAAAGCATGCAAACTTAATTAAAAAAAAGGCATTTTATTACATCTCCATGTCAGTTTTTTCAGACTGCGTTAGAATCGATATCCAGGTCTGTATCACCATCCATATCACAACTCTTCTCATTGTCAGAATTGCCCACAAATTCCATCTAGTGGCATGGGGGCTGTAGTTTCAGGGTCCGCTTGTCCCGGCTGCCCTGCTGTTGTGTCGTGGGGTGAGGCGCTTTGTCGCATTGCCCCTGGTGTCATTAGAGGCGGGTGTGTGTTGATGCTTGGGGGTGGTTGAGGGAGCCGTTGGTGCGGTTTGGTGGCCGTGTTTCCGTCGGGTTGCTCCGGGGTGGCTGTGGCTGCAGGGCGGCCTGCCACTGTCGATGTGCGTCTGGGGTGGGTGGTCGGTGGGCTTGCGTGGGTGTTCGGGGGTGTCGCTTGGCATGTGGCACGCCGTGTGGTTCCGGCCCATTGTTCACTATTGTGACTTGCATGTGTCTGTGTGTGGGGAGGTGCTGGATTAAGGGGGGTAGTGCCTCTTGGCAATGTGGGCTACCCTGGGAGGGGGGACTTCTTTGGGCATGGGGGTCCCCGGGGTGTGCGGCGGTGGCGCTGGGGTGGGCCCGCTGTGGGGGTGCCTGGGGGGACTCGCGCCGGGGAGCGCGGGCCGGTCTCTGGCCCGGGGGGTGGGGTCGCCGGCCTCCTGGTGCCTGGGGCCCGGGGACAGGCATTGGCCCCGCTGGGGGGGGTGGGGGTCAGGCGGGTCCGGGGGTGTGGGCTCGCCATGCCGCCACCTGGCCTCTCTCGATTGTCCCTCCAGGGGCGGATGCCTGGCTTTCCTGGGGCTTGCTGACCTCGAACGTTTGTGCCCTGTGGGGGTTGGTGGCGCTGCCTTGCCTGCTCGGGGTTCCCGGGGGAGAGCTGCTGTGACCGGCCCTCCGCTTCGTATGTTTCGTGACAAACCACTCACATGCACACATTTATTTTGCACATGCTCTCATATATATGCACGCAGACATACACGCACAAGTGTCTCTCCTTTAACAGGCGTGGAAACCAGACTCGTGTTGAGACATCTTCGGTGGAAGAAGCAGTTTGTCTTTTGTTTGTTTTAGTTGTTGGTTTGGTTGGTTTTTTGACTGTTCCTCTCCCTTTTCTTTCCCCCTCCACACACTTCCTTTCCCTCTTCCCCATCCTGTCGGGTCTTCCATGGGTAAAATAATTAAAATAAAGTATTAAAAAATAAAGTATTACTAAATTACTAAATATTACTAAAATTACTAAATAAAGTAGTACTAAAAAATAAAGTATTAAAAAAAAAGAATCACCCACAAAATCCTTGTCGTCAGAATCACCCACAAAATCCTCCTGCCAAAAGTTCTCAGCATCCAGACAACCCTGCCAATAGTCCCCAGCTCTTTGCAAATGTTGAGCCATCCTCTCATCACCCGCAAACAGCATTTCTGAAACTTCAAAAATCTTGGGGGTGATGCGTGGTGTTTGTCTAAGTTCGTGAAGGAAAGCCTCTGTAATTCCAACGTATGTTGGTATAGAAGTATACATGTAATTTAATTCGGTCAGTCTCTGGATTGCTGGAATGAAGCACCTGTTCCGCAGTCTTTTTGTGATCTCTTCAAAGTGAGCCAGAAAGAAATACTTGGACTCTGCTGGGCAATCATGGTGGTTTTGAGCGAAGTGGTTGATCCGACAACCATTGCATATTTCTTCTCTGTATTTGTTAATGGTAGCATCGAGAAATCTTATCAACCCAAATTTTTAACTATGTCCAGAAACACAGGAGGTAGATGACCCATCGTGTATACTGGGTCAACTTCTTCCGAAACCATGTCGAGGCCTGTAGAGGGAAAACCATGTGGAGGGTCGGTAGTGTATTCTTCAGCATCCATAGAACAGATCTGCTCCATTGCAGAAGGGAGGGTAGGTGAAGATGGTTGAGGAAGACCCTCGCCATCCAGGGAGCATGTTTGTGAAGCCGGGTGGTCATCCTCGCTCAATAATTTTTCACAAGGGTCTTGTTCATAACACTGTTGGAAAGTCACACACGGGTTTGCCTGAATTTTGGTCTGGGTAAAATGGCTGGTTGGGGGGTCTTCTTTTAAAATCGGAGGGCGGGGTTAGTTGTGGGAGGTCGTGGGAGTGGTGTCACCTGGGAAAGCTAGGGTTTTTTTCACAATCACCACACTGCTTGCGGAAATAAAGAAGGCTTTGAGCTTTTTGCCTTTCTCATCAACCATTTTGACCCACACTGCTGTAGGCAGGCATAGCATTGTCTGGAACACACCACATTCAGAATTAAAATACTGCAAGACAAATTTGTCATCAGATGGCAGGTCACCCATTGACACCTGACAAGTGGCACGGAAGTACCACCTCCCAGATGGCGAAGCCTTTGTTTCCCACAAACTACTAACCAACACTCTCCTGGTAATGAATGGCAGTTGTTGCTCTTTCACTCGCACAAGTGTCTGGGTCTGTCTGTCTTTTGTACCAGGCTCATCTTCCACCTCTGTCTGTTGGTGATGTACATTGTTTGTTTTCAGATCAGTGCAGACGACATGTTCCAGTCCACTCCAGTCAATGGCTGTAAGTGTGGCTTTTCTGGAGAGCGGACCAAAAGTATCCCCTTCATCCAGCGGGTAAAAACACAGTTCGCTACTTGCGTGGTTGAACACATAACCCCATCCCCATTTTTTTTTTTCGGCGCAAGATGGCGGCGCGTGCACAACGCGAGGCTCAGCGTCCTACCAGATTCTGGGGACTAGCAGTGTTATTTCTGCTCATTTCGGGTATGTTCGTTCAGAACAGCTCTGCTTTTACATCTTACACCCGAGATGAGCTTTTGAATACTGGTTTACAAAACAACGATAACGACCTTTTTATCAGCAACCTACGTCTGAATCTACGTCTCATCCCGGAGCTCTGGAGAACTCCCGACGCTCGGCAGGCTTCCCGACCGACCAGAAGTGCTCGCAGGCGGCGTAAGGAACGTAAACAAAGGAGGGGTAAGCGCGGTGGGCTAAGAGCTAAGCTAAAGCTAACACCGCACCGGCTATCGCTACCCAGTATTTTCCTTGCTAATGTACGGTCTCTGGCGAGCAAAATGAGTGAACTACGGCTTTGGATCACCAACAATAAGAAACTTATGAACTGCAATATCATGATTTTTACAGAAACATGGCTTCACAGTGGAATACCCGACAATGCTATCGAGCTAGCCGGCCTACACACGCTCCGGGCAGACAGAGCAGCAGTTGACTCCGGTAAGACAAGAGGGGGGGGATTGTGCATTTATATTAACAAGGCTTGGTGCACGAACTCTGTCACTGTTGAGAGACACTGCTCAGCTAACCTGGAGTTTCTCATGGTTAAATGTAGACCTTTCTATCTGCCACGCGAGTTCACTTGTACCATCATAACAGCCGCTTACATTTCTCCGGATGCTAATGCTAAGCTTGCTATGAAAGAACTGCATGCAGCTATTAGCAAACAACAAACTGCACACCCAGAGGCAGCATTTATTGTGGCGGGTGATTTTAACCATTCTAACCTCAAGACAGTGCTTCCTAAATTCTACCAGCATGTCTCCTGTCACACAAGAGGGGACAAAACATTGGACCATGTTTACACCAATATTGTGGGAGCCTACACAGCAACTCCCCTCCCCCACCTAGGTCAGTCTGATCATTTATCCTTGTTCCTTACCCCCAAGTATGTACCGCTCATCAACCGGGTGAAGCCATCAGTGAGGACCATCAAAGTGTGGCCAGAGGGGGTTGACTCTGTACTCCAGGAGAAGTTTAGGAACACAGACTGGAGTATGTTCACCTCTCAGGCTACCTGTGGCTCCCACATAAACATCAACTCTTACACCCACTCAGTCCTGGACCATATCAACACCACTATTGACAGTGTCACCACGGAAAGACAGATCACCACGTACCCAAATCAGAAGCCGTGGATGAACAGAGAAGTGCGACTTCTGCTAAAAGCATGTAACAATGCCTTTAGATCTGGTGATGCACAGGCCTACAGTTCATCCAGGGCAGATCTGAAGAGGGGCATCAAGAAGGCCAGCTACAAGCTGAAGGTGGAGGAACATTTTGGGGACTCTGACCCCCGACGTATGTGGCAGGGCATTCAAGCTATCTCTGATTATAAGCCCAGCAACTCCATACCTATAGCCATGACTGTGCCCTTTCTCAATGAGCTAAATAACTTCTATGCTCATTTTGACAAGGACAACAATGAAAAGAACATCAATTTCCCACCCTCTGATGACCTCCACCACCTCACACTCACCCACACCGACGTCCGTAATGCACTGAGTCATGTCAACGTACGTAAGGCTGCTGGCCCTGATGGCATTCCTGGGCGTGTGCTGAGGGCATGCGCTGAGCAGCTGGCAGGGGTCTTCACAGACATCTTCAATCTGTCTCTGGCCCAGGCCGTGGTACCAGCGTGCTTCAAGACCACTTCAATAGTACCAGTGCCAAAACATTCAACACCATCGTGCCTAAATGACTATCGCCCTGTGGCACTGACGCCCATAGTCATGAAGTGCTTTGAGCGACTGGTCTTGGCACAGCTCAAAAAAGGCCTGCCCCCTACACTGGACCCTCATCAGTTTGCCTACCGGAGCAACAGGAGTACAGAGGATGCGGTTTCTACAGCGCTGCACTATGTACTCTCACACCTGGATGACAAGAACACCTACGCAAGATTATGTTATGTTATGTTTATTGACTTCAGCTCAGCATTCAACACAGTTATCCCCTCCAAGTTGCTCACCAAACTTGGGGACCTGGGAATCAGTACCTCCACCTGCAACTGGATCATGGATTTTCTGACCAACAGACCCCAGCATGTTAGGTCAGGCCCCAACCGTTCTTCCGTCATCACACTCAACACTGGTGTACCACAGGGCTGTGTGCTCAGCCCATTCCTCTACTCCCTCTACACCCATGACTGCAGGCCTATGTATGGATCCAATTCCATCATAAAGTTCGCAGATGACACCACGGTGATTGGACTCATCAGGGACAACGACGAGTCAGATTACAGGGCAGAGGTTGAGCACTTGGCTACTTGGTGCGCTGACAATAACCTGCTCCTTAACACCAGCAAAACCAAGGAGCTCATAGTGGACTACAGGAAGGAGAGGGAAGAGACACATGACCCCATCCATATCAATGGCATAGCTGTTGAACGTGTCCCCAGCTTCAAATTCCTGGGGACCCACATCTCGGAGGACCTGTCCTGGTCAGTTAACACCACCAGCCTGATCAAGAAGGCCCATCAGCGCCTCTTCTTCTTGAGGACATTGAAGAAGAACCATCTGTCAACTGACATCCTGGGCAACTTCTACCGCTGCGTGATAGAGAGCACCCTGACCAACTGTATCACACTCTGGTATGGGAGCTGCTCTGTAGCTGACCGCAAGGCGCTGCAGCGGGTGGTGAAAACCGCCCAATGCATCACAGGGACTCCACTTCCAGCTATAGAGGACGTCTACAGGAAAAGATGTCTGCGCCGGGCACGCAGCATTCTTAGGGACTCCAACCATCCTGCTCATGGACTGTTCCAGCTTCTCCCCTCCAGAAGACGTTTCAGAAGCCTTCGGACTAGAACCAGCAGGTTTAGGAACAGTTTCTTTCCAACAGCTGTCACGTTATTGAACTTAGTTCCCCGCTGACTCTCTTACAATCATCTTTTACCATCCTCACCTGTACATAACTGCATAACTACATAACTACATCTAACTTATTGCACATTATTTGCACATAACAGTACTTTTAACTTTCTGCACTGCTGCATATATTTGCATATATTTGCTTAAATTGCACATACTGTTAATTACCGTATATACTGCACTGCTGTCCTTTGCACTTCTGATTGGGTGCTAAACTGTGTTTCCTTACCTTGTATTCATACATGTGTAATGACAATAAAGTTGAATCTAATCTAATCTAATCTAATCTAATCTAATCTAATCTAATCTAATCTAATCTAATCTAATCTACCTCCAGCTTCTAAGTGAAATTCCTTCTGAAGACTCCTGGTCGTGGGGGTCTGGACATGCCACAGATACAACATTCTCTTTCTTGGGGCTAATCTTGGACCGGTTTGGAGGAAGGTGGAGACAGGTGTCTTGCTGATCAGACGAAGGTCACTAGGCCTCTTAGTCACGATGAGTGTCTTTTTTGCAAAGATTGTTAATTTTTCTGATTTGGGGCTACTTATCCAGTTTTCGTACACTCCACCCCTGTAGTTTCATTGGTTGAATGTCGGGGGCCGCCTCTAGGTCATCATTGGACAGGCCATCAAACCCTCTCTGCCCTCTTATTGGTTAATTGGTCGCAAGCTTATAGAGGTTGATGGGTAACCAAATTCACGAACTGCGGGATATGATAAGGGCCTTTTCCACTAGCACGCTTTAGCGCGACACGGGACGGCTCAGCATGCTTTGTACGCTTTTCCACAAGCCCCAACACGGTTTAACAGCCGCAATTCTCAGCCCCGCTCCAGGGCAGGGTACAGCAGTGCTGAGCTGTGCCGTGTTGTGACGTTAACAGACTGGTCGCCGCTGATTGGTCAGGTCGTAACCGGCGCTGATTGGTCAGGTTGTAACCACCCCTCTCCTCCTCCTCTTCTACCAAATCTTCACGACCTTCTCAATAAAGTTTTTGAAAAAAAAAAAAAAAGAATCTTCACGACCGCCTTTACTCAGCACGCAACCACTGTTGGCGGTTCCTTTTCAGTGTATTGCTGTGCTATTTTCATTTATTCTCTATCAAAAATGGCTTCGTGTAATAAGGGTGTTCCATGGACCAATAAGGAGGTGCAGTGTCTGCTCACTGCATTGTCAGACGAACGTATGCAGCGCGAGTTAGACGGAGCCGCCCGGAATGAAAAAATATACCGGGAGGTCTCGACATCGGAGTCCTTTAACGGTGAGTTTTAATTTTTTTTTATTGTGCGTTTTTTCGCAAATATATTTGGTAAGACACTCCGTTTATTTATACAATAAAAAAGCTGTTCATTTGTGGATGGATCGCTGCTTTATTGCAGCACACTGCGGACTAAAGCTTTTATTTTAATTATTCATGTGAACAATATGCTGAAATAAGCTTATGTAATCTTGTTAAAAACTATTGTCTTTTCTGTATATATTGCACTTTCGTGCTGTATTTTATTGTGTGCATTTTCCTTGTAGAATCATCCCACACGTCCGCCGCGACAGCCCGCCCGGATTATTCAACTGAGCCTTCCTGAACCAGAGCTGGCAGAGACGCCTTCATTCATCCGAGTCGTGACCCAGTTTGGGAAGCTGGTGTAGACACTCAGTGGTCGGCGTGTATAAAATGTCGATTAACCTTCATGTTGTGTTGCAAAGTTTTTTTTTCTTTTAATATTTTGTATATAATAAAATGGAATTGTTTTGGAAAGTGTGGTTTGTCTGTTATAACACTGAATTATAAAACAGTATAATTACATAGAAATTCCATTGCCTAATCTGATCAAAATGATACTGATCTTCCTGTCAGGGGTCAACCATTGTAAAGGTAATGCAATTTTTAACTAGACCAAAAAACAAATGTTTTTGTAAGCTTTCTGTTCTTTTTATTGAAATATCATAAAAAATTAGCCCCACATGATCCAGTTCTAAACTTTGGGTACATTTTTTATGTTAGCTTATAAGAAGTTGCACAGTTGGACTTTAAAATGCAGCAGGAGAGACTGATCAAGCTTACAAGTCAAAGTAGGTAAAAAAGTAAGTATATGTAAATTGAATGTTCTATCGGCATTCCAAATTCAGAGAATTACAATACTTTAGAAGGAGTGTAGCATCATCTAAATGGAAAATAATAATACTGTTGTTCCAAACGTTGACCTGAAGGTGAAAAACATGATTTTTTTTAATTCAGTTCATCCAAAATGCCCTAGGATGTAAAAAATAATAATTTGGTGTTGGGCAGTGTGCCACCATCTCATTATTTAATACAAATAAAAACAAGTTTCAGCTCATTATTTCTAGGTCATTTGGCAGCTAATTCAAAACAAAAGTGACTTGTGTTGTTGCAGCTTAATTATGAGATAAAATTAATTGTGAGATAAATCCACAGAGCGAGCAAGGCAATAATCCTTGGATCCTTTTTCGTCTCGTGTAAATAAGGACTCAGTCGGGTGCGTAACGTCATGGGAGTGTGGCCCCGCCTCGCTGAGAATCTGCTGCTGCCCCGCTTCTAAAACCTCCTAACACAAACCATCACAGCACAAGCACAACACCGTGCTAATGGAGACAGAAGCATTCCGAGCCGTACTGAAGTGAATCGAGCCGTACCGAGGTGTGCTGGGCTAGTGGAAAACAGGCTATAGATGTTCATGGGTCTCATAATACACACAAAATAACAACATATAAAACATCTTTTACTTTTTGGTTTGTACGTCAACGCATGAGTAAATAAAAATCATAAACTTTGTTTTCTTCAAATTTAAGATGACTTATTTTTATCAATGTCATGAGTCTGAGCTCAGGGTTCTCACAGAACTCAGACTCTCAATTTATGTCTGAGTATTTTAAGTCTGTTATGATTATTTTGTCTGTTTCTGTATTTATTTTTGGTTTTGTGATATGAGCCTTTCCTCCTTCCCAGACACTCCCACCAGCTACCCACCCTATTCCCCAGCCATCTCAGCTGTGAGTAGTTGAATAATTAGGTCACCTGCTTGCTCAGCTGCCTGTACCTGCTGCTCATTTGTTTTCATGTATTTAAGCACTGCCAGCTCACTTTCTCATCGCGGCAGTCTTGACTGAATTACTGACTGGATAACTGAACAATTTATTGTTTGAGCCTTCCTGAGTCTTCTCCTTGGCACTCGCAGAGCGATTCCAGCTCTGGAGTGCCTCTCTGTAAGTTATTTCTTCTCCTCGCCTTTTGTAAGTTATCTTTCGTTTGAATTTTTGTGTACCCTGTACAGCTTTAGTTTTTCTGTTTGTTGTTTTGAGTAAACATTACTACTGCAGTCCAGCGCGTGGGTCTGTCTCTTTGCCCTGAAGGGGCCAATTATGACAGAAGACTGCCGCCAGAATTAAGACCCAGTGGCTGCAGTTAGTGAATTTTTTCCCTTTTGTGTTATCTTCCACTCACCTGTTCACTGGAGCTCATCATGTCCCCAGCTCGCCGGTCTCACCCAAATAAAGGAAGATTGGAAGCGGGATCGCCGAGCCTGGAGGAGGAGTGGGCTGTGGAGTTTATCTAGAGTTTTGTGGATGAAGCTCTTGCCATTCGCTGACCCAAGAAGACCTGGGAAAGTGTGAATGGAGCGATGGGGATTCTGGAGGCAAACCCCGGCCTCTGGAAATATCCTCAATATGCGGGACTACTGTCCAGGGTCACTGCGCTTCAGTGATCATTCCCCGGGCTGATGATGGGGTCACCTCCCGCTGAACCAAAGCTGTCACGGAGGCACTCACCTCGGCAGAAGTCCTTCCCCTCTTCCGGTTCGCCAGCTCCAGCTCCACCACAACACCGTCATCCCGCTCCTGACTGCTGGAGGAATCCTCCCGCCTCTCCGGTAGCCATTCCCTCAACATCGAAGCAGAAGCCCCCCTCAGCAGTTCAGCCTTCCTCCCTTTCTTTTCTGGCTGGATCTTCAGCTTTTTCCTGGCCTGTAGCTGCTGTTATTCGCTCCACTTCAGCATGCTCTCCTGCTGCCGAGAGGTCCTCCATTTTTTTCCCATCTCCGTCTGTCTCCGTGACGACAGGGGTGGCTCCTCCACAATCCTCCGAGGGGCCCATCTCCACCGTAGCCACGGAGAGGGATGACATTACACCAGCTGCAGCAGGCTACATCGATCACTGGGAAAACAGGGAAGTGTCATTTTATTCCTCTTCAGTTTATGATGACATGTCTTGCCTGATTCCCGGTATGGAGGTTCAGGGTAGGCAGTCCCCTGAGCCCTCACCACCTGCTGCAGATATCAATTGCTCACCAGCCCTCCCCGTGTCTTCTCCTTTGGCCCCTGAGTGTCCGCTGACCCCGGGATTGAGCCACCGGACGTGGGAGGAGCCTGTGTCCCTGGACCAAGTTCCAGTGCCAACGGTGATCCGAATCCCAGCTGCCACGCCGGATGAGTCACCAGCGTGGGTCACTCCGCCTGGTGGCAACAAGACTGCATCCACCATCATGCCTGCTGCAGAGGCCACCGCAGCAGAGTTAGAGACAGAGCTGGACCTCCAAAGGACCGGGCCCGAGACGTCGTCATCGTCTGGATCGATGGAGTCCTGGAGAGCGGTGGAACTCGAGCTCAGGCAAGTGCTCTCCTTTGTTTTTCTTGTCTCAGTTTTGGAGAAATCTTGCCTGGCTCTTGGTGAGGAGAGCCAGGTGCAGCCGCCCGCTGCGCCTGAGCTCGTCTCGCCAGGCTCCACCGCTGCCGGTGACCCTGATCCTGCTTCTCTGTATATGTTGTCTGAGCTTTCTCCCAGGGTCACCGGGAATGTTCCAGCACAGCCAGATGCCTCCATGGATCCAAGCTCACCGCCCAAGGCCACTATGGGTCCAGCTTCCCCCGCAGTGGAGGTCATCGTGGGTGCTCTGTCCCAGCCTGGGACATCCGTGGGTGCAGCTCCCTCTCTGCCCGAGGCCATCGTCTGGGTTCCTCCTCCTCGGTCAGAGTCTCCATGGGTGCTGTGTCCCGATTGGAGACCCTCATGGGTGCTGTACCCCAGCTTAAACCCAACATGGGTGCTGCACTCAGTTTGGGCCCACCATGGGCGCTACGCCCCAGCCCATGGTCCACCGTGGGTGCAGCACTGGCCCTATCTAGGTCCACCGAGGGTGCAGCATTGGCCCAGTCCGGGCCCACCATGGGTGCAGCATTGCTTCAGCCCGGAGCCACAGCAGGTGCTGCTACGCTCCAGTCTAGAGCCGCCGTGGGTGCAGCTACGTCCCAGTCCAGGACCTCTGCGGGTGCAACCGTGTCTCAGTCTGGAACCACTGGGGGTGTTGCTGGCCAGCCCGAGGGTGTCGAGGCCTCCCCTCCTCTGCCTGACATCATTGTGGGTTCTCCTCCACCACCAGACACCATCATGTTCCCCTCCTTTGGCCCTTCATCCCTTCATTGGGCCTCCCTGTGAGGGATTCACCTCCTGGGTTATCCCTTTGGTCTTGGTGGCTTAAGAACTCTGGCCAGCCACCCGATAGTCTGAGCTGCTGGGTTAGGTGGCCCATATTCTCCGGCAGGCCACCCGACTCATACCAACTTGCCATCTGGCTGGCCTGGGACTTCGGCCGGCCACCCGAACTGCTTAGTTGTTTGGCCTAGGGGGCCCATGGATCTGGCGTAGCGTGGGTGTGGATCCTGAACGGGCTCCATATTTTTGCTCCCTCCTACCTGTTTCCCCCACCTAGGGTGGTTCATTGCCTTTTTTTTTGTGTGTGTGTGTGTTTGTGTCCTCTTGGGTGTTACCTTGGGGTGTCTGGGTTCCACCCCTTAAAGGGGGGGGGGGCTCTGTCATGAGTCTGAGCTCAGTGTTATCACAGAGCTCAGACTCTCAATTTATGTCTGAGTATTTTATGTCTGTTATTATTATTTTGTCTTTCTGTTTATTTTTGGTTTTGTGACAAAAGCTACAGCTTTGGTTTTTCTGTTTGTTGTTTTGAATAAATGTCACTACTTCTGTCCAATGCGTGGGTCTGTCTCTTTGCCCCGGAGGGGCCAATTATGACAATCAAACCATGTTTTTAAGCCTAACCCTTTCACTTTCAATGTTTGGTGCTAAAACTTTCAAGTTATTGCCTGAGTTAAAAACTTTGAAGTTATTGCCTGAGCTAAAAAATTTAGGTCTGAGGGTAGAATATTGTGCCAGCCTGCATTTCAGTGTGTAGACAGGTGGATTTTATACCTGAAAACTGAACATGTTGTTTTCTGGTCTTTTAATATTTTTCATATTTTTCTAATTTAGACGGTGAAATGGTATGATCTATGTATCAAATTCTTTTAAAAAGTCCGTAGTAACTGGGACATGATGCTGCAGGTTAGCTTTAGTTCTTTATCGTTGTTTTTAACTGTAGAGTTGTGTTGATTCTTAGGTGTAATGACACAGATGTCTCTGTGTGCTGAATCTGGTAGGCATAGGCTGCTAAACTTTTCTCCCAAAAAGCAGGAAGGAATAAACACTGATCGACAGAATGCTCAAGTTAAAATGGTAGATGTGATTTCAGAAGATGTATTTTAGAAAAGCAAGTGATCGCGCAATATTTTATCAACACTTCCTTACAACATACCAGTTGGTTATTCAGTATTTTTCCCGAGAGAAATCAAAAAAAGCCATCGTACCTAAAAAGGAAACTTTACCTTTCTAGCTACCATCAAGTAATGCAGACAAAAAAGTTATCAGCTTATTTTTTAAAACATTTTTTTTTTTTAAATTTGGCACGGTAAATACACTTGTATATGAATAATGTATATGTTGTATTATGTATATAATACAACATATACATTATGTATATATATGTATGTATATATATGTATGTATATATATGTATTATGTATATAATAATAAATCTATGTTTTGTGTGAGTACAAAAAAATGCAGTTTGTCACTTTTTTAAAACTACTAAATACTTGAGAAAAGTATTCTTTTAAATTTTTTGTGCTTAATGCATTTTTACGGAACTTACACTTCTAAAGTTTTGAAAAAAGTAAATCTTTGTTAGTGGTGTGATTAATGTAACTGGAATAATTTTGCAAGTATGAAAAAAAAGTAGTATGCTGCAGGGAATCTGATCACCACGCAGAGTGTGCATGTGTGTGTATGTGAGGGAGAGAGAGAGAGAGAGAGAGAGAGAGAGAGCGTCAAACACTTTTTGACTGGTGGGTGATGTGTCACATCTGGTGACTGTTTGGTGGGGGCTGTCAGCCAGAGGAATGTTAAATTTGCTACCGCAAAATAAACCACACTTTTAAATGATAAAGTTTTTTAAAAGAATAAATCTTTTATTAATGTAAGTGGAATAATTTTGCAAGTATGCTGGAAAGTTGCATCTAAGTTTTGTTGAAAGTATAATGCTTCTGTGACTTGTGTCAATAATGAAAATCATTTTTGTTAAACTGTAGCAAACTTCTCAACTTGTAAATGATAAAGTTTTGAAAAGACTAAATCTTTGATTGTTAGTGCTGTTAAAAGTATTAGGGATAAACAATAAAAATAAAATAAATAAGTAACAAAAAAAAAAAACAAAAACTCTACATCCTGCCATAGAGGTTTTAGGTGGTGATATCAAACACAGACATAAATACATGCTGGTTGTTTCAAGTATTAGTGTTTAACTAAAGTAAAGCTTTGCCTTAAAACTGTTTCAGATAACAGCGAACTAGCATAAAAAAACCCTGAGTCACAAGTCTGTCTTTATTGGTGGAAGAAGTAAATACATTTAATGACAATTGGTTAATAACAACTGGTTTTCACAGTTTTTTTATACAATAATTCATAGTGTGAAGAATGTTTTTGAATGATCAGAAAGTTGATAAATGTCCCTAAAAAACAAAGGATTGTTCCTGTAGTGAAAATAGATTGGGGTTTCTACACTATGGGAGATGATATAACACCTATGTGTCGGGAGCTAAAACAACTGAACTTTCGAGCGTGTGTGTCTCGAAAGTTCAGTTCGAGACACACACGCCTGTGTGTGTCAACATCAAACACTTTTTGAGTGGTGGGGAGACGCCGGTTGAGGTGTATGCTCTGATATGACCATCTGCCAAATTTTGACGTAAAGCTGCAGACGGAAGTGGAGACGGGGTTATCAGCTCTGATGTATCAGCATCAAACACTTTTTGGTTGGTGGGCAGACACCCGAATGGAGACGTCGTTTAAGGCCCATTTGACATAAAGCTACAGACGGTTTGACATAAGCTTTGACATAATGTAGACAGAACAATAGGGAGGAGAGTTTGAATATTGAAAAAACTGCAGACTGATTTAATAAGGTTTTTTTAATGTACAAATTGAGGGAGATGTGAAAATATTTTGTAGTGATCAAGAAAAACATCCATGATTTATTTATTTTTTTTTCAATTACCCACCTTGTGTAAAAGCTCAAGTTACATGGGATGATAAAAGAACACACAGATGCACAGACAGCCAAAACCCTCTCCAAATTCTGGTTTAAAGTTGTCATGAGTGGTTGAAAAAAACTTAAAGTTAAAGCCTTAAAGTTATAAAACTTTTCTTCAGCTCACAGCAGATGATAAAAGGTTTGATTGAATAAAAATAATTTAACTGTTGGTAAATATCATGTACAAGTTGTGTGATGTTTGACAGAATTGTTTCATGCAGACAATCCTTACAACGCCGTTGTCCATCCATCCATCCATCGTCTACCGCTTTTCCGGAGGTCCGGGTCGCGGAGGCAGCAGTTCAAGCAGAGAAGCCCAGACTTCCCTCTCCCCAGTCACCTGCTCCAGCTCTTCAGAGAGGATACCAAGGCGTTCCCAGATCAGCTGGGAGACATAGTCTCTCCAGCGAGTCCTGGGTCTGACCCGGGGTCTTCTCCCAGTGGGACGTGCCTGAAACACCTCAAGTGGGAGGCGTCCAGGAGGCATCCTAATCAGATGCCCATACCACCTCAACTGACTCCTTTCAATGTGGAGGAGCAGCGGTTCTACTCTGAGCCTCTCCCGGATGACTGAGCTCCTCACCCTATCTCTGAGGGTGAGTCCAGCAATCCTACGGAGAAAGCTCATTTCAGCCGCTTGTATCCGCGATCTTGTTCTTTCGGTCATTACCCAAACCTCGTGACCATAGGTGAGAGTAGGAACGTAGATTGACTGGTAAATCAACAGCTTTGCCTTAGAACTAAGCTCCCTCTTCACCACAACAGATCGGTACAATGTCCCCATCACTGCAGATGCTGCTCCAATCCGTCTGTCAATCTCTCGCTCCATTTTTCCCTCACTCGTGAACAAGACCCCAAGATACTTAAACTCCTCCACTTGGGGCAGGAGCCTGTCCCCAACCCAAAGAGGACAATCCACCTTTTTCTGGTTGAGGACCACGGACTCGGACTTGGAGGCGCTGATTCTCATCCCAGCCGCTTCACACTCAGCAGCAAACCGTTCCAGCAAGAGCTGTAGGTCATTGCTGGATGAAGCCAACAGGACAACATCATCTGCCAACAACAGAGATGAGATCCTGTGGTCACCAAGCATGACGCCCTCCATTCCCTGGCTGCGCCTAGAAATCCTGTCCATAAAAATTATGAACAGGATCGGTGACAAAGGGCAGCCCTGGCGGAGTCCAACTCTCACTGGGAATGAGTCCGACCGAGTGTTGGCAATATGAACCAAACTCTCACAACGGTCGTACAGAGACCAAATAGCTCATAACAACAAGCCCGATACCCCATACTCCCGAAGCACCCCCCACAAAAAACCACGAGGGACGCGGTCAAATACCTTCTCCAAGTCCACAAAACAGATGTAAACTGGTTGGGCAAACTCCCACGAACCCTCAAGAATTCTCGAGAGGGTAAAGAGCTGGTCTGATGTGCCACGGCCAGGACGAAAATCACATTGCTCCTCCTGAATCCGAGGTTCGACCAACGGCCAGACTCTCCTCTCCAGTACCTTGGCATAGACCTTCCCAGGGAGGATGAGGAGTGTGATCCCTCTAAAGTTGGAGCACACCCTCCGGTCCCCTTTTTTAAAGAGAGGAACCACCACCCCGGTTTGCCATGCCAAAGGCACTGCCCCCGACCTCCACGCAATGTTGCAGAGGCGTGTTAACCATGACAGCCCAACAACATCCAGGGCCTTGAGGTACTCAGGGCGAATCTCGTCCACCCCCGGGGCCCGGCCACCAAGGAGATTTTTAACCACCTTGGCGACCTCAGCCCCTGTGATAGGCTAGTCATCCCCCTCGTCCCCAAACCCTGCTTCCTCTGTGGAAGGCATATCAGTGGGATCAGGTTCAGGTTCAGGTTACTTTATTTGTACCCGTAGGTAGATTTGTTAATTAGATTTGTAGATTTGTTTGGGATTGAGAAGATCCTCAAAGTATTCCTTCTACCACCCAACGATATCCCCAGTTGAAGTCAACAGTGTCCCATCCGCACCATACACAGTGTGGACAGGGAGCCGCTTTCCCCTCCTGAGCCACCGGACAGTTTGCCAGAATCTCTTCGAGGCCGACCGAAAGTCTTGTTCCATGGCCTCACCAAACTCCTCCCATACCCGGGTTTTTGCTTCAGCAACCACCCAAGCTGCACTCTGCTTGGCCTGCCGGTACACCTCAGCTGCTTCGGGAGTCCCACAAGCCAACCAAGCCTGATAGGACTCCTTCTTCAGCTTAATGGCCCCCCTCACCACTGGTGTCCACCACTTGGTTCTGGGGTTGCCACCACGGGATGCACCGACCACCTTGCGGCCGCAGCTCTGGGCCGCCACTTCAACAACAGAGGTGGAGAACATGGCCCATTCAGACTCCATGTCTCCAGACTCCCTCGGAATGTGGTTGAAGTTCTTCCGGAGGTGGGAGTTGAAGACCTCCCGGACAGGGGCCTCAGCCAGACGTTCCCAGCACACCCTCACTATACGTTTGGGTCTACCAGGTCTGAATGGCTTCCTCCCCTGCCATCAGATCCAACTCACCACCAGGTGGTGATCAGTTGACAGCTCTGCACCTCTCTTTACCCGGGTGTCCAAGACATACGGTCGCAGGTCTGATGACATGATAACAAAATCGATCATCGACCTGCGACCTAGGGTGTCCTGGTGCCAGGTGCACATATGGACACCCTTATGCTTGAACATGGTGTTCGTTATGGACAAACTGTGGTTAGCACAGAAGTCCAATAACTGAACACCACTTGGGTTCAGATTGGGCAGGCCGTTCCTCCCCATCACCCCCCTCCAGGTTTCACTGTCGTTGCCCACGTGCGCATTGAAGTCCCCCAGTAGGACAATGGAGTCTCCAAGAGGATCACCCTCCAGCACCCCAGTCACAGACTCCAAAAAGGGTGGGTACTCTGAAACATCATTTGGTGCATAGGCACAAATGATGGTCAGGACCCGTTTCCCAACCCGAAGGCGCAGGGAAGCAACCCTTTCGTCCACCGGGGAAAATTCCAATATAGAGGCAGCAAGGTGGGGGGATACAAGAATACCCACCCCCGCTCGTCGCCTCTCACCCGGGGCAACTCCAGAAAAGGCCAAGCTCCAGCCCCTTTCCAGGAGACTGGTTCTGGAACCGGGGCTGTGTGTTGAGGTGAGGCCGACTATATCTAGCTGGTATCTCTCAACCTCGTACACCAGCTCAGGCTCCTTCCCCACCAGAGAGGTGACATTCCACATACCAAAAGCCAGTTTAGAAAGCTTGGGATCAGTCCACCAAGGTCTCCGCCTTTGACCGCCACCTAATCCACATAGCACCGGACCCCCATGATCCTTCCTGCAGGTGGTGAGCCCACTGAAGGGCGGACCCATGTAACTCCTTCGGGCTGAGCCCGGCCGGGTCCCATGGGTGGAAACCCGGCCACCAGACACTAGCCTTCGAGCCCCTTCCCCAGGCCTGGCTCCAGGGTGGGGCCCCGGTAACCCCATACCGGGCAGGGTACACTAAATCCTTGATAATTTATCGTGAGAGTCTGTTGGATCATTCTTAGTCTGGCCCTTCACCCAGGACCAGTTTGTCTTGGGTGACCCTATCAGAGGCAAATTGCCCCTGACAACATAGCTCCCCACCACGATAAGGTGACGATCCATGAGGGGGACAACGTCGTTGTATGGTCATTTAAAAAATATAAAATGCTTTTTTAGGAGAAATGTTAAATTTCCTAGTATTAGCACAAAATAAACTCTAATCACCAAAAAATGGAAAGTATAAATAGGAGAAATGTTACATTTCCTAGTGTCAGCACAAAATAAACTCTAATCGTCACAAGCATACTGATAAAAGCTTTTTTGTTATTGTTAGGTTGTTTGATTAAGGAAAAAAGAAGGGAAGTGGGTGCAAAAATGCACATTTGAAGGCTTACTTTTTGCACAGTTCAATCTATCCCAGTTTCACCCAAAGACCTCTGGATTGGCAATGCATTGTTTTTTTCTACGTCGGGTTGATCCCTGACAGGGGTTGGGGATTACCTTGCCTCTAGAATGCCATTGGCTAGGCCGTGGGGTCTGTCTCCAATTTTTGGCTCGGGTGAAAATGGGTGGTTGGGTGGTCTTCTTTTAAAATCGTTGGGCGGGGTTAGTTGTGCGAGGTGCTATCGCCCACAGGGGTCTGGATGCAGCTCAGACAATCCTCTTTTTTTTTCCCAGTTAATTCTCGACCAGTCTGGCCCAAAAGCTGGAGGCAGGTGTCTCGCTAACCCGCACTTGTGTTGAGTTTTTTATCTTTTTCATTGTTTTATTTTCTGATTTTATTTAATGATCCAATTTTTGCACACAATGCAGTGTAGTTTCATTGGTCAACTGCAGGGGTACGCCTCTAGGTCATCATTGAACAGCCCGTCAAACCCTCCTTCACCGCTCACTGGCTGAGGGCAGATCAAAAAGTGTATGAACCTCAAATATCATCCATCAGTTTGATTGATTTATTTGAACATGTTGCGTCAGTATAAGAATCAATTTAACCTGTTGAACTCTGTTCAGCTTCCCTAAAAACGCCTAAAAATAACATGCCCAAAGTAAATCAAAAGCTGTTCTTCAACCCTTTGCAGCATCTTCATGGGGTTAGTCTCATTTAAAAGAAAACACTCTGAATTTTTTGGCAAAACAGTCATAATCTCTCTAAGTGCTCCTGCCACTGAGTAACAAGAAAGTTCGCCTGGGTGTTTTTTTTAGATACAAATGCTTGCAAATAACATACAGCTGTCAGATACTGGCTGGAAAAGACAACAGAAATGTAGAACCTGTGGTCTATATTAACCATATATTCCATAACCTACATATGTTGAAGCATGTGGAAATGTTTGGTAATTACATATGTAAAGGACTTCACACCTCTGAAAGGACAAAGGGCTCTCACCCGCCGAGTGAAGAACAAAGACGTTCCCGGACGCGGCGGAGGAGACCGGAGGAGACCGGAGGAGCCACCCTCACCCCCTAAGGCGAGGAGAGGAAATACCAAGACAATGGGGGGATTAAGATAATGAGGGATGTCAGCCTTTGTTATGCATGTCTTTTGTTGTGTGCCAGTATAAAGTCAGTGAGCTGGAGACATTCTGTCTCTTTTCCCTTCTGCCACTCTCTGCACCAGATGAGACTTGTTAGAAGAGCTGAATATTAAACTTTGCTTATAAACCAAATCGCCTCTTCATTTCCAAGCTCCTCTACACTGGTGACCTTGACGCGAGTATGGACCGGAGGCGTTCCCCCGCAATCGACTCATCCGTGGCGACCCAGGCAGACGCCAGCGGCCACGCAGACAAGGGAACAGATGGACAACTGTTCCCCCCGGCAGAAGAGATTGAGAGAGCTCAGCCGAGCACCAGCACCGCCGTGAGAGCCGAGGCAGGGCACTCTCACCCGGCGGGCACAGCAATGATGGTGTGCACGAATGCCGTCGCTGTCAAGCTGCCGGACTTCTGGCAAGAAGACCCCGCCTCTTGGTTCCAGCAGGCTGAAGCCCAGTTTGCACTGGCGGGCATCACGGCTGATGACACCAAATTTTATCATATCGTCTCCAAACTCGACGCCGCCACTTCGAAGTGTGTGCGGAGCATGATCCGGCGACCACCGGCCCGGGACAAATACGAGACGCTCAAAGCAACCATCGTGGCGAACTACGTCCCATCAGCGGAAGAGAGAGCCGAGAAGATCCTGGCGGTCTACGGCCACAGAGGGTGCAAACCGAAGGCCCTCATGGAGGATTTGCTACAGCTCAAAGAAGAGGACAATGACAACTTCCTCTTCCAGTTTATTTTCCTCAGCACGCTGCCGCCACACATGAGAGGGACACTCGCCGGCATGAAGTGCAACAACCACCAAGACTTCCGCGTGCTGGCCAATGAAGCTCATCGGCTCGTCAACGCCTGCAAGGAGCCGACACCCACAGCAGCATCCGCAGACCTCAAAGCTGACGCCCCGAGCCACGAGGAGCCACAACCCATGGAGCAGACCCAGCCCACGGTGACAGCGACACGGCCAAGACGTAACAGACAGAGCGACGTCTGTTATTATCACCACCGCTTCGCTGAGAAGGCCCGCAAATGCGTTCCCCCCTGCAAATTTGCGATTTCGGGAAATGCCAAAGCCGAGAGCCGTTAACAGCAGCGGTTCTCGGTGAGAAAAACAAGCTGTTGTACGTGACGGATGGACACACAGGCAAGCAGTTCCTCATCGACACAGGAGCCCAGCTGAGTTTCGTCATGCCCTCCCACGCAGATCGAACCACGGGCACCCAGGGCAACGGAGCCGTGGCAGCCAACGGCTCTAGCATCGACACTTTTGGCGAAAAGAGCCTGCACCTCCTCATCCACGGCCGCAGCTACAGATGGACATTTGTTGTAGCGGCGGTGAGTTTTAACTTATTAGGCGCAGATTTTTTGTGTGCACATGGGTTATTAGTGGATCTAGCAAATAGGCGCCTGGTTAATGCACTGTCCTTTGCTTCTATCCCATGCTCAGCCCGAGTTTCTCCACCACCTGTGCAGGCCAACGTCACCACGGCAGGAGGTAAGTTTGAGCAACTCCTCACCCAATTTCCAGCACTCACAATTCCCAAATTCTCAGCCACTGTGGCTAAACACGGGGTTGAACACTTCATTCCCACAACAGGACCTCCCGTTTTTGCCAAAGCGCGCCGCTTAGACGCGGCCAAGCTCAGCATAGCATGGGACGAGTTTACAACTCTTGAAAAATTGGGCATTGTTAGATGCTCGAAGAGCCCCTGGGCCTCACCACTTCACATGGTTCCGAAATCCGACGGTTCTTGGAGACCGTGCGGAGATTACCGCAGATTAAACAACGCTACAGCGCATGACCGTTACCCAATTCCTCACATTCAAGATTTTTCACTACATCTAGCGGGTGCGCGTGTGACTGAGGTCATCCTGCGCAGTTCGCCCACTCGGGGACACGAACCCGCGACCTACCAGTCAACTACACAGTTCGAGCATGGGAGACACAGCACGATCGCGCTGAGCTAAAGGTCCGACCGATAGCTCAGCGCTACCGATACTGTATGAGGCTTTTTCGGGAGGGAGGTTTACTAACGTTCTACGCCGAACAGTGCTAGTTGGCATCCGTTACACTCTCCCCCTTAAACCTCACTCCCATCCCGGGTTCACGGCACCATTGTGACTGAGGTCATCCTGCGCAGTTCGCCCACTCGGGGACACGAACCCGCGACCTACCAGTCAACTACACAGTTCGAGCATGGGAGACACAGCACGATCGCGCTGAGCTAAAGGTCCGACCGATAGCTCAGCGCTACCGATACTGTATGAGGCTTTTTCGGGAGGGAGGTTTACTAACGTTCTACGCCGAACAGTGCTAGTTGGCATCCGTTACACGCGCATTTTTTCAAAAATAGACTTAGTCCGCGGTTATCACCAAGTCCCAGTCCGAGCAGAAGACGTTCCTAAAACAGCGGTAATAACCCCTTTCGGCCTTTTTGAATTCCTGCGAATGCCTTTCGGCCTCAAAGGCGCTGCTCAAACTTTTCAACGAATGATGGACGCGGTCCTACGTGACCTTCCTTTTGTCTTCGTCTACCTCGACGACATGCTGGTAGCCAGCTCGTCTGAGGAAGAACACGAGCAGCACCTCACTACGGTTTTTCAGAGGCTGGAAGAGCACGGGCTAATAATCAATCCAGCCAAATGCAAATTCGGCGTGTCACAAATTGATTTTTTAGGACACAAAGTCTCTCCGAAGAGGGCAGTTCCACTTCCAGACAAAGTTCACACGATAGAAAGTTTTCCACGGCCACAAACGGTCAAATCGCTACAGGAATTTTTAGGGATGGTCAATTTTTACAGCCGCTTCCTCCCCCACGCAGCTCAGCTCATGCAGCCCCTATATGACGCGCTCAAAAAAAAGAAAGCTTCCAACGCGGTCGAATGGACCCCGGAGCGCGAACGCGCTTTCGCGGAAGTAAAAAGCGCCCTAGCTAACGCCACATTGTTAGTTCATCCAGATCCCTTGGCCCGCATCGCACTAACCACAGATGCTTCAGACCTAGCTATAGGGGCAGTTGTAGAACAACTTGTCAGCGGGGTCTGGCAACCTTTAGCATTCTTTAGCAAATCGCTAAACCAAACTGAACGTAAATACAGCACTTTTGACAGAGAGCTGCTGGCGCTTCATTTATCCATCCGCCACTTCCAGTTCTGGTTAGAAGGGCGGAGTTTCACGGCTTTTGTAGACCATAAACTGCTCACCTTTGCTATGGCTAAAATTTCAGAACCATGGTCAGGCAGGCAACAAAGACAGCTAGCTGCGATTTCAGAGTTCACCACAGACATTCGACACGTGGCAGGCAAACTTAACGTAGTAGCGGACTGTCTCTCTCGTGCTGTGACACCACCAGAGCGCGGGGAGACAGATTATACTGCCTCAGCAGCAGAACTCTTCACTAATGCAGACACATACGCAGCACCTATCCATGCAGGGATAGATTATGCAGCCATGGCGGAGGAACAAAGCAGTGACGCGGACGTGCGCGCACTCCTGTCTGGACCAACAGGGTTAAGGCTGGAGAAAAAGGGTTTACGCGACGGCGTGCCCCCCCTAATATGCGATGTTTCAACCGGCCGACCTCGCCCGTTAGTACCAGCTACATGGCGCCGCCGTATTTTTGACGCAATTCACTCCCTCGCGCACCCAGGTGTGTGCGCCTCAGTTAAAATGGTCGCCGAAAAGTTTGTGTGGCCAGGCCTGCGCAAAAACGTAAAAGAATGGGCAAAAACTTGCATTTCTTGTCAACGCGCCAAAATACACAGACACACAAAAGCCCCTCTGGAGCCTTTTCCAATCCCTGCTAGAAGGTTCGACCACGTTCATGTCGACCTCGTGGAGCCACTACCTTCCTCCCAAGGTTTCACACACCTGTTAACAATGATAGACCGCACCACACGCTGGCCAGAGACAGTCCCTCTAGCGGCAACCACAGCGGAGGAAGTCGCTCGCGTTTTTTTGACAAACTGGGTGGCACGTTTCGGCGTCCCATCGGACATCACGTCCGATAAGGGGCCTCAATTTGTCTCAGAGCTCTGGTCAGCCATGTCCAACAGCATAGGGGCAACAATTCATCGCACCACCGCTTATCACCCTCAGGCTAATGGGTTATGCGAGCGTTTTCACAGGTCTTTAAAGGCTGCCCTCAGAGCCTCACTAACGGACACAAATTGGGTTAATAAACTTCCCTGGGTTTTATTGGGGTTGCGTGCTGCACCTAAAGAGGATCTAGACGCCTCTCCCGCAGAATTAGTCTTTGCACAACCTCTCAGGCTCCCAGGTGAATTTTTACCAGAGAACCCAGAGCCAGGGCGCCTTCCAGTCCCAAGGTTTTTAGGCAACAATGGACCGAACTCTCTCCCCGGTCCAGCTCATCACTCCTTCCCACGGGTTTTTGTCCCTCAGGCTTTAAAAAACGCTGAGTTCGTTTTTGTTAAGCATGAAGCTTTAAAACCTACCTTTCGCCCAGCATACGATGGGCCATACAGAGTGCTGGAACATGGTGATAAACACTTTGTGCTTGATTTTGGGGACAGAAAAGAAACAGTCAGCATTGACAGACTTAAACCTGCCTTCTTGTTGAAAGACGAGCCTGCACAGTTGGCGAGAGCACCTCGGCGGGGTAGACCCCCCAAGAGAAAAGACTCAGCCCCCAGGCAGGGAACAAATAACCTCTCTCCTTCCCACACTGCATATCCCTCTCAAGAAGGTCCCAGCAGGGCACCTAAACCAACCTACAGCAGTTTTGGGAGAAGATTAAAACCCAGACAGCACAGGGACTGATACAAACCACTCCACAATTGTTCACTAATTGTGCTGCAACAGTTTAGGACTGACTTATGATTTTACTATGCTGTTGTAGTTACCACTGAACTCTCTTAGGAGCACAGCTGCTGGAAAGTTTCTTCCGTGGCAACAGATGTAACACTTAGTATGTCATAATAACTATCTTAGACTGTGAACCTTTCTGTTGTCCTTTCTTAGTTGTTTGGGGGGCCTGTGGTCTCTATATTAACCATATATTCCATAACCTACATATGTTGAAGCATGTGGAAATGTTTGGTAATTACATATGTAAAGGACTTCACACCTCTGAAAGGACAAAGGGCTCTCACCCGCCGAGTGAAGAACAAAGACGTTCCCGGACGCGGCGGAGGAGACCGGAGGAGCCACCCTCACCCCCTAAGGCGAGGAGAGGAAATACCAAGACAATGGGGGGATTAAGATAATGAGGGATGTCAGCCTTTGTTATGCATGTCTTTTGTTGTGTGCCAGTATAAAGTCAGTGAGCTGGAGACATTCTGTCTCTTTTCCCTTCTGCCACTCTCTGCACCAGATGAGACTTGTTAGAAGAGCTGAATATTAAACTTTGCCTATAAACCAAATCGCCTCTTCATTTCCAAGCTCCTCTACAGAACCAAGTGTTTTCAAGCTCAGGTCAAAATTTTGTAAAAATACCACAAAAAATGAATATATTACACAGCTTTTTTCGCAGGTTGTAACAAGGCTGTGTCTGTACTGGAAGACCGGAAATACAGCTTTTTTTTTCAGTGCGCACTGAGACGCACTAAAGGCGCTTTTCCATTTGGCACACTTTGGCCTCGTTTGGCCTCGTTTCGCACGGTACAGTTCGGCTCGCATGTTTTTCTACTGCACTAGGTGTCATTTGAAGTGGGTGGGAAAAAGTTAAAAGGGAGGCGGCGCAACCCTCTCCCTCCCGCTACGTAAAGCAAACGTAACTGGCGTAAATCAAGTGTAACGTTACGCAAAACACAAGTTGGCAGGATACGAGGCGTCTGCGTTCTCTGGCTGTTTTTGCCAGAATAAAGGCAAAAACGGAGAACAGAAGGCAAACCCGCAATACGACACACTTTGGAAAGGTACTGGAGCATTTAGAAGCCATGGGGACGCGAACTACATTACGTATGACGGTAAGCTAATGATTGCTAATGCTACTTTGCTTTTAAGTCCGCCGTACAACATTGTAATGTCGGCAAGTTATCGATACTAGGTCCTAAAATCTGTATTCTGTGTGTGTGTTTCAGATGGCTCTCTTCTGGCAAAAATATCACTTCAAACAGTCGGCGTTAATGTTCATCACAGTGATGTGACCCCAAGTTCACGAACGCGAAGTGGCTATAATGTCTGTAGAAATGTTTGGCTTCCTGTGAAATAAATTGATCTGATCTATGTCAAAATCATGGAGAGACTGTTGAGACGTCATGGAATTTACCTGCTCCAGCCAATGGTGTCGTGACAAAACATGGATCAGGTGCCATATAGTAGTATATGAGCCGTTAAATATATATTTCAACAGGTAAACAGTACTGAGTTAGGCATAAGATATATTTAGCAATTATGATGCATTTTAAGCCAAAACAAATGGATCTAGGATTAGAAGTAATTAAAATAAAGCAGTCCCAAGGTTACATGGAGAAATACGTGGATTAACTGGAAATATATCGTATTGAGTATTGCTGACTACATGTAGATACTGTATAAATATATATTCTCTGCATCAACAGTGAACTATACATGTACTCATGTAGTGTTGCCCTGGGAATTTTGACAATAAACCTTTGTACTTTTGCAGATGTCTCTATTTTGTTTTACAGTCTTCAGCAAATGATTGTTTTGGTTACTTTTCTTAAAAATGAGCCATTATTTTCAAAGTCACTGATAAATGGTTCGTACTGTTGACTCTTTTCCCACCGGTGTCTGAACAGACAAAATAGAAAATCATGATGCAAACACATAAATCACTAAATTGTTTATTCCAATCAGCAGCAAATTACAGATTATTTAGAATGTGCAAAATTCAAACTGTAAATAAAAAAAGAAACTGGAATGGGTAACACGCTAGCCACGCTGCCTCACTGAGAAACAACTGGTCGGCCCCTCGTACTGGTCCTGGTTCAGCAGATCTTCAGCCTGCATCTCTGTAAATAGTGAGGCAAGGTCCGGTTTGGGTGGATCGTTTTCCCCTTGCCTAGATGAAAGACAGAAATGGGTGGTGGATAATTAAAGAAAGTTTAAAACATATTTGAGAAATGAATGAATCTTTATTTTGGATAATTAGATTGAAAGAAAGGAACAGAATAATAGAACAAAGGGGGAAAAAAATCCAATAAGGTCAAATTAAACAGGAACTCCTCGGATTATACAGTTCAACATAACTTATCAGAAATGGGGGATGGCTGAAGCCGCAGCTTATATTGCCCACCCATGTTCCAGCTAAGAATTCAAAAATAAAATAAGAGTGATTACAAATCAGAACAAAGCTAAGACAAAACGTGACAAAAAATAAGCAACAGCACAACACAGACTGGATATGATAATCCTTGTGTGATTTTACATGTCGTTTTGTATATACAGCCATGGACAAAATTGTTGGTACCCCTCTGTTAATCGAAGAAAAACCCACAATGATCACAGAAATAACTTGAATCTGACAAAAGTGGTAATAAATAAAAATTTTATGAAAATTAACCAATGAAAATCAGACAATGCTTTTGAAATTGTGGTTCAACAGAATTATTTTAAAAAATAAACTCATGAAACAGACCTGGACAAAAATGATGGTACTCCTAGAAAAGATTGAAAATAGGCCATAGGGACATGATCATAGGGACATGTTCAACCAAGATGTGTCCTCTAATTAACATCACAGGTGTCTACAAACTTGTAATCAATCGGCCTATTTAAAGGGTGACAAGTAGTCACTGTGCTGTGACTATTGTGGGTTTTTCTTTCATTAACAGAAGGGTACCAACAATTTTGTCCACGTGTGTATGTTTGGAGTATTTATTCCTTTAGTTTTTGTTTAAATTGTCCAAGCTTTGTACATGATTTTAATTCAGGTCCAAAAGCGTTCCACAGTCTGACTCCTTGCACTGAAACACAGTGTTGCTTGGTAGTAGTTCTCAGACCCCAGGGCAGACCCAGAACTCACTGAAGAGACAACGTCTCCCAGTTGGTCTGGGAACACCTTGGTATCCTCTCTGAAGATCTGGAGCAGGTGGCTGAGGACAGGGAAGTCTGGGCTTCTCTGCTTGAACTGCTGCCTCTGCGACCCGAACCTCTGGAAAAGTGGTAGAAGATGGATGGATGGATGTCATGTATGGGAGCATTAATGAATGATACAAAGTCTATAGTGTGGGTTGATTCAGCAAATATTTCACTCTGCGCAGTATTGTGACTGATTTGCATATTTTACCTTTAATATAATTAATATGTGACTTCCAACACAGTTTATTATCAATTATTACACCAAGGATTTTAATTTTGGATACCCTTTCAATCTCTACACCATTTACACTGAGTTTAAATACTGAGTTGTTGTGATGGTGTGAAATAACGTTATCAATAAAATTTAGCCACCACTGTGTCGCCCTGGTTTCAAGTGTGGGTGGTGTTTTGTGCTTGTATTGCTAAAATATAAAAGGAAGCACTACAATGGGTCTCAAATATTTGTAATGTGTTCTGTTACTGAATGAGTTTAAAGATGAAATACTATACACATATAAACTAAATTCTAATGGTGACTGAACATCTCCCATTCCCCAAGGTGCAAGATACACTATTATGACTATAACTCATAAAGGATCACAGAAATGATCTGATAAAAATAAATAAACAAGCGGTTTATTTTATGGTGGCTACTATTGGATGTGCCATTCATTTTCAATTACTCTGTAATTAATATTCACACAAATAAATCTCAATTCAGTCCCTTTCATATTAAGTGGAAATTGTGCTACTTTAAATCTGGCACTTTACCTAAACTTTAACTTAAAGTGAGGTAGTCGGATCTGGGAAAAAAATGCTTTTTTTGCGTGCATGGAAAGAAAATCCTACAGACACATTTAGCGCGATTGTCTGCAAGTGTGAATGACCTGTTCCATGAGCAAATGTACGTTTTTTTGGTCCTTGGCTGTTTAAATTGAATTCTTTCCTCCCAAAAATATCATTTTTGAATATTAATTACAGCTAAATGGGAGCAGTTTCGATGCCAACATTTCACATCCTAATATACAGTACGTGTTCTATACACCATCTGCTTTTGCGTATCCGACTACCTCGCTTTAAAAAGCAAAAGATTTGACTATAAATATGATGTGTTGTTTACCTGTCAAAATACATTGGTGTCAAAACGTCGCCATTCTGAGCAGATCCTGTTTGGACTCTACAATGAAATACTGTACACACAAATTAAGTACATGCACAGCACGAAAGTGCAACATGTAAAAATAAATAATTAAATAAATAAAATAAACTTTTTAACCAGGATTACAACTAGCTTATTTCATCAGATATTGTCAACACAAAAAAAGCAACATACAAGCACGGACGTAGCATTAAGCTAGGTCATCGTTTAAACACGATTAAGTTTTCGTCTGTCCTAAGTGAACTTTCCACTGTTGGAAAAAATAACATAAAGCATGAATATCACATCACTTACCGTCCTGTATATCACAATATCACGACTTCAACTGCTGAAGTTGGGTGCGTCGCGGCTGTACATTCAATTCAATTCGGGTGGCTAGGTCTAATTCCCGGTGCGTCTCCGTCTATTTTGTGGTGGGTCTGCTTGTGCGCCCCACTGCAAGCTCAGTCTGCTTCCCTCTGCATTCTCTCATCAGCCGAAACGCACAGGAAAGTCTGCTGAACCGCGGTGTTAGATTTCTGCTGATTTCTGTTAAGCCATTCTATCGTTGTGGTTTATAATATCACTTGTTCGTGGGCTCACTGACGAAAAATTGCAAATGGCGACCAGCAAGCGATTCTCGAAAGTCAGCGTAACGCCCACTCTCATGACGCTACGCCCAGACCAATGAATGGCCAGCAGTGGCGTGACAAAACCGTGCCGGTACCCTTCGGACCTACTTTTATCGGTGCCGATAAAAGTGGAACAGTTCCCAAATAACGGAACTGTGAGGCCATTGGGTGCCAAAAGGAAAAGCGGACAAAGGAGGCCGAACCGTGCGAAAGGAGGCCAAACGAGGCCAAAGTGTTCCAAATGGAAAAGCGCCAGACGCAGAGACGTGACCGCCCGCGGAATCTCCAGAGTTCAACAGGTTAAATAGATAAATAAATAAAATGAAATTCATAATGATAATACATAAAAACAAAATCATTATACATGTGGGAACGGAGGGGTTTAGTGGGCGAGGGGAGTGGGGGGAGTGTATATTTGAATGGCAGGATCTGTAAACCCCCTTCTTGTTCATGAGAAAAAGCGCTATCGCCGTTAACCATTTTATTTTGTTAAAATTTAAAGTTTATTGTTTATTGTTTAGTTCTGCGATTGTGCATTATCTTTTTTCTGTGCGGTATTACCTCAGCCGTATATCTATAAAACTCTGCCCCACCGTTTCCCGTAGTTAACATTCCATTCCCACGCTCAGCCCTCAGGGTAGGGGTCAAAGGTTGTCATGGATCAAACGATTAATACGGATCAAAGGTTGTCGCTAATCAAAGGATAATTATGGGTCATAAATGTTGTTGCTGATCGAAGGATAATTATGGGTCATAAAGGTTGTTGCTGATCAAAGGATGATTACTGGTCATAAAGGTCGTCGCTGATCAAAAGATAATTATGGGTCATAAAAAGCTGTCTCTGATAAAAGGACAATTACGGGTCATAAAAGGTTGTCGCTGATCAAAGGATAATTACAGATCAAAGGGGAGGTCAAGGGCAGGTCAGGTCAAGGGGGGTAGGGGGTGGGCGGGGAAAGAGGTAGGGCGTGGGCGGGGTTTGTGCTGGGCTAAGAGGTCATAAACCTGTCAAAAGCAGTTTGATGGAAGCTAGCCTATATTATCTTCTGGCAGGATAAAGCAGACTGAACATACTCAAAAAGCTCTGTCTGAAACAGTCTGTTTTCAGCCTGACCTTAATAAGCCTGTAATGTAATCCATTTATTAACCTCTTGCACTCCGGTGTACCACGGACGGTCACGTCTCTGCGTCCTAGGGTGCACGAGGGTGCCCTAGAACGCACACTGTGCGTCCTAGTGCGCAGTGAAATAAAAAAAAGCTGCATTTCCGTTCTTCCACTACAGACACAGCCACGAACAGAAAGCCAAAGGAGTGCTTTGATTGGTTTAGATGTGATTGACCTCTCATTCGACTAATAAGAGCCTTGAATTGGGTTTCTGAAACCTTGAAGAACCAATGACTGAAAACCTAGCAAGAAGGACCCGCCTACCAACGGCTGCGAATACAGTGAGCCAATTGAAGCACAGAAGTTCGAAAGCGTGCGTCCCTTGCCTAAAATCTGTTTTGTGTAAGACGCTGGGTGACACACACGCGTTCGCCAGTCTTTTTTTCTTACTACTGTTTTTATTTGTTTTGAAAAATCGTTCACCAAAACCGCAATCATGGAAGCGCAAAACCGCAACAATGGAATTATGGTTTGACCGGGTCGCGTGACCAGAACCACGAGTCCGTAACAAGCGGACCAGCATCATGTTCGTCTGACAATGAGGAAGAGAAGTTCGCCAGCGACACTGCTGTTGTGGACAGGTAGGTGTTATAAGCTAAATTATTCTTTATCCCTGAAAATTGTAATCAAAATGACTTTTGACCGATCGGTAAATTACAACTGTGCGTTATCGCAACATGACGGACCCGGACTGCTCCGGTCCGGTCCGGACGGCGCATGGACTGTGTCCAGTCTGTGCGCCGCGTCCGGACCGTGAAGCCCCCCCCCCCCCCGCTACTCTTCTGTAGCGGATTGCAGATATTATTGCAGATATTTTAGTACAACTGTGCGTAGTAGACCGTGGCGCATGGCCACGGTCCGTCATGTGTCGATGGACGATGTCCGTCCTCTGTAGCGGGGGGGGGGGGGGAGTTGTTATCTTCTACATTACAGATATTTTAGTATAATTTTTATTGCACTGTAGGTTATTTTTTCTTGTAAAAAAAAAGCCACACATTTTTTACGGGGCATGCTTCTTTGTGTGTGGGGGCTTGTTCATTCATTCATTCATGAATGAATAAATAACCCTCCCCACACACACACACACACAGCCCTTCACCTTTCATTAGAGCCCAAGATGAAGCTTCTATATTGAATCATTCAAAAGTTACAGACGTTTTTCCAAACTGTGCCATTTAGCACAATTTGGCACAGTTCAAAAACGCCTGGGAACAACCTAAGAAAAAAGCTGTGTAATATATTCATTTTTTGTGGTATTGTTACAAAATTTTGACCTCAGCTGGATAACACTTGGTTCTACATTTCTGTTGCATTTTCCAGCCCGGATCTGACAGCTGTGTGTTATTTGCAAGCATTTGTATCCAAAAAAACACCCAGGCGAAATTTATTTTCTTCAAGTTCGGTATGTTTAGATGACTGTAACTCAGTGGCCGGAGCACGTAGAGAGATTATGTTTTGTTTTTTTTTCCAAAAAATTCAAAGTGTTTTCTTTTAAATGAGACCAACCCCATGAAGATGCTGCAAAGGGTTGAAGAACAGCTTTTGATTTACTTGGGGTACGTTATTTTTTGGCGTTTTTAGGGAAATTGACCAGAGTGCAAGGGGTTAAATTATCTTGCTATGTGTGCAAGATGATGCATTTAAAATTAATGTGAGAGTTACTTTTCCAAGTAACTAGTTACTTTAATCATGCAGTAATTGGTAAAGTAATTGTTTACTTTTGAAAAGAAGTAGCCTGTAACTGTAATTAGTTACTGTTTTCTAGGAACTTGTCCAACACTGGTGATAAGGAAATTAACTTGGAAATGCCCATTAGCTCATTCTATGTCACTGACAACAGACTAAATGATCCCGTCGTTGTAATACGGCCCTCTGTTTGACTAATCACATGACTCACTGGGGGAGCATTGAGTATTGGGTGAGGACAAAACTCAAGGGAACTTCTTCTTCTTCTTCTTCGTTGATCGCTAGATGGTCACACCAGCTGCCCTGACGAATGCTGCTGTCCTGCGGAGGTCCCTGAGGTCCCCGTGCAGCTTTTGGTTCAGTGATGTGGGGTCAGGCCACGTAGCTCATCTGAGTGCAGCGTGGTCTGGGCAGTCTTGAAGGAGGTGTTCGCTGGTCATTTGGGCAGTACCACATGGGCATCTGTCCGATTGTCCAACTTTAAGTTTCTGGTGCATGTGAGCATGCATTCTGTTATGTCCAGTTCAGAGTCTGAACAGAACGACTTGGTCAGCCCTGCTCAGACTATAGTAGTTGTCATCCTTGCAGAAGTTTGGGTGTTGCTGCTGCCACTTCTTGTGAGACAGGGCCTTAATAATGGTTTTCTCCTCACTGTAAGAGACCTGCCTGTCTTCCTGGTCTTGCTGCCCACCCTCCTTAGCAAGTCTGTCAGCCGTCTCATTTCCATAGATTCCACAGTGGGCAGGAATCCATTGGAGTGATACGTTCACCTGTGTTGCTAGTTGAGACAGAGTGAGGGCGAGTTCATTCAGTTCTTTGCGTCGGGGGTCCTGAAGTGCATCCAAGACAGAGAGGGCATCAGTGAAGATGACGACCCGCTTGTGTGCCTTGTCTTGATGTTCCCTGACGTGGGCCGCTGCTGTTCTCAGGGCCTCTGCCTCAGCCCTGAAATTGGTGGCGTACTTTCCAGTCGCAATGGGAATGTGGGTCTCCTCGTCAGCGTACCTGATGTACACGCCGCCTCCGCCATTCCTGGTTGCTTCCATGGCAGAGCTGTCTGTATAGACGTGAGTCCACTGCTCTTTAGGGTAGGCAGACTGAATGAACTCCAGGGCCAGCGACTTCCTCTCTTGGTCTGACTGTGTTCCTTTCTTTCCAATGCCCGATATGTCTGTGCGTATGGCTGGGAAGTTCTGTCAGTTCCAGGAGGGAACAGATGCTATGGGTGGTATTGGTGTGGGTATGTGGTCCATCAGTTCTGGGTCTCTCCTTTCAAGTGTCCTGCTCTGGTGGATGAAGCTCAATCTCTTAAGTCTCCCTTTTGTTGGCTTGTTCAGTCTGTCCTTCATGGGATGGTTTTCCAGTCTTTTGAATTTGGCGGCCTGGGTCAGTACCTTGACGTTTCTTCTGTCTTCCAGTGGTGCAAGGCCTGTTGTTGTCTCCAGCGCTTTGATAGGGGTACTACTGCGCATGGCTCCTGTCATCATTCGCATGGCTTGGTTTTGGAGTCTGTCCAGCTTCTCAGTGTTGCTTTTGGCAGCTGTTGAGGTTGCTGCCATGCCATACTCCAGAACAGGCCAAATCCTTCCCACATAGAGCTTCTTTAGGACACCCTGGTCTGCACCCCAGTCTGTTCCTGACAGTTTCTTCATTAGGGCCATCCTGATCTTTGCTCTTGCCTGGTTTTTGTGCAGCTGGTTCTTCCAAGTCAGTCTGCGATCCATGGTGATCCCGAGGTATGTGGGTGCATATTCAGCCTGGAGCTCAAGGGAGTTGATCTGCAGTTTCACCTTCTGGGGTTGGGTGGACAGGGTGAAGACGGTGTATGTAATCTTCCTCTCATTTAAGCTTACAAGCCATGACTTGGTCCATGCCTCGATCAGCCGGAGAACTTGCTGCACTCTGTAGTTTGCAGTCACGATGCTTTCCTCACTGCACCAGAGGGCTAGGTCATCGGCATAGATGGCACCTTGTACGTTCCTGGGCAAACTCTGGATGATGTCCTTAATGAATACAAGGAAGAGTGTTGGGGAGAGCACTCCTCCTTGTGGGACTCCTTCCTTCAACACCTTCTTCTTGCTGGAGTACTGTCTGACCTGGACTCTGGCTCTTCTGTTGTGCAGGTATTGGGCAATCCACTTGTACATGCGCCCAGCGATACCGCACTGGCGCAGTTTCAGCTTGAGGCCATCTTTCCATACCCTGTCAAACGCCTTTTCTAGGTCAATCCATACAGCGAGGGTGTGCTTTTTTTTCTTGGAAGGCATCTTCTATGGCTTGAGAGATGTATGTTATTTGGTCCTCTGTAGACCAGTTCTGCCTGAAGGCTGCTTGCTCTGGGCCGATGTGTTGTTTTCCTTCCAAGTGCCACATGAGTCTGGTGTTGATGAGACGCTCTAGCAGCTTTCCTATGCAGCTTGTAAGGCTTATGGGGCGATAGCTTTCAGCCTTCAACTTATCTTTGCCTTTTTTGTGCACTGGAATCATCGTGGCTTCTCTCCAGATCTGAGGCACAGTCCCTGATCTCCAACTGTCGTTGAAAAGCTGCAGAAGTTTCTTCTTGGTTTTGGGGCCAAGGTTCAGCAACATTTCATTTGTGATCTTATCAGACCCAGGGGCTTTTTTCAGCTTCAGTGTTGTCATTGCATCCTCCAGCTCCTTGAGAATGAATGGCGAGTTCATCACTGGTTCAATCTGTGCGTTCTGATGAATTCGCTGGGCTCCTCTGACAACCTTTTTTCTCTCTGGTGGAATCTGAAGATGGCTCATCTTCACATACTGGTTGATGAAATGGTCTGCTACTTTCTTGCCAGTCAGCAGTTCTTGATCTGCCTGTACTGTTATCGGCGAGCTTTTGCTGTTCTCGTTGTTGAGGGCTTGAGCCAGTTTCCAAAGCTTGTTGCGATCCTTGTCCAAGTTGAGCTGCTCTGTCTTTTCTTGCCATCTCTTTCGAGCTCCCTGTATAAATGTCTGCCTGTGTTTTGCAGTAGCCGCCTTCAGGGCAATGTTGTTTTCTACTGTAGGATCTGCTTCTACTTTTTTCCTTGCCTCTGCCACACTGTCTTCAAGCTGCTGGAGCTCTTCTGTCCAGTAAGGCCTATAGTTCTTTCTGGCTCCCCGAGGTATAGATTCATTTGCAGCCTTCAGAATAGCATGGTTCAGCACCCTGACTTTCTTGTTGAGGTTCTGCTGCTTGTGACAGATCTCCGCAGAGTACCGGTCCACCAGTGTTGAGAAGCGCACCCAGTTGGCCTTCTTGTAATTCCACCTGGGGAATGTCTTAGCTTCTTGTGGTTTGTAGCTGATGTCCAGTCCGATCTTCACAGGTTTATGGTCGCTTCCCCTGAGCTGGCCAAGTACTGTTCTTGTTGCCAGCCTGGCCATGTCGTTGGTGGCAAACGCAAGATCGGGCATGGTGTTACTCAGCCATACCCTGGAGAAGAACGTTGGTGGATCATCAGGATCATTCATTAGCAGAAGACTGTTTTTGACTTGCCAATCTTCCACTTCCTCTCCTCTTCTATCTGCTTCACTGTATCCCCATGCCTCTGAGTGACTGTTGAAGTCACCGATGACTAAGCATCGGTGGTCTGGGAGTTCCATTTGGTCAAGTGAGAGCTCTTGCTCTGGGGGGCAGTACACATTGAAGATCGTGATGCTTTCATTGTGAACCATAATTCGAACTCCATGGATTTCTGCCTGGTTGTTGGTACTGATGTCAAACTCTTGTGCTGGTATGGCGTTTCTGACAAGAATCGCCACTCCTCCTTTTGTTCTTCCTTTTCTGTCTTTCCTGAAGACCTGGTATCCCCTAACACTGAAGCGTTGGTTTTCCTTCAGGTGTGTCTCCTGTAGGCATGCTACATCAATGTCTTCTGAGTGGAGTCTTTCGGCAAGGGATATTTTTTTGTTATAGACTCCTTCTGCGTTCCACTGGAGGATGTTGACGTTCCTCTCCTTTGGCGTCTCTTTTCAGCCAGTAGCTTTCCTCGTTCCCCGTCCCCTGGTCATGCAGGACGAGGTGAGGTGACCTCTGGTAGCTGAGGGTGGGCCCCTTTGAGGCTGAGGGCCCGGCACTCTTCCTCCCCGGCGGATCCCCAGAGGACGAGCACCATCACGTGCAACATCAGTGTGACTCATCATGAAGCGAATATGTGTGATGCAGAGGTTTGTGGCACCACAGGGGTCCTGCATCTCCGTCTTCAGCTATGGACGTTTGTTGGGGGTCCCTCCCAACTGCCTTCCATGGCTGGGCTGTGGAGAGCTTGGTCCACCCTGTAGAAAGGTTGCCTGCCAAGGCTTTCCAAGACCCTTCTTCCTGTGCAACTGTCTGTCCTCCTCCGCCTTCACAGCCTTTGGGAGTTCGCTCTCCTCTCCGCCTGTTCCGCCGTTGGGACATTTGTTGCTGTAACAAAAACTTGGGTTTTACGTGAGTGATTTGTTACATGCTGCACAACCCCCAACCTGGAGGACCAGGGTGCACTCTTTAGTCTGGCCTCTACCCCACGCGGACCTGTTCGACATGGTTGAACCTTCTGGGAGCACTAGGCTCCCGTCGACATAGCTCCGGGGGTTGCTGAGGCATGCAAGCCGCTGCACCCCGACAAGGTATGTGCACCATTGGCAGCGGAAGGGAACAAAAGTGAGAATTCCTGCAGGAATAAATGCTCATATTTTTCTACGGCAGCATTCCTGAATGATTTGGCTACTCTAGAAGAATTCATTACGAGGGAGAACATGCACAAACATTTATGACACATATAATGCAGACAGGGTCAACTGTGGATCTTCTGTGTACATATGTATATTTATTTACTGCTTTGGTTAACCTATTCTTATCTTATTATCTTATTTACCTACTTATTTACCTACGGAAATAGTAGGGAAATTCTTATTTCCCTACTACTTCCGGCGTTACACGAGTAGTCTTTTTGCAACAGTGGATCAATTTCTTCCTATTTCTATTTACTATCTGGCTTCTTTTGCTAAACTTTCTGATCCAGTGACACCTTATCCATCACGGACACACGGATTGCCCAAATGTCTCCTGAACCAGTGGACGGAGTCACTGCTTTTAGGAGGCAGTACAATAGAGACCAATTGTTAGCACTTAATCAGCCCACAATGCTAACGCAAGAATACGACATAAATAAGACAGAAGTGACGTGGATGTCGTGCTGGAGCAAGACGGTGGGTGAGAAATATAAGGTACAGACCCATACTTCCATCTGCTATTATGGGGAACGTACGATCGCTACTCAATAAGACAGATGAGCTAGCAGCTATGGCTCATTACCAGAGCGTCTTCAGAGAGATTAGCATGATGGTGTTTACTGAGATGTGGCTAACAGAACTAGCAGCAGATGCTAACATCGAACTGGAGGGTTTCCACGCAATACGGGCAGACCGGACACCAGACAGTGGGAAGGCAAGGGGCGGAGGAGTGATAATGTATGTCAGTAACAGCTGGTGCAGACCGGAACATATCACGGCTAAGGAACAGTACTGCAGCAAAGACATTGAGTTGCTAGCTGTTAGCATGCGGCCTACCTATCTCCCGAGGGAATACTCACACGTAATCTGCATTGTTATTTATGCAAATCCGATGGCGAACACTGGGACAGCGCGTGACGCCATTCATTCAGTAACTGGCAGGCTGCTGACAGAACACCCAGATGCTCTTCTCCTCATCTCCGGGGATTTCAACAATATTTTACTGTCCCCCATCCTGCCCATGTTCACCCAGTGTGTCACATGCCACACTAGAGACAATAAAACACTGGACTTATTCTATGTAAACACTAAGGAGGCGTACACCTCATCAACACTCCCCCCTACTCGGGAGATCAGATCACAACTTGGTTCATCTCCTGCCGGTGTACAAACCTCTAGTACACAGACAACCTCCGGTCATATGCACGGTGAACATATGGTCTGAGGAGGCAATGGATGCTCTAAAGGACTGTTTTGAAATCCCTGCCTGGGAGCAGCTCTGCGATCCACATGGTGAGGACATCGATGGCCTCACTCACACCATCACAGACTACATCAACTTCTGATGTGGACAACATCGTACCCACCAAGACCATACGGTGTTTCTTGAACAACAAACCCTGGATCAACCCTGAGATAAAAACACTGAGAGAGAAGAAGAGGATCTTCAAGTCGGGGAACAGGGAGATGCTGAAGTCCATACAGAGGGAGCTGAGGAGGAAGATCAGAGAAGGCAAGGACAGCTTCAGGAAGAAGATGGAAGACAAGCTGCAATGGAGCGACATCGGTGGGGTCTGGAGAAACCTTAAAACCATCTCTGGGCTCCAGAATACCTCCTCCCAGGCCACGGGGGGCAGGGAGTGGGCAAACAATCTGAACCTGTTTTTTAACAGGTTTGACCAACCACCCTCACCCCCGCCTGCACACCAACCACTGCTGCCCCTAAAGTCATCGAAACCTGCTGTCCACACCCCACTCCACCAACACCCCCCCACTCCCAGCACACAGCCCCCCAACATGACCCTCACTAAGACCCAGGTGAGGACGGAGCTGAGGAAGATCAAGGCGAGGAAGGCCTCGGGACTGGACGGCATCAGCGTGAAGCTCCTCAAGTCCTGTGCAGACCAGCTGTGTGGGATTGTGGAGCTCATCTTCAAGCTGAGCCTGAAGCTGGGGAGAGTACCACAGTTGTGGAAAACATCTTGTGTGGTACCCGTGCCAAAGACTTCCCACCCCAGAGACCTGAACAGCTACAGACCAGTGGCCCTGATGTCTCACCTGATGGAGACCCTGGAGAGACTGCTCCTTGCTCACCTCCGCCCCCTGGTGGGATCAGTGATGGATCCACTCCAGTTCACCTACCAGCATAGCATCGGGGTGGAGGATGCAGTGATCTTCCTCCTTCATCGTTCCTTGTTCCACCTGGAGAAGCCTGGGAACACGGTGAGGATCATGTTCTTTGATTTCTCCAGTGCTTTCAACACCATCCAACTGATGATCCTGAGGGATAAGCTGCTGTGTGCAGGGGTGGACCAGCACCTGTCATCATGAATCCTGGACTACCTCACTAACCGGCCACAGTTTGTGAGAACCCGGGATTGTGTGTCCAACATGATCATCGGCAGCACGGGGGCCCCCCAGGGAAGGGTTTTGGCTCCCTTCCTGTTCTCCCTTTATACTGCGGACTTCTCACACAACACAACACAATGCCATCTACAGAAGTTCTCTGACGACTCTGTGATCGTCGGCCTCATCTCCAACGGAGATGAAGCTGAGTACAGAGGACTTATCCAGGACTTTGTGGACTGGTGCCATCGGAACTGCCTCCAGATCAACGCGAGGAAACCTAAGGAGCTGGTGGTGGACTGCCGTAGGCAAGGACAACCCCCCACAGCACCAGTAAACATCCAGGGAACAGACATTGAGATGGTGACATCCTACAAGTACCTGGGTGTTCATCTGAACAATAAACTAGACTGGTCACACAATACTGACACACTCTATAAGAAGGGACAGCGCAGGCTGTTCCTACTGAGGAGGCTCAGGTCTTTTGGTGTACAAGGGGTGCTCCTGAAGACATTCTACGACACGGCGGTGGCATCAGCCATCACTTTTGGAGTGGTCTGCTGGGGCAGTGGCATTACAGCAGCCGATAGGAAGAGACTGAACAAACTGATGAAGAAAGCTAGCTCTGTCCTGGGGCAGCGCCTTGACCCAGTGGAGGAGATAGGAGAGAGAAGGATGGTGGCTAAATTGTCATCTCTGCTGGATTCCGAGTCCCACCCTATGCAGGACATACTGAACACACTGAGGAGCTCATTTAGCAGTAGACTACATCATCCTAGGTGCGACTGAGAGGTTTCGCAGGTCCTTCCTACCTACGGCTGTCAGACTTTACAACCTAAGCAGGGCTGCTCACAGAGATAGCAAAAAAAAAAAAAAAAAAAAAGCGTGACGACCTAATAGTATTGAATGCAAAAGACGCAACAGACTTACACAAATGGTCCCCTCCAGTATACAACTAGGACAATATCAGTCGCTACAATATGTATGGGTACATATTCATACTATGTAGGATAACTAAGTAGACAGTTATGCTGTTTATTGCATCTAGCTACAATGCTCCGCACTGTGTATATATATTTATATATTTATGCGTACATATGTATATTCACTGCTCTTATTTTCTTATCTTCTAAATTATTGCTCTGGGTGCTGCTATCCCTTTGCTGCTGCAATCCTGTAATTTCCCCGTTGTGGGACTAATAAAGGCTTATCTTATCTTATCTTATCTCAGTTTATCTCTTCAGGATTGCAGTCACACAACCCACGAGGTTTCTGCAGGGAGCCTTTGTTCTTCAGCTCCTCATACTTAGGCACGAGAGTCTGAGTTGCTCAAGAGAGAGAGGGGGCAACGGAAGCTGCTTGGCTCCTGCGAGGGGATGAAACTTGCAGCAGGGTTAAAACAGTCTTATGAGTTCATAAATGGAGCGATAAAATCCAAGAGAGGGAACTGCAGAGTTCAGTCTGGTCCGCTACAACCTAGATCACTGCCAGAGGTCACGTGACTGCAAAACCTCAATAAGCTTAAATAAAGTATCACAACACTGGTGTCTTTGAATCAATATAGTATCGCCACCACAAAGTATCGCAGTATTATGCTGTATCATTCCTTCCACTCCACCCAATTTGTGATGGTGGAAATGGTGGGATGTTACTAGCCACTGTGGAAGGCACATTTTGCATTGCAGTTAAAAGACTTGAAAAGTATTAGCAGTCATTACACCACTGACACTAAGTTTCCACCTGCATAGTTTTCTGGGTCAGCTTTTAAATGGTGATGAATTAAACACGTTCAATGAAATAATAAATATAACTCCCAATAAATGAGACTAATTGTAGTAGGGGTCACGGAGCTGTGTGATTATGCTGATACTAACAATACATTTAACAAGTAAATAATGTTGAATTGTGACAGAAAATGACTAACTGATATTTTACATTCTCCTATGAAAGGAGACGTATTTGTCATGGCATAACATTCTTGTAAAGGGACTGAAGGTTATTTGTTTCTCTTTTCTCTTATGGTGTTTTCACACCCAACAGTCTGGACCAGGGTTCATGTTTTTGTAACATTGTATACATTTAGTCCAGTTAAGTGTTTGCCCCCTTCTTGATTTCTCTTTTTTTTTATGTTTGTCATACTTAAATGTTTCAGATCATCAAACAAATTTAAATATTAGACAAAGATAACACAAGTAAACAAAAAAATGCAGTGTTTAAATGAAGGTGTTTATTATTAAGGGTAAAAAAAAATCCAAACCTATATGCGCCTGTGTGAAAAAGTGATTCCCCCCTGCTGAAACATAAACTAACTGCGGTTCATCACATCTTTGGAAAACTGAGTTCAATTTCTCTAGCCACACACAGGCCTGATTAGTGCCACACCTGTTCTCAATCAAGAAATCACTTAAATAGGACCTACCTGACAAAGTGAAGTAGACCAAAAGATCCTCAAAAGCTAAACATCATGCTGCCATCCAAAGAAATTCACGAACAAATGAGAAACAAAGTAACTGAGATCAATCAGTCTGGAAAAGATTATAAAGCCATTTCTAAAGCGTCGGGACTTGAGCAAACCACAGTGAGAGCCATTATCCACAAATGGCAAAAACATGGAACAGTGGTGAACCTTCCCAGGAGTGGCCGGTTTAACAAAATTACCCCAAGAGCCCAGCGACGACTTATCCAAGAGGTCACAAAAGACCCCACAACAACATCCAAAGAACTGTAGGCCTCACTTGCCTCAATTAACCCCTTGACGCCTGAATTTATTTCCAATTGTGAACAAAACTTTTTTTTATTATCCATCCATCCATCTTCTACCGCTTTTCCGGAGGTCCGGGTCGCGGAGGCAGCAGTTCAAGCAGAGAAGCCCAGACTTCCCTCTCCCCAGCCACCTGCTCCAGCTCTTCAGAGGGGATACCAAGGCGTTCCCAGACTAGCTGGGAGACATAGTCTCTCCACCGAGTCCTGGGTCTGCCCCG